>JBBPBR010000008.1:20352272-20376852 GCA_037974775.1 Cicer pinnatifidum | reverse complement strand
TCCAATAAGTTCATTTGTGTCATTGGATTAACATTTAGGTCATTTTCGTCCTCCTTAGGCTTATTCTTGTGCAATTAGGGTTTTTAACCAATCTTGTGCATCCAATAAATTCCTTTGTGTCATTGGATTAACATTTAGGTCATTTTCGTCCTCCCTAGGCTTATTTATGTGCAATTATGGTTTTTTAACCAATCGTGTGCATCCAAAAAGTTCTTTTATGTCATTGGATTAACATTTAGGTCATTTTCGTCCTCCCTCGGGTTATTTATGGGCAATTAGGATTTTTAACCAATCTTGTGCATCCAAAAAGGTAATTTGTGTCATTGGATTAACATTTAGGTCATTTTCGTCCTCTCTAGGGTTATTTATGTGCAATTAGGGTTTTTAACCAATCTTGTGCATCCAATAAGTTCATTTGTGTCATTGGATTAGTATTTAGGTCATTTTCGTCCGCCCTTGGCTTATTCTTGTGCAATTAGGGCTTTTAACCAATCTTGTGCATCCAAAAAGTTCATTTGTGTCTTTGAATTGACATTTAGGTCATTTTTGTCCTCTCTAGGGTTATTTATGTGCAGTTAGGGTTTTTAACCAATCTTGTGCATCCAATAAGTTCATTTGTGTCATTGGATTAACATTCAGATCATTTTCGTCCTCCCTAGGCTTATTTATGTGCAATTAGGGTTTTTAACCAATCTTGTGCATCCAATAAGTTGATTAGGGTTACTGGATTAACATTTAGGTCATTTTCGTCCTCCCTAGGGTTATTTATGGGCAATTAGGGTTTTTAACCAATCTTGTGCATCCAATAAGTTCATTTGTGTCATTAGATTAACATTTAGGTCATTTTCGTCCTCTCTAGGGTATTTTATGTGCAATTAGGGTTTTTAACCAATCTTGTGCATCCAAAAAGTTCATTTGTGTCTTTGAATTGACATTTAGGTCATTTTCGTCATCTTTAGGGTTATTTATGTGCAATTTGGGTTTTTAACCAATCTTGTGCATCCAATAAGTTCATTTGTGTCATTGGATTAACATTTAGGTAATTTTCGTCCTCACTAGGCTTATTCTTGTCCAATTAGGGTTTTTAACCAATCTTGTGCATCCAATAAATTCATTTGTGTCATTGGATTAACATTTAGGTCATTTTCGTCCTCCCTAGGCTTATTTATGTGCAATTAGGGTTTTTAACCAATCTTGTGCATCCAAAAAGTTCTTTTTTGTCATTGGATTAACATTTAGGTCATTTTCGTCCTCCCTAGGGTTATTAATGGGCAATTAGGGTTTTTAACCAATCTTGTGCATCCACTAAGTTCATTTGTGTCATTGGATTATTATTTAGGTCATTTTCGTCCTACCTAGGCTTATTCTTGTCCAATTAGGATTTTTAACCAATCTTGTGCATCCAAAAAGTTAATTTGTGTCTTTGCATTAACATTTAGGTCATTTTCGTCCTCCCTAGGCTTATCGTTTTGCAATTAGGGTTTTTAACCAATCTTGTGCATCCAATAAGTTCGTTTGTGTCATTGGATTAACAATTTGGTCATTTTCCTCCTCCCTAGGCTAGTTTATGTGCAATTAGGGTTTTTAACCAATCTTGTGCATCCAATAAGTTCATTTGTGTCATTGGATTAACATTTAGGTCATTTTCGTCCTCCCTAGGCTTATTTATGTGCAATTAGGGTTTTTAACCAATCTTGTGCATCCAATAAGTTCATTTGTGTTATTGGATTAACATTTGGGTCATTTTCGTCCTCTCTAGGGTTATTTATGTGCAATTAGGGTTTTTAACCAATCTTGTGCATCCAATAAGTTCATTTGTGTCATTGGATTAACATTTAGGTCATTTTCGTCCTCTCTAGGGTATTTTATGTGCAATTAGGGTTTTTAACCAATCTTGTGCATCCAATAAGTTCATTTGTGTCATTGGATTAACATTTAGGTCATTTTCGTCCTCCCTAGGGTTATATATGGGCAATTAGGGTTTTTAACCAATCTTGTACATTCAATAAGTTCATTTGTGTCATTGGATTAACATTTAGGTCATTTTCGTTCTCCCTAGGGTTATTAATGGGCAATTAGGGTTTTTAACCAATCTTGTGCATCCAATAAGTTCATTTGTGTCATTGGATTAACATTTAGGTCTTTTTCGTCCTCCCTTGGGTTATTTATGGGCAATTAGGGTTTTTAACCAATCTTGTGCATAAGTTCATTTGTGTCATTGGATTAACATTTAGGTCATTTTCGTCCTCTCTAGGGTATTTTATGTGCAATTAGGGTTTTTAACCAATCTTGTGCATCCAAAAAGTTCACTTGTGTCTTTGAATTGACATTTAGGTCATTTTCGTCCTCTCTAGGGTTATTTAAGTGCAATTTGGGTTTTTAACCAATCTTGTGCATCCAATGAGTTCAGGTGTGTCATTGGATAAACATTTAGGTCATTTTCGTCCTCCCTAGGGTTATATATGGGCAATTAGGGTTTTTAACCAATCTTGTGCATCCAATAAGTTCATTTGTGTCATTGGATTAACATTTAGGTCATTTTCGTCCTCCCTAGGCTTATTTATGTGCAATTAGGGTTTTTAACCAATCTTGTGCATCCAAAAAGTTCATTTGTGTCATTGGATTAACATTTAGGTCATTTTCGTCCTCCCTAGGCTTATTCTTGTCCAATTAGGGTTTTTAACCAATCTTGTGCATCCAATAGGTGTGTTTGTGTCATTGGATGATCAATTAGGTCATATGCGTCCTCCCTAGGCATATTCTTGTCCAATTAGGATTTTTAACCAATCTTGTGCATCCAATAGGTGTGTTTGTGTCATTGGATGATCAATTAGGTCATTTTCGTCCTCCCTAGGCATATTCTTGTCCAATTAGGGTTTTTAACCAATCTTGTGCATCCAATAGGTGTGTTTGTGTCATTGGATGATCAATTAGGTCATTTTCGTCCTCCCTAGGCATATTCTTGTCCAATTAGGGTTTTTAACCAATCTTGTGCATCCAATAGGTGTGTTTGTGTCATTGGATGATCAATTAAGTCATTTTCGTACTCCCTAGGCTTATTCTTGTCCAATTAGGGTTTTTAACCAATCTTGTGCATCCTATAAGTTCAGTTGTGTCATTGGATTAACATTTAGGTCATATCCGTGTTGGTACCAGTAACCTCTGTTAAATGAAAATTATGCGGAAGATTACCTATTTTTAGAGATATGCGCAGCAGTTTAACAAATCGTACATTTATTAAACACAGCATCAGAATAAGGTCCCAAAACTACAATACAAATGAATGCACAAAGTATATGGATCAAAGAATATATTGAGAGATGCACCAGTTACGTTTATTGTTCAAGATATTGATTCACTTACAATCATGCTGGAAACAGTCTTTCATGTAGTATCAAAGTATGCAGAAAGATATTCAAGCATTCAATCAATATCAGACAAATACACACTGCAGAAATTAAAAAGAGATAAGGGTAAGAAAGATTGTACGCAGTGATTTATACTGGTTCAGCCGTTGTTGAACGACCTACATCCAGTCCCAAGATCAAATCCAATCTTGGCCTTTCCAATAGAATATCTCAGAATCCGTTTACAGATGTTCTAGCTCCTCGCCTATCAATCTAAAACGATTCTTTCTATTCTATTCTTATCTCCATGAATCCCAGAGTTTATCTCCCATAAACTCTTCCAAGATTACAGTCAAGTTTCTTCTTGATGAGACCTCTCAATCACAGAAGATAACTACCAGTTAAGACTGGATTTCTCAATGTTATTTGTTTTAAGAATTTGTTTACAGATGTATCTAATCAGAAATTACACAGAAATTTCTTCAACAGTTTTCTTCTCTAAAGTTGTTTCTCCAGCAATCTTTCTCAGTTCTTGTGGATCATGAAAGATGAATCTTCATAACTGAAAAAGTAATGTTCAAAGTTATTTCACAGTGAGAAACAAAGATATCAGAAAGTTATGTGTATGTTGTTGTGTATTTTGAGAAGATACTGAAAAACAGTTTATATAGTTTCAGGAAAAACAACATATGCATCGATTTATCCAATCGATTCATTAAAGTCATAATGCTGGTTAATCGATTTCCTCAATCGATTTCGCGAGTCTTGTTTTTCTTGAATCTTGAAACTGTACATACTAATCGATTTGCTCAATCGATTATTTTAAGTAGTTCTTCAAACTTTGATGACAGTATATGATTAAATCGATTTGCAGAATCGACTTGATGTGTTTTGTTCAAACAACGAGATCAAAACCATCGATGTGCTTAATCGATTTAACCATTCAGTCATCTCTGTTTATAAAACTTTTATGTCAATCGATTGTGCCAATCGATTGTGGATCTTAAGTCTGAAGAACTTTTCATCAGTTGGGTTATTCAATCGATTTACCAAGTCGATTGATACCAACTTTTATTACACAGATGTATATAAACAGATTGTAGTAATCGATTGTGTATGTTCCAGACCTGAGTTATTTTGAGACTTGTTTTAGTGAATCGATTGGCCTAATCGATTTAGTAAACAGGTTTGGCTCTGGGACATTACCAATCGATTGTTTCAATCGGTGTAGACAAAAACACAATTAAAGAAGTGATTATTTCAATCGATTTGCCAAATCGATTGCCTGCAAAACGTGCTACTGACTTGCACATTTTAAATTCAGTAAGCATGTCAATCGATTTGTCCAATCGATTTAAACAATCAGTTTAGTCTTGGTGATTCACTCAATCGATGTGCCTAATCGATTTGTGGCAAACTGGCTCTCTGACTTGTACAATTTATTTTCCAATATGTGTACCAATCGATTTGGAGAATCGATTGATAGCCCGTTTGTTTTCTTTAAGGATGTACAAATCGATTGTGCTAATCGATTGGGTAACACCAAACTTTGTAAACTTATTCAACCCTGTTATAGAATCGATTGTACTAATCGATGTGCTCATGGATCTTCAAGATTTTGTTGATTCCTTGAGTTCCAAGCAATTGTCTCGAGTATGTAGGATTGAATTTGTTGTTCCTGAAATTTTTCTCAGTTGACAATGTTAGATGTATTTCAAATTGGATGCTTGTCAATAACATCAAAAACGAACATATGTCTAACATCTTGTGCATCTAATAGGTGTGTTTGTGTCATTGGATGATCAATTAGGTCATTTTCGTCCTCCTTAGGCTTATTCTTGTCCAATTAGGGTTTTTAACCAATCTTGTGCATCCAATAAGTTTGTTTGTGTCATTGAATTAATATTTAGGTCATTTTCGTCCTCCCTAGGCATATTCTTGTCCAATTATGGTTTTTAACCAATCTTGTGCATCCAATAGGTGTGTTTGTGTCATTGGATGATCAATTAGGTCATTTTCGTCCTCCCTAGGCATATTCTTGTCCAATTAGGGTTTTTAACCAATCTTGTGCATCCAATAGGTGTGTTTTTGTCATTGGATGATCAATTAGGTCATTTTCGTCCTTCCTAGTCTTATTCTTGTCCAATTATGGTTTTTAACCAATCTTGTGCATCCAATAGGTGTGTTTGTGTCATTGGATGATCAATTAGGTCATTTTCGTCCTCCCTAGGCATATTCTTGTCCAATTAGGGTTTTTAACCAATCTTGTGCATCCAATAGGTGTTTTTATGTCATTGGATGATCAATTAGGTCATTTTCGTCCTCCCTAGGCATATTCTTGTCCAATTAGGGTTTTTAACCAATCTTGTGCATCCAATAGGTGTGTTTGTGTCATTGGATGATCAATTAGGTCATTTTCGTCCTCCCTAGGCATATTCTTGTCCAATTAGGGTTTTTAACCAATCTTGTGCATCCAATAGGTGTGTTTGTGTCATTGGATGATCAATTAGGTCATTTACGTCCTCCCTAGGCCTATTCTTGTCAAATTAGGGTTTTTAACCAATCTTGTGCATCCAATAACTTTGTTTGTGTAATTGAATTAATATTTAGGTCATTTTCGTCCTCCCTAGGCATATTCTTGTCCAATTAGGGTTTTTAACCAATCTTGTGCATCCAATAGGTGTGTTTGTGTCATTGGATGATCAATTAGGTCATTTTCGTCCTCCCTAGGCATATTCTTGTCCAATTAGGGTTTTTAACCAATCTTGTGCATCCAATAGGTGTGTTTGTGTCATTGGATGATCAATTAGGTCATTTTCGTCCTTCCTAGGCTTATTCTTGTCCAATTAGGGTTTTTAACCAATCTTGTGCATCCAATAAATTGAGTTGTGTCATTGGATTAACATTTAGGTCATTTTCGTCCTCCCTAGGCTTATTCTTGTCCAATTAGGGTTTTTAACCAATCTTGTGCATCCAATAGGTGTGTTTGTGTCATTGGATGATCAATTAGGTCATTTTCGTCCTCCCTAGGCATATTCTTGTCCAATTAGGGTTTTTAACCAATCTTGTGCATCCAATAGGTGTGTTTGTGTCATTGGAAGATCAATTAGGTCATTTTCGTCCTCCCTAGGCATATTCTTGTCCAATTAGGGTTTTTAACCAATCTTGTGCATCCAATAAGTTAAGTTGTGTCATTGGACTAACATTTAGGTCATTTTCGTCCTCCCTAGGCTTATTCTTGTCCAATTAGGGTTTTTAACCAATCTTGTGCATCCAATAGGTGTGTTTGTGTCATTGGATGATCAATTAGGTCATTTTCGTCCTCCATAAGCTTATTCTTGTCCAATTAGGGTTTTTAACCAATCTTGTGCATCCAATAGGTGTGTTTGTGTCATTGGATGATCAATTAGGTCATTTTCGTCCTCCCTAGGCATATTCTTGTCCAATTAGGGTTTTTAACCAATCTTGTGCATCCAATAGGTGTGTTTGTGTCATTGGATGATCAATTAGGTTATTTACGTCCTCCCTAGGCTTATTCTTGTCCAATTAGGGTTTTTAACCAATCTTGTGCATCCAATAACTTTGTTTGTGTCATTGAATTAATATTTAGGTCATTTTCGTCCTCCCTAGGCATATTCTTGTCCAATTAGGGTTTTTAACCAATCTTGTTCATCCAATAGGTGTGTTTGTGTCATTGGATGATCAATTAGGTGATTTTTGTCCTCCCTAGGCATATTCTTGTCCCATTAGGGTTTTTAACCAATCTTGTGCATCCAATAATTGTGTTTGTTTCATTGGATGATCAATTAGGTCACTTTTGTCCTCCCTAGGCTTATTCTTGTCCAATTAGGGTTTTTAACCAATCTTGTGCATCCAATAGGTGTGTTTGTGTCATTGGATGATCAATTAGGTCATTTTCGTCCTCCCTAGGCATATTCTTGTCCAATTAGGGTTTTAACCAATGTTGTGCATCCAATAGGTGTGTTTGTGTTATTGGATGATCAATTAGGTCATTTTCGTCCTCCCTAGGCTTATTCTTGTCCAATTAGGGTTTTTAACCAATCTTGTGCATCCAATAGGTGTGTTTTTGGAAATGGATGATCAATTAGGTCATTTTCGTCCTCCCTAGGCTTATTCTTGTCCAATTAGGGTTTTTAACCAATCTTGTGCATCCAATAGGTGTGTTTGTGTCATTGGATGATCAATTAGGTCATTTTCGTCCTCCCTAGAGTTATTCTTGTCCAATTAGGGTTTTTAACCAATCTTGTGCATCCAATAAGTTGAGTTGTTTCTTTGGATTAACATTTAGGTCATTTTCATCCTCCCTAAGCTTATTCTTGTCTAATTAGGGTTTTTAACCAATCTTGTGCGTCCAATAAGTTCATTTGTGTCATTGGATTAACATTTAGGTCATTTTCGTCCTCCCTAGGCATATTCTTGTCCAATTAGGGTTTTTAACCAATCTTGTGTATCCAATAGGTGTGTTTGTGTCATTGGATGATCAATTAGGTCATTTTCGTCCTCCCTAGGCTTATTCTTATCAAGTTATGGTTTTTAACCAATCTTGTGCATCCAATAGGTGTGTTTGTGTCATTGGATGATCAATTAGGTCATTTTCGTCCTCCCTAGGCATATTCTTGTCCAATTAGGGTTTTTAACCAATCTTGTGCATCCAATAGGTGTGTTTGTGTCATTGGATGATCAATTAGGTCATTTTCGTCCTCCCTAGGCTTATTCTTGTCCAATTAGGGTTTTTAACCAATCTTGTGCATCCAATAATTGTGTTTGTGTCATTGGATGATCAATTAGGTCACTTTCGTCCTCCCTAGGCTTATTCTTGTCCAATTAGGGTTTTTAACCAATCTTGTGCATCCAATAGGTGTGTTTGTGTCATTGGATGATCAATTAGGTCATTTTCGTCCTCCCTAGGCATATTCTTGTCCAATTAGGGTTTTTAACCAATCTTGTGCATCCAATAATTGTGTTTGTGTCATTGGATGATCAATTAGGTCACTTTCGTCCTCCCTAGGCTTATTCTTGTCCAATTAGGGTTTTTAACCAATCTTGTGCATCCAATAGGTGTGTTTGTGTCATTGGATGATCAATTAGGTGCTTTTTTTCCTCCCTAGGCATATTCTTGTCCAATTAGGGTTTTTAACCAATCTTGTGCATCCAATAATTGTGTTTGTGTCATCGGATGATCAATTAGGTCACTTTCGTCCTCCCTAGGCTTATTCTTGTCCAATTAGGGTTTTTAACCAATCTTGTGCATCCAATAGGTGTGTTTGTGTCATTGGATGATCAATTAGGTCATTTTCGTCCTCCCTAGGCATATTCTTGTCCAATTAGGGTTTTAACCAATGTTGTGCATCCAATAGGTGTGTTTGTGTCATTGGATGATCAATTAGGTCATTTTCGTCCTCCCTAGGCTTATTGTTGTCCAATTAGGGTTTTTAACCAATCTTGTGCATCCAATAGGTGTGTTTTTGGCAATGGATGATCAATTAGGTCATTTTCGTCCTCCCTAGGCTTATTCTTGTCCAATTAGGGTTTTTAACCAATCTTGTGCATCCAATAGGTGTGTTTGTGTCATTGGATGATCAATTAGGTCATTTTCGTCCTCCATAGGCTTATTCTTGTCCAATTAGGGTTTTTAACCAATCTTTGCATCCAATAAGTTGAGTTGTGTCGTTGGATTAACATTTAGGTCATTTTCGTCCTCCGTAGGCTTATTCTTGTCCAATTAGGGTTTTTAACCAATCTTGTGCATCCAATAAGTTCATTTGTGTCATTGGATTAACATTTAGGTCATTTTCGTCCTCCCTAGGCTTATTCTTGTGCAATTAGGGTTTTTAACCAATCTTGTGCATCCAATAAGTTCATTTGTTTCATTGGATTAACATTTAGGTCATTTTCGTCCTCTCTAGGGTTATTTATGTGCAATTAGGGTTTTTAACCAATCTTGTGCATCCAATAAGTTCATTTGTGTCATTGGATTAACATTTAGGTCATTTTCGTCCTCTCTAGGGTTTTTTATGTGCAATTAGGGTTTTTAACCAATCTTGTGCATCCAATAAGTTCATTTGTGTCATTGGATTAACATTTAGGTCATTTTCGTCCTCCTTAGGCTTATTCTAGTGCAATTAGGGTTTTTAACCAATCTTGTGCATCCAATAAATTCCTTTGTGTCATTGGATTAACATTTAGGTCATTTTCGTCCTCCCTAGGCTTATCGTTTTGCAATTAGGGTTTTTAACCAATCTTGTGCATCCAATAAGTTCATTTGTGTCATTGGATTAACATTTAGGTCATTTTCGTCCTCTCTAGGGTTATTTATGTGCAATTAGGGTTTTTAACCAATCTTGTGCATCCAATAAGTTCATTTGTGTCATTGGATTAACATTTAGGTCATATTCGTCCTCCCTAGGCTTATTCTTGTGCAATTAGGGCTTTTAACAAATCTTGTGCATCCAAAAAGTTCATTTGTGTCTTTGAATTGACATTTAGGTCATTTTGGTCCTCTCTAGGGTTATTTATGTGCAATTAGGGTTTTTAACTAATCTTGTGCATCCAATAAGTTCATTTGTGTCATTGGATTAACATTTAGTTCATTTTCGTCCTCTCTAGGGTTATTTATGTGCAATTAGGGTTTTTAACTAATCTTGTGCATCCAATAAGTTCATTTGTGTCATTGGATTAACATTTAGGTCATTTTCGTCCTCTCTAGGGTTATTTATGTGCAATTAGGGTTTTTAACCAATCTTGTGCATCCAATAAGTTCATTTGTGTCATTGGATTAACATTTAGGTCATTTTCGTCCTCCCTAGGGTTATTTTTGGGCAATTAGGGTTTTTAACCAATCTTGTGCATCCAAAAAGTTCATTTGTGTCTTTGAATTGACATTTAGGTCATTTTCGTCCTCCCTAGGGTTATTTATCGGCAATTAGGGTTTTTAACCAATCTTGTGCATCCAATAAGTTCATTTGTGTCATTGGATTAACATTTAGGTCATTTTCGTCCTCTCTAGGGTTATTTATGTGCAATTAGGGTTTTTAACCAATCTTGTGCATCCAATAAGTTCATTTGTGTCATTGGATTAACATTTAGGTCATTTTCGTCCTCCTTAGGCTTATTCTTGTGCAATTAGGGTTTTTAACCAATCTTGTGCATCCAATAAATTCATTTGTGTCATTGGATTAACATTTAGGTCATTTTCGTCCTCCCTAGGCTTATTTATGTGCAATTAGGGTTTTTAACCAATCTTGTGCATCCAATAAGTTCATTTGTGTTATTGGATTAACATTTAGGTCATTTTCGTCCTCTCTAGGGTTATTTATGTGCAATTAGGGTTTTTAACCAATCTTGTGCATCCAATAAGTTCATTTGTGTCATTGGATTAACATTTAGGTCATTTTCGTCCTCTCTAGGGTATTATATGTGCAATTAGGGTTTTTAACCAATCTTGTGCATCCAATAAGTTCATTTGTGTCATTGGATTAACATTTAGGTCATTTTCGTCCTCCTTAGGCTTATTCTTGTGCAATTAGGGTTTTTAACCAATCTTGTGCATCCAATAAATTCCTTTGTGTCATTGGATTAACATTTAGGTCATTTTCGTCCTCCCTAGGCTTATTTATGTGCAATTATGGTTTTTTAACCAATCGTGTGCATCCAAAAAGTTCTTTTATGTCATTGGATTAACATTTAGGTCATTTTCGTCCTCCCTCGGGTTATTTATGGGCAATTAGGATTTTTAACCAATCTTGTGCATCCAAAAAGGTAATTTGTGTCATTGGATTAACATTTAGGTCATTTTCGTCCTCTCTAGGGTTATTTATGTGCAATTAGGGTTTTTAACCAATCTTGTGCATCCAATAAGTTCATTTGTGTCATTGGATTAGTATTTTGGTCATTTTCGTCCGCCCTTGGCTTATTGTTGTGCAATTAGGGCTCTTAACCAATCTTGTGCATCCAAAAAGTTCATTTGTGTCTTTGAATTGACATTTAGGTCATTTTTGTCCTCTCTAGGGTTATTTATGTGCAGTTAGGGTTTTTAACCAATCTTGTGCATCCAATAAGTTCATTTGTGTCATTGGATTAACATTCAGGTCATTTTCGTCCTCCCTAGGCTTATTTATGTGCAATTAGGGTTTTTAACCAATCTTGTGCATCCAATAAGTTCATTAGGGTTACTGGATTAACATTTAGGTCATTTTCGTCCTCCCTAGGGTTATTTATGGGCAATTAGGGTTTTTAACCAATCTTGTGCATCCAATAAGTTCATTTGTGTCATTAGATTAACATTTAGGTCATTTTCGTCCTCTCTAGGGTATTTTATGTGCAATTAGGGTTTTTAACCAATCTTGTGCATCCAAAAAGTTCATTTGTGTCTTTGAATTGACATTTAGGTCATTTTCGTCATCTTTAGGGTTATTTATGTGCAATTTGGGTTTTTAACCAATCTTGTGCATCCAATAAGTTCATTTGTGTCATTGGATTAACATTTAGGTCATTTTCGTCCTCCCTAGGCTTATTTATGTGCAATTAGGGTTTTTAACCAATCTTGTGCATCCAATAAGTTCATTTGTGTTATTGGATTAACATTTAGGTCATTTTCGTCCTCTCTAGGGTTATTTATGTGCAATTAGGGTTTTTAACCAATCTTGTGCATCCAATAAGTTCATTTGTGTCATTGGATTAACATTTAAGTCATTTTCGTCCTCTCTAGGGTATTTTATGTGCAATTAGGGTTTTTAACCAATCTTGTGCATCCAATAAGTTCATTTGTGTCATTGGATTAACATTTAGGTCATTTTCGTCCTCCTTAGGCTTATTCTTGTGCAATTAGGGTTTTTAACCAATCTTGTGCATCCAATAAATTCCTTTGTGTCATTGGATTAACATTTAGGTCATTTTCGTCCTCCCTAGGCTTATTTATGTGCAATTATGGTTTTTTAACCAATCGTGTGCATCCAAAAAGTTCTTTTATGTCATTGGATTAACATTTAGGTCATTTTCGTCCTCCCTCGGGTTATTTATAGGCAATTAGGATTTTTAACCAATCTTGTGCATCCAAAAAGGTAATTTGTGTCATTGAATTAACATTTAGGTCATTTTCGTCCTCTCTAGGGTTATTTATGTGCAATTAGGGTTTTTAACCAATCTTGTGCATCCAATAAGTTCATTTGTGTCATTGGATTAGTATTTAGGTCATTTTCGTCCGCCCTTGGCTTATTCTTGTGCAATTAGGGCTTTTAACCAATCTTGTGCATCCAAAAAGTTCATTTGCGTCTTTGAATTGACATTTAGGTCATTTTTGTCCTCTCTAGGGTTATTTATGTGCAGTTAGGGTTTTTAACCAATCTTGTGCATCCAATAAGTTCATTTGTGTCATTGGATTAACATTCAGGTCATTTTCGTCCTCCCTAGGCTTATTAATGTGCAATTAGGGTTTTTAACCAATCTTGTGCATCCAATAAGTTCATTAGGGTTACTGGATTAACATTTAGGTCATTTTCGTCCTCCCTAGGGTTATTTATGGGCAATTAGGGTTTTTAACCAATCTTGTGCATCCAATAAGTTCATTTGTGTCATTAGATTAACATTTAGGTAATTTTCGTCCTCACTAGGCTTATTCTTGTCCAATTAGGGTTTTTAACCAATCTTGTGCATCCAATAAATTCATTTGTGTCATTGGATTAACATTTAGGTCATTTTCGTCCTCTCTAGGGTATTTTATGTGCAATTAGGGTTTTTAACCAATCTTGTGCATCCAATAAGTTCATTTGTGTCATTGGATTAACATTTAGGTCATTTTCGTCCTCTCTAGGGTATTTTATGTGCAATTAGGGTTTTTAACCAATCTTGTGCATCCAAAAAGTTCATTTCTGTCTTTGAATTGACATTTAGGTCATTTTCGTCCTCTCTAGGGTTATTTAAGTGCAATTTGGGTTTTTAACCAATCTTGTGCGTCCAATGAGTTCAGGTGTGTCATTGGATTAACATTTAGGTCATTTTTGTCCTCCATAGGCTTATTCTTGTGCAATTAGGGCTTTTAACCAATCTTGTGCATCCAAAAAGTTCATTTGTGTCTTTGAATTGACATTTAGGTCATTTTCATCCCCTCTAGGGTTATTTATGTGCAATTAGGGTTTTTAACCAATCTTGTGCATCCAATAAGTTCATTTGTGTCATTGGATTAACATTTAGGTTATTTTCGTCCTCCCTAGGCTTATCGTTTTGCAATTAGGGTTTTTAACCCAATAAGTTCATTTGTGTCATTGGATTAACATTTAGGTCATTTTCGTCCTCTCTAGGGTTATTTATGTGCAATTAAGGTTTTTAACCAATCTTGTGCATCCAATAAGTTCATTTGTGTCATTGGATTAACATTTAGGTCATTTTCGTCCTCCCTAGGGTTATATATGGGCAATTATGGTTTTTAACCAATCTTGTACATTCAATAAGTTCATTTGTGTCATTGGATTAACATTTAGGTCATTTTTGTCCTCTCTAGGGTTATTTATGAGCAATTAGGGTTTTTAACCAATCTTGTGCATCCAATAAGTTCATTTGTGTCATTGGATTAACATTTAGGTCTTTTTCGTCCTCCCTAGGGTTATATATGGGCAATTAGGGTTTTTAACCAATCTTGTACATTCAATAAGTTCATTTGTGTCATTGGATTAAAATTTTGGTCATTTTTGTCCTCTTTAGGGTTATTTATGTGCAATTAGGGTTTTTAACTAATCTTGTGCATCCAATAAGTTCATTTGTGTCATTGCATTATTATTTAGGTCATTTTTGTCCTCCCTAGGCTTATTCTTGTCCAATTAGGGTTTTTACCCAATCTTGTGCATCCAAAAAGTTAATTTGTGTCATTGGATTAATGTTTAGGTCATTTTCGTCCTCTCTAGGGTTATTTATGTGCAATTAGGGTTTTTAACCAATCTTGTGCATCCAATAAGTTCATTTGTGTCATTGGATTAGCATTTAGGTCATTTTCGTCCGCCATAGGCTTATTCTTGTGCAATTAGGGCTTTTAACCAATCTTGTGCATCCAAAAAGTTCATTTGTGTCTTTGAATTGACATTTAGGTCATTTTCGTCCTCTCTAGGGTTATTTATGTGCAATTAGGGTTTTTAACCAATCTTGTGCATCCAATAAGTTCATTAGTGTCATTGGATTAACATTTAGGTCATTTTCGTCCTCCCTAGGCTTATTCTTGTCCAATTAGGGTTTTTGACCAATCTTGTGCATCCAATAAGTTCATTTGTGTCATTGGATTAACATTTAGGTCATTTTCGTCCTCCTTAGGCTTATTCTTGTGCAATTAGGGTTTTTAACCAATCTTGTGCATCCTATAAATTCCTTTGTGTCATTGGATTAATATTTAGGTCATTTTCGTCCTCCCTAGGCTTATCGTTTTGCAATTAGGGTTTTTAACCAATCTTGTGCATCCAATAAGTTCATTTGTGTCATTGGATTAACATTTAGGTCATTTTAGTCCTCTCTAGGGTTATTTATGTGCAATTAGGGTTTTTAACCAATCTTGTGCATCCAATAAGTTCATTTGTGTCATTGGATTAACATTTAGGTCATTTTCGTCCTCCCTAGGGTTATATATGGGAAATTAAGATTTTTAACCAATCTTGTACATTCAATAAGTTCATTTGTGTCATTGGATTAACATTTAGGTTATTTTCGTCCTCCCTAGGGTTATTAATGGGCAATTAGGGTTTTTAACCAATCTTGTGCATCCAATAAGTTCATTTGTGTCATTGGATTAACATTTAGGTCTTTTTCGTCCTCCCTTGGGATATTTATGGGAAATTAGGGTTTTAAACCAATCTTGTGCATCCAATAAATTCATTTGTGTCATTGGATTAACATTTAGGTCATTTTCGTCCTCTCTAGGGTATTTTATGTGCAATTAGGGTTTTTAACCAATCTTGTGCATCCAAAAAGTTCATTTGTCTCTTTGAATTGACATTTAGGTCATTTTCGTCCTCTCTAGGGTTATTTAAGTGCAATTTGGTTTTTTAACCAATCTTGTGCATCCAATGAGTTCAGGTGTGTCATTGGATAAACATTTTGGTCATTTTCGCCCTCCCTAGGGTTATATATGGGCAATTAGGGTTTTTAACCAATCTTGTGCATCCAATAAGTTCATTTGTGTCATTGGATTAACATTTAGGTCATTTTCGTCCTCCCTAGGCTTATTTATGTGCAATTAGGGTTTTTAACCAATCTTGTGCATCCAATAAGTTCATTTGTGTTATTGGATTAACATTTAGGTCATTTTCGTCCTCTCTAGGGTTATTTATGTGCAATTAGGGTTTTTAATCAATCTTGTGCATCCAATAAGTTCATTTGTGTCATTGGATTAACATTTAGGTCATTTTCGTCCTCTCTAGGGTATTTTATGTGCAATAAGGGTTTTTAACCAATCTTGTGCATCCAATAAGTTCATTTGTGTCATTGGATTAACATTTAGGTCATTTTCGTCCTCCTTAGGCTTATTCTTGTGCAATTAGGGTTTTTAACCAATCTTGTGCATCCAATAAATTCATTTGTGTCATTGGATTAACATTTAGGTCATTTTCGTCCTCCCTAGGCTTATTTATGTGCAATTAGGGTTTTTTAACCAATCGTGTGCATCCAAAAAGTTCTTTTATGTCATTGGATTAACATTTAGGTCATTTTCGTCCTCCCTCGGGTTATTTATGGGCAATTAGGATTTTTAACCAATCTTGTGCATCCAATAAGTTCATTTGTGTCATTGGATTATTATTTAGGTCATTTTCGTCCTCCCTAGTGTTGACACCTAATTTTGTCCGATTTTTATTATTTTTTTACTTTTTATTAAAAAAGGAAATAATCATAATAATGACAATAATAATCAATATATAACTCTTTTCTAAAATTAAAAAAAGTAATAATAAGAAATAAAAATAAAGAAAATTGAAAAGAAATGAATTAATTGTCAGAAAAATCGATGCAATGATGATCAAAATAAATGAAAAAAAACAAAAAGAAATTGATTGATGGTCATAAAAATCAGAATAATGGTGATCAATTGAATAGAAAAGAAAACCGAAGAAATGAATCAATGACAATAAGAATCGGTATAATTGTGGCCAATTAAAAGAAAAGAAACCGAAAAATATATTAATAGTAATCAATTGACAATTATTCTTTTGTCTTTTGAAATCTACACCAAAAAATCTATAAATAGGTTGCCACAAGAGCACAATAGGAAAAGGAGAAGAGAAAACACAAATGGAGAGCACAGAAAAAAATAGAGAGATTAATTAGCAAAGAGAAGAAGAGAGTCTGATCTTGAAAAATCAGTCTAGCAAGGTATCATTTTATTATTCTTTTCTCTATTCTGCTTATTAGTTTTTTTTTTTTTGAATCTTTTTTTAAATATATATATTTTTTGCTATTTCTATTTTTTTTGTTTATAAAAAATAAACTCATATGTTAAGCTTTCATTTTATTTTTTTTAAATCGTTTAATCCTAAAAATTATTTTCTTTGTAACATAAAATAATAATAAAAAATAATATAACTAATTGATGTCTATAGATCAAGAAAACAAATTTCATCATACTGTAATGTATAGAAAATTCATAATACGTCTTTATAAAGAAAAAATAATAAAATTATAACAGATAAATGTTTTTTTTCTCTTAAGATTAAAATTAATGGTTGTTGCCGCCGGATGAAATTCATCCTCGCTCGCTGCACCATATTATTCAATCATTAGTGGCCTTTGTGTCGCGACAGATCTGACAATGTATGAGCAAATCATTTAACAGATTGTTTCACCACCGTGTCCATCTGTCTCGTTCATATAGCGCCACATTACGTTTTTTAAAATAAATTAATTCATTTTTCTTCTTTTTTACTTTAAAACAGACAAAGATTATTATTATTATTATTATTATTATTATTATTATTATTATATTAATCATCATTACTATTATTACATTTTTTTATTTTTATCTTTTTAATACGTATATAAATAAAAAATAATAATAAAATCGATCAACACACAAATATTTTCTACCCAAGAACTACGTGTGTTTTGATTTCCCTATTGCACCTGGGGATACGTAGGAGCAAGGTCTTCCCCTTGTCGAACCAAATTAATAAAAAAAAATATTTTTTTTTCTTTCATTAATGTAAATAATTTAATTTTTTTTTATTATTCTTTTTGGGGTAAAAATAAATAAATAAATAAATAGTTTGTATATAATTAATTATAGAGTAACCGTTTTAACGGACGTTGTAGGGTGATAATACTTCCCTACTCGTAATCGATTCCCGAATCCAAATTTTTGGTTCAAAAATATTATTTTAGGTTTTATTCAATTTTTCCTTTAGTAAAAATAAAATTGGTGGCGACTCCTTTTTCGCGGACAAACTGGACGCGACAGCTGGCGACTCCACTAGGGATTTTTGAGAGTCAAGCCCAATCTAATTAATTATATATAGTTATTTTATTATTTTATTCATATTACCCCTATTGTTTTATTTTTTTATTTTTTATTTTGTTAATATAATTATATGGGTTTGGTCAATTTATTTTTATTGTGATGATTTTTTTTATCTTATTTATTTTTTATACATTACCCTAACACAACTCACACACTTATGAGTGGGCTCTATACCCGGGCTGAGTGCAAACCTAAGATAAGTTAGAGATTGTGTAATGATAATCTTCTGGATGTACATCCTGTTTGGTTGTCATGAAAGTCTCACCTAGAGTTGACCTTTTCTAGAATATTGCCATTTTAATAGTTTACCTATTAATTGGTTTAATATTTTAGAATTGAGTTGTGTGCTCTAGGAGCCAATTTAGAACTATAGAGCCACCCATAGTAAAGGTTCACAATAAAAAATCATCAAATAAGAAAAGAACCATGTAGGACATAATCATGCATGTAAATAAAAAAAAAACCATGTAGGACATAATCATGTATGTTTCATCTTTTACTTCATTTTACAACATATTTTTCTTTTTTCTCATTTTTTTAGAAAAAATATTGCATATTAGGAGTTAGTAAAATGTTTCAGTTAAATGCATAATTATTTCATTCATTTTTTTTACATTCTCATAACATTTTCCTTCAACAAAAAAAATAAAAAGACAAAAGGCAAAAAAAAAAAAAGCAAAAAGAAAAAATATTGTGACACCCTTATCGGACATGTTCCCGAGTTAAAATCATGGATGAATTGAAACATACAAAGATGATCTAAACCAACTGAAGATTCATATGGCTAAAAGATTGGAAATCTTACAAACTCTCGATACTTGAAATCATGGGGATCCTTCATGAAAAAAAAGAACTATCACGAAAAACTCATTTGTTACCCATTTGATTTCATAAGTCTAACAATTATCACCTTTTAGTCTACTTTTTGGTTATACTCTATCTAAAGCCACTTGTCCACAAGATTTGAACCTGATACTAATTAGATTCATATTCATCATACACCCCCTACTTCTGAGTCATGAACATACTTCATTGGCTTTCGTCACAAGTAAATCTCTAGAAGTTGGGTCGTCTATGTTGAACTTTCATCACTACCGATTATTATTTGATGTCATCAATCTAAAAAATTGTAAACCTTGTATGAATTTTTTATGACTATTGAAGAAAAAACCTTGACTAAACACAACTTTGAAGTTATTGACTATGTTCTCCCATAGATATACAAGGGACAAGTTTCCCCATGATTGTTAATGTTATTTAATTTGATCCTAACACATAGATCATATTGATGTGCCTCAATATTTTGAATGTCAATAAATGCATTTTGTATTGTTTTCCTTTTCCATTCTCACTCATCATATATTTCACAACCTCTTACCAAACATTATTTTTCTTTCTCTTCATTAAACCATATACCAAATATATTTGGAAGTAGTTCATTCATGATAAAGTTTTCTAAAATCTCATACATAATTTCAATCATGCTATAAATTCCACGGAATGTGAGACCGATACAAAAATCCACTATTTGGATGGACTTCGATATGTTGGGGCATGAGATTAACGTCACGTTAATCCCCTTAGACAAGTGGTTTTATCTTAATCATTGTCTGAATATGTTTCGAATATGTCAATCATGTGGGGAATTTCAAGTTTGTGCCATGGATATTCTAGCCGCCTACGAATTGAAAATGAAGATGTTGAACGTACATGAGGCTTGAATGTAATCCTCAATCAACTAAATCAAGAATGGAAAAGTTGGAATAAGAAGATGATCATTTTGTATATACATATTAGACAAATGTCTAAAAAAATATTGAAGTCATTTTCCATCATGTCCCTCAATAATATAATCAACTAGCTGACTGTAGCTACTCTATCTTCAATATTCAAAGTAAGTCACGATGAAGAACAGTCACTCACAAGAATAAAATTCACTATCAAATGTATAAGAAGAGTATATGGAAAATTCTCATGCCAAACATTACCTCGTAACTATAGAATACCCTCCATGAGTATCAACCTATAACTGGGGCACCCCTTTATTTCTTATTATATAGAATAAAGGCAGTGTAACCCACGCAAACAAAAACCTCTTATCAAGAGTAACGATATGTGTTGACTGATTGAATTCAATTCAAGAGAAATGTTGATTGCCTCATGTCAAGGACAATTATTTCAAAGATCTTTAAAGAAGAACATATGAACTTCGGAGCTTCAAAAGAAAGAATAGCACTCAAGAAGGTTTCACATATCTAAATGGACTACTAAGATAAATGAACTCCTAACTATATAAGTCCGCAATACCATAAAAAAAAAATACATTCAAGTGTGGCTCTAATCCACACTAATATGGATCAAGAAGAGTTATCACTACTTGCACACATTGATGCTTCAAAAAGTATTACATCTAAATGAAGACCCGCTAGGTTGAAAATCCAAAAGGACGACCTAAGCAAAAATTAGGGTGAAAAATCATAATAATAATAAATACCCGCTAGGCTGAAAACCTGAAAGGGCGACCTAGGCAAAAATTAGGGTACAAAAAATAATAATAAATACCCGCTAGGTTGAAAATCTGAAAGGGCAACCTAGGCAAAAATTAGGGTACAAAAAATGAATAAATACTCGCTAGGTTGAAAACCCGAAAGGGCAATCTAAGCAAAAATTAGGGCCACAAAAAGTATAGAATGAAAGAAGATCACTTGCTTGAGAATCTAAAAAAGGATGATCAAAGAATATAACTTACATGCACACATCAAAGTCGAAGCTGAACATATTCTGAAAGATTGTGAATATAGATTGGAGGAAATCATATCTTCCAAAGTAGGTTAATAACATGATTGAAATTGTGGCATGAGTTATTAGCACATTTATTTTATGAAAAACTACTAACAAATTGGGTCATTTACCCATATGAGACCACCTTATCTTCTTTTCTTTCTATCAATATTTTTTTTTTGTACCATAGATTTTCTCATTAAATATCATTGTCTGAACCATCCTTCACTACTTTCTTGTGTTATAAATCTTTCTTTTTTTTTTCTTTTTCAAAATACATTTTTATGATAATCATATGTTGGGGCACAAATTATGTGAATGTCAAGAGGTCAAAACTAGTATAATGTCTTTACATGTAAGGCAGGGGCAACAAAAGATCAAGTCGATGGTGTAAGAAAAAATCTCTTTAAAGATTAAAAGGACAATCACCATCACTTATTTGAAGTGGTGCATATTTTTCATCCATGAATCCAGGATATGTCCGTAAAGAGGTGAAAGAAATAAAAAAAAATTGAAAAAAATTGATTGAAAAAAAAAAAAAAGATCAAAATGAAGGAAAATGTTCATTCATTAAATGCATTCATGACATTTCATATTTAGTGGTTAAATTTAAATTTGAGACACTAACCCACACCATATTGTTTAAAAGACGAGATATTAACCCACATCCTCTGATTTAAGAGCAGAGATGATTGTCCCTCATCCTTTGTTTTAAGAGCTTGGTTGACTAGCCTTCATCATCTGATTTACGAGCTAGGTCGCCCCACAAAATTTTTGTTGATATATTTGCTGATGAATTCTGAGTCCCATAGGAAGCTATTACAAAAAATACTAAATGAAGTCCACATCACTCAAGATATCACTTGTGACAAATATGGAGGCATCATAAAAAACATTACTACTACTAACAGTCACATAACCTTCATAGATGACGAACTGTGCGTCAAAGAAATAGGCCATAACAAAGCGTTGCACATATCAGCAATGTGCCTCGATCATATGATATCAAGAGTTCTTGTTAAAACTTTCTATGGGAGTATAGAAAAATGATGGGATAAATTGAACTCCCAATTCAAATAGGCCCAATCACTTTTGAAATCACGTTACATTTGATGGATATTGTACTCGCCTATAGCTGCTTATTGAGGAGACCATGGATCCATTCTATTGGTGTGGTGCCATCAACCCTACATCAAAGGCTAAAGTATATGATATATGACCAATTGATAACCGTGTCAGAAGAGAAAGACTCGTTGGTGAGTAAGTTTTCCACCACACCGTACGTTGAGACGATAGAGTAAGCTTTGGAGATCGCCTTCCAAACACTAGAAATCATGGACAACGCTTACGTCGAGATGACAACATAGAACTACATCTATCAAACACAACTATTATGGTGGTTAGATTCATGTTAAGCTGGGGGCATCATCCATGACACGGTTTGGGGAAGAATGAAGATCGACTCAAAGGACTGATAAAACTTCATGAGAATAGAGATAAATAGGATTTAGATTACGAATCAACCAAAGTTGACATGCAAAGATTGGCCATATAAAAAAAAGGAAAGACAAACAAGATTCATATTGCAGTAGCTAGAGATGATTTTTCCATCGATGATGCTAATCGGGTTCGTCCATACGATGCAATAACAAAAATTAACAAATGGGAGATAATCAAGTTGCCTATAGTATTCGATGCAATTCCCATTTTTGAGAATAATTCATTCGCATATGATTGTACTAAAATTCTGCCACATAACTTTGACCATCTTACTAATCAGGCAATAAAAGATAATGAAGAAGCTTATGAATTTCCCCTAGAATCGTTAAAATTGGCAGAAAAAGAAGGCAAGACATTATGTCCCATAAGGAATCAATAAAAGTGATTAATCTAGGGAAAGAAGAAAATAGAAAGGAAATTAAAGTCAACACTATCTTAAAGTAAGAAGTATATCATGAACTAATCGAAATTCTACATAAATAGAAAGATATTTTTGTTCCATCATATCAGGATATGTATGGATTGGATACTAGCATAGTGGAGCATAAATTTCCCTTAAAACCCGATTTTTCTTCGGTTAAACAAGAATTAAGGAGAATAAAGATTGATATGTAATTAAAAATAAGGGAAGAAGTAAAAAATTGGCGTTGGGTTCCTCGCTGTGGTAAATTATCCCCAATGGATAGCCAATATTGTACCGTGCTGAAAAAGGATGACAAAGTTCGAATGAGTGTCGACTATAGGGACCTTAACAAAGCCAATCCTAAAGATGATTTTCCGTTACCTCACATCAATATTTTGGATGACAATATGGCTCACCATTCACTTTTTCTCCTTTAAGGATGGTTGCTTGGGATACAATCAAATCAAGATGGCAGCCGAATATATGAAAAAAAACTTTCATCACCCTTTAGGGAACATTGTGTTATAAGGTAATGCATTTTGGTCGAAAGAATGTTAGGGCAACCTACCAAAGAGCTATGGTAACTTGATTCTATGACTTGATACATAAAGAGATATGAGTTTATGTAGATGACATGATTGCTAAGTCACAAACAAAAGAAAAACATGTGATTAATCTAAAGAAACTCTTTGAAAGATTCCAAAAGTTCAAGCTAAAACTTAACCCTTTCAAATGCACTTTAGACGTGTGGTTGGATAAAGTGTTACAATTTTTGGATATTCAAAAATGAATAGAGGTCGACCCATATAAAGTTCAAGTCATTTTGGAAATATCTCCCCAAAGTACAAAGAGAGTGATTCACGATTTTCTTGGGGACTAAATTATATTTCAAGATTTATATCACAACTAACTGCCACTTGTGAATCGATCTTTAAACTTTTACGGAAAAAAATATCAAACAATTGTGTAGAACGAAGATTGTAACATAAAAACATAAAAAATAAAAAATATATAAAAAAAAAGTTATTTAGAAAATGGCTGTAACATACAAAGATTGACATTGTCGTTTTCACTACACGGGTATTGTATCTCGATATGCATTTCAACTGGGGCAACCCCTTTTTGCATAGTATATGGGATGGAGGTTGTGCTGCCTATTGAAGTAGAAATCCCCTCGCTAAAAGTATTAATGGAAACCAAACTAGATGAGTCAGAATGTGTACAAACCCATTTTGATCAATTGAATTTAATTGAAGGAATGAGCAATTATATCAGAATGGATTGAAAAGAGCGTACAAAAAAATACGTCCTCAAGAATTTTGGGAAGGAGACACGTTGATAAAAATATCTTACCCATTCAAAAGGATTATTGTGGAAAATAGCCCTAACTAAGATGGTCCATAAGTCTTGAAAAAACTTTCTCAAGTAGGGCTTTGATCCTTGTGAATATGGATAGAAAAAATTTAGTCCTCCATGTAAACTCAAACGTCGTAAAAAAGGGTACGATATTTAAATAATGATTACCCGCTAAGTTGAAAACCTGAAAGGGACAACCTAGGGTACAAAAAAAAAAATAAAAAAAAAAAATAAATTAATATCTGCTAAGTTGAAAATCTGAAAGGACAACTTGAGAGTAAAAGAAAAACAAAAAAATATATATATACTCAAAAGGAAATGATCAACAATATGGATCGCACTATAAAAGGAGAATAAAAGTTGTTTATAGTACAAGACAAACGACAACATGAGAATCAACTTTAGATCACAGTATTAATTTTTCTGCAAAAAAAAAAGAATAGGAAAAAATAAAAGAAAACGAAAAATAGAAGAGGACAAAAAAAAAGATATCACATTCGAAAAAAAAAAAGTATAAGTGGTTTTTATCATTCTAGATTTGAATGGCCGTGTCCAATAAAAATATTGATAAAAACCGACATACACATTCATTCATTCACTCATGACATTTTATAAATTTAAAGTCGAGAAAACGACCCGCATGTTGAAGCCGGGAAAACGACTTGCACCCAAAGCCGAGAAAACGACCCG
>JBBPBR010000008.1:20326707-20343201 GCA_037974775.1 Cicer pinnatifidum | reverse complement strand
AACCAATCTTGTGCATCCAAAAAGTTAATTTGTGTCTTCGCATTAACATTTAGGTCATTTTCGTCCTCCGTAGGCTTATCGTTTTGCAATTAGGGTTTTTAACCAATCTTGTGCATCCAATAAGTTCGTTTGTGTCATTGGATTAACAATTTGGTCATTTTCCTCCTCCCTAGGCTTATTTATGTGCAATTAGGGTTTTTAACCAAGCTTCTGCATCCAATAAGTTCATTTGTGTCATTGGATAAACATTTAGGTCATTTTTGTCCTCCCTAGGGTTATATATGGGCAATTAGGGTTTTTAACCAATCTTGTGCATCCAATAAGTTCATTTGTGTCATTGGATTAACATTTAGGTCATTTTCGTCCTCCCTAGGCTTATTTATGTGCAATTAGGGTTTTTAACCAATCTTGTGCATCCAAAAAGTTCATTTGTGTCTTTGAATTGACATTTAGGTCATTTTCGTCCTCTCTAGGTTTATTTAAGTGCAATTTGGGTTTTTAACCAATCTTGTGCATCCAATAAGTTCATTTGTGTCATTGGATTAACATTTAGGTAATTTTCGTCCTCACTAGGCTTATTCTTGTCCAATTAGGGTTTTTTGCCAATCTTGTGCATCCAATAAATTCATTTGTGTCATTGGATTAACATTTAGGTTATTTTCGTCCTCCCTAGGCTTATTTATGTGCAATTAGGGTTTTTAACCAATCTTGTGCATCCAAAAAGTTCTTTTTTGTCATTCGATTTACATTTAGGTCATTTTCGTCCTCTCTAGGGTATTTTATGTGCAATTAGGGTTTTGAACCAATCTTGTGCATCCAAAAAGTTCATTTGTGTCTTTGAATTGACATTTAGGTCATTTTCGTCCTCTCTAGGGTTATTTAAGTGGAATTTGGGTTTTTAACCAATCTTGTGCATCCAATGAGTTCAGGTGTGTCATTGGATTAACATTTATGTCATTTTCGTCCTCCCTAGGCTTATCGTTTTGCAATTAGGGTTTTTAACCAATCTTGTGCATCCAATAAATTCATTTGTGTCATTGGATTAACATTTAGGTCATTTTCGTCCTCCCTAGGCTTATTTATGTGCAATTAGTGTTTTTAACCAATCTTGTGCATCCAAAAAGTTCTTTTTTGTCATTGGATTAACATTTAGGTCATTTTCGTCCTCCCTAGGGTTATTAATGGGCAATTAGGGTTTTTAACCAATCATGTGCATCCAATAAGTTCATTTGTGTCATTGGATTATTATTTAAGTCATTTTCGTCCTACCTAGGCATATTCTTGTCCAATTAGGGTTTTTAACCAATCTTGTGCATCCAAAAAGTTAATTTGTGTCTTTGCATTAACATTTAGGTCATTTTCGTCCTCCCTAGGCTTATCGTTTTGCAATTAGGGTTTTTAACCAATCTTGTGCATCCAATAAGTTCGTTTGGGTCATTGGATTAACAATTTGGTCATTTTCCTCCTCCCTAGGCTTATTTATGTGCAATTAGGGTTTTTAACCAAGCTTTTGCATCCAATAAGTTCATTTGTGTCATTGGATAAACATTTAGGTCATTTTCGTCCTCCCTAGGGTTATATATGGGCAATTAGGGTTTTTAACCAATCTTGTGCATCCAATAAGTTCATTTGTGTCATTGGATTAACATTTAGGTCATTTTCGTCCTCCCTAGGCTTATTTATGTGCAATTAGGGTTTTTAACCAATCTTGTGCATCTAATAAGTTCATTTGTGTTATTGGATTAACATTTAGGTCATTTTCGTCCTCCCTAGGGTTATTTCTGGGCAATTAGGGATTTTAAGCAATCTTGTGCATCCAATAAGTTCATTTGTGTCATTCGATTAACATTTAGGTCATTTTCGTCCTCTCTAGGATATTTTATGTGCAATTAGGGTTTTTAACCAATCTTGTGCATCCAAAAAGTTCATTTATGTCTTTGAATTGACATTTAGGTCATTTTCGTCCTCTCTAGGGTTATTTAAGTGCAATTTGGGTTTTTAACCAATCTTGTGCATCCAATGAGTTCAGTTGTGTCATTGGATTAACATTTAGGTCATTTTCGTCCTCCCTAGGCTTATCGTTTTGCAATTAGGGTTTTTAACCAATCTTGTGCATCCAATAAGTTCGTTTGTGTCATTGGATTAACATTTTGGTCATTTTCCTCCTCCCTAGGCTTATTTATGTGCAATTAGGGTTTTTAACCAATCTTGTGCATCCAATAAGTTCATTTGTGTCATTGGATAAACATTTAGGTCATTTTCGTCCTCCCTAGGGTTATATATGGGCAATTAGGGTTTTTAACCAATCTTGTGCATCCAATAAGTTCATTTGTGTTATTGGATTAACATTTAGGTCATTTTCGTCCTCCCTAGGGTTATTTATGGGCAATTAGGGTTTTTAACCAATCTTGTGCATCCAATAAGTTCATTTGTGTCATTGGATTAACATTTAGGTCATTTTCGTCCTCTCTAGGGTATTTTATGTGCAATTAGGGTTTTTAACCAATCTTGTGCATCCAAAAAGTTCATTTGTGTCTTTGAATTGACATTTAGGTCATTTTCGTCCTCTTTAGGGTTATTTAAGTGCAATTTGGGTTTTTAACCAATCTTGTGCATCCAATAAGTTCATTTGTGTCATTGGATTAACGTTTAGGTAATTTTCGTCCTCACTAGGCTTATTCTTGTCCAATTAGGGTTTTTAACCAATCTTGTGCATCCAATAAATTCATTTGTGTCATTGGATTAACATTTAGGTCATTTTCGTCCTCCCTAGGCTTATTTATGTGCAATTAGGGTTTTTAACCAATCTTGTGCATCCAAAAAGTTCTTTTTTGTCATTGGATTAACATTTAGGTCATTTTCGTCCTCCCTAGGGTTATTAATGGGCAATTAGGGTGTTTAACCAATCTTGTGCATCCAATAAGTTCATTTGTGTCATTGGATTATTATTTAGGTCATTTTCGTCCTACCTAGGCTTATTCTTGTCCAATTAGGGTTTTTAACCAATATTGTGCATCCAAAATGTTAATTTGTGTCTTTGCATTGACATTTAGGTCATTTTCGTCCTCCCTAGGCTTATCGTTTTGCAATTAGGGTTTTTAACCAATCTTGTGCATCCAATAAGTTCGTTTGTGTCATTGGATTAACAATTTGGTCATTTTCCTCCTCCCTAGGCTTATTTATATGCAATTAGGGTTTTTAACCAATCTTGTGCATCCAATAAGTTCATTTGTGTCATTGGATAAACATTTAGGTCATTTTCGTCCTCCTTAGGCTTATTCTTGTGCAATGAGTGCTTTTAACCAACCTTGTGCATCCAAAAAGTTCATTTGTGTCTTTGAATTGACATTTAGGTCATTTTCGTCCTCTCTAGGGTTATTTAAGTGCAATTTGGGTTTTTAACCAATCTTGTGCATCCAATAAGTTCATTTGTGTCATTGGATTAACATTTAGGTAATTTTCGTCCTCACTAGGCTTATTCTTGTCCAATTAGGGTTTTTAACCAATCTTGTGCATCCAATAAATTCATTTGTGTCATTGGATTAACATTTTGGTCATTTTCGTCCTCCCTAGGCTTATTTATGTGCAATTAGGGTTTTTAACCAATCTTGTGCATCCAAAAAGTTCTTTTTTGTCATTGGATTAACATTTAGGTCATTTTCGTCCTCCCTAGGGTTATTAATGGGCAATTAGGGTTTTTAACCAATCTTGTGCATCCAATAAGTTCATTTGTGTCATTGGATTATTATTTAGGTAACTTTCGTCCTACCTAGGCTTATTCTTGTCCAAATAGGGTTTTTTAACCAATCTTGTGCATCCAAAAAGTTAATTTGTGTCTTTGCATTAACATTTAGGTCATTTTCGTCCTCCCTAGGCTTATCGTTTTGCAATTAGGGTTTTTAACCAATCTTGTGCATCCAATAAGTTCGTTTGTGTCATTGGATTAACAATTTGGTCATTTTCCTCCTCCCTAGGCTTATTTATGTGCAATTAGGGTTTTTAACCAATCTTGTGCATCCAATAAGTTCATTTGTGTCATTGGATAAACATTTAGGTCATTTTCGTCCTCCTTAGTCTTATTCCTGGGCAATTAGTGCTTTTAACCAACCTTGTGCATCCAAAAAGTTCATTTGTGTCTTTGAATTGACATTTAGGTCATTTTCGTCCTCTCTAGGGTTATTTAAGTGCAATTTGGGTTTTTAACCAATCTTGTGCTTCCAATAAGTTCATTTGTGTCATTGGATTAACATTTAGGTAATTTTCGTCCTCACTAGGCTTATTCTTGTCCAATTAGGGTTTTTAACCAATCTTGTGCATCCAATAAATTCATTTGTGTCATTGGATTAACATTTAGGTCATTTTCGTCCTCCCTAGGCTTATTTATGTGCAATTAGGGTTTTAAACCAATCTTGTGCATCCAAAAAGTTCTTTTTTGTCATTGGATTAACATTTAGGTCATTTTCGTCCTCCCTAGGGTTATTCATGGGCAATTAGGGTTTTTAACCAATCTTGTGCATCCAATAAGTTCATTTGTGTCATTGGATTATTATTTAGGTCATTTTCGTCCTACCTAGGCTTATTCTTGTCCAATTAGGGTTTTTAACCAATCTTGTGCATCTAAAAAGTTAATTTGTGTCTTTGCATTAACATTTAGGGTTTAGGGTTTAGGGTTTAGGGTTTAGGGTTTAGGGTTTAGGGTTTAGGGTTTAGGTCAATTTCGTCCTCGCTAGGGTTATTTATGTGCAATTAGGGTTTTTAACCAATCTTGTGCATCCAATAAGTTCATTTGTGTCATTGGATTAACATTTAGGTCATTTTCGTCCTCCCTAGGCTTATTCTTGTCCAATTAGGGTTTTTAACCAATCTTGTGCATCCAATAAGTTCATTTGTGTCTTTGAATAGACGTTTAGGTCATTTTCGTCCTCCTTAGGGTTATTTATGGGCAATTAGGGTTTTTAACCAATCTTGTGCATCCAATAAGTTCATTTGTGTCATTGGATTAACATTTAGGTCATTTTCGTCCTCTCTAGGGTTATTTATGTGCAATTAGGGTTTTTAACCAATCTTGTGCATCCAATATGTTCATTTATGTCATTGGATTAACATTTAGGTCATTTTCGTCCTCCTTAGGCTTATTCTTGTGTAATTAGTGCTTTTAACCAACCTTGTGTATCCAAAAAGTTCATTTGTGTCTTTGAATAGACGTTTTGGTCAATTTCGTCCTCCCTAGGCTTATTTATGTGCAATTAGGGTTTTTAACCAATCTTGTGCATCCAATGAGTTCATGTGTGTCATTGGATTAACATTTAGGTCATTTTTGTCCTCCATAGGCTTATTCTTGTCCAATTAGGGTTTTTAACCAATCTTGTGCATCCAAAATGTTCAATTGTGTCTTTGGATTAACATTTAGGTCATTTTCGTCCTCTCCAGGGTTATTTATATGCAATTAGGGTTTTAAACCAATCTTGTGCATCCAATGAGTTCCTGTGTGTCATTGGATTAACATTTAGGTCATTTTCGTCCTCCCTAGGCTTATCCTTGTGCAATTAGGGTTTTTAACCAATCTTGTGCATCCAAAAAGTTAATTTGTGTCATTGGATTAACATTTAATCATTTCGTCCTCCCTAGGCTTATTCTTGTGCAATTAGGGCTTTTAACCAATCTTGTGCATCCAAAAAGTTCATTTGTCTCATTGTATTAACATTTAGGTCATTTTCGTCCTCTCTAGGGTATTTTATGTGCAATTAGGGTTTTTAACCAATCTTGTGCATCCAAAAAGTTAATTTGTGTCTTTGAATTGACATTTAGGTCATTTTCGTCCTCTCTAGGGTTATTTAGGTGCAATTTGGGTTTTTAACCAATCTTGTGCATCCAATAAGTTCATTTGTGTCATTGGATTAACATTTAGGTAATTTTCGTCCTCACTAGGCTTATTCTTGTCCAATTAGGGTTTTTAACCAATCTTATGCATCCAATAAATTCATTTGTGTCATTGGATAAACATTTAGGTCATTTTCGTCCTCCTTAGTCTTATTCCTGGGCAATTAGTGCTTTTAACCAACCTTGTGCATCCAAAAAGTTCATTTGTGTCTTTGAATTGACATTTAGGTCATTTTCGTCCTCTCTAGTGTTATTTAAGTGCAATTTGGGTTTTTAACCAATCTTGTGCTTCCAATAAGTTCATTTGTTTCATTGGATTAACATTTAGGTAATTTTCGTCCTCACTAGGCTTATTCTTGTCCAATTAGGGTTTTTAACCAATCTTGTGCATCCAATAAATTCATTTGTGTCATTGGATTAACATTTAGGTCATTTTCGTCCTCCCTAAACTTATTTATGTGCAATTAGGGTTTTAAACCAATCTTGTGCATCCAAAAAGTTCTTTTTTGTCATTGGATTAACATTTAGGTCATTTTCGTCCTCCCTAGGGTTATTGTTGGGCAATTAGGGTTTTTAAGCAATCTTGTGCATCCAATAAGTTCATTTGTGTCATTGGATTATTATTTAGGTCATTTTCGTCCTACCTAGGCTTATTCTTGTCCAATTAGGGTTTTTAACCAATCTTGTGCATCCAAAAAGTTAATTTGTGTCTTTGCATTAACATTTAGGTCATTTTCGTCCTCCCTAGGCTTATCGTTTTGCAATTAGGGTTTTTAACTAATCTTGTGCATCCAATAAGTTCATTTGTGTCATTGGATTAACATTTATGTCATTTTCGTCCTCCCTAGGCTTATTCTTGTGCAATTTGGGTTTTTAACCAATCTTGTGCATCCAAATAGTTCATTTGTGTCATAGGATTAACATTTAGGTCATTTTCATCCTCCCTAGGGTTATTTATGGGCAATTAGGGTTTTTAACCAATCTTGTGCATCCAATAAGTTCATTTGTGTCATTGGATTAACATTTAGGTCATTTTCGTCCTCTCTAGGGGTATTTATGTGCAATTAGGGTTTTTAACCAATATTTTGCATCCAATATGTTCATTTATGTCATTGGATTGACATTTAGGTCATTTTCGTCCTCCCTAGGCTTATTCTTGTGCAATTAGGGCTTTTAACCAACCTTGTGCATCCAAAAAGTTTATTTGTGTCTTTGAATAGACGTTTAGGTCAATTTCGTCCTCGCTAGGGTTATTTATGTGCAATTAGGGTTTTTAACCAATCTTGTGCATCCAATAAGTTCATTTGTGTCATTGGATTAACATTTAGGTCATTTTCGTCCTCCCTAGGCTTATTCTTGTCCAATTAGGGTTTTTAACCAATCTTGTGCATCCAATAAGTTCATTTGTGTCTTTGAATTGACGTTTAGGTCATTTTCGTCCTCCTTAGGGTTATTTATGGGCAATTAGGGTTTTTAACCAATCTTGTGCATCCAATAAGTTCATTTGTGTCATTGGATTAACATTTAGGTCATTTTCGTCCTCTCTAGGGTTATTTATGTGCAATTAGGGTTTTTAACCAATCTTGTGCATCCAATATGTTCATTTATGTCATTGGATTAACATTTAGGTCATTTTCGTCCTCCTTAGGCTTATTCTTGTGTAATTAGTGCTTTTAACCAACCTTGTGCATCCAAAAAGTTCATTTGTGTCTTTGAATAGACGTTTAGGTCAATTTCGTCCTCCCTAGGCTTACTTATGTGCAATTAGGGTTGTTAACCAATCTTGTGCATCCAATGAGTTCATGTGTGTCATTGGATTAACATTTAGGTCATTTTCGTCCTCCATAGGCTTATTCTTGTCCAATTAGGGTTTTTAACCAATCTTGTGCATCCAAAATGTTCAATTGTGTCTTTGGATTAACATTTAGGTCATTTTCATCCTCTCCAGGGTTAATTATATGCAATTAGGGTTTTAAACCAATCTTGTGCATCCAATGAGTTCCTGTGTGTCATTGGATTAACATTTAGGTCATTTTCGTCCTCCATAGGCTTATCCTTGTGCAATTAGGGTTTTTAACCAATCTTGTGCATCCAATAAGTTCATTTGTGTCATTGGATTAACATTTATGTCATTTTCGTCCTCCCTAGGCTTATTCTTGTGCAATTAGGGCTTTTAACCAATCTTGTGCATCCAAAAAGTTCATTTGTGTCATTGGATTAACATTTAATCATTTCGTCCTCCCTAGGCTTATTCTTGTGCAATTAGGGCTTTTAACCAATCTTGTGCATCCAAAAAGTTCATTTGTGTCATTGTATTAACATTTAGGTCATTTTCGTCCTCTCTAGGGTATTTTATGTGCAATTAGGGTTTTTAACCAATCTTGTTCATCCAAAAAGTTCAATTGTGTCTTTGAATTGACATTTAGGTCATTTTCGTCCTCTCTAGGGTTATTCCGGTGCAATTTGGGTTTTTAACCAATCTTGTGCATCCAATAAGTTCATTTGTGTCATTGGATTAACATTTAGGTAATTTTCGTCCTCACTAGGCTTATTCTTGTCCAATTAGGGTTTTTAACCAATCTTATGCATCCAATAAATTCATTTGTGTCATTGGATTATCATTTAGGTCATTTTCGTCCTCCCTAGGCTTATTTATGTGCAATTAGGGTTTTTAACCAATCTTGTGCATCCAAAAAGTTCTTTTTTGTCATTGGATTAACATTTAGGTCATTTTGGTCCTCCCTAGGGTTATTAATGGGCAATTATGGTTTTTAACCAATCTTGTGCATCCAATAAGTTCATTTGTGTCATTGGATTATTATTTAGGTCATTTTCGTCCTACCTAGGCTTATTCTTGTCCAATTAGGGTTTTTAACCAATCTTGTGCATCCAAAAAGTTAATTTGTGTCTTTGCATTAACATTTAGGTCATTTTCGTCCTCCCTAGGCTTATCGTTTCGCAATTAGGGTTTTTAACCAATCTTTTGCATCCAATAAGTTCATTTGTGTCATTGGATTAACATTTATGTCATTTTCGTCCTCCCTAGGCTTATTCTTGTGCAATTAGGGTTTTTAACCAATCATGTGCATCCAAATAGTTCATTTGTGTCATAGGATTAACATTTAGGTCATTTTCATCCTCCCTAGGGTTATTTCTGGGCAATTAGGGTTTTTAACCAATCTTGTGCATCCAATAAGTTCATTTGTGTCATTGGATTAACATTTAGGTCATTTTCGTCCTCTCTAGGGGTATTTATGTGCAATTATGGTTTTTAACCAATATTTTGCATCCAATATGTTCATTTATGTAATTGGATTAACATTTAGGTCATTTTCGTCCTCCCTAGGCTTATTCTTGTGCAATTAGGGCTTTTAACCAACCTTTTGCATCCAAAAAGTTCATTTGTGTCTTTGAATAGACGTTTAGGTCAATTTCGTCCTCTCTAGGGTTATTTATGTGCAATTAGGGTTTTTAACCAATCTTGTGCATCCAATAAGTTCATTTGTGTCATTGGATTAACATTTAGGTCATTTTCGTCCTCCCTAGGCTTATTCTTGTCCAATTAGGGTTTTTAACCAATCTTGTGCATCCAATAAGTTCATTTGTGTCATTGGATTAACATTTAGGTCATTTTCATCCTCCCTAGGGTTATTTATGGGCAATTAAGGTTTTTAACCAATCTTGTGCATCCAATAAGTTCATTTGGGTCATTGGATTAACATTTAGGTCATTTTCGTCCTCTCTAGGGTTATTTATGTGCAATTAGGGTTTTTAACCAATCTTGTGCATCCAATATGTTCATTTATGTCATTGGATTAACATTTAGGTCATTTTTTCCTCCTTAGGCTTATTCTTGTGCAATTAGTGCTTTTAACCAACCTTGTGCATCCAAAAAGTTCATTTGTGTCTTTGAATAGACGTTTAGGTCAATTTCGTCCTCCCTAGGCTTATTTATGTGCAATTAGGGTTTTTAACCAATCTTGTGCATCCAATGAGTTCATGTGTGTCATTGGATTAACATTTAGGTCATTTTTGTCCTCCCTAGGCTTATTCTTGTCCAATTAGGGTTTTTAACCAATCTTGTGCATCCAAAAAGTTCAATTGTGTCTTTGGATTAACATTTAGGTCATTTTCGTCCTCTCCAGGGTTATTTATATGCAATTAGGGTTTTAAACCAATCTTGTGCATCAAAGGAGTTCTTGTGTGTCATTGGATTTACATTTAGGTCATTTTCGTACTCCCTAGGCTTATCCTTGTGCAATTAGGGTTTTTAACCAATCTTGTGCATCCAATAAGTTCATTTGTGTCATTGGATTAACATTTATGTCATTTTCGTCCTCCCTAGGCTTATTCTTGTGCAATTAGGGTTTTTAACCAATCTTGTGCATCCAAAAAGTTCATTTGTGTCATTGGATTAACATTTAGGTCATTTTCGTCCTCCGTAGGGTTATTTGTGGGCAATTAGGGTTTTTCACCAATCTTGTGCATCCAATAAGTTCAGTTGTGTCATTGGATTAACATTTAGGCCATTTTCATCCTCTCTAGGGTTATTTATGTGCAATTAGGGTTTTTAACCAATCTTGTGCATCCAATAAGTTCATTTGTGTCATTGGATTAACATTTAGGTCATTTCGTCCTCCCTAGGCTTATTCTTGTGCAATTAGGGCTTTTAACCAATCTTGTGCATCCAAAAAGTTCATTTGTGTCTTTGAATTGACATTTAGGTCATTTTCGTCTTCTCTAGGGTTATTTAAGTGCAATTTGGGTTTTTAACCAATCTTGTGCATCCAATAAGTTCATTTGTGTCATTGGATTAACATTTAGGTAATTTTCGTCCTCACTAGGCTTAGTTGTCTAGGTTTTAGTTTGATGCTGGTTGTTGCTGGTTGTTTGTTTGTTCTTACATATGTTGCTTATTAATTTCCTCCTGTTATTTTTTTTTGCCGTATGTCTTTTTGTATTAATGACAAAAAGGGGGAGATTATTTGATTAATATATGAGATTTTGATTTTGAGATTATGTATTTGATTATGTTTTGTATCTGATGAGACTGTATATGCTGGATTAACATTCTGATATTATAACTCTGATAATCTGATATTTTGCATATGTCCTGATTAATGCATATTCATGGTCTGATACACATTAAGCTCTGATTTTTTATGTTCATCTGAATCAAATACATGTTACACTAATTTGAATCACTCCCTGGTCATGCACTAAAATGTTTGTATCATGCATTCCAAAACTAAGGGGGAGCTTTCTTTTATAATCTCATTATTAATTGTATGTTTGTCATTAAATCAAAAAGGGGGAGATTGTAAGCCATAAGCTTCCCTGATCTAGTTTTTGATTTATGTCCCAAACATACAAGTGCACATTAAATAGTTGCTTTATCTAATGTTTTGAATCAAGAAACATTTCAGGCATACATGGAGACACCACAACACTTGGAACAATAGTTTGCAACTCAAGGAATCAACCACAGTTGGAGGATGCACTTGAGGAAGATGCAATTTGTGTATAGGTGAATTAGGTGTCTAGGTATCAAGTTAAGTAAACAATCACTAAAGTCTCACACAAGATATGCCAATAAGTTTTGTCATTCATTCATGTGTTATGAAACTTAAATTTGAAAACACTCGATTGACCAATCGATTGAATGAGTCATAAATCGAATGGCACATAAACTGTTTTAAACAACTGAGGTCTGTAACAAGATCAATCGATTGTCCAGTCGATTGCACAGTAGACTGACAAATCGATTGATGCTGAAATTCAAGTTACAGAGAGCACTCAGTCAGTGCCCACTCGATTGACCAATCGATTGATCACTCGATTGGCAACTTGATTGTCTGTAGTATCTGAGTCAATATGACCACGATACTCGATTGACCAATCGATTGATGCCATATTTCATATCACAGTGAGCATCCAGTTTAAAACAAATCGATTGCTCACTCGATTGAAAGGAAAATATGGAATCAGGTCTGAATCACTTGATCACGACAATCGATTGTCCAGTCGATTGCACAGTAGATTGACAACTCGATTGATGCTATATTTCATATCACAGTGAGCACCCAGTTTTGAACAAATCGATTGCTCACTCGATTGAAAGGTTTTCATAGCATCAAGTCTGATTCAGAAACTTGATCAATCGATTGACCAATCAAGTGAAGCCTATATAATTCAAGATTCCAAAAACACAGAATATACGACATTCGATGCAGCAATCGATTGTATTCTTACAAACTCGATTGGGCAATCGATTGTCCTGGTGTTTGCCTTGAATATATATATGGTGCCTCAAATATTTTTTTACACACACAACCAAAATAAGAAAGAACTCTTGCACAAAAACTTTTCACATTTTTCAGAACCTTTTGCTCTCAATCTTGCATATCTCTGAAAACACTTTGAAAGAAAAGTTTTCTAACACACAAAAATATTCATTGGCAAATCAAATTTCTTTGTGTGATGCTAGAGTGATTGAACACATCTCTTGATACTATTTTTCTTTGTTCGTGAAAAATACAATTCTTTGTAATTGATGCTATAACAAAATCCAGTTTAGAAACTGGTGGCTATCCTTGTTGTTGTGTCATCATCAAGAGGAAGTCTGCTTTGATCTTGTGAGAGTTTGGGGATAAACTACAAGGATCAAAGGGGTGACAAGATAGAAGTGAAGGGAGTTAGATTGATAGGTCGTGTAGAAGACTGGAAAATCTGTAAAAGTACTCGAATTCATTCTATAGTGAAAAAGGTTGGAATCATGATTATGATTACAGGACTGGATGTAGGTCGTTGGATCAACGGCTGAACCAGGATAAATCTTGGTGCAATCTTCCTTATCCCTTTCTCTTTAATTTTCCAGTATTATATACCTGCTTATTGTTGTATGCTCCTTGTCATAATTGTATGTGTATTTTAATTTCCGCTGTGTATGATTTGTATGAACATTGTATGATTAATAAGGGAATTATGTCGAACTAGTTGGATTTGATCTTAATTCTCTCTGTGTTAATCAAAAGAAGTCATAATTTTCCAACAATTTGAGTCATTGGATTAACATTTAGGTCATTTTCGTCCTCCCTAGGCTTATTCTTGTCCAATTTGGGTTTTTAACCAATCTTGTGCATCCAAAAAGTTCATTTGTGTCTTTGGATTTACATTTAGGTCATTTTCGTCCGCTCTAGGGTTATTTATGTGCAATTAAGGTTTTTAACCAATCTTGTGCATCCAATGAGTTCATGTGTGTCATTGGATTAACATTTAGGTCATTTTCGTCCTCCCTAGGCTTATCCTTGTGCAATTAGGGTTTTTAACAAATCTTGTGCATCCAAAAAGTTCATTTGTGTCATTGGATTAACATTTAGGTCATTTTCGTCCTCCATAGGGTTATTTATGGGCAATTAGGGTTTTTAACCAATCTTGTGCATCCAATAAGTTCATTTGTGTCATTGGATTATTATTTAGGTCATTTTTGTCCTCCCTATGCTTATTCTTGTCCAATAGGGTTTTTACCCAATCTTGTGCATCCAAAAAGTTAATTTGTGTCATTGGATTAACATTTAGGCCATTTTCGTCCTCTCTAGGGTTATTTATGTGCAATTAGGGTTTTTAACCAATCTTGTGCATCCAATAAGTTCATTTTTGTCATTGGATTATCATTTAGGTCATTTTGGTCCGCCCTAGGCTTATTCTTGTGCAATTAGGGCTTTTAACCAATCTTGTGCATCCAAAAAGTTCATTTGTGTCTTTGAATTGACATTTAGATCATTTTCGTCCTCTCTACGGTTATTTATGTGCAATTAGGGTTTTTAACCAATCTTGTGCATCCAATAAATTCATTTGTGTCATTGGATTAACATTTAGGTCATTTTCGTCCTCCCTAGGCTTATTCTTGTCCAATTAGGATTTTTAACCAATCTTGTGCATCCAATAAGTTCATTTGTGTCATTGGATTAAAATTTAGGTCATTTTCGTCCTCCTTAGGCTTATTCTTGTGCAATTAGGGTTTTTAACCAATCTTGTTCATCCAATAAATTCCTTTGTGTCATTGGATTAACATTAAGGTCATTTTTGTCATCCCTAGGCTTATTTATGTGCAATTAGGGTTTTTAACCAATCTTGTGCATCCAAAAAGTTCTCTTTTGTCATTGGATTAACATTTAGGTCATTTTCGTCCTCCCTAGGGTTATTTTTGGGCAATTAGGGTTTTTATCCAATCTTGTGCATCTAATAAGTTCATTTGTGTCATTGGATTATTATTTAGGTCATTTTCGTCCTCCCTAGGCTTAGTCTTGTCCAATAAGGGTTTTTAACCAATCTTGTGCATCCAAAAAGTTCATTTGTGTCATTGGATTAACATTTACGTCATTTTCGTCCTCCCTAGGCTTATTTATGTGCTATTAGGGTTTTTAACCAATCTTGTGCATCCAATAAGTTCATTTGTGTTATAGGATTAACATTTAGGTCATTTTCGTCCTCCCTAGGGTTATTTATAGGCAATTAGGGTTTTTAACCAATCTTGTGCATCCAATAAGTTCATTTGTGTCATTGGATTAACATGTAGGTCATTTTCGTCCTCTCTAGGGTATTTTATGTGCAATTAGGGTTTTTAACCAATCTTGTGCATCCAAAAAGTTCATTTGTGTCTTTGAATTGACATTTAGGTCATTTTCGTCCTCTCTAGGGTTATTTAAGTGAAATTTGGGTTTTTAACCAATCTTGTGCATCCAATAAGTTCATTTGTGTCATTGGATTAACATTTAGGTAATTTTCGTCCTCACTAGGCTTATTCTTGTCCAATTAGGGTTTTTAACCAATCTTATGCATCCAATAAGTTCATTTGTGTCATTGGATTAACCTTTAGGTCATTTTCGTCCTCCCTAGGCTTATTCTTCTGCAATTAGGGTTTTTAACCAATCTTGTGCATCCAATAAGTTCATTTGTGTCATTGGATTAACATTTTGGTCATTTTCGTCCTCCCTAGGCTTATTTATGTGCAATTAGGGTTTTTAACCAATCTTGTGCATCCAATAAGTTCATTTTTGTCTTTGCAATAACATTTAGGCCATTTTCGTCCTCCCTAGGCTTATTCTTGTCTAATTAGGGTTTTCAACCAATCTTGTGCATCCAATAAGTTCATTTGTGTCATTGGATTAACATTTAGGTCATTTTCGTCCTCCATAGGCTTATTCTTGTGCAATTAGGGTTTTTAACCAATCTTGTGCATCCAATAAGTTCATTTGTGTCATTGGATTAACATTTAGGTCATTTTCGTCCTCCCCAGGGTTATTTAGGGGCAATTAGGGTTTTTAACCAATCTTGTGCATCCAATAAGTTCATTTGTGTCATTGGATTAACATTTAGGTCATTTTCGTCCTCCCTAGGCTTATTCTTGTCCAATTAGGGTTTTTAACCAATCTTGTGCATCCAAAAAAGTTCATTTGTGTCTTTGGATTTACATTTAGGTCATTTTCGTCCGCTCTAGGGTTATTTATGTGCAATTAGGGTTTTTAACCAATCTTGTGCATCCAATGAGTTCATGTGTGTCATTGGATTAACATTTAGGTCATTTTCGTCTTCCCTAGGCTTATCCTTGTGCAATTAGGGTTTTTAACCAATCTTGTGCATCCAAAAAGTTCATTTGTGTCATTGGATTAACATTTATGTCATTTTCGTCCTCCCTAGGGTTATTTATGGGCAATTAGGGTTTTTAACCAATCTTGTGCATCCAATAAGATCATTTGTGTCATTGGATTATTATTTAGGTCATTTTTGTCCTCCCTAGGCTTATTCTTGTCCAATTAGGGTTTTTACCCAATCTTGTGCATCCAAAAAGTTAATTTGTGTCATTGGATTAACATTTAGGTCATTTTCGTCCTCTCTAGGGTTATTTATGTGCAATTAGGGTTTTTAACCAATCTTGTGCATCCAATAAATTCATTTGTGTCATTGGATTAACATTTAGGTCATTTTCCTCCTCCCTAGGCTTATTCTTGTCCAATTAGGGTTTTTAACCAATCTTGTGCATCCAATAAGTTCATTTGTGTCATTGGATTAACATTTAGGTCATTTTCGTCCTCCTTAGGCTTATTCTTGTGCAATTAGGGTTTTTAACTAATCTTGTTCATCCAATAAATTCCTTTGTGTCATTGGATTAACATTTAGGTCATTTTTGTCATTCCTAGGCTTATTTATGTGCCATTAGGGTTTTTAACCAATCTTGTGCATCCAAAAAGTTCTTTTTTGTCATTGGATTAACATTTAGGTCATTTTCGTCCTCCCTAGGGTTATTTTTGGGCAATTAGGGTTTTTAACCAATCTTGTGCATCTAATAAGTTCATTTGTGTCATTGGATTATTATTTAGGTCATTTTCGTCCTCCCTAGGCTTAGTCTTGTCCAATAAGGGTTTTTAACCAATCTTGTGCATCCAAAAAGTTAATTTGTGTCATTGGATTAACATTTAGGTCATTTTCGTCCTCTCTAGGGTTATTTATGTGCAATTAGGGTTTTTAACCAATCTTGTGCATCCAATAAGTTCATTTTTGTCATTGGATTATCATTTAGGTCATTTTGGTCCGCCCTAGGCTTATTCTTGTGCA
>JBBPBR010000008.1:20273768-20326457 GCA_037974775.1 Cicer pinnatifidum | reverse complement strand
CATTTTCGTCCTCTCTAGGGTTATTTATGTGCAATTAGGGTTTTTAACCAATCTTGTGCATCCAATAAGTTCATTTTTGTCATTGGATTATCATTTAGGTCATTTTGGTCCGCCCTAGGCTTATTCTTGTGCATTTAGGGCTTTTAACCAATCTTGTGCATCCAAAAAGTTCATTTTTGTCTTTGAATTGACATTTAGGTCATTTTCGTCCTCTCTAGGGTTATTTTTGTGCAATTAGGGTTTTTAACCAATCTTGTGGATCCAATAAATTCATTTGTGTCATTGGATTAACATTTAGGTCATTTTCGTCCTCCCTAGGCTTATTCTTGTCCAATTAGGGTTTTTAACCAATCTTGTACATCCAATAAGTTCATTTGTGTCATTGGATTAACATTTAGGTCATTTTCGTCCTCCTTAGGCTTATTCTTGTGCAATTAGGGTTTTTAACCAATCTTGTTCATCCAATAAATTCCTTTGTGTCATTGGATTAACATTTAGGTCATTTTTGTCATCCCTAGGCTTATTTATGTGCAATTAGGGTTTTTAACCAATCTTGTGCATCCAAAAAGTTCTTTTTTGTCATTGGATTAACATTTAGGTCATTTTCGTCCTCCCTAGGGTTATTTTTGGGCAATTAGGGTTTTTAACCAATCTTGTGCATCTAATAAGTTCATTTGTGTCATTGGATTATTATTTAGGTCATTTTCGTCCTCCCTAGGCTTAGTCTTGTCCAATAAGGGTTTTTAACCAATCTTGTGCATCCAAAAAGTTCATTTGTGTCATTGGATTAACATTTACGTCATTTTCGTCCTCCCTAGGCTTATTTATGTGCAATTAGGGTTTTTAACCAATCTTGTGCATCCAATAAGTTCAGTTGTGTTATAGGATTAACATTTAGGTCATTTTCGTCCTCCCTAGGGTTATTTATGGGCAATTAGGGTTTTTAACCAATCTTGTGCATCCAATAAGTTCATTTGTGTCATTGGATTAACATGTAGGTCATTTTCGTCCTCTCTAGGGTATTTTATGTGCAATTAGGGTTTTTAACCAATCTTGTGCATCCAAAAAGTTCATTTGTGTCTTTGAATTGACATTTAGGTCATTTTCGTCCTCTCTAGGGTTATTTAAGTGCAATTTGGGTTTTTAACAAATCTTGTGCATCCAATAAGTTAATTTGTGTCATTGGATTAACATTTAGGTAATTTTCGTCCTCACTAGGCTTATTCTTGTCCAATTAGGGTTTTTAACCAATCTTATGCATCCAATAAGTTCATTTGTGTCATTGGATTAACATTTAGGTCATTTTCGTCCTCCCTAGGCTTATTCTTGTGCAATTAGGGTTTTTAACCAATCTTGTGCATCCAATAAGTTCATTTGTGTCATTGGATTAACATTTTGATCATTTTCGTCCTCCCTAGGCTTATTTATGTGCAATTAGGGTTTTTAACCAATCTTGTGCATCCAATAAGTTCATTTTTGTCTTTGGAATAACATTTAGGTCATTTTCGTCCTCCCTAGGCTTATTCTTGTCTAATTAGGGTTTTTAACCAATCTTGTGCATCCAATAAGTTCATTTGTGTCATTGGATTAACATTTAGGTCATTTTCGTCCTCCATAGGCTTATTCTTGTGCAATTAGGGTTTTTAACCAATCTTGTGCATCCAATAAGTTCATTTGTGTCATTGGATTAACATTTAGGTCGTTTTCGTCCTCCCTAGGGTTATTTAGGGGCAATTAGGGTTTTTAACCAATCTTGTGCATCCAATAAGTTCATTTGTGTCATTGGATTAACATTTAGGTCATTTTCGTCCTCTCTAGGGTATTTTATGTGCAATTAGGGTTTTTAACCAATCTTGTGCATCCAAAAAGTTCATTTGTGTCTTTGAATTGACATTTAGGTCATTTTCGTCCTCTCTAGGGTTATTTAAGTGCAATTTGGGTTTTTAACCAATCTTGTGCATCCAATAAGTTCATTTGTGTCATTGGATTAACATTTAGGTAATTTTCGTCCTCACTAGGCTTATTCTTGTCCAATTAGGGTTTTTAACCAATCTTATGCATCCAATAAGTTCATTTGTGTCATTGGATTAACATTTAGGTCATTTTCGTCCTCCCTAGGCTTATTCTTGTGCAATTAGGGTTTTTAACCAATCTTGTGCATCCAATAAGTTCATTTGTGTCATTGGATTAACATTTTGATCATTTTCGTCCTCCCTAGGCTTATTTATGTGCAATTAGGGTTTTTAACCAATCTTGTGCATCCAATAAGTTCATTTTTGTCTTTGGATTAACATTTAGGTCATTTTCGTCCTCCCTAGGCTTATTCTTGTCTAATTAGGGTTTTTAACCAATCTTGTGCATCCAATAAGTTCATTTGTGTCATTGGATTAACATTTAGGTCATTTTCGTCCTCCATAGGCTTATTCTTGTGCAATTAGGGTTTTTAACCAATCTTGTGCATCCAATAAGTTCATTTGTGTCATTGGATTAACATTTATGTCATTTTGTCCTCCCTAGGGTTATTTAGGGGCAATTAGGGTTTTTAACCAATCTTGTGCATCCAATAAGTTCATTTGTGTCATTGGATTAACATTTAGGTCATTTTCGTCCTCCCTAGGCTTATTCTCGTCCAATTAGGGTTTTTAACCAATCTTGTGCATCCAAAAAGTTCATTTGTGTCTTTGGATTTACATTTAGGTCATTTTCGTCCGCTCTAGGGTTATTTATGTGCAATTAGGGTTTTTAACCAATCTTGTGCATCCAATGAGTTCATGTGTGACATTGGATTAACATTTAGGTCATTTTCGTCCTCCCTAGGCTTATCCTTGTGCAATTAGGGTTTTTAACCAATCTTGTGCATCCAAAAAGTTCTTTGTGTCATTGGATTAACATTTATGTCATTTTCGTCCTCCCTAGGGTTATTTATGGGCAATTAGGGTTTTTAACCAATCTTGTGCATCCAATAAGTTCATTTGTGTCATTGGATTAACATTTTGGTCATTTTCGTCCTCCCTAGGCTTATTTATGTGCAATTAGGGTTTTTAACCAATCTTGTGCATCCAATAAGTTCATTTTTGTCTTTGGATTAACATTTAGGTCATTTTCGTCCTCCCTAGGCTTATTCTTGTCTAATTAGGGTTTTTAACCAATCTTGTGCATCCAATAAGTTCATTTGTGTCATTGGATTAACATTTAGGTCATTTTCGTCCTCCATAGGCTTATTCTTGTGCAATTAGGGTTTTTAACCAATCTTGTGCATCCAATAAGTTCATTTGTGTCATTGGATTAACATTTAGGTCATTTTGTCCTCCCTTGGGTTATTTAGGGGCAATTAGGGTTTTTAACCAATCTTGTGCATCCAATAAGTTCATTTGTGTCATTGGATTAACATTTAGGTCATTTTCGTCCTCCCTAGGCTTATTCTCGTCCAATTAGGGTTTTTAACCAATCTTGTGCATCCAAAAAGTTCATTTGTGTCTTTGGATTTACATTTAGGTCATTTTCGTCCGCTCTAGGATTATTTATGTGCAATTAGGGTTTTTAACCAATCTTGTGCATCCAATGAGTTCTTGTGTGACATTGGATTAACATTTAGGTGATTTTCGTCCTCCCTAGGCTTATCCTTGTGCAATTAGGGTTTTTAACCAATCTTGTGCATCCAAAAAGTTCTTTGTGTCATTGGATTAACATTTATGTCATTTTCGTCCTCCCTAGGGTTATTTATGGGCAATTAGGGTTTTTAACCAATCTTGTGCATCCAATAAGTTCATTTGTGTCATTGGATTAACATTTTGGTCATTTTCGTCCTCCCTAGGCTTATTTATGTGCAATTAGGGTTTTTAACCAATCTTGTGCATCCAATAAGTTCATTTTTTTCTTTGGATTAACATTTAGGTCATTTTCGTCCTCCCTAGGCTTATTCTTGTCTAATTAGGGTTTTTAACCAATCTTGTGCATCCAATAAGTTCATTTGTGTCATTGGATTAACATTTAGGTCATTTTCGTCCTCCATAGGCTTATTCTTGTGCAATTAGGGTTTTTAACCAATCTTGTGCATCCAATAAGTTCATTTGTGTCATTGGATTAACATTTATGTCATTTTGTCCTCCCTAGGGTTATTTAGGGGCAATTAGGGTTTTTAACCAATCTTGTGCATCCAATAAGTTCATTTGTGTCATTGGATTAACATTTAGGTCATTTTCGTCCTCCCTAGGCTTATTCTCGTCCAATTAGGGTTTTTAACCAATCTTGTGCATCCAAAAAGTTCATTTGTGTCTTTGGATTTACATTTAGGTCATTTTCGTCCGCTCTAGGGTTATTTATGTGCAATTAGGGTTTTTAACCAATCTTGTGCATCCAATGAGTTCATGTGTGACATTGGATTAACATTTAGGTCATTTTCGTCCTCCCTAGGCTTATCCTTGTGCAATTAGGGTTTTTAACCAATCTTGTGCATCCAAAAAGTTCTTTGTGTCATTGGATTAACATTTATGTCATTTTCGTCCTCCCTAGGGTTATTTATGGGCAATTAGGGTTTTTAACCAATCTTGTGCATCCAATAAGTTCATTTGTGTCATTGGATTAACATTTTGGTCATTTTCGTCCTCCCTAGGCTTATTTATGTGCAATTAGGGTTTTTAACCAATCTTGTGCATCCAATAAGTTCATTTTTGTCTTTGGATTAACATTTAGGTCATTTTCGTCCTCCCTAGGCTTATTCTTGTCTAATTAGGGTTTTTAACCAATCTTGTGCATCCAATAAGTTCATTTGTGTCATTGGATTAACATTTAGGTCATTTTCGTCCTCCCTAGGCTTATTCTTGTGCAATTAGGGTTTTTAACCAATCTTGTGCATCCAATAAGTTCATTTGTGTCATTGGATTAACATTTTGGTCATTTTCGTCCTTCCTAGGGTTATTTATGGGCAATTAGGGTTTTTAACCACTCTTGTGCATCCAATAAGTTCATTTGTGTCATTGGATTAACATTTAGGTCATTTTCGTCCTCTCTAGGGTATTTTATGTGCAATTAGGGTTTTTAACCAATCTTGTGCATCCAAAAAGTTCATTTGTGTCTTTGAATTGACATTTAGGTCATTTTCGTCCTCTCTAGGGTTATTTAAGTGCAATTTGGGTTTTTAACCAATCTTGTGCATCCAATAAGTTCATTTGTGTCATTGGATTAACATTTAGGTAATTTTCGTCCTCACTAGGCTTATTCTTGTCCAATTAGGGTTTTTAACCAATCTTATGCATCCAATAAGTTCATTTCTGTCATTGGATTAACATTTAGCTCATTTTCGTCCTCCCTAGGCTTATTCTTGTGCAATTAGGGTTTTTAACCAATCTTGTGCATCCAATAAGTTCATTTGTGTCATTGGATTAACATTTTGGTCATTTTCGTCCTCCCTAGGCTTATTTATGTGCAATTAGGGTTTTTAACCAATCTTGTGCATCCAATAAGTTCATTTTTGTCTTTGGATTAACATTTAGGTCATTTTCGTCCTCCCTAGGCTTATTCTTGTCTAATTAGGGTTTTTAACCAATCTTGTGCATCCAATAAGTTCATTTGTGTCATTGGATTAACATTTAGGTCATTTTCGTCCTCCATAGGCTTATTCTTGTGCAATTAGGGTTTTTAACCAATCTTGTGCATCCAATAAGTTCATTTGTGTCATTGGATTAACATTTAGGTCATTTTGTCCTCCCTTGGGTTATTTAGGGGCAATTAGGGTTTTTAACCAATCTTGTGCATCCAATAAGTTCATTTGTGTCATTGGATTAACATTTAGGTCATTTTCGTCCTCCCTAGGCTTATTCTCGTCCAATTAGGGTTTTTAACCAATCTTGTGCATCCAAAAAGTTCATTTGTGTCTTTGGATTTACATTTAGGTCATTTTCGTCCGCTCTAGGGTTATTTATGTGCAATTAGGGTTTTTAACCAATCTTGTGCATCCAATGAGTTCATGTGTGACATTGGATTAACATTTAGGTCATTTTCGTCCTCCCTAGGCTTATCCTTGTGCAATTAGGGTTTTTAACCAATCTTGTGCATCCAAAAAGTTCTTTGTGTCATTGGATTAACATTTATGTCATTTTCGTCCTCCCTAGGGTTATTTATGGGCAATTAGGGTTTTTAACCAATCTTGTGCATCCAATAAGTTCATTTGTGTCATTGGATTAACATTTTGGTCATTTTCGTCCTCCCTAGGCTTATTTATGTGCAATTAGGGTTTTTAACCAATCTTGTGCATCCAATAAGTTCATTTTTTTCTTTGGATTAACATTTAGGTCATTTTCGTCCTCCCTAGGCTTATTCTTGTCTAATTAGGGTTTTTAACCAATCTTGTGCATCCAATAAGTTCATTTGTGTCATTGGATTAACATTTAGGTCATTTTCGTCCTCCATAGGCTTATTCTTGTGCAATTAGGGTTTTTAACCAATCTTGTGCATCCAATAAGTTCATTTGTGTCATTGGATTAACATTTATGTCATTTTGTCCTCCCTAGGGTTATTTAGGGGCAATTAGGGTTTTTAACCAATCTTGTGCATCCAATAAGTTCATTTGTGTCATTGGATTAACATTTAGGTCATTTTCGTCCTCCCTAGGCTTATTCTCGTCCAATTAGGGTTTTTAACCAATCTTGTGCATCCAAAAAGTTCATTTGTGTCTTTGGATTTAGATTTAGGTCATTTTCGTCCGCTCTAGGGTTATTTATGTGCAATTAGGGTTTTTAACCAATCTTGTGCATCCAATGAGTTCATGTGTGACATTGGATTAACATTTAGCTCATTTTCGTCCTCCCTAGGCTTATTCTTGTGCAATTAGGGTTTTTAACCAATCTTGTGCATCCAATAAGTTCATTTGTGTCATTGGATTAACATTTTGGTCATTTTCGTCCTCCCTAGGCTTATTTATGTGCAATTAGGGTTTTTAACCAATCTTGTGCATCCAATAAGTTCATTTTTGTCTTTGGATTAACATTTAGGTCATTTTCGTCCTCCCTAGGCTTATTCTTGTCTAATTAGGGTTTTTAACCAATCTTGTGCATCCAATAAGTTCATTTGTGTCATTGGATTAACATTTAGGTCATTTTCGTCCTCCATAGGCTTATTCTTGTGCAATTAGGGTTTTTAACCAATCTTGTGCATCCAATAAGTTCATTTGTGTCATTGGATTAACATTTAGGTCATTTTGTCCTCCCTTGGGTTATTTAGGGGCAATTAGGGTTTTTAACCAATCTTGTGCATCCAATAAGTTCATTTGTGTCATTGGATTAACATTTAGGTCATTTTCGTCCTCCCTAGGCTTATTCTCGTCCAATTAGGGTTTTTAACCAATCTTGTGCATCCAAAAAGTTCATTTGTGTCTTTGGATTTACATTTAGGTCATTTTCGTCCGCTCTAGGGTTATTTATGTGCAATTAGGGTTTTTAACCAATCTTGTGCATCCAATGAGTTCATGTGTGACATTGGATTAACATTTAGGTCATTTTCGTCCTCCCTAGGCTTATCCTTGTGCAATTAGGGTTTTTAACCAATCTTGTGCATCCAAAAAGTTCTTTGTGTCATTGGATTAACATTTATGTCATTTTCGTCCTCCCTAGGGTTATTTATGGGCAATTAGGGTTTTTAACCAATCTTGTGCATCCAATAAGTTCATTTGTGTCATTGGAATATTATTTAGGTCATTTTTGTCCTCCCTAGGCTTATTCTTGTCCAATTAGGGTTTTTACCCAATCTTGTGCATCCAAAAAGTTAATTTGTGTCATTGGATTAACATTTAGGTCATTTTCGTCCTCTCTAGGGTTATTTATGTGCAATTAGGGTTTTTAACCAATCTTGTGCATCCAATAAATTCATTTGTGTCATTGGATTAACATTTAGGTCATTTTCGTCCTCCCTAGGCTTATTCTTGTCCAATTAGGGTTTTTAACCAATCTTGTGCATCCAATAAGTTCATTTGTGTCATTGGATTAACATTTAGGTCATTTTCGTCCTCCTTGGGCTTATTCTTGTGCAATTAGGGTTTTTAACCAATCTTGTGCATCCAATAAATTCCTTTGTGTCATTGGATTAACATTTAGGTCATTTTTGTCATCCCTAGGCTTATTTATGCGCAATTAGGGTTTTTAACCAATCTTGTGCATCCAAAAAGTTCTTTTTTGTCATTGGATTAACATTTAGGTCATTTTCGTCCTCCCTAGGGTTATTTATGGGCAATTAGGGTTTTTAACCAATCTTGTGCATCTAATAAGTTCATTTGTGTCATTGGATTATTATTTAGGTCATTTTCGTCCTCCCTAGGCTTATTCTTGTCCAATAAGGGTTTTTAACCAATCTTGTGCATCCAAAAAGTTAATTTGTGTCATTGGATTAACATTTAGGTCATTTTCGTCCTCTCTAGGGTTATTTATGTGCAATTAGGGTTTTTAACCAATCTTGTGCATCCAATAAGTTCATTTGTGTCATTGGATTAGCATTTAGGTCATTTTCGTCCACCCTAGGCTTCTTCTTGTGCAATTAGGGTTTTTAACCAATCTTGTGCATCCAATAAGTTCATTTGTGTCATTGGATTAACATTTTGGTCATTTTCGTCTTCCCTAGGCTTATTTATGTGCAATTAGGGATTTTAACCAATCTTGTGCATCCAATGAGTTCATGTGTGTCATTGGATTAACATTTAGGTCATTTTCGTCCTCCCTAGGCTTATTTTTGTCCAACTAGGGTTTTTAACCAATCTTGTGCATCCAAAAAGTTCAATTGTGTCTTTGGATTAACATTTAGGTCATTTTCGTCCTCTCCAGGGTTATTTATATGCAATTAGGGTTTTTAACCAATCTTGTGCATCCAATGAGTTCCTATGTGTCATTGGATTAACATTTAGGTCATTTTCGTCCTCCCTAGGCTTATTTATGTCCAATTAGGGTTTTTAACCAATCTTGTGCATCCAATAAGTTCATTTGTGTCATTGGATTAACATTTAGGTCATTTTCGTCCTCCCTAGGCTTATTCTTGTGCAATTAGGGCTTTTAACCAATCTTGTGCATCCAAAAAGTTCATTTGTGTCTTTGAATTGACATTTAGGTCATTTTCGTCCTCTCTAGGGTTATTTATGTGCAATTAGGGTTTTTAACCAATCTTGTGCATCCAATAAATTCATTTGTGTCATTGGATTAACATTTAGGTCATTTTCGTCCTCCCTAGGGTTATTCTTGTCCAATTAGGGTTTTTAACCAATCTTGTGCATCCAATAAGTTCATTTGTGTCATTGGATTAACATTTAGGTCATTTTCGTCCTCCTTAGGCTTATTCTTGTGCAATTAGGCTTTTTAACCAATCTTGTTCATCCAATAAATTCCTTTGTGTCATTGGATTAACATTTAGGTCATTTTTGTCATCCCTAGGCTTATTTATGTGCAATTAGGGTTTTTAACCAATCTTGTGTATCCAAAAAGTTCTTTTTTGTCATTGGATTAACATTTAGGTCATTTTCGTCCTCCCTAGGGTTATTTTTGGGCAATTAGGGTTTTTTACCAATCTTGTGCATCTAATAAGTTCATTTGTGTCATTGGATTATTATTTAGGTCATTTTTGTCCTCCCTAGGCTTAGTCTTGTCCAATAAGGGTTTTTAACCAATCTTGTGCATCCAAAAAGTTCATTTGTGTCATTGGATTAACATTTACGTCATTTTCGTCCTCCCTAGGCTTATTTATGTGCAATTAGGGTTTTTAACCAATCTTGTGCATCCAATAAGTTCATTTGTGTTATTGGATTAACATTTAGGTCATTTTCGTCCTCCCTAGGGTTATTTATGGGCAATTAGGGTTTTTAACCAATCTTATGCATCCAATAAGTTCATTTTTGTCATTGGATTAACATGAAGGTCATTTTCGTCCTCTCTAGGGTATTTTATGTGCAATTAGGGTTTTTAACCAATCTTGTGCATCCAAAAAGTTCTTTTGTGTCTTTGAATTGACATTTAGGTCATTTTCGTCCTCTCTAGGGTTATTTAAGTGCAATTTGGGTTTTTAACCAATCTTGTGCATCCAATAAGTTCATTTGTGTCATTGGATTAACATTTAGGTAATTTTCGTCCTCACTAGGCTTATTCTTGTCCAATTAGGGTTTTTAACCAATCTTATGCATCCAATAAGTTCATTTGTGTCATTGGATTAACATTTAGGTCATTTTCGTCCTCCCTAGGCTTATTCTTGTGCAATTAGGGTTTTTAAACAATCTTGTGCATCCAATAAGTTCATTTGTGTCATTGGATTAAATTTTTGGTCATTTTCTTCCTCCCTAGGCTTATTTATGTGCAATTAGGGTTTTTAACCAATCTTGTGCATCCAATAAGTTCATTTTTGTCTTTGGATTATCATTTAGGTCATTTTCGTCCTCCCTAGGCTTATTCTTGTCTAATTAGGGTTTTTAACCAATCTTGTGCATCCAATAAGTTCATTTGTGTCATTGGATTAACATTTAGGTCATTTTCGTCCTCCATAGGCTTATTCTTGCGCAATTAGGGTTTTTAACCAATCTTGTGTATCCAAAAAGTTCTTTTTTGTCATTGGATTAACATTTAGGTCATTTTCGTCCTCCGTAGGGTTATTTTTGGGCAATTAGGGTTTTTTACCATTCTTGTGCATCTAATAAGTTCACTTGTGTCATTGGATTATTATTTAGGTCATTTTCGTCCTCCCTAGGCTTAGTCTTGCCCAATAAGGGTTTTTAACCAATCTTGTGCATCCAAAAAGTTCATTTGTGTCATTGGATTAACATTTACGTCATTTTCGTCCTCCCTAGGCTTATTTATGTGCAATTAGGGTTTTTAACCAATCTTGTGCATCCGATAAGTTCATTTGTGTTATTGGATTAACATTTAGGTCATTTTCGTCCTCCCTAGGGTTATTTGTGGGCAATTAGGGTTTTTAACCAATCTTGTGCATCCAATATGTTCATTTGTGTCATTGGATTAACATGAAGGTCATTTTCGTCCTCTCTAGGGTATTGTATGTGCAATTAGGGTTTTAACCAATCTTGTGCATCCAAAAAGTTCATTTGTGTCTTTGAATTGACATTTAGGTCATTTTCGTCCTCTTTAGGGTTATTTAAGTGCAATTTGGGTTTTTAACCAATCTTGTGCATCCAATAAGTTCATTTGTGTCATTGGATTAACATTTAGGTAATTTTCGTCCTCACTAGGCTTATTCTTGTCCAATTAGGGTTTTTAACCAATCTTATGCATCCAATAAGTTCATTTGTGTCATTGGATTAACGTTTAGGTCATTTTCGTCCTCCCTAGGCTTATTCTTGTGCAATTAGGGTTTTTAACCAATCTTGTGCATCCAATAAGTTCATTTGTGTCATTGGATTAACATTTTGGTCATTTTCTTCCTCCCTAGGCTTATTTATGTGCAATTAGAGTTTATAACCAATCTTGTGCATCCAATAAGTTCATTTTTGTCTTTGGATTATCATTTAGGTCATTTTCGTCCTCCCTAGGCTTATTCTTGTCTAATTAGGGTTTTTAACCAATCTTGTGCATCCAATAAGTTCATTTGTGTCATTGGATTAACATTTAGGTCATTTTCGTCCTCCATAGGCTGATTCTTGTGCAATTAGGGTTTTTAACCAATCTTGTGCATCCAATAAGTTCATTTGTGTCATTGGATTAACATTTAGGTCATTTTTGTCCTCCCTAGGGTTATTTAGGGGCAATTAGGGTTTTTAACCAATCTTGTGCATCCAATAAGTTCATTTGTGTCATTGGATTAACATTTAGGTAATTTTCGTCCTCACTAGGCTTATTCTTGTCCAATTAGGGTTTTTAACCAATCTTATGCATCCAATAAGTTCATTTGTGTCATTGGATTAACATTTAGGTCATTTTCGTCCTCCCTAGGCTTATTCTTGTGCAATTAGGGTTTTTAAACAATCTTGTGCATCCAATAAGTTCATTTGTGTTATTGGATTAACATTTAGGTCATTTTCGTCCTCCCTAGGGTTATTTATGGGCAATTAGGGTTTTTAACCAATCTTGTGCATCCAATAAGTTCATTTGTGTCATTGGATTAACATGAAGGTCATTTTCGTCCTCTCTAGGGTATTGTATGTGCAATTAGGGTTTTAACCAATCTTGTGCATCCAAAAAGTTCATTTGTGTCTTTGAATTGACATTTAGGTCATTTTCGTCCTCTCTAGGGTTATTTAAGTGCAATTTGGGTTTTTAACCAATCTTGTGCATCCAATAAGTTCATTTGTGTCATTGGATTAACATTTAGGTAATTTTCGTCCTCACTAGGCTTATTCTTGTCCAATTATGGTTTTTAACCAATCTTATGCATCCAATAAGTTCATTTGTGTCATTGGATTAACATTTAGGTCATTTTCGTCCTCCCTAGGCTTATTCTTGTGCAATTAGGGTTTTTAAACAATCTTGTGCATCCAATAAGTTCATTTGTGTCATTGGATTAAGTTTTTGGTCATTTTCTTCCTCCCTAGGCTTATTTATGTGCAATTAGGGTTTTTAACCAATCTTGTGCATCCAATAAGTTCATTTGTGTCATTGGATTAACATTTTGGTCATTTTCGTCCTCCCTAGGCTTATTTATGTGCAATTAGGGTTTTTAACCAATCTTGTGCATCCAATAAGTTCATTTTTGTCTTTGGATTAACATTTAGGTCATTTTCGTCCTCCCTAGGCTTATTCTTGTCTAATTAGGGTTTTTAACCAATCTTGTGCATCCAATAAGTTCATTTGTGTCATTGGATTAACATTTAGGTCATTTTCGTCCTCCATAGGCTTATTCTTGTGCAATTAGGGTTTTTAACCAATCTTGTGCATCCAATAAGTTCATTTGTGTCATTGGATTAACATTTAGGTCATTTTGTCCTCCCTTGGGTTATTTAGGGGCAATTAGGGTTTTTAACCAATCTTGTGCATCCAATAAGTTCATTTGTGTCATTGGATTAACATTTAGGTCATTTTCGTCCTCCCTAGGCTTATTCTCGTCCAATTAGGGTTTTTAACCAATCTTGTGCATCCAATAAGTTCATTTGTGTCTTTGGATTTACATTTAGGTCATTTTCGTCCGCTCTAGGGTTATTTATGTGCAATTAGGGTTTTTAACCAATCTTGTGCATCCAATGAGTTCATGTGTGACATTGGATTAACATTTAGGTCATTTTCGTCCTCCCTAGGGTTATTTATGGGCAATTAGGGTTTTTAACCAATCTTGTGCATCCAATAAGTTCATTTGTGTCATTGGATTAACATGAAGGTCATTTTCGTCCTCTCTAGGGTATTGTATGTGCAATTAGGGTTTTAACCAATCTTGTGCATCCAAAAAGTTCATTTGTGTCTTTGAATTGACATTTAGGTCATTTTCGTCCTCTCTAGGGTTATTTAAGTGCAATTTGGGTTTTTAACCAATCTTGTGCATCCAATAAGTTCATTTGTGTCATTGGATTAACATTTAGGTAATTTTCGTCCTCACTAGGCTTATTCTTGTCCAATTAGGGTTTTTAACCAATCTTATGCATCCAATAAGTTCATTTGTGTCATTGGATTAACATTTAGGTCATTTTCGTCCTCCCTAGGCTTATTCTTGTGCAATTAGGGTTTTTAACCAATCTTGTGCATCCAATAAGTTCATTTGTGTCATTGGATTAACATTTTGATCATTTTCGTCCTCCCTAGGCTTATTTATGTGCAATTAGGGTTTTTAACCAATCTTGTGCATCCAATAAGTTCATTTTTGTCTTTGGATTAACATTTAGGTCATTTTCGTCCTCCCTAGGCTTATTCTTGTCTAATTAGGGTTTTTAACCAATCTTGTGCATCCAATAAGTTCATTTGTGTCATTGGATTAACATTTAGGTCATTTTCGTCCTCCATAGGCTTATTCTTGTGCAATTAGGGTTTTTAACCAATCTTGTGCATCCAATAAGTTCATTTGTGTCATTGGATTAACATTTATGTCATTTTGTCCTCCCTAGGGTTATTTAGGGGCAATTAGGGTTTTTAACCAATCTTGTGCATCCAATAAGTTCATTTGTGTCATTGGATTAACATTTAGGTCATTTTCGTCCTCCCTAGGCTTATTCTCGTCCAATTAGGGTTTTTAACCAATCTTGTGCATCCAAAAAGTTCATTTGTGTCTTTGGATTTACATTTAGGTCATTTTCGTCCGCTCTAGGGTTATTTATGTGCAATTAGGGTTTTTAACCAATCTTGTGCATCCAATGAGTTCATGTGTGACATTGGATTAACATTTAGGTCATTTTCGTCCTCCCTAGGCTTATCCTTGTGCAATTAGGGTTTTTAACCAATCTTGTGCATCCAAAAAGTTCTTTGTGTCATTGGATTAACATTTATGTCATTTTCGTCCTCCCTAGGGTTATTTATGGGCAATTAGGGTTTTTAACCAATCTTGTGCATCCAATAAGTTCATTTGTGTCATTGGATTAACATTTTGGTCATTTTCGTCCTCCCTAGGCTTATTTATGTGCAATTAGGGTTTTTAACCAATCTTGTGCATCCAATAAGTTCATTTGTGTCATTGGATTAACATTTAGGTCATTTTCGTCCTCTCTAGGGTTATTTGTGAGCAATTAGGGTTTTTAACCAATCTTGTGCATCCAATAAGTTCATTTGTGTCATTGGATTAACATTTAGGTCATTTTCGTCCTCCCTAGGCTTATTCTTGTGCAATTAGGGCTTTTAACCAATCTTGTGCATCCAAAAAGTTCATTTGTGTCTTTGAATTGACATTTAGGTCATTTTCGTCCTCTCTAGGGTTATTTATGTGCAATTAGGGTTTTTAACCAATCTTGTGCATCCAATAAATTCATTTGTGTCATTGGATTAACATTTAGGTCATTTTCGTCCTCCCTAGGCTTATTCTTGTCCAATTAGGGTTTTTAACCAATCTTGTGCATCCAATAAGTTCATTTGTGTCATTGGATTAACATTTAGGTCATTTTCGTCCTCCCTAGGCATATTCTTGTCCAATTAGGGTTTTTAACCAATCTTGTGCATCCAATAGGCGTGTTTGTGTCATTGGATGATGAATTAGGTCATTTTCGTCCTCCCTAGGCATATTCTTGTCCAATTAGGGTTTTTAACCAATCTTGTGCATCCAATACGTTCATTTGTGTCATTGGATTAACATTTAGGTCATTTTCGTCCTCCCTAGGCTTATTCTTGTCCAATTAGGGTTTTTAACTAATCTTGTGCATCCAATAAGTTCATTTGTGTCATTGGAAGATCAATTAGGTCATTTTCGCTCTCCCTAGGCGTATTCTTGTCCAATTAGGGTTTTTAACCAATCTTGTGCATCCAATAGGTGTGTTTGTGTCATTGGATGATCAATTAGGTCATTTTCGTCCTCCCTAGGCTTATTCTTGTCCAATTAGGGTTTCTAACCAATCTTGTGCATCCGATAAGTTTGTTTGTGTCATTGAATTAATATTTAGGTCATTTTCGTCCTCCCTAGGCATATTCTTGTCCAATTAGGGTTTTTAACCAATCTTGTGCATCCAATAGGTGTGTTTGTGTCATTGGATGATCAATTAGGTCATTTTCGTCCTCCCTAGGCATATTCTTGTCCAATTAGGGTTTTTAACCAATCTTGTGCATCCAATAGGTGTGTTTGTGTCATTGGATGATCAATTAGGTCATTTTCGTCCTCCCTATGCTTATTCTTGTCCAATTAGGGTTTTTAACCAATCCTGTGTATCCAATAAGTTCATTTGTGTCATTGGATGATCAATTAGGTCATTTTCGTCCTCCCTAGGCATATTCTTCTCCAACTAGGGTTTTTAACCAATCTTGTGCATCCAATAGGTGTGTTTGAGTCATTTGATGATCAATTAGGTCATTTTCGTCCTCCTTCGGCTTATTCTTGTCCAATTAGGGTTTTTAACCAATCTTGTGCATCCAATAGGTGTGTTTGTGTCATTGGATGATCAATTAGGTCATTTTCGTCCTCCCTAGGCATATTCTTGTCCAATTAGGGTTTTTAACCAATCTTATGCATCCAATAAGTTCATTTGTGTCATTGGATTAACATTTAGGTCATTTTCGTCCTCCCTAGGCTTATTCTTGTCCAATTAGGGTTTTTAACCAATCTTGTGCATCCAATAAGTTCATTTGTGTCATTGGATAAACATTTAGGTCATTTTCGTCCTCCCTAAGCTTATTCTTGTCCAATTAGGGTTTTTAACCAATCTTGTGCATCCAATAAGTTCATTTGTGTCATTGGATAAACATTTAGGTCATTTTCGTCCACCCTAGGCTTATTCTTGTCCAATTAGGGTTTTTAACCAATCTTGTGCATCCAATAGGTGTGTTTGTGTCATTGGATGAACATTTAGGTCATTTTCGTCCTCCCAAGGCTTATTGTTGTCCAATTAGTGTTTTTAACCAATCTTGTGCATCCAATAGGTGTGTTTGTGTCATTGGATGAACATTTAGGTCATTTTTCGTCCTCCCTAGGCTTATTCTTGTTCAATTAGGGTTTTTAAGCAATCTTGGGCTTCCAATAAGTTCATTTGTGTCATTGGATGAACATTTAGGTCATTTTCGTCCTCCCTAAGCTTATTCTTGTCCAATTAGGGTTTTTAACCAATCTTGTGCATCCAATAAGTTCATTTGTGTCATTGGATAAACATTTAGGTCATTTTCGTCCACCCTAGGCTTATTCTTGTCCAATTAGGGTTTTTAACCAATCTTGTGCCTCCAATAAGTTCATTTGTGTCATTGGATGAACCTTTAGGTCATTTTCGTCCTCCCTAGGCTTATTCTTGTCCAATTAGGGTTTTTAACCAATCTTGTGCATCCAATAAGTTCATTTGTGTCATTGGATGAACATTTAGGTCATTTTCGTCCTCCCTAGGCTTATTCTTGTCCAATTAGGGTTTTTAAGCAATCTTGTGCATCCAATAAGTTCATTTGTGTCATTGGATGAATATTTAGGTCATTTTCGTCCTCCCTAGGCTTATTCTTGTCCAATTAAAGTTGTTAACCAATCTTGTGCATCCAATAAGTTCATTTGTGTCATTGGATGAACATTTAGGTCATTTTCGTCCTCCCTAGGCTTATTCTTGTCCAATTAGGGTTTTTAACCAATCTTGTGCATCCAATAGGTGTGTTTGTGTCATTGGATGAACATTTAGGTCATTTTCGTCCTACCTAGGCTTATTCTTGTCCAATTAGTGTTTCTAACCAATCTTGTGCATCAAATAGTTGTATTTGTGTCATTGGATGAACATTTAGGTCATTTTCGTCCTCCCTAGGCTTATTCTTGTCCAATTAGGGTTTTTAAGCAATCTTGTGCATCCAATAAGTTCATTTGTGTCATTGGATGAACATTTAGGTCATTTTCGTCCTCCCTAGGCTTATTCTTGTCCTATTAGGGTTTTTAACCAATCTTGTGCATCCAATAGGTGTATTTGTGTCATTGGATGAACATTTAGGTCATTTTCGTCCTCCCTAGGCTTATTCTTGTCCAATTAGGGTTTTTAAGCAATCTTGTGCATCCAATAAGTTCATTTGTGTCATTGGATGAACATTTAGGTCATTTTCGTCCTCCCTTGGCGTATTCTTATCCAATTAGGGTTTTTAAGCAATCTTGTGCATCCAATAAGTTCATTTGTGTCATTGGATGAACATTTAGGTCATTTTCGTCCTCCCTAGGCTTATTCTTGTCCAATTAGGGTTTTTAACCAATCTTGTGCATCCAATAGGTGTGTTTGTGTCATTGGATGAACATTTAGGTCATTTTCGTCCTCCCTAGGCTTATTCTTGTCCAATTAGGGTTTTTAACCAATCTTGTGCATCCAATAAGTTCCTTTGTGTCATTGGTTTAACATTTAGGTCATTTTCGTCCTCCCTAGGCTTATTCTTGTCCAATTAGGGTTTTTAACCAATCTTGTGCATCCAATAAGTTCATTTGTGTCATTGGATTAACATTTAGGTCATTTTCGTCCTCCCTAGGCTTATTCTTGTGCAATTAGGGTTTTTAAACAATCTTGTGCATCCAATAAGTTCATTTGTGTCATTGGATTAAATTTTTGGTCATTTTCTTCCTCCCTAGGCTTATTTATGTGCAATTAGGGTTTTTAACCAATCTTGTGCATCCAATAAGTTCATTTTTGTCTTTGGATTATCATTTAGGTCATTTTCGTCCTCCCTAGGCTTATTCTTGTCTAATTAGGGTTTTTAACCAATCTTGTGCATCCAATAAGTTCATTTGTGTCATTGGATTAACATTTAGGTAATTTTCGTCCTCACTAGGCTTATTCTTGTCCAATTAGGGTTTTTAACCAATCTTATGCATCCAATAAGTTCATTTGTGTCATTGGATTAACATTTAGGTCATTTTCGTCCTCCCTAGGCTTATTCTTGTGCAATTAGGGTTTTTAACCAATCTTGTGCATCCAATAAGTTCATTTGTGTCATTGGATTAACATTTTGGTCATTTTCTTCCTCCCTAGGCTTATTTATGTGCAATTAGAGTTTTTAACCAATCTTGTGCATCCAATAAGTTCATTTTTGTCTTTGGATTATCATTTAGGTCATTTTCGTCCTCCCTAGGCTTATTCTTGTCTAATTAGGGTTTTTAACCAATCTTGTGCATCCAATAAGTTCATTTGTGTCATTGGATTAACATTTAGGTCATTTTCGTCCTCTATAGGCTGATTCTTGTGCAATTAGGGTTTTTAACCAATCTTGTGCATCCAATAAGTTCATTTGTGTCATTGGATTAACATTTAGGTCATTTTTGTCCTCCCTAGGGTTATTTAGGGGCAATTAGGGTTTTTAACCAATCTTGTGCATCCAATAAGTTCATTTGTGTCATTGGATTAACATTTAGGTAATTTTCGTCCTCACTAGGCTTATTCTTGTCCAATTAGGGTTTTTAACCAATCTTATGCGTCCAATAAGTTCATTTGTGTCATTGGATTAACATTTAGGTCATTTTCGTCCTCCCTATGCTTATTCTTGTGCAATTAGGGTTTTTAACCAATCTTGTGCATCCAATAAGTTCATTTGTGTCATTGGATTAACATTTTGGTCATTTTCTTCTTCCCTAGGCTTATTTATGTGCAATTAGGGTTTTTAACCAATCTTGTGCATCCAATAAGTTCATTTTTGTCTTTGGATTATCATTTAGGTCATTTTCGTCTTCCCTAGGCTTATTCTAGTCTAATTAGGGTTTTTAACCAATCTTGTGCATCCAATAAGTTCATTTGTGTCATTCGATTAACATTTAGATCATTTTCGTCCTCCATAGGCTTATTCTTGTGCAATTAGGGTTTTTAACCAATCTTGTGCATCCAATAAGTTCATTTGTGTCATTGGATTAACATTTAGGTCATTTTTGTCCTCCCTAGGGTTATTTAGGGGCAATTAGGGTTTTTAACCAATCTTGTGCATCCAATAAGTTCATTTGTGTCATTGGATTAACATGTAGGTCATTTTCGTCCTATCTAGGGTATTTTATGTGCAATTAGGGTTTTTAACCAATCTTGTGCATCCAAAAAGTTCATTTGTGTCTTTGAATTGAAATTTAGGTCATTTTCGTCCTCTCTAGGGTTATTTAAGTGCAATTTGGGTTTTTAACCAATCTTGTGCATCCAATAAGTTCATTTGTGTCATTGGATTAACATTTAGGTAATTTTCGTCCTCACTAGGCTTATTCTTGTCCAATTAGGGTTTTTAACCAATCTTATGCATCCAATAAGTTCATTTGTGTCATTGGATTAACATTTAGGTCATTTTCGTCCTCCCTAGGCTTATTCTTGTGCAATTAGGGTTTTTAACCAATCTTGTGCATCCAATAAGTTCATTTGTGTCATTGGATTAACATTTTGATCATTTTCGTCCTCCCTAGGCTTATTTATGTGCAATTAGGGTTTTTAACCAATCTTGTGCATCCAATAAGTTCATTTTTGTCTTTGGATTAACATTTAGGTCATTTTCGTCCTCCCTAGGCTTATTCTTGTCTAATTAGGGTTTTTAACCAATCTTGTGCATCCAATAAGTTCATTTGTGTCATTGGATTAACATTTAGGTCATTTTCGTCCTCCCTAGGCTTATTCTTGTGCAATTAGGGTTTTTAACCAATCTTGTGCATCCAATAAGTTCATTTGTGTCATTGGATTAACATTTAGGTAATTTTCGTCCTCACTAGGCTTATTCTTGTCCAATTAGGGTTTTTAACCAATCTTATGCATCCAATAAGTTCATTTGTGTCATTGGATTAACATTTAGGTCATTTTCGTCCTCCCTAGGCTTATTCTTGTGCAATTAGGGTTTTTAACCAATCTTGTGCATCCAATAAGTTCATTTGTGTCATTGGATTAACATTTTGATCATTTTCGTCCTCCCTAGGCTTATTTATGTGCAATTAGGGTTTTTAACCAATCTTGTGCATCCAATAAGTTCATTTTTGTCTTTGGAATAACATTTAGGTCATTTTCGTCCTCCCTAGGCTTATTCTTGTCTAATTAGGGTTTTTAACCAATCTTGTGCATCCAATAAGTTCATTTGTGTCATTGGATTAACATTTAGGTCATTTTCGTCCTCCATAGGCTTATTCTTGTGCAATTAGGGTTTTTAACCAATCTTGTGCATCCAATAAGTTCATTTGTGTCATTGGATTAACATTTAGGTCATTTTCGTCCTCTCTAGGGTATTTTATGTGCAATTAGGGTTTTTAACCAATCTTGTGCATCCAAAAAGTTCATTTGTGTCATTGGATTAACATTTAGGTCATTTTCGTCCTCCCTAGGCTTATTCTTGTGCAATTAGGGTTTTTAACCAATCTTGTGCATCCAATAAGTTCATTTGTGTCATTGGATTAACATTTAGGTCATTTTCGTCTTCCCTAGGCTTATTCTTGTGCAATTAGGGTTTTTATCCAATCTTGTGCATCCAATAAGTTCATTTGTGTCATAGGATTAACATTTAGGTCATTTTCATCCTCCCTAGGGTTATTTATGGGCAATTAAGGTTTTTAACCAATCTTGTGCATCCAATAAGTTCATTTGTGTCATTGGATTAACATTTAGGTCATTTTCGTACTCTTTAGGGTTATTTATGTGCAATTAGGGTTTTTAACCATTCTTGTGCATCCAATATGTTCATTTATGTCATTGGATTAACATTTATGTCATTTTCGTCCTCCCTAGGCTTATTCTTGTGCAAGTAGGGCTTTTAACCAACCTTGTGCCTCCAAAAAGTTCATTTGTGTCTTTGAATAGATGTTTAGGTCAATTTCGTCCTCTCTAGGGTTATTTATGTGCAATTAAGGTTTTTAACCAATCTTGTGCATCTAATAAGTTCATTTGTGTCATCGGATTAACATTGAGGTCATTTTCGTCCGCCCTAGGCTTTTTCTTGTGCAATTAGGGTTTTTAACCAATCTTGTGCATCCAATAAGTTCATTTGTGTCATTGGATTAACATTTTGGTCATTTTCGTCCTCCCTAGGCTTATTTATGTGCAATTAGGGTTTTTAACCAATCTTGTGCATCCAATGAGTTCATGTGTGTCATTGGATTAACATTTAGGTCATTTTCGTACTCCCTAGGCTTATTCTTGTCCAACTAGGGTTTTTAACCAATCTTGTGCATCCAAAAAGTTCAATTGTGTCTTTGGATTAACATTTAGGTCATTTTCGTCCTCTCTAGGGTTATTTATATGCAATTAGGGTTTTTAACCAACCTTGTGCATCCAATGAGTTCCTGTGTGTCATTGGATTAACATTTAGGTCATTTTCGTCCTCCCTAGGCTTATTTATGTGCAATTAGGGTTTTTAACCAATCTTGTGCATCCAAAAAGTTCATTTGTGTCTTTGAATTGACATTTAGGTCATTTTCGTCCTCTCTAGGGTTATTTATGTGCATTTAGGGTTTTTAACCAATCTTGTGCATCCAATAAGTTCATTTGTGTCATTGGATTAGCATTTAGGTCATTTTCGTCCTCCCTAGGCTTATTCTTGTGCAATTAGGGCTTTTAACCAATCTTGTGCATCCAAAAAGTTCATTTGTGTCTTTGAATTGACATTTAGGTCATTTTCGTCCTCTCTAGGGTTATTTAAGTGCAATTTGGGTTTTTAACCAATCTTGTGCATCCAATAAGTTCATTTGTGTCATTGGATTAACATTTAGGTAATTTTCGTCCTCCCTAGGCTTATTCTTGTCCAATTAGGGTTTTTAACCAATCTTATGCATCCAATAAGTTCATTTGTGTCATTGGATTAACATTTAGGTCATTTTCGTCCTCCCTAGGCTTATTCTTGTGCAATTAGGGTTTTTAACCAATCTTGTGCATCCAATAAGTTCATTTGTGTCATTGGATTAACATTTTGGTCATTTTCGTCCTCCCTAGGCTTATTTATGTGCAATTAAAGTTTTTAACCAATCTTGTGCATCCAATAAGTTCATTTTTGTCTTTGGATTAACATTTAGGTCATTTTCGTCCTCCCTAGGCTTATTCTTGTCTAATTAGGGTTTTTAACCAATCTTGTGCATCCAATAAGTTCATTTGTGTCATTGGATTAACATTTAGGTCATTTTCGTCCTCCCTAGGCTTATTCTTGTCTAATTAGGGTTTTTAACCAATCTTGTGCATCTAATAAGTTCATTTGTGTCATTGGATTAACATTTAGGTCATTTTCGTCCTCCATATGCTTATTCTTGTGCAATTAGGGTTTTTAACCAATCTTGTGCATTCAACAAGTTCATTTGTTTCATTGGATTAACATTTAGGTCATTTTCGTCCTCCCTAGGGTTATTTAGGGGCAATTAGGGTTTTTAACCAATCTTGTGCATCCAATAAGTTCATTTGTGTCATTGGATTGACATTTAGGTCATTTTCGTCGTCCCTAGGCTTATTCTTGTCCAATTAGGGTTTTTAACCAATCTTGTGCATCCAAAAAGTTCATTTGTGTCTTTGGATTTACATTTAGGTCATTTTCGTCCTCCCTAGGCTTATTCTTGTGCATTTAGGGTTTTTAACCAATCTTGTGCATCCAATGAGTTCATGTGTGTCATTGGATTAACATTTAGGTCATTTTCGTCCTCCCTAGGCTTATCCTTGTGCATTTAGGGTTTTTAACCAATCTTGTGCATCCAAAAAGTTCATTTGTGTCATTGGATTAACATTTATGTCATTTTCGTCCTCCCTAGGGTTATTTATGGGCAATTAGGGTTTTTAACCAATCTTGTGCATCCAATAAGTTCATTTGTGTCATTGGATTATTATTTAGGTCATTTTTGACCTCCCTAGGCTTATTCTTGTCCAATTAGGGTTTTTACCCAATCATGTGCATCCAAAAAGTTAATTTGTGTCATTGGATTAACATTTAGGTCATTTTCGTCCTCTCTAGGGTTATTTATGTGCAATTAGGGTTTTTAACCAATCTTGTGCATCCAATAAATTCATTTGTGTCATTGGATTAACATTTAGGTCATTTTCGTCCTCCCTAGGCTTATTCTTGTCCAATTAGGGTTTTTAACCAATCTTGTGCATCCAATAAGTTCATTTGTGTCATTGGATTAACATTTAGGTCATTTTTGTCCTCCTTAGGCTTATTCTTGTGCAATTAGGGTTTTTAACCAATCTTGTGCATCCAATAAATTCCTTTGTGTCATTGGATTAACATTTAGGTCATTTTTGTCATCCCTAGGCTTATTTATGTGCAATTAGGGTTTTTAACCAATCTTGTGCATCCAAAAAGTTCTTTTTTGTCATTGGATTAACATTTAGGTCATTTTCGTCCTCCCTAAGGTTATTTATGGGCAATTAGGGTTTTTAACCAATCTTGTGCATCTAATAAGTTCATTTGTGTCATTGGATTATTATTTAGGTCATTTTCGTCCTCCCTAGGCGTATTCTTGTCCAATAAGGGTTTTTAACCAATCTTGTGCATCCAAAAAGTTAATTTGTGTTATTGGATTAACATTTAGGTCATTTTCGTCCTCTCTAGGGTTATTTATGTGCAATTAGGGTTTTTAACCAATCTTGTGCATCCAATAAGTTCATTTGTGTCATTAGATTAGCATTTAGGTCATTTTCGTCCACCCTAGGCTTATTCTTGTGCAATTAGGGTTTTTAACCAATCTTGTGCATCCAATAAGTTCATTTGTGTCATTGGATTAACATTTTGGTCATTTTCTTCCTCCCTAGGCTTATTTATGTGCAATTAGGGATTTTAACCAATCTTGTGCATCCAATGAGTTCATGTGTGTCATTGGATTAACATTTAGGTCATTTTCGTCCTCCCTAGGCTTATTCTTGTCCAACTAGGGTTTTTAACCAATCTTGTGCATCCAAAAAGTTCAATTGTGTCTTTGGATTAACATTTAGGTCATTTTCGTCCTCTCCAGGGTTATTTATATGCAATTAGGGTTTTTAACCAATCTTGTGCATCCAATGAGTTCCTGTGTGTCTTTGGATTAACATTTAGGTCATTTTCGTCCTCCCTAGGCTTATTTATGTCCAATTAGGGTTTTTAACCAATCTTGTGCATCCCATAAGTTCATTTGTGTCATTGGATTAACATTTAGGTCATTTTCGTCCTCCCTAGGCTTATTCTTGTGCAATTAGGGCTTTTAACCAATCTTGTGCACTCAAAAAGTTCATTTGTGTCTTTGAATTGACATTTAGGTCATTTTCGTCCTCTCTAGGGTTATTTATGTGCAATTAGGGTTTTTAACCAATCTTGTGCATCCAATAAATTCATTTGTGTCATTGGATTAACATTTAGGTCATTTTCGTCCTCCCTAGGCTTATTCTTGTCAAATTAGGGTTTTTAACCAATCTTGTGCATCCAATAAGTTCATTTGTGTCATTGGATTAACATTTAGGTCATTTTCGTCCTCCTTAGGCTTATTCTTGTGCAATTAGGGTTTTTAACCAATCTTGTTCATCCAATAAATTCCTTTGTGTCATTGGGTTAACATTTAGGTCATTTGTAACACCCCGTTTTTCAAAGCGAGGGTGTATTTTTTTTTCAAAAGAAATTAAAATACAACAGAGAATTAAACAAGGTAAAACCTTTGGATACATATTTTAGTCATTATAATTTACAAACAGCGGAAAAGTTTTTCAAAATATGAATCCAAAGCATGTCCTGATATCAACACTAGTACATATACATCCTTCCAACTTCACATAAAAGTAGCCCAAAAGAAAGACATATGTGTCCTGGGTGACAGCCTAGTCTGATCATTCTATACATAACAAAAACTATACGCCTTGAGTAATCTCCACGCGCCCCGTGAGATTCTCCTAACGTAGCTCCAATCAAACACTTCCATCCACATTCCCATCCGGAGGGTACGAACCGGTAGGATCATCCTGACTCTCATCTGAGGGCAAAGCCCAGATTTCCACAATAGTTGTAAAGGGTCACCAACCGAAAATTAACAGTGAACACATAACATTTAAGCTTTTAAATGCACAAATAACCTTCTCAACTTATCATGCATCTTAGGAGGATTTTCCATATGCTAAAAGTTCATGCCATACTTGCCAAATAAAAATGAAATCAAAATAAAGATCTCAATCCATCAAGTAATATATAATTGACCAAAACATTGATAAATCACTTGAGCAATCAATTATCTAACTCAGGATAAGATTTTCCACTGAGCCAATCGATTGGGGAAATCAATTTCCTGAAAGTTTTTAGTGAAAATTGAACTATGGGCTTAAATCAATCGATTGGGTAAATCGATTGACTCAATCGATTGGGTAAATCGATTGACAGACAGGACAGAACCCCTGTAATGAATCCAATCGATTGGACAAATCGATTTTTGGAAGACAAAGCCCCTGACTTGAATTCAATTGAATCCAATCGATTTACCAAATCAATTTCTTAAATGATTTTGAAATATAACTTACAAAATCGATTGGGTAAATCGATTTCGTGCAAAACAGAGCCCCTGTAACTCATCAAATCGATTGGGTAAATCCATTTCCCTGTATATTCTTTCAAAAATACATAAACCAACTCAATCATATTCAAACACCACTCCAAACCTTAACACTTAGCAATACCCGTATAATCACCACGACATTACGAGTTTCGAAAACGTTTTACAATCTAACATACTATCACACAAATCCAAAACATAAATCTTAGTACAATCAACACAATCACAATTTGAATCAAACACACTTATACATAAGTTCAAAACACAACACTTAGCAAAATCAACACAATCATAATTTGAATCAACCACGACTCGTGTGCCAAGCACCCTAATGCAATGCGTATATGCCAAAATGCATGGACTCGGAATTCCAAACCAGAACCCTCCTCGAAGGGCCGTAAATCATAATTGTACCGCCTATCGCAGGCCAAAGTACCAATTACCGAGGTGCCACCTATCACGGGTCAGCACGATTTACTAAAAAGCGTAAATCATAAACGTACCACCTATCACGGGTCAGTACTGTTTACCGAGGTGCCACCTATCACGGGTCAGCACGATTTACTAAAAGAAAAAGCGTAAGTCGTAAGGGTACCGCCTATCACAGGCCAAAGTACTACTTACCGAGGTGCCACCTATCACGGGTCAGCACAACTTACAAAAAAGTAAATCGTAAACGTACCACCTATCACGGGTCAATACAGTTTACCGAGGTGCCACCTATCACGGGTTCAGCACAATTTACCAAATGAAATGCATGAGCATACACTAACTCTATTCACAACAATCGTTAAGTAAATGCAGCTATTAAAAGATTCCCCATTTTTAATACTCATTTAACTTAACGATTTTTCACGCCAAACGTTAAGCAAACAGACATATTAAGAGATTCCCCATTCTTAATATACTTTTGACTTAAACGATTTCCACAACAAAACATTCAGTAAACAACACATTAAGAGATTCCCCATTCTTAATGCTCATTTAATGAAACGATTTTGTAAAAACAACATTTAAGCAAACAAGACATTAAGAGATTCCCCATTCTTAATTCTCATTCAACTTAAACGATTTTTCCAAAACAAACGTTAAGTAACCGAGACCTTAAGAGATTCCCCATTCTTAACGCCCAGTTAACTTAAACGATTCTCAAAACAAACTTAAAGTAAATAAGACCTTAAGAGATTCCCCATTCTTAATTCTTATTTAACTTAAACGATTTTCCAAAACACATGTAAGTACAGAAGTACGCCTAAGAGGGGGGGGTGAATTAGGTGTAGGTAGATTTTCCTGTTTTTTTGTTATATGATAGTTGAATTTTGTGAATTTAAGAGCAAGGCTTAATAATAACAGCAGTAAGTAAATGACACGTTAAGATTTATCCTAGTTCCCCTTATAACCAAGGGTACGTCCAGTCCTCTTGCACACCACAAGAGATTAATTCAATACTTGTTAGAAAAGTACAACTCCCACCCTGGGATTCTTGCTACAAAACTTCTAACAATACTTCTAAGATAGAACACCACTATCTTAGTTTAAACTAATTTATACAAATGATACAATCAGGTTTGAATGAGTCTAATATGTGGTATATTGATAAACAACTCAATAGCAATTCAAGTACTTGAGAACCTTTTGAAATGATATGAAAATCTAATGCAAGTACTTAGAAAATTCAGAATTTTGTTCAAAGTTGTTCAGTGAATTTATTCAAGGATCGTTGTCATTTGATCTGAAGTTATGGGGTATTTATACTCCATAAAACATCCCTTCAGATTCGTGGCCATTGATCCAAGAGGTTTGATGAAAAATTACAATGTTCTAAAGACATCCCAGATCTGAAAAATTGTAATGTTTCCAGGTGTATTCGAATACAGCATATGTGTATTCGAATACAAGTCTCTGTAACGTTTAAAAAATTCAAATTTTACATCTTGTATTCGAATACACATTGGTGTAGTCGAATACAGATTAGTGAATTTTAGCCTCTGACTTAGCTTGTATTCGACTACATATATGTGTAGTCGAATACACATATAGCAATTTTGGCCTCTGACTTAGCTTGTATTCGACTACAGATATGTGTAGTCGAATACACACATAGCAACTTTGGTCTCTGACTTGAAGTGTATTCGACTACACATTGTTGTAGTCGAATACAACATTTAGATTTTTGCCTCTGACTTAAGTTGTATTCGAATACAACATGGTGTATTCGAATACACTTATACACTTAGTTAAAAATCTGATTTTCAACTGCTTTGTTAATGTGTTTTGGTCTTTTGAAAACATTTTAAATGCATGCATAAATGCGACTTGTTCTCATGTTCTTGAAGTATTGATGAGTATCATATACCTTTACATTTTATCATCTATGGTTTTACTTGGAAGCTTATTAGGAAGCTTATGAATCTTCTTTTTGATCTTGTTGCATCGTCCATAATTGGTGGTTTTGTTGTCATCAAAAACATGTAGTTTACATTCTCCCCCTTTTTGATTATGACAAAATTTTATTGTTGTGAAGAAAGTGTATAGTTGAAATCATTTCTCCCCCGTCATATATGCATACACCCCCGTTGTATGTTCATACTCCCCCGTACTCATTGTATATTCATACTCCCTCATTGTAGGTGATGATTTGAAACAATTGTGTTTGAGTACCTACAAGGTTTGAAATACAACAACAATACCAACTTTTTCTCCCCCTTTTTGACATGATCAAAAAGAAGATAAATAATCGAAAAAGAGACATATATGGTAAAGTTAAGTCATAACACCATAACAGCATAACACAAACAGCGGAGAAGGGAAATTTAAGTCATAACACCATAATAGAGATTACATAACAAGTAGTAAGTAGAGCAATACAAAATACGCCATAATCTAAAGGACAAAAGAGTTCAAATATTAAGGTAGTACATAATGCAAATAGTCAAATGAGTACAAATACATGCCAAATAGCGAACTTAATCAAAATCTGTCGGAATGTGAAAGTGATCAATTTTGTCCGATAAGTCACTAATGTCTTGAGAAATAGTGGTATGATTGCGAGCAAGAGTAGTTTTGATGTTCTGGAAGCGAGTGTCAATAGAGGTTGTCAAATTGTCGAATTGAGTTTGAAAGAAGGTTTGGAAGGAATCAAGGCGAGCCATGATCATTTGATTGGAGATATAATCATCATCCGATGCAGTTTCCTCTTCATCATCTTGAGCAGCAGTGTTTGAGGGTCCAACAGTGTCATCCTGTGCAGCATCAGAAGGTTGTCCATGATCACCTTTATGCACAAATGCTTCAAGCTCCTCATTCCATACTATCCGCATACTAGGCAAAACACCTAAATCCAGCATATTTTCTTTGGTAGGTGTAAACATCACTTCATCAGAGAAGTCCACACCAAAGTGTTCCAGTATTCGTGAAACTTCTTTTGCATACGGTAAGCCTATTGCCTCACGAGATCCAAACATAATAGATTTCACAAAAAATGCCCAATTAAGATGACGTCCTTCAAACATGAAATTCATAATTTGCAACTCAAATTCCGAAATTTGAGAGTAATTTCCAGCTTTTGGAACCAGAATATAGCTTTTAGAAGCCGATAATCAACAGTAAGATTTCCTACACCATAACGTTGTTGGGCATACTTAGAATCTGCCTGAGCTCTCTTTTGTTCCATGGTGCGTCTGTCAAACCGACAGAGGGAGACATATGCATCATACTTAGAAATATCACCCCATTCACATAATTTATTTGGACAAAACTTTTCACCCTTAAAAGGAATATTCAGAATTTCTCCAATAGTTTTGGTAGTTAAACGGATGGTTTTACCCTTAACGCGAGAGACAAGCAGTTTTCCCTCTTCAGCAAGGTTGCAATAAAAAACCCTAACCAAGTCTGGATAAATAGGACCTTTATAACCTATAAACGCTTCAACATGTTGCGCTTTAAGTAACCTAGGAAAGTTAAAGTCAGAGAAAGAGTCTAAAGTACCGTATTTTGGAATGATAAGGCGCTTGTCAGAGTAGAATGTGCGAAAACGATCAATTTCTTCCGGTGAGTGTAGAAGCCGGGATAGATCTGTGATGTTAGGATTCCTTGTTCGTTTTCGTGAAGGACCTACTGCTGCATGCTTGGTTCGTGGTCCTCGTTTGCGAGCATCCATGGTGAGAAAAGAGATTTTGGGGAAAAATGGGTTTTGAAGAAAATGGAAGATTTTGGGAGATTTTGGGAGAAATTTGAAGAGTAATGATGAGAAAGAAGCAAAGAGTAATGGATTATGTTAGGTTGGATGAATGGGTAACTGAGTAAAATGAGGATGGATGAATTTTTGAGAGAAGAGAGAAAAGGCTAGGGCTGTATTCGAATACTGCATAAGAGAACTAAACCTAAAACATGAATTAGCATTTATACCTGGGCAAAAAACGCGAAGGTGTAGTCGACTACACCTGCTGGTATTCGAATACACAATTTTCTGGGAACGTGTATTCGACTACACATCCTTTGTATTCGAATACAGGAAATCTGGGAACGTGTGTATTCGAATACAAAGTGTCGTATTCGACTACATAAGCATAGTTTTGCTTAAAAACTCAGTTTTTTGAAGAAAATTGTATCATACAATACATAAAAATCATATATCAAGAACAATAATCAACAAGAAATAAGAGATATGACAAACTTATGTATATCATGCAATGGCTAAAGATCATTTTCACTTAAAATACCAAGTTCTCTTCGGATTTTATAAAATGAATCTTTTGGTAATGGTTTTGTAAATATATCAGCCAGTTGATTATGTGTATCAACAAATGTTACCTCAACATTACCTTTAAGTACATGATCCCGTAGAAAATGATGTCGGATATTGATGTGTTTAGTTCTAGAATGCATGATTGGATTCTTCGAGATGTTTATGGCGCTTGTGTTATCACATCTTAAGGGAATGCATCCAAGATCAACTCCATAGTCATGTAATTGCTGTTTGAGCCAGAGAATCTGGGCACAACAGCTTCCTGCTGCAATGTATTCTGCTTCAGCAGTACTAAGTGCAACACAAGCTTGCTTTTTACAAGACCATGACACTAGTGCATTTCCTAAGACATGGCATGTGCCGCTGGTGCTTTTACGGTCTGTTTTGCATTCCGCATAATCCGAATCAGAGTATCCAACTAGGCTACATATGCTACCCTTGGGGTACCATAGTCCTACATTTGTCGTTCCTTTCAGATACTTCATAATTCTTTTAACAGCTACTAGATGTGATTCTTTCGGATCTGCCTGAAATCTTGCACATAGACAAACACTAAACATAATATCTGGCCTGCTGGCCGTTAGATATAATAATGATCCAATCATACCTCGATATTTGGATATGTCGATTGAAATTCCTGATGCATCTTTATCAACATATGTTCCGGAGCCCATTGGAGTTGTACTTTCTTTGCAATTTTCCATTTCAAATTTCTTTAGTAATTCTTTACAGTATTTTGCTTGATTAATGAAGATGCCGTTCTCAAGTTGCTTGATATGAAGTCCAAGAAAATAGTTTAATTTCCCCATCATGGACATTTCGAATTCTCCTTTCATTATTGAAGAGAATTCTTCACATATGTCCTTGTTGGTTGATCCAAATATTATATCATCAACATAAATTTGAACCAGTAATGTGTGACCATTGTCTCTTTTGACAAATAATGTTTTATCAACCTCCCCTTTGTCAAATCCGCGTTCACATAAAAAGGTGCTTAATCTGTCATACCAAGCTCTTAGAGCTTGTTTCAAACCATAAAGAGCCTTTTTCAATTTGTAAACATGTGAGGGATTTTTGTAATCTTCAAACCCAGGGGGCTGTTTGACATAGACTTCTTCATTTATGTATCCGTTGAGAAAGGCACTCTTCACATCCATTTGATATAACTCAAAATTCATGGAACAAGCATATGCTAGTAATAGTCGTATTGCTTCTAATCTTGCTACCGGAGCAAATGTTTCGTCAAAATCTATCCCTTCCTCTTGATTGTATCCTTGAGCGACCAATCTAGCTTTGTTGCGGACAACTATGCCATTCTCATCTAGTTTATTTTTAAACACCCATTTTGTACCAATGATGTGTTTATTTCCAGGATTAGGAACAAGTTCCCATACTTGGCTTCGTTCAAATTGATTGAGTTCTTCTTGCATAGCAAGTATCCATTGATCATCCTTAAGTGCTTCACCAATTTTTGAGGGTTCTATTTGAGAAACAAATTCCATGTTTAAGCAAGCATCTTGCAACTTTAATCTTGTTGTGACTCCTTTATTGATATCACCTATGATATTATCAATTGGGTGATATCTATGGGTTCTCCATTCTTTAGGAAGATCATCACTTTGTTTTTCAATATTGACTTAACTTTCTTGATCTGGTTGATTAGCTTGAGGTTCTTGGCTTGAATCATTGCTTTCAAAAACATCATCATCACAAGAAATAATATTTTCCTCTTTTATGGGGTTAGTTTCATCAAAAGTTACATGCATTGATTCTTCAACTAATAAAGTTCTTTTATTGAAAATTCTAAATGCTTTACTAGATAAAGAGTACCCGAGGAATATACCTTCATCAGCTTTTTCATCAAATTTTCCAAGGTTATCTTTACCGTTATTTAACACAAAACACTTACATCCAAAAAGTTGGAAGTGAGAGATATTTGGTTTTCTACCTTTGTAAAGTTCATAAGGAGTTTTCTTAAGAATTGGCCTAATGATTACCCGGTTTGAAACATAGCATGCTGTGTTTACAGCATCTGCCCAAAAATATTTTGGTAGATTTGAATCGCTTAGCATAGTTCTAGCGAGTTCTATCAAGGATATACTCTTTCTCTCAACAACCCCATTTTGTTGTGGTGTCCTTGGTGCAGAAAAGTTGTGGAAAATGCCATTTTCTTCACAAAATTCTTCAAATGAAGTATTTTGAAACTCTCTTCCATGATCACTTCTAATTGATACAATTTTGGCAGATTGTTCATTTTGGACTAGCTTGGCATAATTTTTAAATGCCTTAAAAGATTCATTTTTACTTGCCAAAAATAAGGTCCAGGTGAACCTTGAGTAATCATCAACAATAACTAGTCCATATGAGTTTCCACCAAGACTTTTGGTTCTTGATGGACCGAACAAGTCCATATGTATCAATTGTAGTGGTCTAGAGGTTGAAATGACATTTTTAGGTTTGAAAGAACTTTTTGTTTGCTTCCCTTTTTGACATGCGTCACACAATTTATCCTTTATAAATTTCATTTTTGGCAAGCCTACAACAAGATCATGCTTGACCAATTTGTTTAAATGATCCATGTGAATATGAGCAAATCTCTTATGCCATAGCCAAGCATCATTATTGTCGCTTACCAAAAGACATTTCATTTTTAAGGATAAATCGTCAAGATTAAGTATGAAAATGTTTTTGAAACGCTTACCGACAAACTGAGTTTCATTTGTAGCTTCATTTTGTATGATGCACTCATCTTTATTAAATTTTTTTTGTATCCTTTGTCGCAAAGCTGGCTAATGCTTATGAGATTATGTTTTAGACCTTCAACATATAAGACATCTTCAATTGAGGGGGATGGTGATGTACCGACTTTTCCAAAGCCTAAAATTTTTCCTTTGTTGTTGTCTCCATATATTACATGTCCCTTTGACTCAAGTGTTAAGGCTGAAAATTTTGTTACATCACCCGTCATATGTTTGGAGCATCCACTATCTAAGTACCACATATTTGAAGTATCTTGCTTGCATACCTACAAAATTGAAATCAAACTTTATTAGGTACCCAATGTGCTTTGGGTCCTTGATGGTTAGTACCTTTCTTTACCCATATGTAATGTCCACTTGGAACACTAAAGTTTCTAATGTAACATACATTAGGTGTATGACCATGAAGACCACAATAAGAACAAGTAGGATTAAATCTACTATTAGTAGCATATCTATGAGATTTACTTTGAATAATTTTCTTATTAGAAAAATCATCCTTTTTCATAACTATAATCTTTTCTTGATTAGATTGATTACTTGCTTTAACAAAAATAGTTTTGTTCAAATTTGGTTTATCAAATTTTGAATATCCAAGACCACTTTTGTCGTTTGAGTATCTTTGCATATTTAAGACATTTTCCAATCCTAATTGTCCCTTTTCGTATCGTTCAATCACTCTATTTAATTGAACAATTTTGAAAGAGAGGGAATCACATTTATTGCATGTAAAATTCTGTTTTATTTTTTCAGAATTTTTCTCCATAGTATCAACTTTTTCTTGTAAACTTGAAATTTGTTTCTTTTGTGTTGACACTAATTTATACAGATTTTTACATTCAATAAGTAATTCCTTTATCGCGTTTTGAGCATCATTGTATTCTATAATTAATTCACTATTAGTTTTATTATAAAGAGGAGAGTCTATATTACTAACCTCTTCTTCATCATTTGATTGATGCGAAGCCATTAATGCAACATTGGCGCATTCTTCACTTTCTGTTTCGGAAGATGAACTTACTTCGTTGTCTTCCCAAGCTATGTATGCCTTCCTGAAGTCTTTCTTTTTGATGGCATTCTTCTTAGCAAGGTTTGGACAATCTGCTTTAATATGTCCTTGTTTACCACATTCAAAGCAAGTGAAGTTTTGACTTGATGTAGAATTATCTTTCTTCTTGAAACTTTTCTTTTTGAATGTTCTATCATTTTTAAGAAACTTACTAAATTTCTTAACTAGAAAGATAATATTTTCGTCTTCATCTGAATCGTCAACTTTGATTTGTTCTCTTGATTCGGTCTTTAGAGCAATATTTTTGGTCTTCTTTTCTTGGCTTTCATTTTGTTCTAGCCTTCCAAGTTCGATATCGTGCTCTTGAAGTTTTCCAAATAGTGCAGAAAGATACATTTTGGATAGGCTTTTCTTTTCGGATATTGCTGTCACTTTTGGTTGCCAAGCCCTTGTCAATGATCTTAGTACTTTTAGATTTAATTCATCATTGGTGAAGACTTTTCCAAGTGCTGTCAAGTGATTGGTTAAGTGGGAGAATCTTTTCTGCAAGTCTAGAATAGACTCTCCGGGCTGCATTCTAAATAACTCATATTCTTGTGATAGTGTGTTGAGTTTAGATCTTTTTACCTCAATGGTGCCTTCATGAGTTATTTCCAACGTATCCCATATCTTTTTTGCTGTTTTGCAGTGAGATATCCGGAAACATTCGTCCATTCCTAGTGCAGATTGCAGTATATTCTTAGCCTTCTTATCGAACAACACTTTTCTTTTATCATCATCAGTCCAAGAATCTTTTATCTTAATCTCTTCTTTGTTATTGATGACAGTTTTTGGAATGTGAGGTCCATTTTCAACTGCATCCCATATTTCATCTACTTGTGCTTCAAGGTATGCTTGCATACGTATTTTCCAGAAATCATAGTGCTCTCCAACAAAACATGGTGGCTTGGTACTGCTACCACCATCTCTAAAAACAGGTTGTGCGGAAGCCATGTATATTTGATCGACGAGTAAGTTACCTTAACCCGCTCTGATACCAATTGTAAGTACAGAAGTACGCCTAAGAGGGGGGGGGGCTGAATTAGGTGTAGGTAGATTTTCCTGTTTTTTTGTTATATGATAGTTGGATTTTGTGAATTTAAGAACAAGGCTTAATAATAACAGCAGTAAGTAAATGACACGTTAAGATTTATCCTGGTTCCCCTTATAACCAAGGGTACGTCCAGTCCTCTTGCACACCACAAGAGATTAATTCAATACTTGTTAGAAAAGTACAACTCACACCCTGGGATTCTTGCTACAAAACTTCTAACAATACTTCTAAGATAGAACACCACTATCTTAGTTTAAACTAATTTATACAAATGATACAATCAGGTTTGAATGAGTCTAATATGTGGTATATTGATAAACAACTCAATAGCAATTCAAGTACTTGAGAACCTTTTGAAATGATATGAAAATCTAATGCAAGTACTTAGAAAATTCAGAATTTTGTTCAAAGTTGTTCAGTGAATTGATTCAAGGATTGTTGTCATTTGATATGAAGTTATGGGGTATTTATACTCCATAAAACATCCCTTCAGATTCGTGGCCATTGATCCAAGAGGTTTGATGAAAAATTACAATGTTCTAAAGACATCCCAGATCTGAAAAATTGTAATGTTTCCAGGTGTATTCGAATACAGCATATGTGTATTCGAATACAAGTCTCTGTAACGTTTAAAAAATTCAAATTTTACATCTTGTATTCGAATACACATTGGTGTAGTCGAATACAGATTAGTGAATTTTAGCCTCTGACTTAGCTTGTATTCGACTACATATATGTGTAGTCGAATACACATATAGCAATTTTGGCCTCTGACTTAGCTTGTATTCGACTACAGATATGTGTAGTCGAATACACACATAGCAACTTTGGTCTCTGACTTGAAGTGTATTTGACTACACATTGTTGTAGTCGAATACAACATTTAGATTTTTGCCTCTGACTTAAGTTGTATTTGAATACAACATGGTGTATTCGAATACACTTATACACTTAGTTAAAAATCTGATTTTCAACTGCTTTGTTAATGTGTTTTGGTCTTTTGAAAACATTTTAAATGCATGCATAAATGCGACTTGTTCTCATGTACTTGAAGTATTGATGAGTATCATATACCTTTACATTTTATCATCTATGGTTTTACTTGGAAGCTTATTAGGAAGCTTATGAATCTTCTTTTTGATCTTGTTGCATCGTCCATAATCGGTGGTTTTGTTGTCATCAAAAACATGTAGTTTACAACACACATTAGGTAAACGAGACGTTAAGAGATTCCCCATTCTTAATACTCGTTTAACTCTAATGGTTTTCACGACAACATTAAGTAAATGAGTCATTAAGAGATTCCCTATTCTTAATACTCATTTACCTTAAACGATTTTCACAAACTCACATTAAGTAAACAAGAAATTAAGAGATTCCCCATTCTTAATACTCGTTTAACTTAATGGTTTTCAAATTCCACACCAAACAAACTCAAACGTACTTTCACATTCAATCCATAACTCACACAAAATCACTTTTCCACACAACCACACAAAACACATCTCAAACATATTATCAAATTCAATCCACGATTCACACCAAATCACATCAAACAACAAACATCAAGTATGAACACGCCATGTACGATGAACACAAATCAACGCAATCATAACACTCAAATACATCAAATTTCATTTACTCAAAATTATACTTAAATGAGTTAAATTCATTTTCCCCAATTCGATACACCAACCCTAATCAAATTCTTCTCCACACAACCACAAGTAAGTCCCTAAATGCAAACTAAAAGTTTGGAAGGAGCCCTTACCTTAACGTTAGCTCTAACGTGCGATTACGGCACTGTGAGTAAATCCGGTAAATTTTCCGCTCGCAACGCCGCTTCCAAAATTGGTCCACTAGCACCGTAGCACGGAGGTGAACAACCTTCCCTTCTATCACTTCTTGAAACGACGCTTTGATCTAGATGAAACGGAGAGGTTTGTGTTTAAATCCCTAATACCGTTTTTCTTCGTTTTCGGATCAAAGAGCAAGTATGAAGTTGAGAAATCTTTGTCCTATCACCCACTCTCAATTTCGAACTCAAAGGAAAGAAACTAAAGCAAAAACGAGCAACAATGGAGGAAGGAAGAAAATTGGTTTTCGCGAGGCAGAGGAGAAGATGGAGTTTTTCCTTTCTTTGGTTTTTCCTTTCTTTTTCTTTCTTTCCTCTTTCTTTCTTTTCTTTCTCTTTCTATTCTTTCTAATTCCTTTCTTTTCCCCCCCCCCCCCACACAAACATATATTTTAATATATATATTATTTACTTTTAACAAATATCTAAAAATATCTAGATATTTGTTAAATTACCATTTCACCCATAACGCATTAAATTCTTCGCAAAAGATTCACCGCAGTTAATTTAATTTATATATCGACGAGTAATTCTAATCAGGCATCAAAATATCTTCTTGGTCATATAAACTCCAAAATATTGATAACTTTGGCTAAAAAGCCTCTGAGTTCAATACCGAAAATACACCAAAATATATAAAATACACTTTTAAATTATGGGTCTCACATCATTTTTGTCATCCCTAGGCTTATTTATGTGCAATTAGGGTTTTTAACCAAACTTGTGCATCCAAAAAGTTCTTTTTTGTCATTGGATTAACATTTAGGTCATTTTCGTCCTCCCTAGAGTTATTTTTGGGCAATTAGGGTTTTTAACCAATCTTGTGCATCTAATAAGTTCATTTGTGTCATTGGATTATTATTTAGGTCATTTTCCTACTCCCTAGGCTTAGTCTTGTCCAATAAGGGTTTTTAACCAATCTTGTGCATCCAAAAAGTTCATTTGTGTCATTGGATTAACATTTACGTCATTTTCGTCCTCCCTAGGCTTGTTTATGTGCAATTAGGGTTTTTAACAAATCTTGTGCATCCAATAAGTTCAGTTGTGTTATTGGATTAATATTTAGGTCATTTTCATCCTCCCTAGGGTTATTTATGGGCAATTAGGGTTTTTAACCAATCTTGTGCATCCAATAAGTTCATTTGTGTCATTGGATTAACATGTAGGTCATTTTCGTCCTCTCTAGGGTATTTTATGTGCAATTAGGGTTTTTAACCAATCTTATGCATCCAAAAAGTTCATTTGTGTCTTTGAATTGACATTTAGGTCATTTTCGTCCTCTCTAGGGTTATTTAAGTGCAATTTGGGTTTTTAACCAATCTTGTGCATCCAATAAGTTCATTTGTGTCATTGGATTAACATTTAGGTAATTTTCGTCCTCACTAGGCTTATTCTTGTCCAATTAGGGTTTTTAACCAATCTTATGCATCCAATAAGTTCATTTGTGTCATTGGATTAACATTTAGGTCATTTTCGTCCTCCCTAGGCTTATTCTTGTCCAATTAGGGTTTTTAACCAATCTTGAGCATCCAAGAAGTTCATTTGTGTCATTGGATTAACATTTAGGTCATTTTCGTCCTCCCTAGTCTTATTCTTGTGCAATTAGGGTTTTTAACCAATCTTGTGCATCCAATCAGTTCATTTGTGTCATTGGATTAACATTTATGTCATTTTCGTCCTCCCTAGGGTTATTTATGGGCAATTAGGGTTTTTAACCAATCTTGTGCATCCAATAAGTTCATTTGTGTCATTGGATTATTATTTAGGTCATTTTTGTCCTCCCTAGGCTTATTCTTGTCCAATTAGGGTTTTTACCCAATCTTGTGCATCCAAAAAGTTAATTTGTGTCATTGGATTAACATTTAGGTCATTTTCGTCCTCTCTAGGGTTATTTTTGTGCAATTAGGGTTTTTAACCAATCTTATGCATCCAATAAATTCATTTGTGTCATTGGATTAACATTTAGGTCATTTTCGTCCACCCTAGGCTTATTCTTGTCCAATTAGGGTTTTTAACCAATCTTGTGCATCCAATAAGTTCATTTGTGTCATTGGATTAACATTTAGGTCATTTTCGTCCTCCTTAGGCTTATTCTTGTGCAATTAGGGTTTTTAACCAATCTTGTGCATCCAATAAATTCCTTTGTGTCATTGGATTAACATTTAGGTCATTTTTGTCTTCCCTAGGCTTATTTATGTGCAATTAGGGTTTTTAACCAATCTTGTGCATCCAAAAAGTTCTTTTTTGTCATTGGATTAACATTTAGGTCATTTTCGTCCTCCCTAGGGTTATTTTTGGGCAATTAGGGTTTTTAACCAATCTTGTGCATCTAATAAGTTCATTTGTGTCATTGGATTATTATTTAGGTCATTTTCCTCCTCCCTAGGCTTAGTCTTGTCCAATAAGGGTTTTTAACCAATCTTGTGCATCCAAAAAGTTCATTTGTGTCATTGGATTAACATTTACGTCATTTTCGTCCTCCCTAGGCTTATTTATGTGCAATTAGGGTTTTTAACAAATCTTGTGCATCCAATAAGTTCATTTGTGTTATTGGATTAACATTTAGGTCATTTTCATCCTCCCTAGGGTTATTTATGGGCAATTAGGGTTTTTAACCAATCTTGTGCATCCAATAAGTTCATTTGTGTCATTGGATTAACATGTAGGTCATTTTCGTCCTCTCTAGGGTATTTTATGTGCAATTAGGGTTTTTAACCAATCTTATGCATCCAAAAAGTTCATTTGTGTCTTTGAATTGACATTTAGGTCATTTTCGTCCTCTCTAGGGTTATTTAAGTGCAATTTGGGTTTTTAACCAATCTTGTGCATCCAATAAGTTCATTTGTGTCATTGGATTAACATTTAGGTAATTTTCATCCTCACTAGGCTTATTCTTGTCCATTTAGGGTTTTTAACCAATCTTATGCATCCAATAAGTTCATTTGTGTCATTGGATTAACATTTAGGTCATTTTCGTCCTCCCTAGGCTTATTCTTGTGCAATTAGGGTTTTTAACCAATCTTGTGCATCCAATAAGTTCATTTGTGTCATTGGATTAACATTTTCGTCATTTTCGTCCTCCATAGGCTTATTTATGTGCAATTAGGGTTTTTAACCAATCTTGTGCATCCAATAAGTTCATTTTTGTCTTTGGATTAACATTTAGGTCATTTTCGTCCTCCCTAGGCTTATTCTTGTCTAATTAGGGTTTTTAACCAATCTTGTGCATCCAATAAGTTCATTTGTGTCATTGGATTAACATTTAGGTCATTTTCGTCCTCCATAGGCTTATTCTTGTGCAATTAGGGTTTTTAACCAATCTTGTGCATCCAATAAGTTCATTTGTGTCATTGGATTAACATTTAGGTCATTTTCGTCCTCCCTAGGGTTATTTAGGGGCAATTAGGGTTTTTAACCAATCTTGTGCATCCAAAAAGTTCAGTTGTGTCATTGGATTAACATTTAGGTCATTTTCGTCCTCCCTAGGCTTATTCTTGTCCAATTAGGGTTTTTAATTAATCTTATGCATCCAATAAGTTCATTTGTGTCATTGGATTAACATTTAGGTCATTTTCGTCCTCCCTAGGCTTATTCTTGTGCAATTAGGGTTTTTAACCAATCTTGTGCATCCAATCAGTTCATTTGTGTCATTGGATTAACATTTATGTCATTTTCGTCCTCCCTAGGGTTATTTATGGGCAATTAGGGTTTTTAACCAATCTTGAGCATCCAATAAGTTCATTTGTGTCATTGGATTATTATTTAGGTCATTTTTGTCCTCCCTAGGCTTATTCTTGTCCAATTAGGGTTTTTACCCAATCTTGTGCATCCAAAAAGTTAATTTGTGTCATTGGATTAACATTTAGGTCATTTTCGTCCTTTCTAGGGTTATTTATGTGCAATTAGGGTTTTTAACCAATCTTGTGCATCCAATAAATTCATTTGTGTCATTGGATTAACATTTAGGTCATTTTCGTCCTCCCTAGGCTTATTCTTGTCCAATTAGGGTTTTTAACCAATCTTGTGCATCCAATAAGTTCATTTGTGTCATTGGATTAACATTTAGGTCATTTTCGTCCTCCTTAGGCTTATTCTTGTGCAATTAGGGTTTTTAACCAATCTTGTGCATCCAATAAATTCCTTTGTGTCATTGGATTAACATTTAGATCATTTTTGTCTTCCCTAGGCTTATTTATGTGCAATTAGGGTTTTTAACCAATCTTGTGCATCCAAAAAGTTCTTTTTTGTTATTGGATTAACATTTAGGTCATTTTCGTCCTCCCTAGGGTTATTTATGGGCAATTAGGGTTTTTAACCATTCTTGTGCATCTAATAAGTTCATTTGTGTCATTGGATTATTATTTAGGTCATTTTCGTCCTCCCTAGGCTTATTCTTGTCTAATTAGGGTTTTTAACCAATCTTGTGCATCCAATAAGTTCATTTGTGTCATTGGATTAACATTTAGGTCATTTTCGTCCTCCATAGGCTTATTCTTGTGCAATTAGGGTTTTTAACCAATCTTGTGCATCCAATAAGTTCATTTGTGTCATTGGATTAACATTTAGGTCATTTTCGTCCTCCCTAGGGTTATTTAGGGGCAATTAGGGTTTTTAACCAATCTTGTGCATCCAAAAAGTTCATTTGTGTCGTTGGATTAACATTTAGGTCATTTTCGTCCTCCCTAGGCTTATTCTTGTCCAATTAGGGTTTTTAATTAATCTTATGCATCCAATAAGTTCATTTGTGTCATTGGATTAACATTTAGGTCATTTTCGTCCTCCCTAGGCTTATTCTTGTGCAATTAGGGTTTTTAACCAATCTTGTGCATCCAATCAGTTCATTTGTGTCATTGGATTAACATTTATGTCATTTTCGTCCTCCCTAGGGTTATTTATGGGCAATTAGGGTTTTTAACCAATCTTGTGCATCCAATAAGTTCATTTGTGTCATTGGATTATTATTTAGGTCATTTTTGTCCTCCCTAGGCTTATTCTTGTCCAATTAGGGTTTTTACCCAATCTTGTGCATCCAAAAAGTTAATTTGTGTCATTGGATTAACATTTAGGTCATTTTCGTCCTCTCTAGGGTTATTTATGTGCAATTAGGGTTTTTAACCAATCTTGTGCATCCAATAAATTCATTTGTGTCATTGGATTAACATTTAGGTCATTTTCGTCCTCCCTAGGCTTATTCTTGTCCAATTAGGGTTTTTAACCAATCTTGTGCATCCAATAAGTTCATTTGTGTCATTGGATTAACATTTAGGTCATTTTCGTCCTCCTTGGGCTTATTCTTGTGCAATTAGGGTTTTTAACCAATCTTGTGCATCCAATAAATTCCTTTGTGTCATTGGATTAACATTTAGGTCATTTTTGTCATCCCTAGGCTTATTTATGCGCAATTAGGGTTTTTAACCAATCTTGTGCATCCAAAAAGTTCTTTTTTGTCATTGGATTAACATTTAGGTCATTTTCGTCCTCCCTAGGGTTATTTATGGGCAATTAGGGTTTTTAACCAATCTTGTGCATCCAATAAGTTCATTTGTGTCATTGGATTATTATTTAGGTCATTTTTGTCCTCCCTAGGCTTATTCTTGTCCAATTAGGGTTTTTACCCAATCTTGTGCATCCAAAAAGTTAATTTGTGTCATTGGATTAACGTTTAGGTCATTTTCGTCCTCTCTAGGGTTATTTATTTGCAATTAGGGTTTTTAACCAATCTTGTGCATCCAATAAGTTCATTTGTGTCATTGGATTAGCATTTAGGTCATTTTCGTCCGCCCTAGGCTTATTCTTGTGCAATTAGGGCTTTTAACCAATCTTGTGCATCCAAAAAGTTCATTTGTGTCTTTGAATTGACATTTAGGTCATTTTCGTCCTCTCTAGGGTTATTTATGTGCAATTAGGGTTTTTAACCAATCTTGTGCATCCAATAAGTTCATTTGTGTCATTGGATTAACATTTAGGTCATTTTCGTGCTCCCTAGGCTTATTCTTGTCCAATTAGGGTTTTTGACCAATCTTGTGCATCCAATAAGTTCATTTGTGTCATTGGATTAACATTTAGGTCATTTTCGTCCTCCCTAGGCTTATTCTTGTGCAATTAGGGTTTTTAACCAATCTTGTGCATCCAATAAGTTCATTTGTGTCATTGGATTAACATTTAGGTCATTTTCGTCCTCCCTAGACTTATTCTTGTGCAATTAGGGTTTTTAACCAATCTTGTGCATCCAATAAGTTTATTTGTGTCATTGGATTAACATTTAGGTCATTTTCGTCCTCCCTAGGGTTATTTATGGGCAATTATGGTTTTTAACCAATCATGTGCATCCAATAAGTTCATTTGTGTCATTGGATTAACATTTATGTCATTTTCGTCCTCCCTAGGCTTATTCTTGTGCAATTAGGGTTTTTAACCTGTCTTGTGCATCCAATAAGTTCATTTGTGTCATTGGATTAACATTTAGGTCATTTTCGTCCTCCCTAGGCTTATTCTTGTGCAATTAGGGCTTTTAACCAATCTTGTGCATCCAAAAAGTTCATTTGTGTCTTTGAATTGACATTTAGGTCATTTTCGTCCTCTCTAGGGTATTTATGTCAAATTAGGGTTTTTAGCCTATCTTGTGCATCGAATAAGTTCATTTGTGTCATTGGATTAACATTTAGGTCATTTCCGTCCTCCCTAGGCTTATTCTTGTCCAATTAGGGTTTTTAACCAATCTTGTGCATCCAATAAGTTCATTTGTGTCATTGGATTAACATTTAGGTCATTTTCGTCCTCCCTAGGCTTATTCTTGTGCAATTAGGGCTTTTAACCAATCTTGTGCATCCAAAAAGTTCATTTGTGTCTTTGAATTGACATTTAGGTCATTTTCGTCCTCTCTAGGGTTATTTATGTGCAATTAGGGTTTTTAACCAATCTTGTGCATCCAATAAATTCATTTGTGTCATTGGATTAACATTTAGGTCATTTTCGTCCTCCCTAGGCTTATTCTTGTCCAATTAGGGTTTTTAACCAATCTTGTGCATCCAATAAGTTCATTTGTGTCATTGGATTAACATTTAGGTCATTTTCGGCCTCCCTAGGCATATTCTTGTCCAATTAGGGTTTTTAACCAATCTTGTGCATCTAATAGGTGTGTTTGTGTCATTGGATGATCAATTAGGTCATTTTCGTCCTCCCTAGGCATATTCTTGTCCAATTAGGGTTTTTAACCAATCTTGTGCATCCAATAGGTGTGTTTGTGTCATTGGATGATCAATTAGGTCATTTTCGTCCTCCCTAGACTTATTCTTGTCCAATTAGGGTTTTTAACCAATATTGTACATCTAATAAGTTCATTTGTGTCATTGGATTAACATTTAGGTGATTTTCGTCCTCCCTAGGCATATTCTTGTCCAATTAGAGTTTTTAACCCATCTTGTGCATCCAATAGGTGTGTTTGTGTCATTGGATGATCAATTAGGTCACTTTCGTCCTCCCTAGGCTTATTCTTGTCCAATTAGTGTTTTTAACCGATCTTGTGCATCCAATAGGTGTGTTTGTGTCATTGGATGATCAATTAGGTCATTTTCGTCCTCCCTAGGCATATTCTTGTCCAATTAGGGTTTTTAACCAATCTTGTGCATCCAATAGGTGTGTTTGTGTCATTGGATGATCAATTAGGTCATTTTCGTCCTCCCTAGTCATATTCTTGTCCAATTAGGGTTTTTAACGAATCTTGTACATCCAATACGTGTGTTTGTGTCATTGGATGATCAATTAGTTCATTTTCGTCCTCCCTAGGCTTATTCTTGTCCAATTAGGGTTTTTAACCAATCTTGTGCATCCAATAAGTTGAGTTGTGTCATTGGATTAACATTTAGGTCATTTTCGTCCTCCCTAGGCTTATTCTTGTCCAATTAGGGTTTTTAACTAATCTTGTGCATCCAATAGGTGTATTTGTGTCATTGGATGATCAATTAGGTTATTTTCGTCCTCCCTAGGCTTATTCTTGTCCAATTAGGGTTTTTAACCAATCTTGTGCATCCAATAGGTGTGTTTTTGCCATTGGATGATCAATTAGGTCATTTTCGTCCTCCCTAGGCATATTCTTGTCTAATTAGGGTTTTTAACCAATCTTGTGCATCCAATAGGTGTATTTGTGTCATTGGATGATCAATTAGGTTATTTTCGTCCTCCCTAGGCTTATTCTTGTCCAATTAGGGTTTTTAACCAATCTTGTGCATCCAATAGGTGTGTTTGTGTCATTGGATGACCAATTAGGTCATTTTCGTCCTCCCTAGGCAAATTCTTGTCCAATTAGGGTTTTTAACCAATCTTGTGCATCCAATAGGTGTGTTTGTGTCATTGGATGATCAATTAGGTCATTTTCGTCCTCCCTAGGCTTATTCTTGTCCAATTAGGGTTTTTAACCAATCTTGTGCATCCAATAAGTTGAGTTGTGTCATTGGATTAACATTTAGGTCATTTTCGTTCTCCCTACGCTTATTCTTGTCCAATTAGGGTTTTTAACCAATCTTGTGCATCGAATAGGTGTGTTTGTGTCATTGGATGATCAATTAGGTTATTTTCGTCCTCCCTAGGCTTATTCTTGTCCAATTAGGGTTTTTAACCAATCTTGTGCATCCAATAGGTGTGTTTGTGTCATTGGATGACCAATTAGGTCATTTTCGTCCTCCCTAGGCATATTCTTGTCCAATTAGGGTTTTTAACCAATCTTGTGCATCCAATAGGTGTGTTTGTGTCATTGAATGATCAATTAGGTCATTTTCGTCCTCCCTAGGCTTATTCATGTCCAATTAGGGTTTTTAACAAATTTTGTGCATCCAATAAGTTCATTTGTGTCATTGGATTAACATTTAGGTCATTTTCGTCCTGCCTAGGCATATTCTTGTCCAATTAGGGTTTTTAACCAATCTTGTGCATCGAATAGGTGTGTTTGTGTCATTGGATGATCAATTAGGTTATTTTCGTCCTCCCTAGGCTTATTCTTGTCCAATTAGGGTTTTTAACCAATCTTGTGCATCCAATAGGTGTGTTTGTGTCATTGGATGACCAATTAGGTCATTTTCGTCCTCCATAGGCTTATTCTTGTCCAATTAGGGTTTTTAACCAATCTTGAGCATCCAATAAGTTGAGTTGTGTCATTGGATTAACATTTAGGTCATTTTCGTCCTCCGTAGGCTTATTCTTGTCCAATTAGGGTTTTTAACCAATCTTGTGCATCCAATAAGTTCATTTGTGTCATTGGATTAACATTTAGGTCATTTTCGTCCTCCCTAGGCTTATTCTTGTGCAATTAGGGTTTTTAACCAATCTTGTGCATCCAATAAGTTCATTTGTGTAATTGGATTATTATTTTGGTCATTTTCGTCCTCCCTAGGCATATTCTTGTCCGATTAAGATTTTTAACCAAACTTGTGCATCCAATAAGTTCATTTGTGTCATTGGATTAACATTTAGGTCATTTTCGTCCTCCCTAGGCTTATTCTTGTCCCATTAAGGTTTTTAACCAATCTTCTGCGTCCAACAAGTTCATTTGTGTCATTGGATTAACATTTAGGTCATTTTCGTCCTCCCTAGGCTTATTCTTGTCCAATTAGGGTTTTTAACCAATCTTGTGCATCCAATAAGTTCATTTGTGTCATTGGATTAACATTTAGGTCATTTTCGTCCTCCTTAGGCTTATTCTTGTGCAATTAGGGTTTTTAACCAATCTTGTGCATCCAATAAATTCCTTTGTGTCATTGGATTAACATTTAGGTCATTTTTGTCTTCCCTAGGCTTATTTATGTGCAATTAGGGTTTTTAACCAATCTTGTGCATCCAAAAAGTTCTTTTTTGTCATTGGATTAACATTTAGGTCATTTTCGTCCTCCCTAGGGTTATTTGTGGGCAATTAGGGTTTTTAACCAATCTTGTGCATCTAATAAGTTCATTTGTGTCATTGGATTATTATTTAGGTCATTTTCGTCCTCCCTAGGCTTATTCTTGTCCAATAAGGGTTTTTAACCAATCTTGTGCATCCAAAAAGTTAATTTGTGTCATTGGATTAACATTTAGGTCATTTTCGTCCTCTCTAGGGTTATTTATGTGCAATTAGGGTTTTTAACCAATCTTGTGCATCCAATAAGTTCATTTGTGTCATTGGATTAGCATTTAGGTCATTTTCGTCCACCCTAGGCTTATTCTTGTCCAATTAGGGTTTTTAACCAATCTTGTGCATCCAATAAGTTCATTAGTGTCATTGGATTAACATTTTGGTCATTTTCGTCCTCCCTAGGCTTATTTATGTGCAATTAGGGATTTTAACCAATCTTGTGCATCCAATGAGTTCATGTGTGTCATTGGATTAACATTTAGGTCATTTTCGTCCTCCCTAGGCTTATTCTTGTCCAACTAGGGTTTTTAACCAATCTTGTGCATCCAAAAAGTTCAATTGTGTCTTTGGATTAACATTTAGGTCATTTTGGTCCTCTCCAGGGTTATTTATATGCAATTAGGGTTTTTAACCAATCTTGTGCATCCAATGAGTTCCTGTGTGTCATTGGATTAACATTTAGGTCATTTTCGTCCTCCCTAGGCTTATTTATGTGCAATTAGGGTTTTTAACCAATCTTGTGCATCCAATAAGTTCATTTGTGTCATTGGATTAACATTTAGGTCATTTTCGTCCTCCCTAGGCTTATTCTTGTGCAATTAGGGCTTTTAACCAATCTTGTGCATCCAAAAAGTTCATTTGTGTCTTTGAATTGACATTTAGGTCATTTTCGTCCTCTCTAGGGTTATTTATGTGCAATTAGGGTTTTTAACCAATCTTGTGCATCCAATAAATTCATTTGTGTCATTGGATTAACATTTAGGTCATTTTCGTCCTCCCTAGGCTTATTCTTGTCCAATTAGGGTTTTTAACCAATCTTGTGCATCCAATAAGTTCATTTGTGTCATTGGATTAACATTTAGGTCATTTTCATCCTCCTTAGGCTTATTCTTGTGCAATTAGGGTTTTTAACCAATCTTGTTCATCCAATAAATTCCTTTGTGTCATTGGATTAACATTTAGGTCATTTTTGTCATCCCTAGGTTTATTTATGTGCAATTAGGGTTTTTAACCAATCTTGTGCATCCAAAAAGTTCTTTTTTGTCATTGGATTAACATTTAGGTCATTTTCGTCCTCCCTAGGGTTATTTTTGGGCAATTAGGGTTTTTAACCAATCTTGTGCATCTAATAAGTTCATTTGTGTCATTGGATTATTATTTAGGTCATTTTCGTCCTCCCTAGGCTTAGTCTTGTCCAATAAGGGTTTTTAACCAATCTTGTGCATCCGAAAAGTTCATTTGTGTCATTGGATTAACATTTACGTCATTTTCGTCCTCCCTAGGCTTATTTATGTGCAATTAGGGTTTTTAACCAATCTTGTGCATCCAATAAGTTCATTTGTGTTATTGGATTAACATTTAGGTCATTTTCGTCCTCCCTAGGGTTATTTATGGGCAATTAGGGTTTTTAACCAATCTTGTGCATCCAATAAGTTCATTTGTGTCATTGGATTAACATGTAGGTCATTTTCATCCTCTCTAGGGTATTTTATGTGCAATTAGGGTTTTTAACCAATCTTATGCATCCAAAAAGTTCATTTGTGTCTTTGAATTGACATTTAGGTCATTTTCGTCCTCTTTAGGGTTATTTAAGTGCAATTTGGGTTTTTAACCAATCTTGTGCATCCAATAAGTTCATTTGTGTCATTGGATTAACACTTAGGTAATTTTCGTCCTCACTAGGCTTATTCTTGTCCAATTAGGGTTTTTTACCAATCTTATGCATCCAATAAGTTCATTTGTGTCATTGGATTAACATTTAGGTCATTTTCGTCCTCCCTAGGCTTATTCTTGTGCAATTAGGGTTTTTAACCAATCTTGTGCATCCAATAAGTTCATTTGTGTCATTGGATTAACATTTTGGTCATTTTCGTCCTCCCTAGGCTTATTTATGTGCAATTAGGGTTTTTAACCAATCTTGTGCATCCAATAAGTTCATTTTTGTCTTTGGATTAACATTTAGGTCATTTTCGTCCTCCCTAGGCTTATTCTTGTCTAATTAGGGTTTTTAACCAATCTTGTGCATCCAATAAGTTCATTTGTGTCATTGGATTAACATTTAGGTCATTTTCGTCCTCCCTAGGCTTATTCTTGTCCAATTAGGGTTTTAAACCAATCTTGTGCATCCAAAAAGTTCATTTGTGCCTTTGGATTTACATTTAGGTCATTTTCGTCCGCTCTAGGGTTATTTATGTGCAATTAGGGTTTTTAACCAATCTTGTGCATCCAATGAGTTCATGTGTGTCATTGGATTAACATTTAGGTCAATTTCGTCCTCCCTAGGCTTATCCTTGTGCAATTAGGGTTTTTAACCAATCTTGTGCATCCAAAAAGTTCAATTGTGTCATTGGATTAACATTTAGGTCATTTTCGTCCTCCCTAGGGTTATTTATGGGCAATTAGGGTTTTTAACCAATCTTGTGCATCCAATAAGTTCATTTGTGTCATTGGATTATTATTTAGGTCATTTTTGTCCTCCCTAGGCTTATTCTTGTCCAATTAGGGTTTTTACCCAATCTTGTGCATCCAAAAAGTTAATTTGTGTCATTGGATTAAAATTTAGGTCATTTTCGTCCTCTCTAGGGTTATTTATGTGCAATTAGGGTTTTTAACCAATCTTGTGCATCCAATAAATTCATTTGTGTCATTGGATTAACATTTAGGTCATTTTCGTCCTCCCTAGGCTTATTCTTGTCCAACTAGGGTTTTTAACCAATCTTGTGCATCCAAAAAGTTCAATTGTGTCTTTGGATTAACATTTAGGTCATTTTCGTCCTCTCCAGGGTTATTTTTATGCAATTAGGGTTTTTAACCAATCTTGTGCATCCAATGAGTTCCTGTGTGTCATTGGATTAACATTTAGGTCATTTTCGTCCTCCCTAGGCTTATTTATGTGCAATTAGGGCTTTTAACCAATCTTGTGCATCCAATAAGTTCATTTGTGTCATTGGATTAACATTTAGGTCATTTTCGTCCTCTCTAGGTTTATTTATGTGCAATTAGGGTTTTTAACCAATCTTGTGCATCCAATAAATTCATTTGTGTCATTGGATTAACATTTAGGTCATTTTCGTCCTCCCTAGGCTTATTCTTGTCCAATTAGGTTTTTTAACCAATCTTGTGCATCCAATAAGTTCATTTGAGTCTTTGGATTTACATTTAGGTCATTTTCGTCCGCTCTAGGGTTATTTATGTGCAATTAGGGTTTTTAACCAATCTTGTGCATCCAATGAGTTCATGTGTGTCATTGGATTAACATTTAGGTCAATTTCGTCCTCCCTAGGCTTATCCTTGTGCAATTAGGGTTTTTAACCAATCTTGTGCATCCAAAAAGTTCATTTGTGTCATTGGATTAACATTTAGGTCATTTTCGTCCTCCCTAGGGTTATTTATGGGCAATTAGGGTTTTTAACCAATCTTGTGCATCCAATAAGTTCATTTGTGTCATTGGATTATTATTTAGGTCATTTTTGTCCTCCCTATGCTTATTCTTGTCTAATTAGGGTTTTTACCCAATCTTGTGCATCCAAAAAGTTAATTTGTGTCATTGGATTAACATTTAGGTCATTTTCGTCCTCTCTAGGGTTATTTATGTGCAATTAGGGTTTTTAACCAATCTTGTGCATCCAATAAATTCATTTGTGTCATTGGATTAACATTTAGGTCATTTTCGTCCTCCCTAGGCTTATTCTTGTCCAACTAGGGTTTTTAACCAATCTTGTGCATCCAAAAAGTTCAATTGTGTCTTTGGATTAACATTTAGGTCATTTTCGTCCTCTCCAGGGTTATTTTTATGCAATTAGGGTTTTTAACCAATCTTGTGCATCCAATGAGTTCCTGTGTGTCATTGGATTAACATTTAGGTCATTTTCGTCCTCCCTAGGCTTATTTATGTGCAATTGGGGTTTTTAACCAATCTTGTGCATCCAATAAGTTCATTTGTGTCATTGGATAAACATTTAGGTCATTTTCGTCCTCTCTAGGGTTATTTATGTGCAATATAGGGTTTTTAACCAATCTTGTGCATCCAATAAATTCATTTGTGTCATTGGATTTACATTTAGGTCATTTTCGTCCTCCCTAGGCTTATTCTTGTCCAATTAGGGTTTTTAACCAATCTTGTGCATCCAATAAGTTCATTTGTGTCATTGGATTAACATTTAGGTCATTTTCGTCCTCCTTAGGCTTATTCTTGTGCAATTAGGGTTTTTAACCAATCTTGTTCATCCAATAAATTCCTTTGTGTCATTGGATTAACATTTAGGTCATTTATGTCATCCCTAGGCTTATTTATGTGCAATTAGGGTTTTTAACCAATCTTGTGCATCCAAAAAGTTCTTTTTTGTCATTGGATTAACAATTAGGTCATTTTCGTCCTCCCTAGGGTTATTTTTGGGCAATTAGGGTTTTTAACCAATCTTGTGCGTCTAATAAGTTCATTTGTGTCATTGGATTATTATTTAGGTCATTTTCGTCCTCCCTAGGCTTAGTCTTGCCCAATAAGGGTTTTTAACCAATCTTGTGCATCCAAAAAGTTCATTTGTGTCATTGGATTATTATTTAGGTCATTTTCGTCCTCCCTAGGCTTAGTCTTGTCCAATAAGGGTTTTTACCCAATCTTGTGCATCCAAAAAGTTAATTTGTGTCATTGGATTAACATTTAGGTCATCTTCGTCCTCTCTAGGGTTATTTATGTGCAATTAGGGTTTTTAACCAATCTTGTGCATCCAATAAGTTCATTTGTGTCATTGGATTAACATTTAGGTCATTTTCGTCCTCCCTAGGTTTATTTAGGGGCGATTAGGGTTTTTAACCAATCTTGTGCATCCAATAAGTTCATTTGTGTCATTGGATTAACATTTAGGTCATTTTCGTCCTCTCTAGGTTTATTTATGTGCAATTAGGGTTTTTAACCAATCTTGTGCATCCAATAAATTCATTTGTGTCATTGGATTAACATTTAGGTCATTTTCGTCCTCCCTAGGCTTATTCTTGTCCAATTAGGTTTTTTAACCAATCTTGTGCATCCAATAAGTTCATTTGAGTCTTTGGATTTACATTTAGGTCATTTTCGTCCGCTCTAGGGTTATTTATGTGCAATTAGGGTTTTTAACCAATCTTGTGCATCCAATGAGTTCATGTGTGTCATTGGATTAACATTTAGGTCA
>JBBPBR010000008.1:20252024-20271523 GCA_037974775.1 Cicer pinnatifidum | reverse complement strand
ACCCAATCTTGTGCATCCAAAAAGTTCCATTGTGTCTTTGGATTAACATTTAGGTCATTTTCGTCCTCTCTAGGGTTATTTTTATGCAATTAGGGTTTTTAACCAATCTTGTGCATCCAATGAGTTCCTGTGTGTCATTGGATTAACATTTAGGTCATTTTCGTCCTCCCTAGGCTTATTTATGTGCAATTAGGGTTTTTAACCAATCTTGTGCATCCAATAAGTTCATTTGTGTCATTGGATTAACATTTTGGTCATTTTCGTCCTCTCTAGGGTTATTTATGTGCAATTAGGGTTTTTAACCAATCTTGTGCATCCAATAAGTTCATTTGTGTTATTGGATTAACATTTAGGTCATTTTCGTCCTCCCTAGGGTTATTTATGGGCAATTAGGGTTTTTAACCAATCTTGTGCATCCAATAAGTTCATTTGTGTCATTGGATTAACATTTAGGTCATTTTCGTCCTCCCAAGACTTATTCTTGTCCAATTAGGGTTTTTAACCAATCTTGTGTATCCAAAAAGTTCATTTGTGTCTTTGGATTTACATTTAGGTCATTTTCGTCCGCTCTAGGGTTATTTATGTGCAATTAGGGTTTTTAACCAATCTTGTGCATCCAATGAGTTCATGTGTGTCATTGGATTAACATTTAGGTCAATTTCGTCCTCCCTAGGCTTATCCTTGTGCAATTAGGGTTTTTAACCAATCTTGTGTATCCAAAAAGTTCATTTGTGTCATTGGATTAACATTTAGGTCATTTTCGTCCTCCCTAGGGTTATTTATGGGCAATTAGGGTTTCTAACCAATCTTGTGCATCCAATAAGTTCATTTGTGTCATTGGATTATTATTTAGGTCATTTTCGTCCTCCCTAGGCTTATTCTTGTCCAACTAGGGTTTTTAACCAATCTTGTGCATCCAAAAAGTTCAATTGTGTCTTTGGATTAACATTTAGGTCATTTTCGTCCTCTCCAGGGTTATTTATATGCAATTAGGGTTTTTAACCAATCTTGTGCATCCAATGTGTTCCTGTATGTCATTGGATTAACATTTAGGTCATTTTCGTCCTCCCTAGGCTTATTTATGTGCAATTAGGGTTTTTAACCAATCTTGTGCCTCCAATAAGTTCATTTGTGTCATTGGATTAACATTTAGGTCATTTTCGTCCTCTCTAGGGTTATTTATGTGCAATTAGGGTTTTTAACCAATCTTGTGCATCCAATAAATTCATTTGTGTCATTGGATTAACATTTAGGTCATTTTCGTCCTCCCTAGGCTTATTCTTGTCCAATTAGGGTTTTTAACCAATCTTGTGCATCCAATAAGTTCATTTGTGTCATTGGATTAACATTTAGTTCATTTTCGTCCTCCTTAGGCTTATTCTTGTGCAATTAGGGTTTTTAACCAATCTTGTTCATCCAATAAATTCCTTTGTGTCATTGGATTAACATTTAGGTCATTTTTGTCATCCCTAGGCTTATTTATGTGCAATTAGGGTTTTTAACCAATCTTGTGCATCCAAAAAGTTCTTTTTTGTCATTGGATTAACATTTAGGTCATTTTCGTCCTCCCTAGGGTTATTTATGGGCAATTAGGGTTTTTAACCAATCTTGTGCATCTAATAAGTTCATTTGTGTCATTGGATTAATATTTAGGTCATTTTCATCCTCTCTAGGGTTATTTATGTGCAATTAGGGTTTTTAACTAATCTTGTGCATCCAACAAGTTCATTTGTGTCATTGGATAAACATTTAGGTTATTTTCGTCCTCCGTAGGGTTATTTGTGGGAAATTAGGGGTTGTCACCAATCTTGTGCATCCAATAAGTTCATTTGTGTCATTGGATTAACATTTAGGTCATTTTCATCCTCTCTAGGGTTATTTATGTGCAATTAGGGTTTTTAACTAATCTTGTGCATCCAATAAGTTCATTTGTGTCATTGGTTAACATTTAGGTCATTTTCGTCATCCCTAGGCTTATTCTTGTGCAATTAGGGTTTTTAACCAATCTTGTGCATCCAATAAGTTCATTTGTGTCATTGGATTAACATTTTGGTCATTTTCGTCCTCTCTAGGGTTATATATGTGCAATTAGGGTTTTTAACCAATCTAGTGCATCCAATAAATTCATTTGTGTCATTGGATTAACATTTAGGTCATTTTCGTCCTCCCTAGGCTTATTCTTGTCTAATTAGGGTTTTTAACCAATCTTGTGCCTCCAATAAGTTCATTTGTGTCATTAGATTAACATTTAGGTCATTTTCGTCCTCCCTAGGCTTATTCTTGTCTAATTAGGGTTTTTGACCAATCTTGTGCATCCAAAAAGTTCATTTGTGTCATTGGATTAACATTTAGGTCATTTTCGTCCTCCCTAGGCTTATTCTTGTGCAATTAGGGTTTTTAACAAATCTTGTGCATCCAATAAGTTCATTTGTGTCATTGGATTAACATTTGGGTCATTTTCGTCCTCCCTAGGGTTATTTAGGGGCAATTAGGGTTTTTAACCAATCTTGTGCATCCAAAAAGTTCATTTGTGTCATTGGATTAACATTTAGGTCATTTTCGTCCTCCGTAGTGTTATTTGTGGCCAATTAGGGTTTGTCACCAATCTTGTGCATCTAATAAGTTCATCTGTGTCATTGGATTAACATTTAGGTCATTTTCATCCTCTCTAGGGTTATTTATGTGCAATTAGGGTTTTTAACTAATCTTGTGCATCCAATAAGTTCATTTGTGTCATTGGATTAACATTTAGGTCATTTTCGTCATCCCTAGGCTTATTCTTGTGCAATTAGGGCTTTTAACCAATCTGGTGCATCCAAAAAGTTCATTTGTGTCTTTGAATTGACATTTAGGTCATTTTCGTCCTCTCTAGGGTTATTTAAGTGCAATTTGGGTTTTTAACTAATCTTGTGCATCCAATAAGTTCATTTGTATCATTGGATTAACATTTAGGTAATTTTCATCCTCACTAGGCTTATTCTTGTCCAATTAGGGTTTTTAACCAATCTTATGCATCCAATAAGTTCATTTGTGTAATTGGATTAACATTTAGGTCATTTTCGTCCTCCCTAGGCTTATTCTTGTGCAATTAGGGTTTTTAACCAAGCTTGTGCATCCAATAAGTTGATTTGTTTCATTGGATTAACATTTTTGTCATTTTCGTCCTCCCTAGGCTTATTTATGTGCAATTAGGGTTTTTAACCAATCTTGTGCATCCAATAAGTTCATTTGTGTCATTGGATTAACATTTTGGTCATTTTCGTCCTCCCTAGGGTTATTTATGGGCAATTAGGGTTTTTAACCAATCTTGTGCATCCAATAAGTTCATTTGTGTCATTGGATTAACATTTAGGTCATTTTCGTCCTCCCTAGGCTTATTCTTGTCTAATTAGGGTTTTTAACCAATCTTGTGCAACCAATAAGTTCATTTGTGTCATTGGATTAACATTTAGGTCATTTTCGTCCTCCCTAGGCTTATTCTTGTCTAATTAGGGTTTTTAACCAATCTTGTGCATCCAATAAGTTCATTTGTGTCATTGGATTAACATTTAGGTCATTTTCGTCCTCCTTAGGCTTATTCTTGTGCAATTAGGGTTTTTAACCAATCTTGTGCATCCAATAAGTTCATTTGTGTCATTGGATTAACATTTGGGTCATTTTCGTCCTCCCTAGGGTTATTTAGGGGCAATTAGGGTTTTTAACCAATCTTGTGCATCCAAAAAGTTCATTTGTGTCATTGGATTCACATTTAGGTCATTTTCGTCCTCCGTAGGGTTATTTGTGGCCAATTAGGGTTTGTCACCAATCTTGTGCATCTAATAAGTTCATCTGTGTCATTGGATTAACATTTAGGTCATTTTCATCCTCTCTAGGGTTATTTATGTGCAATTAGGGTTTTTAACTAATCTTGTGCATCCAATAAGTTCATTTGTGTCATTGGATTAACATTTAGGTCATTTTCGTCATCCCTAGGCTTATTCTTGTGCAATTAGGGCTTTTAACCAATCTGGTGCATCCAAAAAGTTCATTTGTGTCTTTGAATTGACATTTAGGTCATTTTCGTCCTCTCTAGGGTTATTTAAGTGCAATTTGGGTTTTTAACTAATCTTGTGCATCCAATAAGTTCATTTGTATCATTGGATTAACATTTAGGTAATTTTCATCCTCACTAGGCTTATTCTTGTCCAATTAGGGTTTTTAACCAATCTTATGCATCCAATAAGTTCATTTGTGTAATTGGATTAACATTTAGGTCATTTTCGTCCTCCCTAGGCTTATTCTTGTGCAATTAGGGTTTTTAACCAAGCTTGTGCATCCAATAAGTTGATTTGTGTCATTGGATTAACATTTAGGTCATTTTCGTCCTCTCTAGGGTTATTTATGTGCAATTAGGGTTTTTAACTAATCTTGTGCATCCAATAAGTTCATTTGTGTCATTGGTTAACATTTAGGTCATTTTCGTCATCCCTAGGCTTATTCTTGTGCAATTAGGGTTTTTAACCAATCTTGTGCATCCAATAAGTTCATTTGTGTCATTGGATTAACATTTTGGTCATTTTCGTCCTCTCTAGGGTTATATATGTGCAATTAGGGTTTTTAACCAATCTAGTGCATCCAATAAATTCATTTGTGTCATTGGATTAACATTTAGGTCATTTTCGTCCTCCCTAGGCTTATTCTTGTCTAATTAGGGTTTTTAACCAATCTTGTGCCTCCAATAAGTTCATTTGTGTCATTGGATTAACATTTAGGTCATTTTCGTCCTCCCTAGGCTTATTCTTGTCTAATTAGGGTTTTTAACCAATCTTGTGCATCCAAAAAGTTCATTTGTGTCATTGGATTAACATTTAGGTAATTTTCATCCTCACTAGGCTTATTCTTGTCCAATTAGGGTTTTTAACCAATCTTATGCATCCAATAAGTTCATTTGTGTAATTGGATTAACATTTAGGTCATTTTCGTCCTCCCTAGGCTTATTCTTGTGCAATTAGGGTTTTTAACCAAGCTTGTGCATCCAATAAGTTGATTTGTTTCATTGGATTAACATTTTTGTCATTTTCGTCCTCCCTAGGCTTATTTATGTGCAATTAGGGTTTTTAACCAATCTTGTGCATCCAATAAGTTCATTTGTGTCATTGGATTAACATTTTGGTCATTTTCGTCCTCCCTAGGGTTATTTATGGGCAATTAGGGTTTTTAACCAATCTTGTGCATCCAATAAGTTCATTTGTGTCATTGGATTAACATTTACGTCATTTTCGTCCTCCCTAGGCTTATTCTTGTGCAATTAGGGTTTTTAACCAATCTTGTGCATCCAATAAGTTCATTTGTGTCATTGGATTAACATTTGGGTCATTTTCGTCCTCCCTAGGGTTATTTAGGGGCAATTAGGGTTTTTAACCAATCTTGTGCATCCAAAAAGTTCATTTGTGTCATTGGTTTAACATTTAGGTCATTTTCGTCCTCCGTAGGGTTATTTGTGGGCAATTAGGGTTTGTCACCAATCTTGTGCATCCAATAAGTTCATTTGTGTCATTGGATTAACATTTAGGTCATTTTCATCCTCTCTAGGGTTATTTATGTGCAATTACGGTTTTTAACTAATCTTGTGCATCCAATAAGTTCATTTGTGTCATTGGATTAACATTTAGGTCATTTTCGTCATCCCTAGCCTTATTCTTGTGCAATTAGGGTTTTTAACCAATCTTGTGCATCCAAAAAGTTCATTTGTGTCTTTGAATTGACATTTAGGTCATTTTCGTCCTCTCTAGGGTTATTTAAGTGCAATTTGGGTTTTTAACCAATCTTGTGCATCCAATAAGTTCATTTGTGTCATTGGATTAACATTAAGGTAATTTTCGTCCTCACTAGGCTTATTCTTGTCCAATTAGGGTTTTTAACCAATCTTATGCATCCAATAAGTTCATTTGTGTCATTGGATTAACATTTAGGTCATTTTCGTCCTCCCTAGGCTTATTCTTGTGCAATTAGGGTTTTTAACCAATCTTGTGCATCCAATAAGTTCATTTGTGTCATTGGATTAACATTTTGGTCATTTTCGTCCTCCCTAGGCTTACTTATGTGCAATTAGGGTTTTTAACCAATCTTATGCATCCAATAAGTTCAGTTGTGTCTTTGGATTAACATTTAGGTCATTTTCGTCCTCCCTAGGCTTATTCTTGTCTAATTAGGGTTTTTAACCAATCTTGTGCATCCAATAAGTTCATTTGTGTCATTGGATTAACATTTAGGTCATTTTCCTCCTCCCTAGGCTTATTCTTGTGCAATTAGGGTTTTTAACCAATCTTGTGCATCCAATAAGTTCATTTGTGTCATTGGATTAACATTTGGGTCATTTTCGTCCTCCCTAGGGTTATTTAGGGGCAATTATGGTTTTTAACCAATCTTGTGCATCCAAAAAGTTTTTCATTGGATTAACATTTAGGTCATTTTCGTCCTCTGTAGGGTTATTTGTGGGCAATTAGGGTTTGTCACCAATCTTGTGCATCCAATAAGTTCATTTGTGTCATTGGATTAACATTTAGGTCATTTTCATCCTCTCTAGGGTTATTTATGTGCAATTAGGGTTTTTAACTAATCTTGTGCTTCCAATAAGTTCATTTGTGTCATTGGATTAACATTTAGGTCATTTTCGTCATCCCTATGCTTATTCTTGTGCAATTAGGGTTTTGAACCAATCTTGTGCATCCAATAAGTTCATTTGTGTCATTGGATTAACATTTTGGTCATTTTCGTCCTCTCTAGGGTTATTTATGTGCAATTAGGGTTTTTAACCAATCTTGTGCATCCAATAAATTCATTTGTGTCATTGGATTAACATTTAGGTCATTTTCGTCCTCCCTAGGCTTATTCTTGTCTAATTAGGGTTTTTAACCAATCTTGTGCAACCAATAAGTTCATTTGTGTCATTGGATTAACATTTAGGTCATTTTCGTCCTCCCTAGGCTTATTCTTGTCTAATTAGGGTTTTTAACCAATCTTGTGCATCCAATAAGTTCATTTGTGTCATTGGATTAACATTTAGGTCATTTTCGTCCTCCTTAGGCTTATTCTTGTGCAATTAGGGTTTTTAACCAATCTTGTGCATCCAATAAGTTCATTTGTGTCATTGGATTAACATTTGGGTCATTTTCGTCCTCCCTAGGGTTATTTAGGGGCAATTAGGGTTTTTAACCAATCTTGTGCATCCAAAAAGTTCATTTGTGTCATTGGATTCACATTTAGGTCATTTTCGTCCTCCGTAGGGTTATTTGTGGCCAATTAGGGTTTGTCACCAATCTTGTGCATCTAATAAGTTCATCTGTGTCATTGGATTAACATTTAGGTCATTTTCATCCTCTCTAGGGTTATTTATGTGCAATTAGGGTTTTTAACTAATCTTGTGCATCCAATAAGTTCATTTGTGTCATTGGATTAACATTTAGGTCATTTTCGTCATCCCTAGGCTTATTCTTGTGCAATTAGGGCTTTTAACCAATCTGGTGCATCCAAAAAGTTCATTTGTGTCTTTGAATTGACATTTAGGTCATTTTCGTCCTCTCTAGGGTTATTTAAGTGCAATTTGGGTTTTTAACTAATCTTGTGCATCCAATAAGTTCATTTGTATCATTGGATTAACATTTAGGTAATTTTCATCCTCACTAGGCTTATTCTTGTCCAATTAGGGTTTTTAACCAATCTTATGCATCCAATAAGTTCATTTGTGTAATTGGATTAACATTTAGGTCATTTTCGTCCTCCCTAGGCTTATTCTTGTGCAATTAGGGTTTTTAACCAAGCTTGTGCATCCAATAAGTTGATTTGTTTCATTGGATTAACATTTTTGTCATTTTCGTCCTCCCTAGGCTTATTTATGTGCAATTAGGGTTTTTAACCAATCTTGTGCATCCAATAAGTTCATTTGTGTCATTGGATTAACATTTTGGTCATTTTCGTCCTCCCTAGGGTTATTTATGGGCAATTAGGGTTTTTAACCAATCTTGTGCATCCAATAAGTTCATTTGTGTCATTGGATTAACATTTAGGTCATTTTCGTCCTCTCTAGGGTATTTTATGTGCAATTAGGGTTTTTAACCAATCTTGTGCATCCAATAAGTTCATTGGTGTCATTGAATTAAGATTTGGGTCATTTTCGTCCTCCCTAGGGTTATTTAGGGGCAATTAGGGTTTTTAACCAATCTTGTGCATCCAATAAGTTCATTTGTGTCATTGGATTAACATTTAGGTCATTTTCGTCCTCCCTAGGCTTATTCTTGTCTAATTAGGGTTTTTAACCAATCTTGTGCCTCCAATAAGTTCATTTGTGTCATTGGATTAACATTTAGGTCATTTTCGTCCTCCCTAGGCTTATTCTTGTCTAATTAGGGTTTTTAACCAATCTTGTGCATCCAATAAGTTCATTTGTGTCATTGGATTAACATTTAGGTCATTTTCGTCCTCCCTAGGCTTATTCTTGTCCAATTAGGGTTTCTAACCAATCTTGTGCATCCAATAGGTGTGTTTGTGTCATTGGATGGACATTTTGGTCATTTTCATCCTCCCTAGGCTTATTCTTGTCCAATTAGGGTTTTTAACCAATCTTGTGCATCCAATAAGTTCATTTGTGTCATTGGATGAACATTTAGGTCATTTTCGTCCTCCCTAGGCTTATTCTTGTCCAATTAGGGTTTTTAACCAATCTTGTGCATCCAATAGGTGTGTTTGTGTCATTGGATGAACATTTAGGTCATTTTCGTCCTCCCTAGGCTTATGCTTGTCAAATTAGGGTTTCTAACCAATCTTTTGCATCCAATAGGTGTATTTGTGTCATTGGATGAACAATTAGGTCATTTTCGTGCTCCCTAGGCTTATTCTTGTCCAATTAGGGTTTTTAAGCAATCTTGTGCATCCAATAAGTTCATTTGTGTCATTGGATGAACATTTAGGTCATTTTCGTCCTCCCTAGGCTTATTCTTGTCCAATTAGGGTTTTTAACCAATCTTGTGCATCCAATAAGTTCATTTTTCTCATTGGATGAACATTTAGGTTATTTTCGTCCTCCCTAGGCATATTCTTGTCCAATTAGGGTTTTTAACCAATCTTGTGCATCCAATAGGTGTATTTGTGTCATTAGATGAACATTTAGGTCATTTTCGTCCTCCCTAGGCTTATTCTTGTCCAATTAGGGTTTTTAAGCAATCTTGTGCATCCAATAAGTTCATTTGTGTCATTGGATGAACATTTAGGTCATTTTCGTCCTCCCTAGGCATATTCTTGTCCAATTAAGGTTTTTAACCAATCTTGTGCATCCAATAGGTGTATTTGTGTCATTGGATGAACATTTAGGTCATTTTCGTCCTCCCTAGGCTTATTCTTGTCCAATTAGGGTTTTTAAGCAATCTTGTGCATCCAATAAGTTCATTTGTGTCATTGGATGAACATTTAGGTCATTTTCGTCCTCCCTAGGCTTATTCTTGTCCAATTAGGGTTTTTAACCAATCTTGTGCATCCAATAGGTGAATTTGTGTCATTGGATGAACATTTAGGTCATTTTCGTCCTCCCTAGGCTTATTCTTGTCCAATTAGGGTTTTTAAGCAATCTTGTGCATCCAATAAGTTCATTTGTGTCATTGGATGAACATTTAGGTCATTTTCGTCCTCCTTAGGCATATTCTTGTCCAATTAGGGTTTTTAACCAATCTTGTGCATCCAACAGGTGTATTTGTGTCATTGGATGAACATTTAGGTCATTTTCGTCCTCCCTAAGCTTATTCTTGTCCAATTAGGGTTTTTAAGCAATCTTGTGCATCCAATAAGTTCATTTGTGTCATTGGATGAACATTTAGGTCATTTTCGTCCTCCCTAGGCTTATTCTTGTCCAATTAGGGTTTTTAACCAATCTTGTGCATCCAATAGTTGTGTTTGTGTCATTGGATGAACATTTAGGTCATTTTCGTCCTCCCTAGGCTTAGTCTTGTCTAATTAGGGTTTTTAAGCAATCTTGTGCATCCAATAAGTTCATTTGTGTCATTGGATGAACATTTAGGTCATTTTCGTCCTCCCTAGGCTTATTCTTGTCCAATTAGGGTTTTTAACCAATCTTGTGCATCCAATAGGTGTGTTTGTGTCTTTGGATGAACATTTAGGTCATATTTGTCCTCCCTAGGCTTATTCTTGTCCAATTAGGGTTTTTAACCAATCTTGTGCATCCAATAAGTTCATTTGTGTCATTGGATGAACATTTAGGTCATTTTCGTCCTCCCTAGGCTTATTCTTGTCCAATTAGGGTTTCTAACGAATCTTGTGCATGCAATAGGTGTATTTGTGTCATTGGATGAACATTTAGGTCATTTTCGTCCTCCCTTGGCTTATTCTTGTCCAATTAGGGTTTCTAACCAATCTTGTGCATCCAATAGGTGTATTTGTGTCATTGGATGAACATTTAGGTCATTTTCGTCCTCCCTAAGCTTATTCTTGTCCAATTAGGGTTTTTAAGCAATCTTGTGCATCCAATAAGTTCATTTGTGTCATTGGATGAACATTTAGGTCATTTTCGTCCTCCCTAGGCTTATTCTTGTCCAATTAGGGTTTTTAACCAATCTTGTGCATCCAATAGGTGTATTTGTGTCATTGGATGAACATTTAGGTCATTTTCGTCCTCCCTAGGCTTATTCTTGTCTAATTAGGGTTTTTAAGCAATCTTGTGTATCCAATAAGTTCATTTGTGTTATTGGATGAACATTTAGGTCATTTTCGTCCTCCCTAGGCTTATTCTTGTCCAATTAGCGTTTCTAACCAATGTTGTGCATCCAATAGGTGTATTTGTGTCGTTGGATGAACATTTAGGTCATTTTCGTCCTCCCTAGGCTTATTCTTGTCCAATTAGGGTTTTTAACCAATCTTGTGCATCCAATAGGTGTGTTTGTGTCATTGGATGAACATTTAGGTCATTTTCGTCCTCCCTAGGCTTATTCTTGTCCAATTAGGGTTTCTAACGAATCTTGTGAATCCAATAGGTGTATTTGTGTCATTGGATGAACATTTAGGTCATTTTCGTCCTCCCTAGGCTTATTCTTGTCTAATTAGGGTTTTTAAGCAATCTTGTGCATCCAATAAGTTCATTTGTGTCATTGGATGAACATTTAGGTCATTTTCGTCCTCCCTAGGCTTATTCTTGTCCAATTAGGGTTTTTAACCAATCTTGTGCATCCAATAGGTGTGTTTGTGTCATTGGATGAACATTTAGGTCATTTTCTTCCTCCCTAGGCTTATTCTTGTCCAATTAGGGTTTTTAACCAATCTTGTGCATCGAATAAGTTCATTTGTGTCATTGGGTGAACATTTAGGTCATTTTCGTCGTCCCTAGGCTTATTCTTGTCCAATTAGGGTTTCTAACCAATCTTGTGCATCCAATAGGTGTGTTTAGTCATTTGATGAACATTTAGGTTATTTTCGTCCTCCCTAGGCTTATTCTTGTCCAATTAGGGTTTTTAACCAATCTTGTGCATCCAATAAGTTCATTTGTGTCATTGGATTAACATTTAGGTCATTTTCGTCCTCCCTAGACTTATTCTTGTCCAATTAGGGTTTTTAACCAATCTTGTGCATCCAATAAGTTCATTTGAGTCTTTGGATTTACATTTAGGTCATTTTCGTCCGCTCTAGGGTTATTTATGTGCAATTAGGGTTTTTAACCAATCTTGTGCATCCAATGAGTTCATGTGTGTCATTGGATTAATATTTAGGTCAATTTCGTCCTCCCTAGGCTTATCCTTGTGCAATTAGGGTTTTTAACCAATCTTGTGCATCCAAAAAGTTCATTTGTGTCATTGGATTAACTTTTAGGTCATTTTCGTCCTCCCTAGGGTTATTTATGGGCAATTAGGGTTTTTAACCAATCTTGTGCATCCAATAAGTTCATTTGTGTCATTGGATTATTATTTAGGTCATTTTTGTCCTCCCTAGGCTTATTCTTGTCCAATTAGGGTTTTTACCCAATCTTGTGCATCCAAAAAGTTCCATTGTGTCTTTGGATTAACATTTAGGTCATTTTCGTCCTCTCTAGGGTTATTTTTATGCAATTAGGGTTTTTAACCAATCTTGTGCATCCAATGAGTTCCTGTGTGTCATTGGATTAACATTTAGGTCATTTTCGTCCTCCCTAGGCTTATTTATGTGCAATTAGGGTTTTTAACCAATCTTGTGCATCCAATAAGTTCATTTGTGTCATTGGATTAACATTTTGGTCATTTTCATCCTCTCTAGGGTTATTTATGTGCAATTAGGGTTTTTAACCAATCTTGTGCATCCAATAAGTTCATTTGTGTTATTGGATTAACATTTAGGTCATTTTCGTCCTCCCTAGGGTTATTTATGGGCAATTAGGGTTTTTAACCAATCTTGTGCATCCAATAAGTTCATTTGTGTCATTGGATTAACATTTAGGTCATTTTCGTCCTCCCTAGGCTTATTCTTGTGCAATTAGGGTTTTTAACCAATCTTGTGCATCCAATAAGTTCATTTGTGTCATTGGATTAACATTTGGGTCATTTTCGTCCTCCCTAGGGATATTTAGGGGCAATTAGGGTTTTTAACCAATCTTGTGCATCCAAAAAGTTCATTTGTGTCATTGGATTAACATTTAGGTCATTTTCGTCCTCCGTAGGGTTATTTGTGGGCAATTAGGGTTTGTCACCAATCTTGTGCATCCAATAAGTTCATATGTGTCATTGGATTAACATTTAGGTCATTTTCATCCTCTCTAGGGTTATTTATGTGCAATTAGGGTTTTTAACTAATCTTGTGCATCCAATAAGTTCATTTGTGTCATTGGATTAACATTTAGGTCATTTTCGTCATCCCTAGGCTTATTCTTGTGCAATTAGGGTTTTTAACCAATCTTGTGCATCCAATAAGTTCATTTGTGTCATTGCATTAACATTTTGGTCATTTTCGTCCTCTCTAGGGTTATTTATGTGCAATTAGGGTTTTTAACCAATCTTTTGCATCCAATAAATTCATTTGTGTCATTGGATTAACATTTAGGTCATTTTCGTCCTCCCTAGGCTTATTCTTGTGCAATTAGGGTTTTTAACCAATCTTGTGCATCCAATAAGTTCATTTGTGTCATTGGATTAACATTTTGGTCATTTTCGTCCTCCCTAGGGTTATTTATGGGCAATTAGGGTTTTTAACCAATCTTGTGCATCCAATAAGTTCATTTGTGTCATTGGATTAACATTTAGGTCATTTTCGTCCTCCCTAGGCTTATTCTTGTCTAATTAGGGTTTTTAACCAATCTTGTGCAACCAATAAGTTCATTTGTGTCATTGGATTAACATTTAGGTCATTTTCGTCCTCCCTAGGCTTATTCTTGTCTAATTAGGGTTTTTAACCAATCTTGTGCATCCAATAAGTTCATTTGTGTCATTGGATTAACATTTAGGTCATTTTCGTCCTCCTTAGGCTTATTCTTGTGCAATTAGGGTTTTTAACCAATCTTGTGCATCCAATAAGTTCATTTGTGTCATTGGATTAACATTTGGGTCATTTTCGTCCTCCCTAGGGTTATTTAGGGGCAATTAGGGTTTTTAACCAATCTTGTGCATCCAAAAAGTTCATTTGTGTCATTGGATTCACATTTAGGTCATTTTCGTCCTCCGTAGGGTTATTTGTGGCCAATTAGGGTTTGTCACCAATCTTGTGCATCTAATAAGTTCATCTGTGTCATTGGATTAACATTTAGGTCATTTTCATCCTCTCTAGGGTTATTTATGTGCAATTAGGGTTTTTAACTAATCTTGTGCATCCAATAAGTTCATTTGTGTCATTGGATTAACATTTAGGTCATTTTCGTCATCCCTAGGCTTATTCTTGTGCAATTAGGGCTTTTAACCAATCTGGTGCATCCAAAAAGTTCATTTGTGTCTTTGAATTGACATTTAGGTCATTTTCGTCCTCTCTAGGGTTATTTAAGTGCAATTTGGGTTTTTAACTAATCTTGTGCATCCAATAAGTTCATTTGTATCATTGGATTAACATTTAGGTAATTTTCATCCTCACTAGGCTTATTCTTGTCCAATTAGGGTTTTTAACCAATCTTATGCATCCAATAAGTTCATTTGTGTAATTGGATTAACATTTAGGTCATTTTCGTCCTCCCTAGGCTTATTCTTGTGCAATTAGGGTTTTTAACCAAGCTTGTGCATCCAATAAGTTGATTTGTTTCATTGGATTAACATTTTTGTCATTTTCGTCCTCCCTAGGCTTATTTATGTGCAATTAGGGTTTTTAACCAATCTTGTGCATCCAATAAGTTCATTTGTGTCATTGGATTAACATTTAGGTCATTTTCGTCCTCCCTAGGCTTATTCTTGTCCAATTAGGGTTTTTAACCAATCTTGTGCATCCGATAAGTTTGTTTGTGTCATTGAATTAATATTTAGGTCATTTTCGTCCTACCTAGGCATATTCTTGTCCAATTAGGGTTTTTAACCAATCTTGTGCATCCAATAGGTGTGTTTGTGTCATTGGATGATCAATTAGGTCATTTTCGTCCTCCCTAGGCTTATTCTTGTCCAATTAGGGTTTTTAACCAATCTTGTGCATCCAATAGGTGTGTTTGTGTCATTGGATGATTACTTAGGTCATTTTCGTCCTCCCTAGGCTTATTCTTGTCCAATTAGGGTTTTTAACCAATCTTGTGCATCCAATAGGTGTGTTTGTGTCATTGGATGATCAATTAGGTCATTTTCGTCCTCCCTAGGCTTATTCTTGTCCAATTAGGTCATTTTCGTCCTCCATAGGCTTATTCTTGTCCAATTAGGGTTTTTAACCAATCTTGTGCATCCAATAAGTTCATTTGTGTCATTGGATTAACATTTAGGTCATTTTCGTCCTCCCTAGGCTTATTTATGTGCAATTAGGGTTTTTAACCAATCTTGTGCATCCAATAAGTTCATTTGTGTTATTGGATTAACATTTAGGTCATTTTCGTCCTCCCTAGGGTTATTTATGGGCAATTAGGGTTTTTAACCAATCTTGTGCATCCAATAAGTTCATTTGTGTCATTGGATTAACATTTAGGTCATTTTCGTCCTCTCTAGGGTTTTTTATGTGCAATTAGGGTTTTTAACCAATCTTGTGCATCCAAAAAGTTCATTTGTGTCTTTGAATTGACATTTAGGTCATTTTCGTCCTCTCTAGGGTTATTTAAGTGCAATTTGGGTTTTTAACCAATCTTGTGCATCCAATAAGTTCATTTGTGTCATTGGATTAACATTTAGGTAATTTTCGTCCTCCCTAGGCTTATTCTTGTCCAATTAGGGTTTTTAACCAATCTTATGCATCCAATAAGTTCATTTGTGTCATTGGATTAACATTTAGGTCATTTTCGTCCTCCCTAGGCTTATTCTTGTGCAATTAGGGTTTTTAACCAATCTTGTGCATCCAATAAGTTCATTTGTGTCATTGGATTAACATTTTGGTCATTTTCGTCCTCCCTAGGCTTATTTATGTGCAATTAGGGTTTTTAACCAATCTTGTGCATCCAATAAGTTCATTTGTGTCATTGGATTAACATTTTGGTCATTTTCGTCCTCCCTAGGCTTATTTATGTGCAATTACGTTTTTTAACCAATCTTGTGCATCCAAAAAGTTCTTTTGTGTCATTGGATTAACATTTAGGTCATTTTCGTCCTCCGTTGGGTTATTTGTGGGCAATTAGGGTTTTTAACCAATCTTGTGCATCCAATAAGTTCATTTGTGTCATTGGATTAAGATTTAGGTCATTTTCATCCTCTCTAGGGTTATTTATGTGCAATTAGGGTTTCTAACCAATCTTGTGCATCCAATAAGTTCATTTGTGTCATTGGATTAACATTTAGGTCATTTTCGTCATCTCTAGGGTTATTCATGTGCAATTAGGGTTGTTAACCAATCTTGGGCATCTAAAAAGTTCATTTGTATCTTTGAATTGACATTTAGGTCATTTTCGTCCTCCCTAGGCTTATTCTTGTCCAATTAGGGTTTTTAACCAATCTTGTGCATCCAAAAAGTTCATTTGTGTCTTTGAATTGACATTTAGGTCATTTTCGTCCTCGCTAGGCTTATTCTTGTGCAATTAGGGTTTTTAACCAATCTTATGCATCCAATAAGTTCATTTGTGTCATTGGATTAATATTTAAGTCATTTTCGTCCTCCCTAGACTTATTCTTGTCCAATTAGGGTTTTTAACCAATCTTATGCATCCAATAAGTTCATTTGTGTCATTGGATTAACATTTAGGTCATTTTCGTCCTCCCTAGGCTTATTCTTGTGCAATTAGGGTTTTTAACCAATCTTGTGCATCCAATAAGTTCATTTGTGTCATTGGATTAACATTTTGGTCATTTTCGTCCTCCCTAGGCTTATTTATGTGCAATTAGGGTTTTTAACCAATCTTGTGCATCCAATAAGTTCATTTTTGTCTTTGGATTAACATTTAGGTCATTTTCGTCCTCCCTAGGCTTATTCTTGTCTAATTAGGGTTTTTAACCAATCTTGTGCATCCAATAAGTTCATTTGTGTCATTGGATTAACATTTAGGTCATTTTCGTCCTCCATAGGCTTATTCTTGTGCAATTAGGGTTTTTAACCAATCTTGTGCATCCAATAAGTTCATTTGTGTCATTGGATTAACATTTAGGTCATTTTGTCCTCCCTTGGGTTATTTAGGGGCAATTAGGGTTTTTAACCAATCTTGTGCATCCAATAAGTTCATTTGTGTCATTGGATTAACATTTAGGTCATTTTCGTCCTCCCTAGGCTTATTCTCGTCCAATTAGGGTTTTTAACCAATCTTGTGCATCCAAAAAGTTCATTTGTGTCTTTGGATTTACATTTAGGTCATTTTCGTCCGCTCTAGGGTTATTTATGTGCAATTAGGGTTTTTAACCAATCTTGTGCATCCAATGAGTTCATGTGTGTCATTGGATTAACATTTAGGTCAATTTCGTCCTCCCTAGGCTTATCCTTGTGCAATTAGGGTTTTTAACCAATCTTGTGTATCCAAAAAGTTCATTTGTGTCATTGGATTAACATTTAGGTCATTTTCGTCCTCCCTAGGGTTATTTATGGGCAATTAGGGTTTCTAACCAATCTTGTGCATCCAATAAGTTCATTTGTGTCATTGGATTATTATTTAGGTCATTTTCGTCCTCCCTAGGCTTATTCTTGTCCAACTAGGGTTTTTAACCAATCTTGTGCATCCAAAAAGTTCATTTGTGTCATTGGATTAACATTTAGGTCATTTTCGTCCTCTCCAGGGTTATTTATATGCAATTAGGGTTTTTAACCAATCTTGTGCATCCAATGTGTTCCTGTGTGTCATTGGATTAACATTTAGGTCATTTTCGTCCTCCCTAGGCTTATTTATGTGCAATTAGGGTTTTTAACCAATCTTGTGCCTCCAATAAGTTCATTTGTGCATCCAATAAGTTCATTTGTGTCATTGGATTTTTAACCAATCTTGTGCATCCAATAAGTTCATTTGTGTCATTGGATTAACATTTTGGTCATTTTCGTCCTCCCTAGGCTTATTCTTGTCCAATTAGGGTTTTTACCCAATCTTGTGCATCCAAAAAGTTAATTTGTGTCATTGGATTAACATTTAGGTCATTTTCGTCCTCTCTAGGGTTATTTATGTGCAATTAGGGTTTTTAACCAATCTTGTGCATCCAATAAATTCATTTGTGTCATTGGATTAACATTTAGGTCATTTTCGTCCTCCCTAGGCTTATTCTTGTCCAACTAGGGTTTTTAACCAATCTTGTGCATCCAAAAAGTTCAATTGTGTCTTTGGATTAACATTTAGGTCATTTTCGTCCTCTCCAGGGTTATTTTTATGCAATTAGGGTTTTTAACCAATCTTGTCCATCCAATGAGTTCCTGTGTGTCATTGGATTAACATTTAGGTCATTTTCGTCCTCCCTAGGCTTATTTATGTGCAATTAGGGTTTTTAACCAATCTTGTGCATCCAATAAGTTCATTTGTGTCATTGGATACACATTTAGGTCATTTTCGTCCTCTCTAGGGTTATTTATGTGCAATTAGGGTTTTTAACCAATCTTGTGCATCCAATAAATTCATTTGTGTCATTGGATTTACATTTAGGTCATTTTCGTCCTCCCTAGGCTTATTCTTGTCCAATTAGGGTTTTTACCCAATCTTGTGCATCCAAAAAGTTAATTTGTGTCATTGGATTAACATTTAGGTCATTTTCGTCCTCTCTAGGGTTCTTTATGTGCAATTAGGGTTTTTAACCAATCTTGTGCATCCAATAAATTCATTTGTGTCATTGGATTAACATTTAGGTCATTTTCGTCCTCCCTAGGCTTATTCTTGTCCAATTAGGGTTTTTAACCAATCTTGTGCATCCAATAAGTTCATTTGTGTCATTGGATTAACATTTAGGTCATTTTCATCCTCCTTAGGCTTATTCTTGTGCAATTAGGGTTTTTAACCAATCTTGTGCATCCAATAAATTCCTTTGTGTCATTGGATTAACATTTAGGTCATTTTTGTCATCCCTAGGCTTATTTATGTGCAATTAGGGTTTTTAACCAATCTTGTGCATCCAAAAAGTTCTTTTTTGTCATTGGATTAACATTTAGGTCATTTTCGTCCTCCCTAGGGTTATTTATGGGCAATTAGGGTTTTTAACCAATCTTGTGCATCCAAAAAGTTCTTTTTTGTCATTGGATTAACATTTAGGTCATTCTCGTCCTCTCTAGGGTTATTTATGTGCAATTAGGGTTTTTAACCAATCTTGTGCATCCAATGAGTTCATGTGTGTCATTGGATTAACATTTAGGTCAATTTTGTCCTCCCTAGGCTTATCCTTATGCAATTAGGGTTTTTAACCAATCTTGTGCATCCAAAAAGTTCATTTGTGTCATTGGATTAACATTTAGGTCATTTTCGTCCTCCCTAGGGTTATTTATGGGCAATTAGGGTTTTTAACAAATCTTGTGCATCCAATAAGTTCATTTGTGTCATTGGATTATTATTTAGGTCATTTTTGTCCTCCCTAGGCTTATTCTTGTCCTATTAGGGTTTTTACCCAATCTTGTGCATCGAAAAAGTTAATTTGTGTCATTGGATTAACATTTAGGTCATTTTCGTCCTCTCTAGGGTTATTTATGTGCAATTAGGGTTTTTAACCAATCTTGTGCATCCAATAAGTTCATTTGTGTCATTGGATTAACATTTAGGTCATTTTCGTCCTCCCTAGGGTTATTCAGGGGCTATTAGGGTTTTTAACCAATCTTGTGCATCCAATAAGTTCATTTGTGTCATTGGATTAACATTTAGGTCATTTTCGTCCTCCCTAGACTTATTCTTGTCCAATTAGGGTTTTTAACCAATCTTGTGCATCCAATAAGTTCATTTGAGTCTTTGGATTTACATTTAGGTCATTTTCGTCCGCTCTAGGGTTATTTATGTGCAATTAGGGTTTTTA
>JBBPBR010000008.1:20230951-20243567 GCA_037974775.1 Cicer pinnatifidum | reverse complement strand
GTCATTTTCGTCCTCCCTAGGCTTATTCTTGTGTAATTAGGGTTTTTAACCAATCTTGTGCATCCAATAAGTTCATTTGTGTCATTGGATTAACATTTAGGTCATTTTCGTCCTCCCTAGGCTTATTCTTGTGCAATTAGGGTTTTTAACCAATCTTGTGCATCCAATAAGTTCATTTGTGTCATTGGATTAACATTTTGGTCATTTTCGTCCTCCCTAGGGTTATTTATGGGCAATTAGGGTTTTTAACCAATCTTGTGCATCCAATAAGTTCATTTGTGTCATTGGATTAACATTTAGGTCATTTTCGTCCTCTCTAGGGTAATTTATGTGCAATTAGGGTTTTTAACCAATCTTGTGCATCCAAAAAGTTCATTTGTGTCTTTGAATTGACATTTAGGTCATTTTCGTCCTCTCTAGGGTTATTTATGTGCAATTAGGGTTTTTAACTAATCTTGTGCATCCAATAAGTTCATTTGTGTCATTGGATTAACATTTAGGTCATTTTCGTCATCCCTAGGCTTATTCTTGTGCAATTAGGGCTTTTAACCAATCTGGTGCATCCAAAAAGTTCATTTGTGTCTTTGAATTGACATTTAGGTCATTTTCGTCCTCTCTAGGGTTATTTAAGTGCAATTTGGGTTTTTAACTAATCTTGTGCATCCAATAAGTTCATTTGTATCATTGGATTAACATTTAGGTAATTTTCATCCTCACTAGGCTTATTCTTGTCCAATTAGGGTTTTTAACCAATCTTATGCATCCAATAAGTTCATTTGTGTAATTGGATTAACATTTAGGTCATTTTCGTCCTCCCTAGGCTTATTCTTGTGCAATTAGGGTTTTTAACCAAGCTTGTGCATCCAATAAGTTGATTTGTTTCATTGGATTAACATTTTTGTCATTTTCGTCCTCCCTAGGCTTATTTATGTGCAATTAGGGTTTTTAACCAATCTTGTGCATCCAATAAGTTCATTTGTGTCATTGGATTAACATTTTGGTCATTTTCGTCCTCCCTAGGGTTATTTATGGGCAATTAGGGTTTTTAACCAATCTTGTGCATCCAATAAGTTCATTTGTGTCATTGGATTAACATTTAGGTCATTTTCGTCCTCCCTAGGCTTATTCTTGTCTAATTAGGGTTTTTAACCAATCTTGTGCAACCAATAAGTTCATTTGTGTCATTGGATTAACATTTAGGTCATTTTCGTCCTCCCTAGGCTTATTCTTGTCTAATTAGGGTTTTTAACCAATCTTGTGCATCCAATAAGTTCATTTGTGTCATTGGATTAACATTTAGGTCATTTTCGTCATCCCTATGCTTATTCTTGTGCAATTAGGGTTTTGAACCAATCTTGTGCATCCAATAAGTTCATTTGTGTCATTGGATTAACATTTTGGTCATTTTCGTCCTCTCTAGGGTTATTTATGTGCAATTAGGGTTTTTAACCAATCTTGTGCATCCAATAAGTTCATTTGTGTCATTGGATTAACATTTAGGTCATTTTCGTCCTCCCTAGGCTTATTCTTGTGCAATTAGAGCTTTTAACCAATCTTTAGCATCCAAAAAGTTCATTTGTGTCTTTGAATTGACATTTTGGTCCTTTTCGTCCTCTCTAGGGTTATTTATGTCCAATTAGGGTTTTTAACCTAACTTGTGCATCGAACAAGTTCATTTGTGTCATTGGATTAAATTTTAGGTCATTTCCGTCCTCCCTACACTTATTCTTGTCCAATTAGGGTTTTTAACCAATCTTGTGCATCCAATAAGTTCATTTGTGTCATTGGATTAACATTTAGGTCATTTTCGTCCTCCCTAGGCTTATTCTTGTGCAATTAGGGTTTTTAACCAATCTTGTGCATCCAATAAGTTCATTTGTGTCATTGGATTAACATTTAGGTCATTTTCGTGCTCCCTAGGCTTATTCTTGTCCAATTAGGGTTTTTGACCAATCTTGTGCATCTAATACGTTCATTTGTGTCATTGGATTAACATTTAGGTCATTTTCGTCCTCCCTAGGGTTATTTATGGGCAATTAGGGTTTTTAACCAATCTTGTGCATCCAATAAGTTCATTTGTGTCATTGGATTAACATTTAGGTCATTTTCGTCGTCTCTAGGGTTATTTATGTGCAATTAGGGTTTTTAACCAATCTTGTGCATCCTATAAGTTCATTTGTGTCATTGGATTAACATTTAGGTCATTTTCGTCCTCCCTAGGCTTATTCTTGTGCAATTAGGGTTTTTAACCAATCTTGTGCATCCAATAAGTTCATTTGTGTCATTGGATTAACATTTTGGTCATTTTCGTCCTCCCTAGGGTTATTTATGTGCAATTAGGGTTTTTAACCAATCTTGTGCATCCAATAAGTTCATTTGTGTCATTGGATTAACATTTAGGTCATTTTCGTCCTCCCTAGGCTTATTCTTGTCCAATTAGGGTTTTTAACCAATCTTATGCATCCAATAAGTTCATTTGTGTCATTGGATTAACATTTAGGTCATTTTCGTCCTCCCTAGGCTTATTCTTGTGCAATTAGGGTTTTTAACCAATCTTGTGCATCCAATAAGTTCATTTGTGTCATTGGATTAACATTTTGGTCATTTTCGTCCTCCCTAGGCTTACTTATGTGCAATTAGGGTTTTTAACCAATCTTATGCATCCAATAAGTTCAGTTGTGTCTTTGGATTAACATTTAGGTCATTTTCGTCCTCCCTAGGCTTATTCTTGTCTAATTAGGGTTTTTAACCAATCTTGTGCATCCAATAAGTTCATTTGTGTCATTGGATTAACATTTAGGTCATTTTCGTCCTCCCTAGGCTTATTCTTTTCCAATTAGGGTTTCTAACCAATCTTGTGCATCCAATAGGTGTGTTTGTGTCATTGGATGAACATTTAGGTCATTTTCGTCCTCCCTAGGCTTATTGTTGTCCAATTAGGGTTTTTAACCAATCTTGTGAATCCAATAAGTTCAATTGTGTCATTGGATGAACATTTAGGTCATTTTCGTCCTCCCTAGGCTTATTCTTGTCCAATTAGGGTTTCTAACCAATCTTGTGCATCCAATAGGTGTGTTTGTGTCATTGGATGAACATTTAGGTCATTTTCGTCCTCCCTAGGCTTATTCTTGTCCAATTAGGGTTTTTAACCATTCTTGTGCATCCAATAACTTCATTTGTGTCATTGGATTAACATTTACGTCATTTTCGTCCTCCCTAGGCTTATTCTTGTCCAATTAGGGTTTCTAACCAATCTTGTGCATCCAATAGGTGTGTTTGTGTCATTGGATGAACATTTAGGTCATTTTCGTCCTCCCTAGGCTTATTCTTGTCCAATTAGGGTTTCTAACCAATCTTGTGCAACCAATAGGTGTGTTTGTGTCATTGGATGAACATTTAGGTCATTTTCGTCATCCCTAAGCTTATTCTTGTCCAATTAGGGTTTTTAAGCAATCTTGTGCATCCAATAAGTTCATTTGTGTCATTGGATGAACATTTAGGTCATTTTCGTCCTCCCTAGGCTTATTCTTGTCCAATTAGGGTTTTTAACCAATCTTGTGCATCCAATAGGTGTATTTGTGTCATTGGATGAACATTTAGGTCATTTTCGTCCTCCCTAGGCTTATTCTTGTCTAATTAGGGTTTTTAAGCAATCTTGTGCATCCAATAAGTTCATTTGTGTTATTGGATGAACATTTAGGTCATTTTCGTCCTCCCTAGGCTTATTCTTGTCCAATTAGGGTTTCAAACCAATCTTGTGCATCCAATAGGTGTATTTGTGTCGTTGGATGAACATTTAGGTCATTTTCGTCCTCCCTAGGCTTATTCTTGTCCAATTAGGGTTTTTAACCAATCTTGTGCATCCAATAGGTGTGTTTGTGTCATTGGATGAACATTTAGGTCATTTTCGTCCTCCCTAGGCTTATTCTTGTACAATTAGGGTTTTTAACCAATCTTGTGCATCCAATAAGTTCATTTGTGTCATTGGATTAACATTTAGGTCATTTTCGTCCTCCCTAGGCTTATTCTTGTCCAATTAGGGTTTCTAACCAATCTTGTGCATCCAATAGGTGTGTTTGTGTCATTGGATGAACATTTAGGTCATTTTCGTCCTCCCTAGGCTTATTCTTGTCCAATTAGGGTTTTTAAGCAATCTTGTGCATTCAATAAGTTCATTTTTGTCATTGGATTAACATTTAGGTCATTTTCGTCCTCCCTAGGCTTATTCTTGTCCAATTAGGGTTTCTAACCAATCTTGTGCATCCAATAGGTGTGTTTGTGTCATTGGATGAACATTTAGGTCATTTTCGTCCTCCCTAGGCTTATTCTTGTCCAATTAGGGTTTTTAACCAATCTTGTGCATCCAATAACTTTGTTTGTGTCCTTGAATTAATATTTAGGTCATTTTCGTCCTCCCTAGGCATATTCTTGTCCAATTAGGGTTTTTACACCAATCTTGGGCTTCCAATAGGTGTGTTTGTGTCATTGGATGATCAATTAGGTCATTTTCGTCCTCCCTAGGCTTATTCTTGTCCAATTAGGGTTTTTAACCAATCTTGTGCATCCAATAGGTGTGTTTGTGTCATTGGATGATCAATTAGGTCATTTTCGTCCTCCCTAGGCTTATTCTTGTCCAATTAGGGTTTTTAACCAATCTTGTGCATCCAATAAGTTTGTTTGTGTCATTGAATTATATTTAGGACATTTTCGTCCTCCCTAGGCATATTCTTTTCCAATTAGGGTTTTTAACCAATCTTGTGCATCCAATAGGTGTGTTTGCGGCAATGGATGATCAATTAAGTCATTTTCGTCCTCCCTAGGCTTATTCTTGTCCAATTAGGGTTTTTAACCAATCTTGTGCATCCAATAGGTGTGTTTGTGTCATTGGATGATCAATTAGGTCATTTTCGTCCTCCCTAGGCTTATTCTTGTCCAATTAGGGTTTTTAACCAATCTTGTGCATCCAATAAGTTCATTTGTGTCATTGGATGAACAATTAGGTCATTTTCGTCCACCCTAAGCTTATTCTTGTCCAATTAGGGTTTTTAACCAATCTTATGCATCCAATAAGTTCATTTGTGTCATTGGATGAACATTTAGGTCATTTTCGTCCTCCCTAGGCTTATTCTTGTCTAATTAGGGTTTTTAACCAATCTTGTGCATCCAATATGTTCATTTGTGTCATTGGATTAACATTTAGGTCATTTTCGTCCTTCCTAGGCTTATTCTTGTCCAATTAGGGTTTCTAACCAATCTTGTGCATCCAATAGGTGTGTTTGTGTCATTGGATGAACATTTAGGTAATTTTCGTCCTCCTTAGTCTTATTCTTGTCCAATTATGGTTTTAACCAATCTTGTGCATCCAATAAGTTCATTTGTGTCATTGGATGAACATTTAGGTCATTTTCGTCCTCCCTAGGCTTATTCTTGTCCAATTAGGGTTTCTAACCAATCTTGTGCATCCAATAGATGTGTTTGTGTCATTGGATTAACATTTAGGTCATTTTCGTCCTCCCTAGGCTTATTCTTGTCCAATTAGGGTTTCTAACCAATCTTGCACATCCAATAGGTGTGTTTGTGTCATTGGATGAACATTTAGGTCATTTTCGACCTCCTTAGTCTTATTCTGGTCCAATTATGGTTTTAACCAATCTTGTGCATCCAATAAGTTCATTTGTGTCATTGGATGAACATTTAGGTCATTTTCGTCCTCCCTAGGCTTATTCTTGTCCAATTAGGGTTTCTAACCAATCTTGTGCATCCAATAGATGTGTTTGTGTCATTGGATTAACATTTAGGTCATTTTCGTCCTCCCTAGGCTTATTCTTGTCCAATTAGGGTTTCTAACCAATCTTGTGCATCCAATAGGTGTGTTTGTGTCATTGGATGAACATTTAGGTCATTTTCGTCCTCCCTAGGCTTATTCTTGTCCAATTAGGGTTTTTAACCAATCTTGTGCATCCAATAAGTTCATTTGTGTCATTGGATTAACATTTAGGTCATTTTCGTCCTCCCTAGACTTATTCTTGTCAAATTAGGGTTTCTAACCAATCTTGTGCATCCAATAGGTGTGTTTGTGACATTGAATGAACATTTAGGTCATTTTCGTCCTCCCTAGGCTTATTCTTGTCCAATTAGGGTTTCTAAACAATCTTGTGCATTCAATAGGTGTGTTTGTGTCATTGGATGAACATTTAGGTCATTTTCGTCCTCCCTAGGCTTATTCTTGTCCAATTAGGGTTTCTAACCAATCTTGTGCATCCAATAGGTGTGTTTGTGTCATTGGAAGAACATTTAGGTCATTTTCGTCCTCCCTAGGCTTATTCTTGTCCAATTAGTGTTTTTAACCAATCTTGTGCATCCAATAAGTTCATTTGTGTCATTGGATTAACATTTAGGTCATTTTCGTCCTCCCTAGGCTTATTCTTGTGCAATTAGGGTTTTTAACCAATCTTGTGCATCCAATAAGTTCATTTGTTTCATTGGATTAACATTTAGGTCATTTTCGTCCTCTCTAGGGTTATTTATGTGCAATTAGGGTTTTTAACCAATCTTGTGCATCCAATAAGTTCGTTTATGTCATTGGTTTAACATTTAAGTCATTTTCGTCCTCCCAAGGCTTATTCTTTTACAATTTGGGTTTTTAACCAATCTTGTGCATCCAATAAGTTCATTTGTGTCATTGGATTAACATTTAGGTCATTTTCGTCCTCCCTAGGCTTATTCTTGTGCAATTAGGGTTTTTAACCAATCTTGTGCATCCAAAGAGTTCATTTGTGTCATTGGATTCACATTTAGGTCATATTCGTCCTCCGTAGCCTTATTTATGTGCAATTAGGGTTTTTAACCAATCTTGTGCATCCAATAAGTTCATTTGTGTCATTGGAGTAACATTTAGGTCATTTTCGTCCTCTCTAGGGTTATTTATGTGCAACTAGGGTTTTTAACCAATCTTTTGCATCCAATAAGTTCATTTGTGTCATTGGATTAACATTTAGGTCATTTTCGTCCTCTCTAGGGTTATATATGTGCAATTAGGGTTTTTAACCAATCTTGTGCATCCAATAAGTTCCTTTGTGTCATTGGATTAACATTTAGGTCATTTTCGTCCTCCCTAGGCTTATTCTTAGGCAATTAGGGGTTTTAACCAATCTTGTGCATCGAAAAAGTTCATTTGTGTCATTGGATTAATATTTTGGTCATTTTTGTCCTCCCTAGGCTTATTCTTGTGCAATTAGGGTTTTTAACCAATCTTGTGCATCCAAAAAGTTCATTTGTGTCATTGGATTCACATTTAGGTCATTTTCGTCCTCCGTAGCCTTATTTATGTGCAATTAGGCTTTTTAACCAATCTTGTGCATCCAATAAGTTCATTTGTGTCATTGGATTAACATTTAGGTCATTTTCGTCCTCCCTAGGCTTATTCTTGTGCAATTAGGGTTTTTAACCAATCTTGTGCATCCAATAAGTTCATTTGTGTCATTGGATTAACATTTAGGTCATTTTCGTCCTCCCTATGCTTATTCTTGTCTAATTAGGGTTTTTAACCAATCTTGTGCATCCAATAAGTTCATTTGTGTCATTGGATTAACATTTAGGTCATTTTCGTCCTCCCTAGGCTTATTCTTGTGCAATTAGGGTTTTTAACCAATCTTGTGCATCCAATAAGTTCATTTGTGTCATTGGATTAACATTTGGGTCATTTTCGTCCTCCCTAGGGATATTTAGGGGCAATTAGGGTTTTTAACCAATCTTGTGCATCCAAAAAGTTCATTTGTGTCATTGGATTAACATTTAGGTCATTTTCGTCCTCCGTAGGGTTATTTGTGGGCAATTAGGGTTTGTCACCAATCTTGTGCATCCAATAAGTTCATTTGTGTCATTGGATTAACATTTAGGTCATTTTCATCCTCTCTAGGGTTATTTATGTGCAATAAGGGTTTTTAACTAATCTTGTGCATCCAATAAGTTCATTTGTGTCATTGGATTAACATTTATGTCATTTTCGTCATCCCTAGGTTTATTCTTGTGCAATTAGGGTTTTTAACCAATCTTGTGCATCCAATAAGTTCATTTGTGTCATTGGATTAACATTTGGGTCATTTTCGTCCTCTCTAGGGTTATTTATGTGCAATTAGGGTTTTTAACCAATCTTTTGCATCCAATAAATTCATTTGTGTCATTGGATTAACATTTAGGTCATTTTCGTCCTCCCTAGGCTTATTCTTGTCTAATTAGGGTTTTTAACCAATCTTGTGCATCCAATAAGTTCATTTGTGTAATTGGATTAACATTTAGGTCATTTTCGTCCTCCCTAGGCTTATTCTTGTCTAATTAGGGTTTTTAACCAATCTTGTGCATCCAATAAGTTCATTTGTGTCATTGGATTAACATTTAGGTCATTTTCGTCATCCCTATGCTTATTCTTGTGCAATTAGGGTTTTTAACCAATCTTGTGCATCCAATAAGTTCATTTGTGTCATTGGATTAACATTTAGGTCATTTTCGTCCTCTCTAGGGTATTTTATGTGCAATTAGGGTTTTTAACCAATCTTGTGCATCCAATAAGTTCATTGGTGTCATTGAATTAAGATTTGGGTCATTTTCGTCCTCCCTAGGGTTATTTAGGGGCAATTAGGGTTTTTAACCAATCTTGTGCATCCAATAAGTTCATTTGTGTCATTGGATTAACATTTAGGTCATTTTCGTCCTCCCTAGGCTTATTCTTGTCTAATTAGGGTTTTTAACCAATCTTGTGCCTCCAATAAGTTCATTTGTGTCATTGGATTAACATTTAGGTCATTTTCGTCCTCCCTAGGCTTATTCTTGTCTAATTAGGGTTTTTAACCAATCTTGTGCATCCAATAAGTTCATTTGTGTCATTGGATTAACATTTAGGTCATTTTCGTCATCCCTATGCTTATTCTTGTGCAATTAGGGTTTTGAACCAATCTTGTGCATCCAATAAGTTCATTTGTGTCATTGGATTAACATTTTGGTCATTTTCGTCCTCTCTAGGGTTATTTATGTGCAATTAGGGTTTTTAACCAATCTTGTGCATCCAATAAATTCATTTGTGTCATTGGATTAACATTTAGGTCATTTTCGTCCTCCCTAGGCTTATTCTTGTCTAATTAGGGTTTTTAACCAATCTTGTGCAACCAATAAGTTCATTTGTGTCATTGGATTAACATTTAGGTCATTTTCGTCCTCCCTAGGCTTATTCTTGTCTAATTAGGGTTTTTAACCAATCTTGTGCATCCAATAAGTTCATTTGTGTCATTGGATTAACATTTAGGTCATTTTCGTCCTCCTTAGGCTTATTCTTGTGCAATTAGGGTTTTTAACCAATCTTGTGCATCCAATAAGTTCATTTGTGTCATTGGATTAACATTTGGGTCATTTTCGTCCTCCCTAGGGTTATTTAGGGGCAATTAGGGTTTTTAACCAATCTTGTGCATCCAAAAAGTTCATTTGTGTCATTGGATTCACATTTAGGTCATTTTCGTCCTCCGTAGGGTTATTTGTGGCCAATTAGGGTTTGTCACCAATCTTGTGCATCTAATAAGTTCATCTGTGTCATTGGATTAACATTTAGGTCATTTTCATCCTCTCTAGGGTTATTTATGTGCAATTAGGGTTTTTAACTAATCTTGTGCATCCAATAAGTTCATTTGTGTCATTGGATTAACATTTAGGTCATTTTCGTCCTCCTTAGTCTTATTCTTGTGCAATTAGGGTTTTTAACCAATCTTGTGCATCCAATAAGTTCATTTGTGTCATTGGATTAACATTTGGGTCATTTTCGTCCTCCCTAGGGTTATTTAGGGGCAATTAGGGTTTTTAACCAATCTTGTGCATCCAAAAAGTTCATTTGTGTCATTGGATTAACATTTAGGTCATTTTCGTCCTCCGTAGGGTTATTTGTGGGCAATTAGGGTTTGTCACCAATCTTGTGCATCCAATAAGTTCATTTGTGTCATTGGATTAACATTTAGGTCATTTTCATCCTCTCTAGGGTTATTTATGTGCAATTAGGGTTTTTAACTAATCTTGTGCATCCAATAAGTTCATTTGTGTCATTGGATTAACATTTAGGTCATTTTCGTCATCCCTAGGCTTATTCTTGTGCAATTAGGGTTTTTAACCAATCTTGTGCATCCAATAAGTTCATTTGTGTCATTGGATTAACATTTAGGTCATTTTCGTCCTCCCTAGGCTTATTCTTGTCCAATTAGGGTTTCTAACCAATCTTGTGCATCCAATAAGTTCATTTGTGTCATTGGATGAATAGTTATGTCATTTTCGTCCTCCCTAGGCTTATTCTTGTCCAATTAGGGTTTCTAACCAATCTTGTGCATCCAATAGGTGTGTTTGTGTCATTGGATGAACATTTAGGTCATTTTCGTCCTCCCTAGGCTTATTCTTGTCCAATTAGGGTTTTTAACCAATCTTGTGCATCCAATAAGTTCATTTGTGTCATTTGGTGAACATTTAGGTCATTTTCGTCCTCCCTAGGCTTATTGTTGTCCAATTAGGGTTTCTAACCAATCTTGTGCATCCAATAGGTGTGTTTAGTCATTTGATGAACATTTAGGTTATTTTCGTCCTCCCTAGGCTTATTCTTGTCCAATTAGGGTTTTTAACCAATCTTGTGCATCCAATAAGTTAATTTGTGTCATTGGATTAACATTTAGGTCATTTTCGTCCTCCCTAGGCTTATTCTTGTCCAATTAGGGTTTCTAACCAATCTTGTGCATCCAATAGGTGTGTTTGTGTCATTGGATGAACATTTAGGTCATTTTCGTCCTCCCTAGGCTTATTCTTTTCCAATTATGGTTTTTAACCAATCTTGTGCATCCAAAAGTTCATTTGTGTCATTGGATGATAGTTAGGTCATTTGCGTCATCCCTAGGCTTATTCTTGTCAAATTAGGGTTTCTAACCAATCGTGTGCATCCAATAGGTGTGTTTGTGTCATTGGATGAACATTTAGGTCATTTTCGTCCTCCCTAGGCTTATTCTTGTCCAATTAGGGTTTTTAACCAATCTTGTGCATCCAATAGGTGTGTTTGTGTCATTGGATGAACATTTAGGTCATTTTCGTCCTCCCTAGGCTTATTCTTGTACAATTAGGGTTTTTAACCAATCTTGTGCATCCAATAAGTTCATTTGTGTCATTGGATTAACATTTAGGTCATTTTCGTCCTCCCTAGGCTTATTCTTGTCCAATTAGGGTTTCTAACCAATCTTGTGCATCCAATAGGTGTGTTTGTGTCATTGGATGAACATTTAGGTCATTTTCGTCCTCCCTAGGCTTATTCTTGTCCTATTAGGGTTTTTAACCAATTTTGTGCATCCAATAAGTTCAATTGTGTCATTGGATGAACATTTAGGTCATTTTCGTCCTCCCTAGGCTTATTCTTGTCCAATTAGGGTTTTTAACCAATCTTGTGCATCCAATAAGTTCATTTGTGTCATTGGATTAACATTTATGTCATTTTCGTCCTCCCTAGGCTTATTCTTGTCCAATTACGGTTTCTAACCCATCTTGTGCATCCAATAGGTGTGTTTGTGACATTGGATGAACATTTAGGTCATTTTCGTCCTCCCTAACCTTATTCTTGTCCCATTAGGGTTTTTAACCAATCTTGTGCATCCAATAAGTTCATTTGTGTCATTGGATTAACATTTAGGTCATTTTCGTCCTCCCTAGGCTTATTCTTGTCCAATTAGGGTTTCTAAACAATCTTGTGCATCAAATAGGTGTCTTTGTGTCATTGGATGAACATTTAGGTCATTTTCGTCCTCCCTAGGCTTATTCTTGTCCAATTAGGGTTTTTAACCAATCTTGTGCATCCAATAAGATCATTTCTGTCATTGGATTAACATTTAGGTCATTTTCGTCCTCCCTAGGCTTATTCTTGTCCAATTAGGGTTTCTAACCAATCTTGTGCATCCAATAGGTGTGTTTGTGTCATTGGATGAACATTTAGGTCATTTTCGTCCTCCCTATGCTTATTCTTGTACAATTAGGGTTTTTAACCAATCTTGTGCACCCAATAGGTGTGTTTGTGTCATTGGATGAACATTTAGGTCATTTTCGTCGTCACTAGGCTTATTCTTATCCAATTAGGGTTTTTAACCAATCTTGTGCATCCAATAAGTTCATTTGTGTCATTGGATTAACATTTAGGTCATTTTCGTCCTCCCTAGGCTTATTCTTGTCCAATTAGGGTTTCTAACCAATCTTGTGCATCCAATAGGTGTGTTTGTGTCATTGGATGAACATTTAGGTCATTTTCGTCCTCCCTAGGCTTATTCTTGTGCAATTAGGGTTTTTAACCAATCTTGTGCATCCAATAAGTTCATTTGTGTCATTGGATTAACATTTAGGTCATTTTCGTCCTCCCTATGCTTATTCTTGTCTAATTAGGGTTTTTAACCAATCTTGTGCATCCAATAAGTTCATTTGTGTCATTGGATTAACATTTAGGTCATTTTCGTCCTCCCTAGGCTTATTCTTGTGCAATTAGGGTTTTTAACCAATCTTGTGCATCCAATAAGTTCATTTGTGTCATTGGATTAACATTTGGGTCATTTTCGTCCTCCCTAGG
>JBBPBR010000008.1:20191141-20230941 GCA_037974775.1 Cicer pinnatifidum | reverse complement strand
TTATTCTTGTGCAATTAGGGTTTTTAACCAATCTTGTGCATCCAATAAGTTCATTTGTGTCATTGGATTAACATTTGGGTCATTTTCGTCCTCTCTAGGGTTATTTATGTGCAATTAGGGTTTTTAACCAATCTTGTGCATCCAATAAGTTCATTTGTGTCATTGGATTAACATTTAGGTCATTTTCGTCCTCTCTAGGGTATTTTATGTGCAATTAGGGTTTTTAACCAATCTTGTGCATCCAATAAGTTCATTGGTGTCATTGAATTAAGATTTGGGTCATTTTCGTCCTCCCTAGGGTTATTTAGGGGCAATTAGGGTTTTTAACCAATCTTGTGCATCCAATAAGTTCATTTGTGTCATTGGATTAACATTTAGGTCATTTTCGTCCTCCCTAGGCTTATTCTTGTCTAATTAGGGTTTTTAACCAATCTTGTGCCTCCAATAAGTTCATTTGTGTCATTGGATTAACATTTAGGTCATTTTCGTCCTCCCTAGGCTTATTCTTGTCTAATTAGGGTTTTTAACCAATCTTGTGCATCCAATAAGTTCATTTGTGTCATTGGATTAACATTTAGGTCATTTTCGTCATCCCTATGCTTATTCTTGTGCAATTAGGGTTTTGAACCAATCTTGTGCATCCAATAAGTTCATTTGTGTCATTGGATTAACATTTTGGTCATTTTCGTCCTCTCTAGGGTTATTTATGTGCAATTAGGGTTTTTAACCAATCTTGTGCATCCAATAAATTCATTTGTGTCATTGGATTAACATTTAGGTCATTTTCGTCCTCCCTAGGCTTATTCTTGTCTAATTAGGGTTTTTAACCAATCTTGTGCAACCAATAAGTTCATTTGTGTCATTGGATTAACATTTAGGTCATTTTCGTCCTCCCTAGGCTTATTCTTGTCTAATTAGGGTTTTTAACCAATCTTGTGCATCCAATAAGTTCATTTGTGTCATTGGATTAACATTTAGGTCATTTTCGTCCTCCTTAGTCTTATTCTTGTGCAATTAGGGTTTTTAACCAATCTTGTGCATCCAATAAGTTCATTTGTGTCATTGGATTAACATTTGGGTCATTTTCGTCCTCCCTAGGGTTATTTAGGGGCAATTAGGGTTTTTAACCAATCTTGTGCATCCAAAAAGTTCATTTGTGTCATTGGATTCACATTTAGGTCATTTTCGTCCTCCGTAGGGTTATTTGTGGCCAATTAGGGTTTGTCACCAATCTTGTGCATCTAATAAGTTCATCTGTGTCATTGGATTAACATTTAGGTCATTTTCATCCTCTCTAGGGTTATTTATGTGCAATTAGGGTTTTTAACTAATCTTGTGCATCCAATAAGTTCATTTGTGTCATTGGATTAACATTTAGGTCATTTTCGTCATCCCTAGGCTTATTCTTGTGCAATTAGGGCTTTTAACCAATCTGGTGCATCCAAAAAGTTCATTTGTGTCTTTGAATTGACATTTAGGTCATTTTCGTCCTCTCTAGGGTTATTTAAGTGCAATTTGGGTTTTTAACTAATCTTGTGCATCCAATAAGTTCATTTGTATCATTGGATTAACATTTAGGTAATTTTCATCCTCACTAGGCTTATTCTTGTCCAATTAGGGTTTTTAACCAATCTTATGCATCCAATAAGTTCATTTGTGTAATTGGATTAACATTTAGGTCATTTTCGTCCTCCCTAGGCTTATTCTTGTGCAATTAGGGTTTTTAACCAAGCTTGTGCATCCAATAAGTTGATTTGTTTCATTGGATTAACATTTTTGTCATTTTCGTCCTCCCTAGGCTTATTTATGTGCAATTAGGGTTTTTAACCAATCTTGTGCATCCAATAAGTTCATTTGTGTCATTGGATTAACATTTTGGTCATTTTCGTCCTCCCTAGGGTTATTTATGGGCAATTAGGGTTTTTAACCAATCTTGTGCATCCAATAAGTTCATTTGTGTCATTGGATTAACATTTAGGTCATTTTCGTCCTCTCTAGGGTATTTTATGTGCAATTAGGGTTTTTAACCAATCTTGTGCATCCAAAAAGTTCATTTGTGTCTTTGAATTGACATTTAGGTCATTTTCGTCCTCTCTAGGGTTATTTAAGTGCAATTTGGGTTTTTAACCAATCTTGTGCATCCAATAAGTTCATTTGTGTCATTGGATTAACATTAAGGTAATTTTCGTCCTCACTAGGCTTATTCTTGTCCAATTAGGGTTTTTAACCAATCTTATGCATCCAATAAGTTCATTTGTGTCATTGGATTAACATTTAGGTCATTTTCGTCCTCCCTAGGCTTATTCTTGTGCAATTAGGGTTTTTAAACAATCTTGTGCATCCAATAAGTTCATTTGTGTCATTGGATTAACATTTAGGTCATTTTCGTCCTCCCTAGGCTTATTTATGTGCAATTAGGGTTTTTAACCAATCTTGTGCATCCAATAAGTTCATTTGTGTCATTGGATGAACATTTAGGTCATTTTCGTCCTCCCTAGGCTTATTCTTGTCCAATTAGGGTTTTTAACCAATCTTGTGCATCCAATAAGTTCATTTGTGTCATTTGATTAACATTTAGGTCATTTTCGTCCTCCCTAGGCTTATTCTTGTCCAATTAGGGTTTCTAACCAATCTTGTGCATCCAATAGGTGTGTTTGTGTCATTGGATGAACATTTAGGTCATTTTCGTCCTCCCTAGGCTTATTCTTTTCCAATTAGAGTTTTTAACTAATCTTGTGCATCCAATAAGTTTATTTGTGTCATTGGATGAATAGTTAGGTCATTTTCGTCCTCCCTAGGCTTATTCTTGTCCAATTAGGGTTTCTAACCAATCTTGTGCATCCAATAGGTGTGTTTAGTCATTTGATGAACATTTAGGTTATTTTCGTCCTCCCTAGGCTTATTCTTGTCCAATTAGGGTTTTTAACCAATCTTGTGCATCCAATAAGTTCATTTGTGTCATTGGATGAACATTTAGGTCCCTTTCGTCCTCCCTAGGCTTATTCTTGTCCAATTAGGGTTTCTAACCAATCTTGTGCATCCAATAGGTGTGTTTAGTCATTTGATGAACATTTAGGTTATTTTCGTCCTCCCTAGGCTTATTCTTGTCCAATTAGGGTTTTTAACCAATCTTGTGCATCCAATCAGTTCATTTGTGTCATTGGATTAACATTTAGGTCATTTTCGTCCTCCCTAGGCTTATTCTTGTCCAATTAGGGTTTCTAACCAATCTTGTGCATCCAATAGGTGTGTTTGTGTCATTGGATGAACATTTAGGTCATTTTCGTCCTCCCTAGGCTTATTCTTGTCCAATTAGGGTTTTTAACCAATCTAGTGCATCCAATAAGTTCATTTGTGTTATTGGGTGAACATTTAGGTCATTTTCGTCCTCCCTAGGCTTATTCTTGTCCAATTAGGGTTTCTAACCAATCTTGTGCATCCACTAGGTGTGTTTAGTCATTTGATGAACATTTAGGTTATTTTCGTCCTCCCTAGGCTTATTCTTGTCCTATTAGGGTTTTTAACCAATCTTTTGCATCCAATAAGTTCATTTGTGTCATTGGATTAACATTTAGGTCATTTTCGTCCTCCCTAGGCTTATTCTTGTCCAATTAGGGTTTCTAACCAATCTTGTGCATCCAATAGGTGTGTTTGTGTCATTGGATGAACATTTAGGTCATTTTCGTCCTCCCTAGGCTTATTCTTGTCCAATTAGGGTTTTTAACCAATCTTATGCATCCAATAAGTTCATTTGTGTCATTGGATGAATAGATAGGTCATTTTCGTCCTCCCTAGGCTTATTCTTGTCAAATTAGGGTTTCTAACCAATCTTGTGCATCCAATAGGTGTGTTTGTGTCATTGGACGAACATTTAGGTCATTTTCGTCCTCCCTAGGCTTATTCTTGTCCAATTAGGGTTTTTAACCAATCTTGTGAATCCAATAGGTGTGTTTGTGTCATTCGATGAACATTTAGGTCATTTTCGTCCTCCCTAGGCTTATTCTTGTCCAATTAGGGTTTCTAACCAATCTTGTGCATCCAATAGGTGTGTTTGTGTCATTGGATGAACATTTAGGTCATTTTCGTCCTCCCTAGGCTTATTCTTGTCCAATTAGGGTTTTAAGCAATCTTGTGCATCCAATAAGTTCATTTGTGTCATTGGATTAACATTTAGGTCATTTTTGTCCTCCCTAGGCTTATTCTTGTCCAATTAGTGATTTTAACCAATCTTGTGCATCCAATAGGTGTGTTTGTGTCATTGGATGAACATTTAGGTCATTTTCGTCCTCCCTAGGCTTATTCTTGTCCAATTAGGGTTTTAAGCAATCTTGTGCATCCAATAAGTTCATTTGTGTCATTGGATTAACATTTAGGTCATTTTCGTCCTCCCTAGGCTTATTCTTGTCTAATTAGGGTTTTTAACCAATCTTGTGCATCCAATAAGTTCATTTGTGTCATTGGATTAACATTTAGGTCATTTTCGTCCTCCTTAGGCTTATTCTTGTGCAATTAGGGTTTTTAACCAATCTTGTGCATCCAATAAGTTCATTTGTGTCATTGGATTAACATTTGGGTCATTTTCGTCCTCCCTAGGGTTATTTAGGGGCAATTAGGGTTTTAACCAATCTTGTGCATCCAAAAAGTTCATTTGTGTCATTGGATTCACATTTAGGTCATTTTCGTCCTCCGTAGGGTTATTTGTGGCCAATTAGGGTTTGTCACCAATCTTGTGCATCTAATAAGTTCATCTGTGTCATTGGATTAACATTTAGGTCATTTTCATCCTCTCTAGGGTTATTTATGTGCAATTAGGGTTTTTAACTAATCTTGTGCATCCAATAAGTTCATATGTGTCATTGGATTAACATTTAGGTCATTTTCGTCATCCCTAGGCTTATTCTTGTGCAATTAGGGCTTTTAACCAATCTGGTGCATCCAAAAAGTTCATTTGTGTCTTTGAATTGACATTTAGGTCATTTTCGTCCTCTCTAGGGTTATTTAAGTGCAATTTGGGTTTTTAACCAATCTTGTGCATCCAATAAGTTCATTTGTATCATTGGATTAACATTTAGGTAATTTTCATCCTCACTAGGCTTATTCTTGTCCAATTAGGGTTTTTAACCAATCTTATGCATCCAATAAGTTCATTTGTGTCATTGGATTAACATTTAGGTCATTTTCGTCCTCCCTAGCTTATTCTTTTGCAATTAGGGTTTTTAACCAAGCTTGTGCATCCAATAAGTTGATTTGTTTCATTGGATTAACATTTTCGTCATTTTCGTCCTCCCTAGGCTTATTTATGTGCAATTAGGGTTTTTAACCAATCTTGTGCATCCAATAAGTTCATTGGTGTCATTGAATTAACATTTGGGTCATTTTCGTCCTCCCTAGGGTTATTTAGGGGCAATTAGGGTTTTTAACCAATCTTGTGCATCCAAAAAGTTCATTTGTGTCATTGGATTAACATTTAGGTCATTTTCGTCCTCCGTAGGGTTATTTGTGGGCAATTAGGGTTTGTCACCAATCTTGTGCATCCAATAAGTTCATTTGTGTCATTGGATTAACATTTAGGTCATTTTCATCCTCTCTAGGGTTATTTATGTGCAATTAGGGTTTTTAACTAATCTTGTGCATCCAATAAGTTCATTTGTGTCATTGGATTAACATTTAGGTCATTTTCGTCATCCCTAGGCTTATTCTTGTGCAATTAGGGTTTTTAACCAATCTTGTGCATCCAATAAGTTCATTTGTGTCATTGGATTAACATTTGGGTCATTTTCGTCCTCTCTAGGGTTATTTATGTGCCATTAGGGTTTTTAACCAATCTTTTGCATCCAATAAATTCATTTGTGTCATTGGATTAACATTTAGGTCATTTTCGTCCTCCCTAGGCTTATTCTTGTCTAATTAGGGTTTTTAACCAATCTTGTGCATCCAATAAGTTCATTTGTGTAATTGGATTAACATTTAGGTCATTTTCGTCCTCCCTAGGCTTATTCTTGTCTAATTAGGGTTTTTAACCAATCTTGTGCATCCAATAAGTTCATTTGTGTCATTGGATTAACATTTAGGTCATTTTCGTCATCCCTATGCTTATTCTTGTGCAATTAGGGTTTTTAACCAATCTTGTGCATCCAATAAGTTCATTTGTGTCATTGGATTAACATTTAGGTCATTTTCGTCCTCTCTAGGGTATTTTATGTGCAATTAGGGTTTTTAACCAATCTTGTGCATCCAATAAGTTCATTGGTGTCATTGAATTAAGATTTGGGTCATTTTCGTCCTCCCTAGGGTTATTTAGGGGCAATTAGGGTTTTTAACCAATCTTGTGCATCCAATAAGTTCATTTGTGTCATTGGATTAACATTTAGGTCATTTTCGTCCTCCCTAGGCTTATTCTTGTCTAATTAGGGTTTTTAACCAATCTTGTGCCTCCAATAAGTTCATTTGTGTCATTGGATTAACATTTAGGTCATTTTCGTCCTCCCTAGGCTTATTCTTGTCTAATTAGGGTTTTTAACCAATCTTGTGCATCCAATAAGTTCATTTGTGTCATTGGATTAACATTTAGGTCATTTTCGTCATCCCTATGCTTATTCTTGTGCAATTAGGGTTTTGAACCAATCTTGTGCATCCAATAAGTTCATTTGTGTCATTGGATTAACATTTTGGTCATTTTCGTCCTCTCTAGGGTTATTTATGTGCAATTAGGGTTTTTAACCAATCTTGTGCATCCAATAAATTCATTTGTGTCATTGGATTAACATTTAGGTCATTTTCGTCCTCCCTAGGCTTATTCTTGTCTAATTAGGGTTTTTAACCAATCTTGTGCAACCAATAAGTTCATTTGTGTCATTGGATTAACATTTAGGTCATTTTCGTCCTCCCTAGGCTTATTCTTGTCTAATTAGGGTTTTTAACCAATCTTGTGCATCCAATAAGTTCATTTGTGTCATTGGATTAACATTTAGGTCATTTTCGTCCTCCTTAGGCTTATTCTTGTGCAATTAGGGTTTTTAACCAATCTTGTGCATCCAATAAGTTCATTTGTGTCATTGGATTAACATTTGGGTCATTTTCGTCCTCCCTAGGGTTATTTAGGGGCAATTAGGGTTTTTAACCAATCTTGTGCATCCAAAAAGTTCATTTGTGTCATTGGATTCACATTTAGGTCATTTTCGTCCTCCGTAGGGTTATTTGTGGCCAATTAGGGTTTGTCACCAATCTTGTGCATCTAATAAGTTCATCTGTGTCATTGGATTAACATTTAGGTCATTTTCATCCTCTCTAGGGTTATTTATGTGCAATTAGGGTTTTTAACTAATCTTGTGCATCCAATAAGTTCATTTGTGTCATTGGATTAACATTTAGGTCATTTTCGTCCTCCTTAGTCTTATTCTTGTGCAATTAGGGTTTTTAACCAATCTTGTGCATCCAATAAGTTCATTTGTGTCATTGGATTAACATTTGGGTCATTTTCGTCCTCCCTAGGGTTATTTAGGGGCAATTAGGGTTTTTAACCAATCTTGTGCATCCAAAAAGTTCATTTGTGTCATTGGATTAACATTTAGGTCATTTTCGTCCTCCGTAGGGTTATTTGTGGGCAATTAGGGTTTGTCACCAATCTTGTGCATCCAATAAGTTCATTTGTGTCATTGGATTAAGATTTAGGTCATTTTCATCCTCTCTAGGGTTATTTATGGGCAATTAGGGTTTTTAACTAATCTTGTGCATCCAATAAGTTCATTTGTGTCATTGGATTAACATTTAGGTCATTTTCGTCATCCCTATGCTTATTCTTGTGCAATTAGGGTTTTTAACCAATCTTGTGCATCCAATAAGTTCATTTGTGTCATTGGATTAACATTTAGGTCATTTTCGTCCTCTCTAGGGTATTTTATGTGCAATTAGGGTTTTTAACCAATCTTGTGCATCCAATAAGTTCATTGGTGTCATTGAATTAAGATTTGGGTCATTTTCGTCCTCCCTAGGGTTATTTAGGGGCAATTAGGGTTTTTAACCAATCTTGTGCATCCAATAAGTTCATTTGTGTCATTGGATTAACATTTAGGTCATTTTCGTCCACCCTAGGCTTATTCTTGTCTAATTAGGGTTTTTAACCAATCTTGTGCCTCCAATAAGTTCATTTGTGTCATTGGATTAACATTTAGGTCATTTTCCTCCTCCCTAGGCTTATTCTTGTCTAATTAGGGTTTTTAACCAATCTTGTGCATCCAATAAGTTCATTTGTGTCATTGGATTAACATTTAGGTCATTTTCGTCCTCCTTAGGCTTATTCTTGTGCAATTAGGGTTTTTAACCAATCTTGTGCATCCAATAAGTTCATTTGTGTCATTGGATTAACATTTGGGTCATTTTCGTCCTCCCTAGGGTTATTTAGGGGCAATTAGGGTTTTTAACCAATCTTGTGCATCCAAAAAGTTCATTTGTGTCATTGGATTCACATTTAGGTCATTTTCGTCCTCCGTAGGGTTATTTGTGGCCAATTAGGGTTTGTCACCAATCTTGTGCATCTAATAAGTTCATCTGTGTCATTGGATTAACATTTAGGTCATTTTCATCCTCTCTAGGGTTATTTATGTGCAATTAGGGTTTTTAACTAATCTTGTGCATCCAATAAGTTAATTTGTGTCATTGGATTAACATTTAGGTCATTTTCGTCATCCCTAGGCTTATTCTTGTGCAATTAGGGCTTTTAACCAATCTGGTGCATCCAAAAAGTTCATTTGTGTCTTTGAATTGACATTTAGGTCATTTTCGTCCTCTCTAGGGTTATTTAAGTGCAATTTGGGTTTTTAACCAATCTTGTGCATCCAATAAGTTCATTTGTATCATTGGATTAACATTTAGGTAATTTTCATCCTCACTAGGCTTATTCTTGTCCAATTAGGGTTTTTAACCAATCTTATGCATCCAATAAGTTCATTTGTGTCATTGGATTAACATTTAGGTCATTTTCGTCCTCCCTAGGCTTATTCTTTTGCAATTAGGGTTTTTAACCAAGCTTGTGCATCCAATAAGTTGATTTGTTTCATTGGATTAACATTTTCGTCATTTTCGTCCTCCCTAGGCTTATTTATGTGCAATTAGGGTTTTTAACCAATCTTGTGCATCCAATAAGTTCATTGGTGTCATTGAATTAACATTTGGGTCATTTTCGTCCTCCCTAGGGTTATTTAGGGGCAATGAGGGTTTTTAACCAATCTTGTGCATCCAAAAAGTTCATTTGTGTCATTGGATTAACATTTAGGTCATTTTCGTCCTCCGTAGGGTTATTTGTGGGCAATTAGGGTTTGTCACCAATCTTGTGCATCCAATAAGTTCATTTGTGTCATTGGATTAACATTTAGGTCATTTTCATCCTCTCTAGGGTTAATTATGTGCAATTAGGGTTTTTAACTAATCTTGTTCATCCAATAAGTTCATTTGTGTCATTGGATTAACATTTAGGTCATTTTCGTCATCCCTAGGCTTATTCTTGTGCAATTAGGGTTTTTAACCAATCTTGTGCGTCCAATAAGTTCATTTGTGTCATTGGATTAACATTTGGGTCATTTTCGTCCTCTCTAGGGTTATTTATGTGCAATTAGGGTTTTTAACCAATCTTTTGCATCCAATAAATTCATTTGTGTCATTGGATTAACATTTAGGTCATTTTCGTCCTCCCTAGGCTTATTCTTGTCTAATTAGGGTTTTTAACCAATCTTGTGCATCCAATAAGTTCATTTGTGTAATTGGATTAACATTTAGGTCATTTTCGTCCTCCCTAGGCTTATTCTTGTCTAATTAGGGTTTTTAACCAATCTTGTGCATCCAATATGTTCATTTGTGTCATTGGATTAACATTTAGGTCATTTTCGTCATCCCTATGCTTATTCTTGTGCAATTAGGGTTTTTAACCAATCTTGTGCATCCAATAAGTTCATTTGTGTCATTGGATTAACATTTAGGTCATTTTCGTCCTCTCTAGGGTATTTTATGTGCAATTAGGGTTTTTAACCAATCTTGTGCATCCAATAAGTTCATTGGTGTCATTGAATTAAGATTTGGGTCATTTTCGTCCTCCCTAGGGTTATTTAGGGGCAATTAGGGTTTTTAACCAATCTTGTGCATCCAATAAGTTCATTTGTGTCATTGGATTAACATTTAGGTCATTTTCGTCCACCCTAGGCTTATTCTTGTGTAATTAGGGTTTTTAACCAATCTTGTGCCTCCAATAAGTTCATTTGTGTCATTGGATTAACATTTAGGTCATTTTCATCCTCCCTAGGCTTATTCTTGTCTAATTAGGGTTTTTAACCAATCTTGTGCATCCAATAAGTTCATTTGTGTCATTGGATTAACATTTAGGTCATTTTCGTCCTCCTTAGGCTTATTCTTGTGCAATTAGGGTTTTTAACCAATCTTGTGCATCCTATAAGTTCATTTGTGTCATTGGATTAACATTTGGGTCATTTTCGTTCTCCCTAGGGTTATTTAGGGGCAATTAGGGTTTTTAACCAATCTTGTGCATCCAAAAAGTTCATTTGTGTCATTGGATTCACATTTAGGTCATTTTCGTCCTCCATAGGGTTATTTGTGGCCAATTAGGGTTTGTCACCAATCTTGTGCATCTAATAAGTTCATCTGTGTCATTGGATTAACATTTAGGTCATTTTCATCCTCTCTAGAGTTATTTATGTGCAATTAGGGTTTTTAACTAATCTTGTGCATCCAATAAGTTCATTTGTGTCATTGGATTAACATTTAGGCCATTTTCGTCATCCCTAGGCTTATTCTTGTGCAATTAGGGCTTTTAACCAATCTGGTGCATCCAAAAAGTTCATTTGTGTCTTTGAATTGACATTTAGGTCATTTTCGTCCTCTCTAGGGTTATTTAAGTGCAATTTGGGTTTTTAACCAATCTTGTGCATCCAATAAGTTCATTTGAATCATTGGATTAACATTTAGGTAATTTTCATCCTCACTAGGCTTATTCTTGTCCAATTAGGGTTTTTAACCAATCTTATGCATCCAATAAGTTCATTTGTGTCATTGGATTAACATTTAGGTCATTTTCGTCCTCCCTAGGCTTATTCTTTTGCAATTAGGGTTTTTAACCAAGCTTGTGCATCCAATTAGTTGATTTGTTTCATTGGATTAACATTTTTGTCATTTTCGTCCTCCCTAGGCTTATTTATGTGCAATTAGGGTTTTTAACCAATCTTGTGCATCCAATAAGTTCATTGGTGTCATTGAATTAACATTTGGGTCATTTTCGTCCTCCCTAGGGTTATTTAGGGGCAATTAGGGTTTTTAACCAATCTTGTGAATCCAAAAAGTTCATTTGTGTCATTGGATTAACATTTAGGTCATTTTCGTCCTCCGTAGGGTTATTTGTGGGCAATTAGGGTTTGTCACCAATCTTGTGCATCCAATAAGTTCATTTGTGTCATTGGATTAACATTTAGGTCATTTTCATCCTCTCTAGGGTTATTTATGTGCAATTAGGGTTTTTAACTAATCTTGTGCATCCAATAAGTTCATTTGTGTCATTGGATTAACATTTAGGTCATTTTCGTCATCCCTAGGCTTATTCTTGTGCAATTAGGGCTTTTAACCAATCTGGTGCATCCAAAAAGTTCATTTGTGTCTTTGAATTGACATTTAGGTCATTTTCGTCCTCTCTAGGGTTATTTAAGTGCAATTTGGGTTTTTAACTAATCTTGTGCATCCAATAAGTTCATTTGTATCATTGGATTAACATTTAGGTAATTTTCATCCTCACTAGGCTTATTCTTGTCCAATTAGGATTTTTAACCAATCTTATGCATCCAATAAGTTCATTTGTGTCATTGGATTAACATTTAGGTCATTTTCGTCCTCCCTAGGCTTATTCTTTTGCAATTAGGGTTTTTAACCAAGCTTGTGCATCCAATAAGTTGATTTGTTTCATTGGATTAACATTTTTGTCATTTTCGTCCTCCCTAGGCTTATTTATGTGCAATTAGGGTTTTTAACCAATCTTGTGCATCCAATAAGTTCATTGGTGTCATTGAATTAACATTTGGGTCATTTTCGTCCTCCCTAGGGTTATTTAGGGGCAATTAGGGTTTTTAACCAATCTTGTGCATCCAAAAAGTTCATTTGTGTCATTGGATTAACATTTAGGTCATTTTCGTCCTCCGTAGGGTTATTTGTGGCCAATTAGGGTTTGTCACCAATCTTGTGCATCCAATAAGTTCATCTGTGTCATTGGATTAACATTTAGGTCATTTTCATCCTCTCTAGGGTTATTTAGGGGAAATTAGGGTTTTTAACCAATCTTGTGCATCCAAAAAGTTCATTTGTGTCATTGGTTTAACATTTAGGTCATTTTCGTCCTCCGTAGGGTTGTTTGTGGGCAATTAGGGCTTTTAACCAATCTCGTGCATCCAAAAAGTTCATTTGTGTCTTTGAATTGACATTTAGGTCATTTTCGTCCTCTCTAGGGTTATTTAAGTGCAATTTGGGTTTTTAACCAATCTTGTGCATCCAATAAGTTCATTTGTATCATTGGATTAACATTTTGGTAATTTTCATCCTCACTAGGCTTATTCTTGTCCAATTAGGGTTTTTAACCAATCTGGTGCATCCAAAAAGTTCATTTGTGTCTTTGAATTGACATTTAGGTCATTTTCGTCCTCTCTAGGGTTATTTAAGTGCAATTTGGGTTTTTAACCAATCTTGTGCATCCAATAAGTTCATTTGTATCATTGGATTAACATTTAGGTAATTTTCATCCTCACTAGGCTTATTCTTGTCCAATTAGGGTTTTTAACCAATCTTATGCATCCAATAAGTTCATTTGTGTCATTGGATTAACATTTAGGTCATTTTCGTCCTCCCTAGGCTTATTCTTGTGCAATTAGGGTTTTTAACCAATCTTGTGCATCCAATAAGTTCATTTGTTTCATTGGGTTAACATTTTGGTCATTTTCGTCCTCCCTAGGCTTATTGATGTGCAATTAGGGTTTTTAACCAATCTTGTGCATCCAATAAGTTCATTTGTGTCATTGGATTAACATTTTGGTCATTTTCGTCCTCCCTAGGGTTATTTATGGGCAATTAGGGTTTTTAACCAATCTTGTGCATCCAATAAGTTCATTTGTGTCATTGGATTAACATTTAGGTCATTTTCGTCCTCTCTAGGGTATTTTATGTGCAATTAGGGTTTTTAACCAATCTTGTGCATCCAAAAAGTTCATTTGTGTCTTTGAATTGACATTTAGGTCATTTTCGTCCTCTCTAGGGTTATTTAAGTTCAATTTGGGTTTTTAACCAATCTTGTGCATCCAATAAGTTCATTTGTGTCATTGGATTAACATTAAGGTAATTTTCGTCCTCACTAGGCTTATTCTTGTCCAATTAGGGTTTTTAACCAATCTTATGCATCCAATAAGTTCATTTGTGTCATTGGATTAACATTTAGGTCATTTTCGTCCTCCCTAGGCTTATTCTTGTGCAATTATGGTTTTTAACCAATCTTGTGCATCCAATAAGTTCATTTGTGTCATTGGATTAACATTTTGGTCATTTTCGTCCTCCCTAGGCTTACTTATGTGCAATTAGGGTTTTTAACCAATCTTGTGCATCCAATAAGTTCAGTTGTGTCTTTGGATTAACATTTAGGTCATTTTCGTCCTCCCTAGGCTTATTCTTGTCTAATTAGGGTTTTTAACCAATCTTGTGCATCCAATAAGTTCATTTGTGTCATTGGATTAACATTTAGGTCATTTTCGTCCTCCCTAGGCTTATTCTTGTGAAATTAGGGTTTTTAACCAATCTTGTGCATCCAATAAGTTCAGTTGTGTCTTTGGATTAACATTTAGGTCATTTTCGTCCTCCCTAGGCTTATTCTTGTCTAATTAGGGTTTTTAACCAATCTTGTGCATCAAATAAGTTCATTTGTGTCATTGGATTAACATTTAGGTCATTTTCGTCCTCCCTAGGCTTATTCTTGTGAAATTAGGGTTTTTAACCAATCTTGTGCATCCAATAAGTTCATTTGTGTCATTGGATTAACATTTGGGTCATTTTCGTCCTCCCTAGGGTTATTTAGGGGCAATTAGGGTTTTTAACCAATCTTGTGCATCCAAAAAGTTCATTTGTGTCATTGGATTAACATTTAGGTCATTTTCGTCCTCCGTAGGGTTATTTGTGGGCAATTAGGGTTTGTCACCAATCTTGTGCATCCAATAAGTTCATTTGTGTCATTGGATTAAGATTTAGGTCATTTTCATCCTCTCTAGGGTTATTTATGGGCAATTAGGGTTTTTAACTAATCTTGTGCATCCAATAAGTTCATTTGTGTCATTGGATTAACATTTAGGTCATTTTCGTCATCCCTATGCTTATTCTTGTGCAATTAGGGTTTTTAACCAATCTTGTGCATCCAATAAGTTCATTTGTGTCATTGGATTAACATTTTGGTCATTTTCGTCCTCTTTAGGGTTATTTATGTGCAATTAGGGTTTTTAACCAATCTTGTGCATCCAATAAATTCATTTGTGTCATTGGATTAACATTTAGGTCATTTTCGTCCTACCTAGGCTTATTCTTGTCTAATTAGGGTTTTTAACTAATCTTGTGCATCCAATAAGTTCATTTGTGTCATTGGATTAACATTTTGGTCATTTTCGTCCTCCCTAGGCTTATTGATGTGCAATTAGGGTTTTTAACCAATCTTGTGCATCCAATAAGTTCATTTGTGTCATTGGATTAACATTTTGGTCATTTTCGTCCTCCCTAGGCTTATTCTTGTGCAATTAGGGTTTTTAACCAATCTTGTGCATCCAATAAGTTCATTTGTGTCATTGGATTAACATTTAGGTCATTTTCGTCCTCCCTATGCTTATTCTTGTCTAATTAGGGTTTTTAACCAATCTTGTGCATCCAATAAGTTCATTTGTGTCATTGGATTAACATTTAGGTCATTTTCGTCCTCCCTAGGCTTATTCTTGTGCAATTAGGGTTTTTAACCAATCTTGTGCATCCAATAAGTTCATTTGTGTCATTGGATTAACATTTTGGTCATTTTCGTCCTCCCTAGGGTTATTTATGGGCAATTAGGGTTTTTAACCAATCTTGTGCATCCAATAAGTTCATTTGTGTCATTGGATTAACATTTAGGTCATTTTCATCCTCTCTAGGGTATTTTATGTGCAATTAGGGTTTTTAACCAATCTTGTGCATCCAAAAAGTTCATTTGTGTCTTTGAATTAACATTTAGGTCATTTTCGTCCTCCCTAGGCTTATTCTTGTCTAATAAGGGTTTTTAACCAATCTTGTGCATCCAATAAGTTCATTTGTGTCATTGGATTAACATTTAGGTCATTTTCGTCCTCCCTAGGCTTATTCTTGTGCAATTAGGGTTTTTAACCAATCTTGTGTATCCAATAAGTTCATTTGTGTCATTGGATTAACATTTGGGTCATTTTCGTCCTCCCTAGGGATATTTAGGGGCAATTAGGGTTTTTAACCAATCTTGTGCATCCAAAAAGTTCATTTGTGTCATTGGATTAACATTTAGGTCATTTTCGTCCTCCGTAGGGTTATTTGTGGGCAATTAGGGTTTGTCACCAATCTTGTGCATCCAATAAGTTCATTTGTGTCATTGGATTAAGATTTAGGTCATTTTCATCCTCTCTAGGGTTATTTATGGGCAATTAGGGTTTTTAACTAATCTTGTGCATCCAATAAGTTCATTTGTGTCATTGGATTAACATTTAGGTCATTTTCGTCATCCCTATGCTTATTCTTGTGCAATTAGGGTTTTTAACCAATCTTGTGCATCCAATAAGTTCATTTGTGTCATTGGATTAACATTTAGGTCATTTTCGTCCTCTCTAGGGTATTTTATGTGCAATTAGGGTTTTTAACCAATCTTGTGCATCCAATAAGTTCATTGGTGTCATTGAATTAAGATTTGGGTCATTTTCGTCCTCCCTAGGGTTATTTAGGGGCAATTAGGGTTTTTAACCAATCTTGTGCATCCAATAAGTTCATTTGTGTCATTGGATTAACATTTAGGTCATTTTCGTCCTCCCTAGGCTTATTCTTGTCTAATTAGGGTTTTTAACCAATCTTGTGCCTCCAATAAGTTCATTTGTGTCATTGGATTAACATTTAGGTCATTTTCGTCCTCCCTAGGCTTATTCTTGTCTAATTAGGGTTTTTAACCAATCTTGTGCATCCAATAAGTTCATTTGTGTCATTGGATTAACATTTAGGTCATTTTCGTCATCCCTATGCTTATTCTTGTGCAATTAGGGTTTTGAACCAATCTTGTGCATCCAATAAGTTCATTTGTGTCATTGGATTAACATTTTGGTCATTTTCGTCCTCTCTAGGGTTATTTATGTGCAATTAGGGTTTTTAACCAATCTTGTGCATCCAATAAATTCATTTGTGTCATTGGATTAACATTTAGGTCATTTTCGTCCTCCCTAGGCTTATTCTTGTCTAATTAGGGTTTTTAACCAATCTTGTGCAACCAATAAGTTCATTTGTGTCATTGGATTAACATTTAGGTCATTTTCGTCCTCCCTAGGCTTATTCTTGTCTAATTAGGGTTTTTAACCAATCTTGTGCATCCAATAAGTTCATTTGTGTCATTGGATTAACATTTAGGTCATTTTCGTCCTCCTTAGGCTTATTCTTGTGCAATTAGGGTTTTTAACCAATCTTGTGCATCCAATAAGTTCATTTGTGTCATTGGATTAACATTTGGGTCATTTTCGTCCTCCCTAGGGTTATTTAGGGGCAATTAGGGTTTTTAACCAATCTTGTGCATCCAAAAAGTTCATTTGTGTCATTGGATTCACATTTAGGTCATTTTCGTCCTCCGTAGGGTTATTTGTGGCCAATTAGGGTTTGTCACCAATCTTGTGCATCTAATAAGTTCATCTGTGTCATTGGATTAACATTTAGGTCATTTTCATCCTCTCTAGGGTTATTTATGTGCAATTAGGGTTTTTAACTAATCTTGTGCATCCAATAAGTTCATTTGTGTCATTGGATTAACATTTAGGTCATTTTCGTCATCCCTAGGCTTATTCTTGTGCAATTAGGGTTTTTAACCAATCTTGTGCATCCAATAAGTTCATTTGTGTCATTGGATTAACATTTGGGTCATTTTCGTCCTCTCTAGGGTTATTTATGTGCAATTAGGGTTTTTAACCAATCTTTTGCATCCAATAAATTCATTTGTGTCATTGGATTAACATTTAGGTCATTTTCGTCCTCCCTAGGCTTATTCTTGTCTAATTAGGGTTTTTAACCAATCTTGTGCATCCAATAAGTTCATTTGTGTAATTGGATTAACATTTAGGTCATTTTCGTCCTCCCTAGGCTTATTCTTGTCTAATTAGGGTTTTTAACCAATCTTGTGCATCCAATAAGTTCATTTGTGTCATTGGATTAACATTTAGGTCATTTTCGTCCTTCCTAGGCTTATTCTTGTATAATTAGGGTTTTTAACCAATCTTGTGCATCCAATAAGTTCATTTGTGTCATTGGATTAACATTTTGGTCATTTTCGTCCTCCCTAGGCTTATTGATGTGCAATTAGGGTTTTTAACCAATCTTGTGCATCCAATAAGTTCATTTGTGTCATTGGATTAACATTTTGGTCATTTTCGTCCTCCCTAGGCTTATTCTTGTGCAATTAGGGATTTTAACCAATCTTGTGCATCCAATAAGTTCATTTGTGTCATTGGATTAACATTTAGGTCATTTTCGTCCTCCCTAGGCTTATTCTTGTCTAATTAGGGTTTTTAACCAATCTTGTGCATCCAATAAGTTCATTTGTGTCATTGGATTAACATTTAGGTCATTTTCGTCCTCCCTAGGCATATTCTTGTCCAATTAGGGTTTTAACCAATCTTGTGCATCCAATAGGTGTGTTTGTGTCATTGGATGATCAATTAGGTCATTTTCGTCCTTTTTATGCTTATTCTTGTCCAATTAGGGTTTTTAAGAAACCTTGTGCATCCAATAGGTGTGTTTGTGTCATTGGATGATCAATTAGGTCATTTTGGTCCTCCCTAGGCTTATTCTTGTCCAATTAGGGTTTTTAACCAATCTTGTGCATCCAATAGGTGTGTTTGTGTCATTGGATGATCAATTAGGTCATTTTCGTCCTCCCTAGGCTTATTCTTGTCCAATTAGGGTTTTTAACCAATCTTGTGCATCCAATAAGTTCATTTGTGTCATTGGATTAACATTTAGGTCATTTTCGTCCTCTCTAGGCATATTCTTGTCCAATTAGGGTTTTTAACCAATCTTGTGCATCCAATAAGTTCATTTGTGTCATTGGATTAACATTTAGGTCATTTTCGTCCTCCCTAGGCATATTCTTGTCCAATTAGGGTTTTTAACCAATCTTGTGCATCCAATAGGTGTGTTTGTGTCTTTGAATGATCAATTAGGTCATTTTCGTCCTCCCTAGGCTTATTCTTGTCCAATTAGGGTTTTTAACCAATCTTGTGCATCCAATAGGTGTGTTTGTGTCATTGGATGATCAATTAGGTCATTTTCGTCCTCCCTAGGCTTATTCTTGTCCAATTAGGGTTTTTAACCAATCTTGTGCATCCAATAACTTTGTTTGTGTCATTGAATTAATATTTTGGTCATTTTCGTCCTCCCTAGGCATGTTCTTGTCCAACTAGGGTTTTTAACCAATCTTGTGCATCCAATTGGTGTGTTTGTGTCATTGGATGATCAATTAGGTCATTTTCGTCCTCCCTAGGCTTATTCTTGTCCAATTAGGGTTTTTAACCAATCTTGTGCATCCAATAGGTGTGTTTGTGTCATTGGATGATCAATTAGGTCATTTTCGTCCTCCCTAGGCTTATTCTTGTCCAATTAGGGTTTTTAACCAATCTTGTGCATCCAATAGGTGTGTTTGTGTCATTGGATGATCAATTAGGTCATTTTCGTCCTTTCTATGCTTATTTTTGTCCAATTAGGGTTTTTAAGCAATCTTGTGCATCCAATAAGTTCATTTGTGTCATTGGATGATCAATTAGGTCATTTTCGTCCTCCCTAGGCATATTCTTGTCCAACTAGGGTTTCTAACCAATCTTGTGCTTCCAATAGATGTGTTTGTGTCATTGGATGATCAATTAGGTCATTTTCGTCCTCCCTAGGCTTATTCTTGTCCAATTAGGGTTTTTAACCAATCTTGTGCATCCAATAGGTGTGTTTGTGTCATTGGATGATCAATTAGGTCATTTTCGTCCTCCCTAGGCTTATTCTTGTCCAATTAGGGTTTTTAACCAATCTTGTGCATCCAATAGGTGTGTTTGTGTCATTGGATGATCAATTAGGTCATTTTCGTCCTCCCTAGGCTTATTCTTGTCCAATTAGGGTTTTTAACCAATCTTGTGCCTCAAATAAGTTTGTTTGTGTCATTGAATTAATATTTAGGTCATTTTCGTCCTCCCTAGGCATATTCTTGTCCAATTAGGGTTTTTAACCAATCTTGTGCAACCAATAGGTGTGTTTGTGTCATAGGATGATCAATTAGGTCATTTTCGTCCTCCCTAGGCTTATTGTTGTCCAATTAGGGTTTTTAACCAATCTTGTGCATCCAATAGGTGTGTTTGTGTCATTGGATGATCAATTAGGTCATTTTCGTCCTCCCTAGGCTTATTCTTGTCCAATTAGGATTTTTAACCAATCTTGTGCATCCAATAGGTGTGTTTGTGTCATTGGATGATCAATTAGCTCATTTTCGTCCTCCCTAGGCTTATTCTTGTCCAATTAGGGTTTTTAACCAATCTTGAGCATCCAATAGGTGTGTTTGTGTCATTGGATGATCAGTTAGGTCATTTTCGACCTCCCTAGGCTTATTCTTGTCCAATTAGGGTTTTTAACTAATCTTGTGCATCCAATAAGTTCATTTGTGTCATTGGATGATCAATTAGGTTATTTTCGTCCTCCCTAGGCTTATTTTTGTCCAATTAGGGTTTTTAACCAATCTTGTGCATCCAATAGGTGTGTTTGTGTCATTGGATGATCAATTAGGTCATTTTCGTCCTCCCTAGGCTTATTCTTGTCCAATTAGGATTTTTAACCAATCTTGTGCATCCAATAGGTGTGTTTGTGTCATTGGATTAACATTTAGGTCATTTTCGTCCTCCCTAGGCATATTCTTGTCCAATTAGAGTTTTAGACCAATATTGTGCATCCAATGGGTTTTTAACCAATCTTGTGCATCCAATAGGTGTGTTTGTGTCATTGGATGATCAATTAGGTCATTTTGTTCTCCCTAGGCCTATTCTTGTCCAATTAGGGTTTTTAACCAATCTTGTGCATCCAATAGGTGTGTTTGTGTCATTGGATGATCAATTAGGTCATTTTCGTCCTCCCTACGCTTATTCTTGTCCAATTAGGGTTTTTAACCAATCTTGTGCATCCAATAAGTTTGTTTATGTCATTGAATTAATATTTAGGTCATTTTCGTCCTCCCTAGGCATATTCTTGTCCAATTAGGGTTTTTAGCCAATCTTGGGCCTCCAATAGGTGTGTTTGTGTCATTGGATGATCAATTAGGTCATTTTCGTCCTCCCTAGGCTTATTCTTGTCCAATTAGGGTTTTTAACCAATCTTGTGCATCCAATAAGTTCATTTGTGTCATTGGATTAACATTTAGGTCATTTTCGTCCTCCCTAGGCATATTCTTGTCCAATTAGGGTTTTTAACCAATCTTGTGCTTCCAATAGGTGTGTTTGTGTCATTGGATGATCAATTAGGTCATTTCCGTCCTCCCTAGGCTTATTCTTGTCCAATTAGGGTTTTTAACCAATCTTGTGCATCCCATAAGTTCATTTGTGTTGTTGGATTAACATTTAGGTCATTTTCGTCCTCCCTAGGCATATTCTTGTCCAATTAGGGTTTTTAACCATTCTTGTGCTTCCAATAGGTGTGTTTGTGTCATTGGATGATCAATTGGGTCATTTTCGCCCTCCCTATGCTTATTCTTGTCCAATTAGGGTTTTTAACCAATCTTGTGCATCCAATAAGTTCATTTGTGTCATTGGATTAACATTTAGGTCATTTTCGTCCTCCCTAGGCATATTCTTGTCCAATTAGGGTTTTTAACCAATCTTGTGCTTCCAATAGGTGTGTTTGTGTCATTGGATGATCAATTAGGTCATTTTGGTCCTCCATAGGCATATTGTTGTCCAATTAGGGTTTTTAACCAATCTTGTGCATGCAATAGGTGTGTTTGTGTCATTGGATGATCAATTAGGTCATTTTCGTCCTCCCTAGGCATATTCTTGTCCAATTAGGGTTTTTAACCAATCTTGTGCATCCAATAGGTGTGTTTTTGTCATTGGATGATCAATTAGGTTATTTTCGTCCTCCCTAGCTTTATTCTTGTCCAATTAGGGTTTTTAACCAATCTTGTGCATCCAATAAGTTCATTTGTGTCATTGGATTAACATTTAGGTCATTTTCGTCCTCCCTAGGCATATTCTTGTCCAATTAGGGTTTTTAACCAATCTTGTGCATCCAATAGGTGTGTTTGTGTCATTGGATGATCAATTAGGTCTTTTTCGTTCTCCCTAGGCTTATTCTTGTCCAATTAGGGTTTTTAACCAATCTTGTGCATCCAATAAGTTTGTTTGTGTCATTGAATTAATATTTAGGTCATTTTCGTCCTCCCTAGGCATATTCTTGTCCAATTAGGGTTTTTAACCAATCTTATGCATCCAATAAGTTCATTAGTGTCATTGGATGATCAATTAGGTCATTTTCGTCCTCCCTTGGCATATTCTTGTCCAATTAGGGTTTTTAACCAATCTTGTGCATCCAATAGGTGTGTTTGTGTCATTGGATGATCAATTAGGTCATTTTCGTCCTCCCTAGGCATATTCTTGTCCAATTAGGGTTTTTAACGAATCTTGTGCATCCAATTGGTGTGTTTGTGTCATTGGATGATCAATTAGGTCATTTTCGTCCTCCCTAGGCTTATTCTTGTCCAATTATGGTTTTTAGCCAATCTTGTGCATCCAATAGGTGTGTTTGTGTCATTGGATGATCAATTAGGTCATTTTCGTCCTCCATAGGCTTATTCTTGTCCAATTAGGGTTTTTAACCAATCTTGTGCATCCAATAAGTTCATTTGTGTCATTAAATTAACGTTTAGGTCATTTTCGTCCTCCCTAGGCTTATTCTTGTCTAATTAGGGTTTTTAACCAATCTTGTGCATCCAATAAGTTCATTTGTGTCATTGGATTAACATTTAGGTCATTTTCGTCCTCCCTAGGCTTATTCTTGTGCAATTAGGGTTTTTAACCAATCTTGTGCATCCAATAAGTTCATTTGTGTCATTGGATTAACATTTTGGTCATTTTCGTCCTTCCTAGGGTTATTTATGGGCAATTAGGGTTTTTAACCACTCTTGTGCATCCAATAAGTTCATTTGTGTCATTGGATTAACATTTAGGTCATTTTCGTCCTCTCTAGGGTATTTTATGTGCAATTAGGGTTTTTAACCAATCTTGTGCATCCAAAAAGTTCATTTGTGTCTTTGAATTGACATTTAGGTCATTTTCGTCCTCTCTAGGGTTATTTAAGTGCAATTTTGGTTTTTAACCAATCTTGTGCATCCAATAAGTTCATTTGTGTCATTGGATTAACATTAAGGTAATTTTCGTCCTCACTAGGCTTATTCTTGTCCAATTAGGGTTTTTAACCAATCTTATGCATCCAATAAGTTCATTTGTGTCATTGGATTAACATTTAGGTCATTTTCGTCCTCCCTAGGCTTATTCTTGTGCAATTAGGGTTTTTAACCAATCTTGTGCATCCAATAAGTTCATTTGTGTCATTGGATTAACATTTTGGTCATTTTCGTCCTCCCTAGGCTTACTTATGTGCAATTAGGGTTTTTAACCAATCTTGTGCATCCAATAAGTTCAGTTGTGTCTTTGGATTAACATTTAGGTCATTTTCGTCCTCCCTAGGCTTATTCTTGTCTAATTAGGGTTTTTAACCAATCTTGTGCATCCAATAAGTTCATTTGTGTCATTGGATTAACATTTAGGTCATTTTCGTCCTCCCTAGGCTTATTCTTGTGAAATTAGGGTTTTTAACCAATCTTGTGCATCCAATAAGTTCATTTGTGTCATTGGATTAACATTTGGGTCATTTTCGTCCTCCCTAGGGTTATTTAGGGGCAATTAGGGTTTTTAACCAATCTTGTGCATCCAAAAAGTTCATTTGTGTCATTGGATTAACATTTAGGTCATTTTCGTCCTCCGTAGGGTTATTTGTGGGCAATTAGGGTTTGTCACCAATCTTGTGCATCCAATAAGTTCATTTGTGTCATTGGATTAAGATTTAGGTCATTTTCATCCTCTCTAGGGTTATTTATGGGCAATTAGGGTTTTTAACTAATCTTGTGCATCCAATAAGTTCATTTGTGTCATTGGATTAACATTTAGGTCATTTTCGTCATCCCTATGCTTATTCTTGTGCAATTAGGGTTTTTAACCAATCTTGTGCATCCAATAAGTTCATTTGTGTCATTGGATTAACATTTTGGTCATTTTTGTCCTCTTTAGGGTTATTTATGTGCAATTAGGGTTTTTAACCAATCTTGTGCATCCAATAAATTCATTTGTGTCATTGGATTAACATTTAGGTCATTTTCGTCCTACCTAGGCTTATTCTTGTCTAATTAGGGTTTTTAACTAATCTTGTGCATCCAATAAGTTCATTTGTGTCATTGGATTAACATTTTGGTCATTTTCGTCCTCCCTAGGCTTATTGATGTGCAATTAGGGTTTTTAACCAATCTTGTGCATCCAATAAGTTCATTTGTGTCATTGGATTAACATTTTGGTCATTTTCGTCCTCCCTAGGCTTATTCTTGTGCAATTAGGGTTTTTAACCAATCTTGTGCATCCAATAAGTTCATTTGTGTCATTGGATTAACATTTAGGTCATTTTCGTCCTCCCTATGCTTATTCTTGTCTAATTAGGGTTTTTAACCAATCTTGTGCATCCAATAAGTTCATTTGTGTCATTGGATTAACATTTAGGTCATTTTCGTCCTCCCTAGGCTTATTCTTGTGCAATTAGGGTTTTTAACCAATCTTGTGCATCCAATAAGTTCATTTGTGTCATTGGATTAACATTTTGGTCATTTTCGTCCTCCCTAGGGTTATTTATGGGCAATTAGGGTTTTTAACCAATCTTGTGCATCCAATAAGTTCATTTGTGTCATTGGATTAACATTTAGGTCATTTTCATCCTCTCTAGGGTATTTTATGTGCAATTAGGGTTTTTAACCAATCTTGTGCATCCAAAAAGTTCATTTGTGTCTTTGAATTAACATTTAGGTCATTTTCGTCCTCCCTAGGCTTATTCTTGTCTAATAAGGGTTTTTAACCAATCTTGTGCATCCAATAAGTTCATTTGTGTCATTGGATTAACATTTAGGTCATTTTCGTCCTCCCTAGGCTTATTCTTGTGCAATTAGGGTTTTTAACCAATCTTGTGTATCCAATAAGTTCATTTGTGTCATTGGATTAACATTTAGGTCATTTTCGTCCTCCCTAGACTTATTCTGGTGCAATTAGGGTTTTTAACCAATCTTGTGCATCCAATAAGTTCATTTGTGTCATTGGATTAACATTTAGGTCATTTTCGTCCTTCCTAGGCTTATTCTTGTCCAATTAGGGTTTTTAACCAATCTTCTGCATCCAATAGGTGTGTTTATGTCATTGGATGAACATTTAGGTCATTTTCGTCCTCCCTAGGCTTATTCTTGTGCAATTAGGGTTTTTAACCAATCTTGTGCATCCAATAAGTTCATTTGTGTCATTGGATTAACATTTAGGTCATTTTCGTCCTCCCTAGGCTTATTCTTGTCTAATTAGGGTTTTTAACCAATCTTGTGCATCCAATAAGTTCATTTGTGTCATTGGATTAACATTTAGGTCATTTTCGTCCTCCCTAGGCTTATTCTTTTCCAATTAGGGTTTCTAACCAATCTTGTGCATCCAATAGGTGTGTTTGTGTCATTGGATGAACATTTAGGTCATTTTCGTCCTCCCTAGGCTTATTCTTGTCCAATTAGGGTTTTTAACCAATCTTGTGCATCCAATAAGTTTATTTGTGTCATTGGATTAACATTTAGGTTATTTTCGTCCTCCCTAGGCTTATTCTTGTCCAATTAGGGTTTTTAACCAATCTTGTGCATCCAATAGGTGTGTTTGTGTCATTGGATGATCAATTAGGTCATTTTTGTCCTCCCTAGGCTTATTCTTGTCCAATTAGGGTTTTTAACCAATCTTGTGCATCCAATAGGTGTGTTTGTGTCATTGGAGGATCAATTAGGTCATTTTCATCCTCCCTAGGCTTATTCTTGCCCAATTAGGGTTTTTAACCAATCTTGTGCATCCAATAAGTTCATTTGTGTCATTGGATGATCAATTAGGTCATTTTCGTCCTCCCTAGGCATATTCTTGTCCAACTAGGGTTTTTAACCAATCTTGTGCATCCAATAGGTGTGTTTGTGTCTTTGGATGACCAATTAGGTCATTTTCGTCCTCCCTAGGCTTATTCTTGTCCAATTAGGGTTTTTAACCAATCTTGTGCATCCAATAGGTGTGTTTGTGTCATTGGATGATCAATTAGGTCATTTTTGTCCTCCCTAGGCTGATTCTTGTCCAATTAGGGTTTTTAACCAATCTTGTGCATCCAATAGGTGTGTTTGTGTCATTGGATGATCAATTAGGTCATTTTTGTCCTCCCTAGGCTTATTCTTGTCCAATTAGGGTTTTTAACCAATCTTGTGCATCCAATAGGTGTGTTTGTGTCATTGGCTGATCAATTAGGTCATTTTCGTCCTCCCTAGGCTTATTCTTGTCCAATTATTGTTTTTAACCAATCTTGTGCATCCAATAGGTGTGTTTGTGTCATTGGATGATCAATTAGGTCATTTTCGGCCTCCCTAGGATTATTCTTGTCCAATTAGGGATTTTAACCAATCTTGTGCATCCAATAGGTGTGTTTGTGTCATTGGATGATCAATTAGGTCATTTTTGTCCTCCCTAGGCTTATTCTTGTCCAATTAGGGTTTTTAACCAATCTTGTGCATCCAATAGGTGTGTTTGTGTCATTGGCTGATCAATTAGGTCATTTTCGTCCTCCCTAGGCTTATTCCTGTCCAATTAGGGTTTTTAACCAATCTTGTGCATCCAATAGGTGTGTTTGTGTCATTGGATGATCAATTAGGTCATTTTCGTCCTCCCTAGGCTTATTCTTGTCCAATTAGGGTTTTTAACCAATCTTGTGCATCCAATAGGTGTGTTTGTGTCATTGGATGATCAATTAAGTCATTTTCGTTCTCCCTGGGCATATTCTTGTCCAATTAGGGTTTTTAACCAATCTTGTGCATCCAATAGGTGTGTTTGTGTCATTGGATGATCAATTAGGTCATTTTCGTACTCCCTAGGCATATTCTTGTCCAATTAGGGTTTTTAACCAATCTTGTGCATCCAATAGGTGTGTTTGTGTCATTGGATGATCAATTAGGTCATTTACGTCCTCCCTAGGCTTATTCTTGTCCAATTAGGGTTTTTAACCAATCTTGTGCATCCAATAAGTTTATTTGTGTCATTGGATTAACATTTAGGTCATTTTCGTCCTCCCTAGGCATATTCTTGTCCAATTAGGGTTTTTAACCAATCTTGTGCATCCAATAGGTGTGTTTGTGTCATTGGATGATCAATTAGGTCTTTTTCGTTCTCCCTAGGCTTATTCTTGTCCAATTAGGGTTTTTAACCAATCTTGTGCATCCAATAAGTTTGTTTGTGTCATTGAATTAATATTTAGGTCATTTTCGTCCTCCCTAGGCATATTCTTGTCCAATTAGGGTTTTTAACCAATCTTATGCATCCAATAAGTTCATTAGTGTCATTGGATGATCAATTAGGTCATTTTCGTCCTCCCTTGGCATATTCTTGTCCAATTAGGGTTTTTAACCAATCTTGTGCATCCAATAGGTGTGTTTGTGTCATTGGATGATCAATTAGGTCATTTTCGTCCTCCCTAGGCATATTCTTGTCCAATTAGGGTTTTTAACGAATCTTGTGCATCCAATTGGTGTGTTTGTGTCATTGGATGATCAATTAGGTCATTTTCGTCCTCCCTAGGCTTATTCTTGTCCAATTATGGTTTTTAGCCAATCTTGTGCATCCAATAGGTGTGTTTGTGTCATTGGATGATCAATTAGGTCATTTTCGTCCTCCATAGGCTTATTCTTGTCCAATTAGGGTTTTTAACCAATCTTGTGCATCCAATAAGTTCATTTGTGTCATTAAATTAACGTTTAGGTCATTTTCGTCCTCCCTAGGCTTATTCTTGTCTAATTAGGGTTTTTAACCAATCTTGTGCATCCAATAAGTTCATTTGTGTCATTGGATTAACATTTAGGTCATTTTCGTCCTCCCTAGGCTTATTCTTGTGCAATTAGGGTTTTTAACCAATCTTGTGCATCCAATAAGTTCATTTGTGTCATTGGATTAACATTTGGGTCATTTTCGTCCTCCCTAGGGATATTTAGGGGCAATTAGGGTTTTTAACCAATCTTGTGCATCCAAAAAGTTCATTTGTGTCATTGGATTAACATTTAGGTCATTTTCGTCCTCTGTAGGGTTATTTGTGGGCAATTAGGGTTTGTCACCAATCTTGTGCATCCAATAAGTTCATTTGTGTCATTGGATTAACATTTAGGTCATTTTCATCCTCTCTACGGTTATTTATGTGCAATTAGGGTTTTTAACTAATCTTGTGCATCCAATAAGTTCATTTGTGTCATTGGATTAACATTTATGTCATTTTCGTCATCCCTAGGCTTATTCTTGTGCAATTAGGGTTTTTAACCAATCTTGTGCATCCAATAAGTTCATTTGTGTCATTGGATTAACATTTTGGTCATTTTCGTCCTCTCTAGGGTTATTTATGTGCAATTAGGGTTTTTAACCAATCTTTTGCATCCAATAAATTCATTTGTGTCATTGGATTAACATTTAGGTCATTTTCGTCCTCCCTAGGCTTATTCTTGTCTAATTAGGGTTTTTAACCAATCTTGTGCATCCAATAAGTTCATTTGTGTAATTGGATTAACATTTAGGTCATTTTCGTCCTCCCTAGGCTTATTCTTGTCTAATTAGGGTTTTTAACCAATCTTGTGCATCCAATAAGTTCATTTGTGTCATTGGATTAACATTTAGGTCATTTTCGTCCTTCCTAGGCTTATTCTTGTATAATTAGGGTTTTTAACCAATCTTGTGCATCCAATAAGTTCATTTGTGTCATTGGATTAACATTTTGGTCATTTTCGTCCTCCCTAGGCTTATTGATGTGCAATTAGGGTTTTTAACCAATCTTGTGCATCCAATAAGTTCATTTGTGTCATTGGATTAACATTTTGGTCATTTTCGTCCTCCCTAGGCTTATTCTTGTGCAATTAGGGATTTTAACCAATCTTGTGCATCCAATAAGTTCATTTGTGTCATTGGATTAACATTTAGGTCATTTTCGTCCTCCCTAGGCTTATTCTTGTCTAATTAGGGTTTTTAACCAATCTTGTGCATCCAATAAGTTCATTTGTGTCATTGGATTAACATTTAGGTCATTTTCGTCCTCCCTAGGCTTATTTTTGTGCAATTAGGGTTTTTAACCAATCTTGTGCATCCAATAAGTTCATTTGTGTCATTGGATTAACATTTAGGTCATTTTCGTCCTCTCTAGGGTATTTTATGTGCAATTAGGGTTTTTAACCAATCTTGTGCATCCAATAAGTTCATTGGTGTCATTGAATTAAGATTTGGGTCATTTTCGTCCTCCCTAGGGTTATTTAGGGGCAATTAGGGTTTTTAACCAATCTTGTGCATCCAATAAGTTCATTTGTGTCATTGGATTAACATTTAGGTCATTTTCGTCCTCCCTAGGCTTATTCTTGTCTAATTAGGGTTTTTAACCAATCTTGTGCCTCCAATAAGTTCATTTGTGTCATTGGATTAACATTTAGGTCATTTTCGTCCTCCCTAGGCTTATTCTTGTCTAATTAGGGTTTTTAACCAATCTTGTGCATCCAATAAGTTCATTTGTGTCATTGGATTAACATTTAGGTCATTTTCGTCATCCCTATGCTTATTCTTGTGCAATTAGGGTTTTGAACCAATCTTGTGCATCCAATAAGTTCATTTGTGTCATTGGATTAACATTTTGGTCATTTTCGTCCTCTCTAGGGTTATTTATGTGCAATTAGGGTTTTTAACCAATCTTGTGCATCCAATAAGTTCATTTGTGTCATTGGATTAACATTTAGGTCATTTTCGTCCTCCCTAGGGTTATATATGGGAAATTAGGGTTTTTAACCAATCTTGTGCATCCAATAAGTTCATTTGTGTCATTGGATTAACATTTAGGTCATTTTGGTCCTCCCTAGGGTTATATATGGGCAAATAGGGTTTTTAACCAATCTTGTGCATCCAATAAGTTCATTTGTGTCATTGGATTAACATTTAGGTCATTTTCGTCCTCTCTAGGGTTATTTATGTGCAATTAGGGTTTTTAACCAATCTTGTGCATCCAATAAGTTCATTTGTGTCATTGGATTAACATTTAGATCATTTTCGTCCTCCCTAGGCTTATTCTTGTCCAATTAGGGTTTTTAACCAATCTTGTGCATCCAATAGGTGTGTTTGTGTCATTGGATGAACATTTAGGTCATTTTCGTCCTCCCTAGGCTTATTCTTGTCCAATTAGGGTTTTTAATCAATCTTGTGCATCCAATATGTTCATTTGTGTCATTGGATGAACATTTAGGTCATTTTCGTCCTCCCTAGGCTTATTCTTGTCCAATTAGGGTTTTTAACCAATCTTGTGCATCCAATAGGTGTGTTTGTGTCATTGGATGAACATTTAGGTCATTTTCGTCCTCCCTAGGCTTATTCTTGTCCAATTAGGGTATTTAACCAATCTTGTGCATCCAATAAGTTCATTTGTGTCATTGGATGAACATTTAGGTCATTTTCGTCCTCCCTAGGCTTATTCTTGTCCAACTAGGGTGTTAAGCAATCTTGTGCATCCAATAAGTTCATTTGTGTCATTGGATTAACATTTAGGTCATTTTCGTCCTCCCTAGGCTTATTCTTGTCCAATTAGGGTTTTTAACCAATCTTGTGCATCCAATAGGTGTGTTTGTGTCATTGGATGAACATTTAGGTCATTTTCGTCCTCCCAAGGCTTATTCTTGTCCAATTAGGGTTTTTAACCAATCTTGTGCATCCAATAGGTGTGTTTGTGTCATTGGATGAAAATTTAGGTCATTTTCGTCCTCCCTAGGCTTATTCTTGTCCAATTAGGGTTTTTAACCAATCTTGTGCATCCAATAGGTGTGTTTAGTCATTTGATGAACATTTAGGTTATTTTCGTCCTCCCTAGGCTTATTCTTGTCCAATTAGGGTTTTTAATCAATCTTGTGCATCCAATAAGTTCATTTGTGTCATTGGATTAACATTTAGGTCATTTTCGTCCTCCCTAGGCTTATTCTTGTGCAATTAGGGTTTTTAACCAATCTTGTGCATCCAATAAGTTCATTTGTGTCATTGGATTAACATTTTGGTCATTTTCGTCCTCCCTAGGGTTATTTATGTGCAATTAGGGTTTTTAACCAATCTTGTGCATCCAATAAGTTCATTTGTGTCATTGGATTAACATTTAGGTCATTTTCGTCCTCCCTAGGCTTATTCTTGTGCAATTAGGGTTTTTAACCAATCTTATGCATCCAATAAGTTCATTTGTGTCATTGGATTAACATTTAGGTCATTTTCGTCCTCCCTAGGCTTATTCTTGTGCAATTAGGGTTTTTAACCAATCTTGTGCATCCAATAAGTTCATTTGTGTCATTGGATTAACATTTTGGTCATTTTCGTCCTCCCTAGGGTTATTTATGGGCAATTAGGGTTTTTAACCAATCTTGTGCATCCAATAAGTTCATTTGTGTCATTGGATTAACATTTAGGTCATTTTCATCCTCTCTAGGGTATTTTATGTGCAATTAGGGTTTTTAACCAATCTTGTGCATCCAAAAAGTTCATTTGTGTCTTTGAATTAACATTTAGGTCATTTTCGTCCTCCCTAGGCTTATTCTTGTCTAATAAGGGTTTTTAACCAATCTTGTGCATCCAATAAGTTCATTTGTGTCATTGGATTAACATTTAGGTCATTTTCGTCCTCCCTAGGCTTATTCTTGTGCAATTAGGGTTTTTAACCAATCTTGTGTATCCAATAAGTTCATTTGTGTCATTGGATTAACATTTGGGTCATTTTCGTCCTCCCTAGGGATATTTAGGGGCAATTAGGGTTTTTAACCAATCTTGTGCATCCAAAAAGTTCATTTGTGTCATTGGATTAACATTTAGGTCATTTTCGTCCTCCGTAGGGTTATTTGTGGGCAATTAGGGTTTGTCACCAATCTTGTGCATCCAATAAGTTCATTTGTGTCATTGGATTAAGATTTAGGTCATTTTCATCCTCTCTAGGGTTATTTATGGGCAATTAGGGTTTTTAACTAATCTTGTGCATCCAATAAGTTCATTTGTGTCATTGGATTAACATTTAGGTCATTTTCGTCATCCCTATGCTTATTCTTGTGCAATTAGGGTTTTTAACCAATCTTGTGCATCCAATAAGTTCATTTGTGTCATTGGATTAACATTTTGGTCATTTTTGTCCTCTTTAGGGTTATTTATGTGCAATTAGGGTTTTTAACCAATCTTGTGCATCCAATAAATTCATTTGTGTCATTGGATTAACATTTAGGTCATTTTCGTCCTACCTAGGCTTATTCTTGTCTAATTAGGGTTTTTAACTAATCTTGTGCATCCAATAAGTTCATTTGTGTCATTGGATTAACATTTTGGTCATTTTCGTCCTCCCTAGGCTTATTGATGTGCAATTAGGGTTTTTAACCAATCTTGTGCATCCAATAAGTTCATTTGTGTCATTGGATTAACATTTTGGTCATTTTCGTCCTCCCTAGGCTTATTCTTGTGCAATTAGGGTTTTTAACCAATCTTGTGCATCCAATAAGTTCATTTGTGTCATTGGATTAACATTTAGGTCATTTTCGTCCTCCCTATGCTTATTCTTGTCTAATTAGGGTTTTTAACCAATCTTGTGCATCCAATAAGTTCATTTGTGTCATTGGATTAACATTTAGGTCATTTTCGTCCTCCCTAGGCTTATTCTTGTGCAATTAGGGTTTTTAACCAATCTTGTGCATCCAATAAGTTCATTTGTGTCATTGGATTAACATTTGGGTCATTTTCGTCCTCCCTAGGGATATTTAGGGGCAATTAGGGTTTTTAACCAATCTTGTGCATCCAAAAAGTTCATTTGTGTCATTGGATTAACATTTAGGTCATTTTCGTCCTCCGTAGGGTTATTTGTGGGCAATTAGGGTTTGTCACCAATCTTGTGCATCCAATAAGTTCATATGTGTCATTGGATTAACATTTAGGTCATTTTCATCCTCTCTAGGGTTATTTATGTGCAATTAGGGTTTTTAACTAATCTTGTGCATCCAATAAGTTCATTTGTGTCATTGGATTAACATTTAGGTCATTTTCGTCATCCCTAGGCTTATTCTTGTGCAATTAGGGTTTTTAACCAATCTTGTGCATCCAATAAGTTCATTTGTGTCATTGCATTAACATTTTGGTCATTTTCGTCCTCTCTAGGGTTATTTATGTGCAATTAGGGTTTTTAACCAATCTTTTGCATCCAATAAATTCATTTGTGTCATTGGATTAACATTTAGGTCATTTTCGTCCTCCCTAGGCTTATTCTTGTGCAATTAGGGTTTTTAACCAATCTTGTGCATCCAATAAGTTCATTTGTGTCATTGGATTAACATTTTGGTCATTTTCGTCCTCCCTAGGGTTATTTATGGGCAATTAGGGTTTTTAACCAATCTTGTGCATCCAATAAGTTCATTTGTGTCATTGGATTAACATTTAGGTCATTTTCGTCCTCTCTAGGGTATTTTATGTGCAATTAGGGTTTTTAACCAATCTTGTGCATCCAAAAAGTTCATTTGTGTCTTTGAATTGACATTTAGGTCATTTTCGTCCTTTCTAGGGTTATTTAATTGCAATTTGGGTTTTTAACCAATCTTGTGCATCCAATAAGTTCATTTGTGTCATTGGATTAACATTAAGGTCATTTTCGTCCTCACTAGGCTTATTCTTGTCCAATTAGGGTTTTTAACCAATCTTATGCATCCAATAAGTTCATTTGTGTCATTGGATTAACATTTAGGTCATTTTCGTCCTCCCTAGGCTTATTCTTGTGCAATTAGGGTTTTTAACCAATCTTGTGCATCCAATAAGTTCATTTGTGTCATTGGATTAACATTTTGGTCATTTTCGTCCTCCCTAGGCTTACTTATGTGCAATTAGGGTTTTTAACCAATCTTGTGCATCCAATAAGTTCAGTTGTGTCTTTGGATTAACATTTAGGTCATTTTCGTCCTCCCTAGGCTTATTCTTGTCTAATAAGGGTTTTTAACCAATCTTGTGCATCCAATAAGTTCATTTGTGTCATTGGATTAACATTTAGGTCATTTTCGTCCTCCCTAGGCTTATTCTTGTGCAATTAGGGTTTTTAACCAATCTTGTGTATCCAATAAGTTCATTTGTGTCATTGTATTAACATTTGGGTCATTTTCGTCCTCCCTAGGGATATTTAGGGGCAATTAGGGTTTTTAACCAATCTTGTGCATCCAAAAAGTTCATTTGTGTCATTGGATTAACATTTAGGTCATTTTCGTCCTCCGTAGGGTTATTTGTGGGCAATTAGGGTTTGTCACCAATCTTGTGCATCCAATAAGTTCATTTGTGTCATTGGATTAACATTTAGGTCATTTTCATCCTCTCTAGGGTTATTTATGTGCAATTAGGGTTTTTAACCAATCTTGTGCATCCAATAAGTTCATTTGTGTCATTGGATTAACATTGAGGTCATTTTCGTCCTCCCTAGTCTTATTCTTGTGCAATTAGGGTTTTTAACCAATCTTGTGCATCCAATAAGTTCATTTGTGTCATTGGATTAACATTTAGGTCATTTTCGTCCTCCCTAGGCTAATTCTTGTGCAATTAGGGTTTTTAACCAATCTTGTGCATCCAATAAGTTCATTTGTGTCATTGGATTAACATTTTGGTCATTTTCGTCCTCCTTAGGGTTATTTATGGGCAATTAGGGTTTTTAACCAATCTTGTGCATCCAATAAGTTCATTTGTGTCATTGGATTAACATTTAGGTCATTTTCGTCCTCTCTAGGGTATTTTATGTGCAATTAGGGTTTTTAACCAATCTTGTGCATCCAAAAAGTTCATTTGTGTCTTTGAATTGACATTTAGGTCATTTTCGTCCTTTCTAGGGTTATTTAAGTGCAATTTGGGTTTTTAACCAATCTTGTGCATCCAATAAGTTCATTTGTGTCATTGGATTAACATTTGGGTCATTTTCGTCCTCCCTAGGGATATTTAGGGGCAATTAGGGTTTTTAACCAATCTTGTGCATCCAAAAATTTCATTTGTGTCATTGGATTAACATTTAGGTCATTTTCGTCCTCCGTAGGGTTATTTGTGGGCAATTAGGGTTTGTCACCAATCTTGTGCATCCAATAAGTTCATTTGTGTCATTGGATTAACATTTAGGTCATTTTCATCCTCTCTAGGGTTATTTATGTGCAATTAGGGTTTTTAACTAATCTTGTGCATCCAATAAGTTCATTTGTGTCATTGGATTAACATTTAGGTCATTTTCGTCATCCCTAGGCTTATTCTTGTGCAATTAGGGTTTTTAACCAATCTTGTGCATCCAATAAGTTCATTTGTGTCATTGGATTAGCATTTTGGTCATTTTCGTCCTCTCTAGGGTTATTTATGTGCAATTAGGGTTTTTAACCAATCTTTTGCATCCAATAAATTCATTTGTGTCATTGGATTAACATTTAGGTCATTTTCGTCCTCCCTAGGCTTATTCTTGTCTAATTTGGGTTTTTAACCAATCTTGTGCATCCAATAAGTTCATTTGTGTCATTGGATTAACATTTAGGTCATTTTCGTCCTCCCTAGGCTTATTCTTGTCTAATTAGGGTTTTTAACCAATCTTGTGCATCCAATAACTTCATTTGTGTCATTGGATTAACATTTAGGTCATCTTCGTCCTCCCTAGGCTTATTCTTGTGCTATTAGGGTTTTTAACCAATCTTGTGCATCCAATAAGTTCATTTGTGTCATTGGATTAACATTTGGGTCATTTTCGTCCTCCCTAGGGTTATTTAGGGGCAATTAGGGTTTTTAACCAATCTTGTGCATCCAAAAAGTTCATTTGTGTCATTGGATTAACATTTAGGTCATTTTCGTCCTCCGTAGGGTTATTTGTGGGCAATTAGGGTTTGTCACCAATCTTGTGCATCCAATAAGTTCATTTGTGTCATTGGATTAACATTTAGGTCATTTTCATCCTCTCTAGGGTTATTTATGTGCAATTATGTTAACTAATCTTGTGCATCCAATAAGTTCATTTGTGTCATTGGATTAACATTTAGGTCATTTTCGTCATCCCTAGGCTTATTCTTGTGCAATTAGGGCTTTTAACCAATCTGGTGCATCCAAAAAGTTCATTTGTGTCTTTGAATTGACATTTAGGTCATTTTCGTCCTCTTAAGGGTTACTTAAGTGCAATTTGGGTTTTTAACCAATCTTGTGCATCCAATAAGTTCATTTGTATCATTGGATTAACATTTAAGTAATTTTCATCCTCACTAGGCTTATTCTTGTCCAATTAGGGTTTTTAACCAATCTTATGCATCCAATAAGTTCATTTGTTTCATTGGATTAACATTTTGGTCATTTTCGTCCTCCCTAGGCTTATTTATGTGCAATTAGGGTTTTTAACCAATCTTGTGCATCCAATAAGTTCATTTGTGTCATTGGATTAACATTTTGGTCATTTTCGTCCTCACTAGGGTTATTTATGGGCAATTAGGGTTTTTAACCAATCTTGTGCATCCAATAAGTTCATTTGTGTCATTGGATTAACATTGAGGTCATTTTCGTCCTCCCTAGGCTTATTCTTGTGCAATTAGGGTTTTTAACCAATCTTGTGCATCCAATAAGTTCATTTGTGTCATTGGATTAACATTTAGGTCATTTTCGTCCTCCCTAGGCTTATTCTTGTGCAATTAGGGTTTTTAACCAATCTTGTGCATCCAATAAGTTCATTTGTGTCATTGGATTAACATTTTGGTCATTTTCGTCCTCCCTAGGGTTATTTATGGGCAATTAGGGTTTTTAACCAATCTTGTGCATCCAATAAGTTCATTTGTGTCATTGGATTAACATTTAGGTCATTTTCGTCCTCTCTAGGGTATTTTATGTGCAATTAGGGTTTTTAACCAATCTTGTGCATCCAAAAAGTTCATTTGTGTCTTTGAATTGACATTTAGGTCATTTTCGTCCTCTCTAGGGTTATTTAAGTGCAATTTGGGTTTTTCACCAATCTTGTGCATCCAATAAGTTCATTTGTGTCATTGGATTAACATTAAGGTAATTTTCGTCCTCACTAGGCTTATTCTTGTCCAATTAGGGTTTTTAACCAATCTTATGCATCCAATAAGTTCATTTGTGTCATTGGATTAACATTTAGGTCATTTTCGTCCTCCCTAGGCTTATTCTTGTGCAATTAGGGTTTTTAACCAATCTTGTGTATCCAATAAGTTCATTTGTGTCGTTGGATTAACATTTTGGTCATTTTCGTCCTCACTAGGCTTATTTATGTGCAATTAGGGTTTTTAACCAATCTTGTGCATCCAATAAGTTCATTTGTGTCTTTGGATTAACGTTTAGGTCATTTTCGTCCTCCCTAGGCTTATTCTTGTCTAATTAGGGTTTTTAACAAATCTTGTGCATCCAATAAGTTCATTTGTGTCATTGGATTAACATTTAGGTCATTTTCGTCCTCCCTAGGCTTATTCTTGTGCAATTAGGGTTTTTAACCAATCTTGTGCATCTAATAAGTTCATTTGTGTCATTGGATTAACATTTGGGTCATTTTCGTCCTCCCTAGGGTTTTTTAGGGGCAATTAGGGTTTTTAACCAATCTTGTGCATCCAATAAGTTCATTTGTGTCATTGGATTAACATTTAGGTCATTTACGTCCTCCCTAGGCTTATTCTTGTCCAATTAGTGTTTTTAACCAATCTTGTGCATCCAAAAAGTTCATTTGTGTCTTTGGATTTACATTTAGTTCATTTTCGTCCGGTCTAGGGTTATTTATGTGCAATTAGGGTTTTTAACCAATCTTGTGCATCCAATGAGTTCATGTGTGTCATTGGATTAACATTTAGGTCATTTTTGTCCTCCCTAGGCTTATCCTTGTGCAATTAGGGTTTTTAACCAATCTTGTGCATCCAAAAAGTTTATTTGTGTCATTGGATTAACATTTAGGTCATTTTCGTCCTCCCTAGGGTTATTTATGGGCAATTAGGGTTTTTAACCAATCTTGTGCATCCAATAAGTTTATTTGTATCATTGGATTATTATTTAGGTCATTTTTGTCCTCCCTAGGCTTATTCTTGTCCAATTAGGGTTTTTACCCAATCTTGTGCATCCAAAAAGTTAATTTGTGTCATTGGATTAACATTTAGGTCATTTTCGTCCTCTCTAGGGTTATTTATGTGCAATTAGGGTTTTTAACCAATCTTGTGCATCCAATAAGTTCATTTGTGTCATTGGATTAGCATTTAGGTCATTTTCGTCTGCCCTAGGCTTATTCTTGTGCAATTAGGGCTTTTAACCAATCTTGTGCATCCAAAAAGTTCATTTGTGTCTTTGAATTGACATATATGTCATTTTCGTCCTCTCTAGGGTTATTTATGTGCAATTAGGGTTTTTAACCAATCTTGTGCATCCAATAAGTTCATTTGTGTCATTAGATTAACATTTAGGTCATTTTCGTCCTCAATAGGCTTATTCTTGTCCAATTATGGTTTTTAACCAATCTTGTGCATCCAATAAGTTCATTTGTGTCATTGGATTAACATTTAGGTCATTTTCGTCCTCCTTAGGCTTATTCTTGTGCAATAAGGGTTTTTAACCAATCTTGTGCGTCCAATAAATTCCTTTGTGTCATTGGATTAACATTTAGGTCATTTTTGTCATCCCTAGGCTTATTTATGTGCAATTAGGGTTTTTAACCAATCTTGTGCATCCAAAAAGTTCTTTTTATTCATTGGATTAACATTTAGGTCATTTTCGTCCTCCCTAGGGTTATTTATGGGCAATTAGGGTTTTTAACCAATCTTGTGCATCTAATAAATTCATTTGTGTCATTGGATTATTATTTAGGTCATTTTCGTCCTCCCTAGGCTTATTCTTTTACAATTAGGGTTTTTAACCAATCTTGTGCATCCAAAAAGTTAATTTCTGTCATTGGATTAACATTTAGGTCATTTTCATCCTCTCTAGGGTAATTTATGTGCAATTAGGGTTTTTAACCAATCTTGTGCATCCAATAAGTTCATTTGTGTCATTAGATTAGCATTTAGGTCATTTTCGTCCGCCCTAGGCTTATTCTTGTGCAATTAGGGCTTTTAACCAATCTTGTGCATCCAAAAAGTTCATTTGTGTCTTTGAATTGTCATTTAGGTCATTTTCGTCCTCTCTAGGGTTATTTATGTTCAATTAGGGTTTTTAACCAATCTTGTGCATCGAATAAGTTCATTTGTGTCATTGGATTAACATTAAGGTCTTTTTCGTCCTCCCTAGGCTTATTCTTGTGCAATTAGGTCTTTTAACCAATCTTGTGCATCCAAAAAGTTCATTTGTGTCTTTGAATTGACATTTAGGTCATTTTCGTCCTCTCTAGGGTTATTTAAGTGCAATTTGGGTTTTTAACCAATCTTGTGCATCCAATAAGTTTATTTGTGTCATTGGATTAACATTTAGGTAATTTTCGTCCTCACTAGGCTTATTCTTGTCCAATTAGGGTTTTTAACCAATCTTATGCATCCAATAAGTTCATTTGTGTCATTGGATTAACATTTAGGTCATTTTCGTCCTCCCTAGGCTTATCCTTGTGCAATTAGGGTTTTTAACCAATCTTGTGCATCCAATAAGTTCATTTGTCTCATTGGATTAACATCTTGGTCATTTTCGTCCTCCCTAGGCTTATTTATGTGCAATTACGGTTTTTAACCAATCTTGTGCATCCAATAAGTTTATTTGTGTCATTGGATTAACATTTAGGTCATTTTCGTCCTCCCTAGGGTTATTTATGGGCAATTAGGGTTTTTAACCAATCTTGTGCATCCAATAAGTTCATTTGTGTCATTGGATTAACATTTATGTCATTTTCGTCCTCTCTAGGGTATTTTATGTGCAATTAGGGTTTTTAACCAATCTTGTGCATCCAAAAAGTTCATTTGTGTCATTGGATTAACATTTAGGTCATTTTCGTCCTTCCTAGGCTTATTCTTGTGCAATTAGGGTTTTTAACCAATCTTGTGCATCTAATAAGTTCATTTGTGTCATTGGATTAACATTTGGGTCATTTTCGTCCTCCCTAGGGTTTTTTAGGGGCAATTAGGGTTTTTAACCAATCTTGTGCATCCAATAAGTTCATTTGTGTCATTGGATTAACATTTAGGTCATTTA
>JBBPBR010000008.1:20129865-20191131 GCA_037974775.1 Cicer pinnatifidum | reverse complement strand
GTCCTCCCTAGGGTTATTTATGGGCAATTAGGGTTTTTAACCAATCTTGTGCATCCAATAAGTTTATTTGTATCATTGGATTATTATTTAGGTCATTTTTGTCCTCCCTAGGCTTATTCTTGTCCAATTAGGGTTTTTACCCAATCTTGTGCATCCAAAAAGTTAATTTGTGTCATTGGATTAACATTTAGGTCATTTTCGTCCTCTCTAGGGTTATTTATGTGCAATTAGGGTTTTTAACCAATCTTGTGCATCCAATAAGTTCATTTGTGTCATTGGATTAGCATTTAGGTCATTTTCGTCCGCCCTAGGCTTATTCTTGTGCAATTAGGGCTTTTAACCAATCTTGTGCATCCAAAAAGTTCATTTGTGTCTTTGAATTGTCATTTAGGTCATTTTCGTCCTCTCTAGGGTTATTTATGTTCAATTAGGGTTTTTAACCAATCTTGTGCATCGAATAAGTTCATTTGTGTCATTGGATTAACATTTAGGTCTTTTTCGTCCTCCCTAGGCTTATTCTTGTGCAATTAGGTCTTTTAACCAATCTTGTGCATCCAAAAAGTTCATTTGTGTCTTTGAATTGACATTTAGGTCATTTTCGTCCTCTCTAGGGTTATTTAAGTGCAATTTGGGTTTTTAACCAATCTTGTGCATCCAATAAGTTTATTTGTGTCATTGGATTAACATTTAGGTAATTTTCGTCCTCACTAGGCTTATTCTTGTCCAATTAGGGTTTTTAACCAATCTTATGCATCCAATAAGTTCATTTGTGTCATTGGATTAACATTTAGGTCATTTTCGTCCTCCCTAGGCTTATCCTTGTGCAATTAGGGTTTTTAACCAATCTTGTGCATCCAATAAGTTCATTTGTCTCATTGGATTAACATCTTGGTCATTTTCGTCCTCCCTAGGCTTATTTATGTGCAATTACGGTTTTTAACCAATCTTGTGCATCCAATAAGTTTATTTGTGTCATTGGATTAACATTTAGGTCATTTTCGTCCTCCCTAGGGTTATTTATGGGCAATTAGGGTTTTTAACCAATCTTGTGCATCCAATAAGTTCATTTGTGTCATTGGATTAACATTTATGTCATTTTCGTCCTCTCTAGGGTATTTTATGTGCAATTAGGGTTTTTAACCAATCTTGTGCATCCAAAAAGTTCATTTGTGTCATTGGATTAACATTTAGGTCATTTTCGTCCTTCCTAGGCTTATTCTTGTGCAATTAGGGTTTTTAACCAATCTTGTGCATCTAATAAGTTCATTTGTGTCATTGGATTAACATTTGGGTCATTTTCGTCCTCCCTAGGGTTTTTTAGGGGCAATTAGGGTTTTTAACCAATCTTGTGCATCCAATAAGTTCATTTGTGTCATTGGATTAACATTTAGGTCATTTATGTCCTCCCTAGGCTTATTCTTGTCCAATTAGTGTTTTTAACCAATCTTGTGCATCCAAAAAGTTCATTTGTGTCTTTGGATTTACATTTAGGTCATTTTCGTCCGGTCTAGGGTTATTTATGTGCAATTAGGGTTTTTAACCAATCTTGTGCATCCAATGAGTTCATGTGTGTCATTGGATTAACATTTAGGTCATTTTTGTCCTCCCTAGGCTTATCCTTGTGCAATTAGGGTTTTTAACCAATCTTGTGCATCCAAAAAGTTTATTTGTGTCATTGGATTAACATTTAGGTCATTTTTGTCCTCCCTAGGGTTATTTATGGGCAATTAGGGTTTTTAACCAATCTTGTGCATCCAATAAGTTTATTTGTATCATTGGATTATTATTTAGGTCATTTTTGTCCTCCCTAGGCTTATTCTTGTCCAATTAGGGTTTTTACCCAATCTTGTGCATCCAAAAAGTTAATTTGTGTCATTGGATTAACATTTAGGTCATTTTCGTCCTCTCTAGGGTTATTTATGTGCAATTAGGGTTTTTAACCAATCTTGTGCATCCAATAAGTTCATTTGTGTCATTGGATTAGCATTTAGGTCATTTTCGTCTGCCCTGGGCTTATTCTTGTGCAATTAGGGCTTTTAACCAATCTTGTGCATCCAAAAAGTTCATTTGTGTCTTTTAATTGACATATATGTCATTTTCGTCCTCTCTAGGGTTATTTATGTGCAATTAGGGTTTTTAACCAATCTTGTGCATCCAATAAGTTCATTTGTGTCATTAGACTAACATTTAGGTCATTTTCGTCCTCAATAGGCTTATTCTTGTCCAATTAGGGTTTTTAACCAATCTTGTGCATCCAATAAGTTCATTTGTGTCATTGGATTAACATTTAGGTCATTTTCGTCCTCCTTAGGCTTATTCTTGTGCAATAAGGGTTTTTAACCAATCTTGTGCATCCAATAAATTCCTTTGTGTCATTGGATTAACATTTAGGTCATTTTTGTCATCCCCAGGCTTATTTATGTGCAATTAGGGTTTTTAACCAATCTTGTGCATCCAAAAAGTTCTTTTTATTCATTGGATTAACATTTAGGTCATTTTCGTCCTCCCTAGGGTTATTTATGGGCAATTAGGGTTTTTAACCAATCTTGTGCATCTAATAAGTTCATTTGTGTCATTGGATTATTATTTAGGTCATTTTCGTCCTCCCTAGGCTTATTCTTTTACAATTAGGGTTTTTAACCAATCTTGTGCATCCAAAAAGTTAATTGCTGTCATTGGATTAACATTTAGGTCATTTTCATCCTCTCTAGGGTAATTTATGTGCAATTAGGGTTTTTAACCAATCTTGTGCATCCAATAAGTTCATTTGTGTCATTGGATTAGCATTTAGGTCATTTTCGTCCGCCCTAGGCTTATTCTTGTGCAATTAGGGCTTTTAACCAATCTTGTGCATCCAAAAAGTTCATTTGTGTCTTTGAATTGTCATTTAGGTCATTTTCGTCCTCTCTAGGGTTATTTATGTTCAATTAGGGTTTTTAACCAATCTTGTGCATCGAATAAGTTCATTTGTGTCATTGGATTAACATTTAGGTCTTTTTCGTCCTCCCTAGGCTTATTCTTGTGCAATTAGGTCTTTTAACCAATCTTGTGCATCCAAAAAGTTCATTTGTGTCTTTGAATTGACATTTAGGTCATTTTCGTCCTCTCTAGGGTTATTTAAGTGCAATTTGGGTATTTAACCAATCTTGTGCATCCAATAAGTTTATTTGTGTCATTGGATTAACATTTAGGTAATTTTCGTCCTCACTAGGCTTATTCTTGTCCAATTAGGGTTTTTAACCAATCTTATGCATCCAATAAGTTCATTTGTGTCATTGGATTAACATTTAGGTCATTTTCGTCCTCCCTAGGCTTATCCTTGTGCAATTAGGGTTTTTAACCAATCTTGTGCATCCAATAAGTTCATTTGTCTCATTGGATTAACATCTTGGTCATTTTCGTCCTCCCTAGGCTTATTTATGTGCAATTACGGTTTTTAACCAATCTTGTGCATCCAATAAGTTTATTTGTGTCATTGGATTAACATTTAGGTCATTTTCGTCCTCCCTAGGGTTATTTATGGGCAATTAGGGTTTTTAACCAATCTTGTGCATCCAATAAGTTCATTTGTGTCATTGGATTAACATTTATGTCATTTTCGTCCTCTCTAGGGTATTTTATGTGCAATTAGGGTTTTTAACCAATCTTGTGCATCCAAAAAGTTCATTTGTGTCATTGGATTAACATTTAGGTCATTTTCGTCCTTCCTAGGCTTATTCTTGTGCAATTAGGGTTTTTAACCAATCTTGTGCATCCAATAAGTTCATTTGTGTCATTGGATTAACATGTAGGTCATTTTCGTCCTCCCTAGGCTTATTCTTATGCAATTAGAGTTTTTAACCAATCTTGTGCATACAATAAGTTCATTTGTGTCATTGGATTGACATTTAGGTCATTCTCATCCTCCCTAGGGTTATTCTTGTGCAATTAGGGCTTTTAACCAATCTTGTGCATCCAAAAAGATCATTTGTGTCTTTGAATTGACATTTAGGTCATTTTCGTCCTCTCTAGGGTTATTTATGTGCAATTAGGGTTTTTAACCAATCTTGTGCATCCAATAAGTTCATTTGTGTCATTGGATTAACATTTAGGTCATTTTCGTCCTCCCTAGGCTTATTCTTGTCCAATTAGGGTTTTTAACCAATCTTGTGCATCCAATAAGTTCATTTGTGTCATTCGATTAACATTTAGGTCATTTTCGTCCTCCTTAGGCTTATTCTTGTGTAATTAGGGTTTTTAACCAATCTTGTGCATCCAATAAATTCCTTTGTGTCATTGGATTAACATTAAGGTCATTTTCGTCCTCCCTAGCCTTATTTATGTGCAATTAGGGTTTTTAACCAATCTTGTGCATCCAAAAAGTTCTTTTTTGTGATTGGATTATTATTTAGGTTATTTTTGTCCTCCCTAGGCTTATTCTTGAGCAATTAGGGTTTTTAACCAATCTTGTGCATCCAAAAAGTTAATTTGTGTCTTTGGATTAACATTTAGGTGATTTTCGTCCTCTCTAGGGTTATTTATGTGCAATTAGGGTTTTTAACCAATCTTGTGCATCCAATGAGTTCATGTGTGTCTTTGGATTAACATTTAGGTCATTTGCGTCCACCCTAGGCTTATTGTTTTGCAATTAGGGGTTTTATCCAATCTTGTGCATCCAATAAGTTTGTTTGTGTCATTGGATTAACATTTTGGTCATTTTAGTCCTCCCTAGGCTTATTTATGTGCAATTAGGGTTTTTAACCAATCTTGTGCATCCAATAAGTTCATTTGTGTCATTGGATTAGCATTTAGGTCATTTTCGTCCTCTCTAGGGTTATTTATATGTAATTAGGGTTTTTAACCAACCTTGTGCACCCAATGAGTTCCTGTGTGTCATTGGATTAACATTTAGGTCATTTTCGTCCTCCCTAGGCTTATTTATGTGCAATTAGGGTATTTAACCAATCTTGTGCATCCAAAAACTTCATTTGTGTCTTTGAATTGACATTTAGGTCATTTTCGTCCTCGCTAGGGTTATTTATGTGCATTTAGGGTTTTTATCCAATCTTGTGCATCCAATAAGTTCATTTGTGTCATTGGATTAGCATTTAGGTCATTTTCGTCCTCCCTAGGCTTATTCTTGTGCAATTAAGGCTTTTAACCAATCTTGTGCATCCAAAAAGTTCATTTGTGTCTTTGAATTGACATTTAGGTCATTATCGTCCTCTCGAGGGTTATTTAAGTGCAATTTGGGTTTTTAACCAATCTTGTGCATCCAATAAGTTTATTTGTGTCATTGGATTAACATTTAGGTAATTTTCGTCCTCCCTAGGCTTATTCTTGTGCAATTAGGGTTTTTAACCAATCTTGTGCATCCAATAAGTTCATTTGTCTCATTGGATTAACATTTTGGTCATTTTCGTCCTCCCTAGGCTTATTTATGTGCAATTAGGGTTTTTAACCAATCTTGTGCATCCAATAAGTTCATTTGTGTCATTGGATTAACATTTAGGTCATTTTCGTCCTCCCTAGGGTTATTTATGGGCAATTAGGGTTTTTAACCAATCTTGTGCATCCAATAAGTTCATTTGTGATATTGGATTAACATTTAGGTCATTTTCGTCCGCCCTAGGCTTATTCTTGTGCAATTAGGGTTTTTAACCAATCTTGTGCATTCAATAAGTTCATTTGTGTCATTGGATTAACATTTTGGTCATTTTCGTCCTCCTTAGGCTTATTCTTGTGTAATTAGGGTTTTTAACCAATCTTGTGCATCCAATAAATTCCTTTGTGTCATTGGATTAACATTAAGGTCATTTTCGTCCTCCCTAGCCTTATTTATGTGCAATTAGGGTTTTTAACCAATCTTGTGCATCCAAAAAGTTCTTTTTTGTCATTGGATTAACATTTAGGTCATTTTCGTCCTCCCTAGGGTTATTTATGGGCAATTAGGGTTTTTAACCAATCTTGTGCAGCCAATAAGTTTATTTGTGTCATTGGATTATTATTTAGGTTATTTTTGTCCTCCCTAGGCTTATTCTTGAGCAATTAGGGTTTTTAACCAATCTTGTGCATCCAAAAAGTTAATTTGTGTCTTTGGATTAACATTTAGGTGATTTTCGTCCTCTCTAGGGTTATTTATGTGCAATTAGGGTTTTTAACCAATCTTGTGCATCCAATGAGTTCATGTGTGTCTTTGGATTAACATTTAGGTCATTTTCGTCCACCCTAGGCTTATTGTTTTGCAATTAGGGGTTTTAACAAATCTTGTGCATCCAATAAGGTTTGTTTGTGTCATTGGATTAACATTTTGGTCATTTTAGTCCTCCCTAGGCTTATTTATGTGCAATTAGGGTTTTTAACCAATCTTGTGCATCCAATAAGTTCATTTGTGTCATTGGATTAACATTTAGGTCATTTTCGTCCTCCCTAGGCTTATTCTTGTCCAATAAGTGTTTTTAACCAATCTTGTGCATCCAATAAGTTCATTTGTGTCATTGGATTAACATTTAGGTCATTTTCGTCCTCTCTAGGGTTATTTATGTGCAATTAGGGTTTTTAACCAATCTTGTGCATCCAATAAGTTCATTGGTGTCATTGGATTAGCATTTAGGTCATTTTCGTCCGCCCTAGGCTTTTTCTTGTGCAATTAGGGTTTTTAACCAATCTTGTGCATCCAATAAGTTCATTTGTGTCATTGGATTAACATTTTGGTCATTTTCGTCCTCCCTAGGCTTATTTATGTGCAATTAGGGTTTTTAACCAATCTTGTGCATCCAATGAGTTCAAGTGTGTCATTGGATTAACATTTAGGTCTTTTTCGTCCTCCCTAGGCTTATTCTTGTCCAACTAGGGTTTTTAACCAATCTTGTGCATTCAAAAAGTTCAATTGTGTCTTTGGATTAACATTTAGGTCATTTTCGTCCTCTCTAGGGTTATTTATATGCAATTAGGGTTTTTAACCAACCTTGTGCACCCAATGAGTTCCTGTGTGTAATTGGATTAACATTTAGGTCATTTTCGTCCTCCCTAGGCTTATTTATGTGCAATTAGGGTTTTTAACCAATCTTGTGCATCCAAAAAGTTCATTTGTGTCTTTGAATTGACATTTAGGTCATTTTCGTCCTCTCTAGGGTTATTTATGTGCATTTAGGGTTTTTATCCAATCTTGTGCATCCAATAAGTTCATTTGTGTCATTGGATTAGCATTTAGGTCATCTTCGTCTTCCCTAGGCTTATTCTTGTGCAATTAAGGCTTTTAACCAATCTTGTGCATCCAAAAAGTTCATTTGTGTCTTTGAATTGACATTTAGGTCATTTTCGTCCTCTCGAGGGTTATTTAAGTGCAATTTGGGTTTTTAACCAATCTTGTGCATCCAATAAGTTTATTTGTGTCATTGGATTAACATTTAGGTAATTTTCGTCCTCCCTAGGCTTATTCTTGTGCAATTAGGGTTATTAACCAATCTTGTGCATCCAATAAGTTCATTTGTCTCATTGGATTAACATTTTGGTCATTTTCGTCCTCCCTAGGCTTATTTATGTGCAATTAGGGTTTTTAACCAATCTTGTGCATCCAATAAGTTCATTTGTGTCATTGGATTAACATTTAGGTCATTTTCGTCCTCCCTAGGGTTATTTATGGGCAATTAGGGTTTTTAACCAATCTTGTGCATCCAATAAGTTCATTTGTGATATTGGATTAACATTTAGGTCATTTTCGTCCTCCCTAGGCTTATTCTTGTGCAATTAGGGTTTTTAACTAATCTTGTGCATCCAATAAGTTCATTTGTGTCATTGGATTAGCATTTAGGTCATTTTCGTCCGCCCTAGGCTTATTCTTGTGCAATTAGGGTTTTTAACCAATCTTGTGCATCCAATAAGTTCATTTGTGTCATTGGATTAACATTTTGGTCATTTTCGTCCTCCCTAGACTTATTTATGTGCAATTAGGGTTTTTAACCAATCTTGTGCATCCAATGAGTTCATGTGTGTCATTGGATTAACATTTAGGTCATTTTCGTCCTCCCTAGGCTTATTCTTGTCCAACTAGGGTTTTTAACCAATCTTGTGCATCCATAAAGTTCAATTGTGTCTTTGGATTAACATTTAGGTCATTTTCGTCCTCTCCAGGGTTATTTATATGCAATTAGGGTTTTTAACCAACCTTGTGCATCCAATGAGTTCCTGTGTGTCATTGGATTAACATTTAAGTCATTTTCGTCCTCCCAAGGCTTATTTATGTGCAATTAGGGTTTTTAACCAATCTTGTGCATCCAAAAAGTTCATTTGTGTCTTTGAATTGATATTTAAGTCATTTTCGTCCTCTCTAGGGTTATTTAAGTGCAATTTGGGTTTTTAACCAATCTTGTGCATCCAATAAGTTTATTTGTGTCATTGGATTAACATTTAGGTAATTTTCGTCCTCACTAGGCTTATTCTTGTCCAATTAGGGTTTTTAACCAATCTTATGCATCCAATAAGTTCATTTGTGTCATTGGATTAACATTTAGATTTTTTTTGTCCTCCCTAGGCTTATTCTTGTCCAATTAGGGTTTTTAACCAATCTTGTGCATCCAATAAGTTCATTTGTATCATTGGATTAACATTTAGGTCATTTTCGTCCTCCTTAGGCTTATTCTTGTGCAAATAGGGTTTTTAACCAATCTTGTGCATCCAATAAATTCCTTTGCGTCATTGGATTAACATTTAGGTCATTTTCGTCCTCCCTAGGCTTATTTATGTGCAATTAGGGTTTTTAACCAATCTTGTGCATCCAAAAAGTTCTTTTTTGTCATTGGATTAACATTTTGTTCATTTTCGTCCTCCCTAGGGTTATTTATGGGCTATTAGGGTTTTTAACCAATCTTGTGCATCCAATAAGTTCATTTGTGTCATTGGATTATTATTTAGGTCATTTTTGTCCTCCCTAGGCTTATTCTTGACCAATTAGGGTTTGTAACCAATCTTGTGCATCCAAAAAGTTAATTTGTGTCTTTGGATTAACATTTAGGTCATTTTCGTCCTCTCTAGGGTTATTTAAGTGCAATTAGGGTTTTTAACCAATCTTGTGCATCCAATGAGTTCATGTGTGTCTTTGGATTAACATTTAGGTCATGTTCGTCCACCCTAGGCTTATTGTTTTGCAATTAGGGGTTTTAACCAATCTTGTGCCTCCAATAAGTTCGTTTGTGTCATTGGATTAACATTTTGGTCATTTTAGTCCTCCCTAGGCTTATTTATGTGCAATTAGGGTTTTTAACCAATCTTGTGCATCCAATAAGTTCATTTGTGTCATTGGATTAACATTTAGGTCATTTTCGTCCTTCCTAGGCTTATTCTTGTCCAATAAGGGTTTTTAACCAATCTTGTGCATCCAATAAGTTCATTTGTGTCATTGGATTAACATTTAGTTCATTTTCGTCCTCTCTAGGGTTATTTATGTGCAATTAGGGTTTTTAACCAATCTTGTGCATCCAATATGTTCATTTATGTCAATTGATTAACATTTAGGTCATTTTCGTCCTCCTTAGGCTTATTCTTGTGCAATTAGGGCTTTTAACCAACCTTGTGCATCCAAAAAGTTCATTTGTGTCTTTGAATAGATGTTTAGGTCAATTTCGTCCTCTCTAGGGTTATTTATGTGCAATTAGGGTTTTTAACCAATCTTGTGCATCCAATAAGTTCATTTGTGTCATCGGACTAACATTTAGGTCATTTTCGTCCTCCCTAGGCTTATTCTAGTCCAATTAGGGTTTTTAACCAATCTTGTGCATCCAATAAGTTCATTTGTGTAATTGGATTAACATTTAGGTCATTTTCGTACTCCCTAGGCTTTTTCTTGTGCAATTAGGGTTTTTACCCAATCTTGTGCATCCAATAAGTTCAATTGTGGCTTTGGATTAACATTTAGGTCATTTTCATCCTCTCTAGGGTTATTTATATGCAATTAGGGTTTTTAACCAATCTTGTGCATCCAATGAGTTCTTGTGTGTCATTGGATTAACATTTAAGTCATTTTCATCCTCCCTAGGCTTATTTATGTGCAATTAGGGTTTTTAACCAATCTTGTGCATCCAAAAAGTTCATTTGTGTCTTTGAATTGACATTTAGGTCATTTTCGTCCTCTCTAGGGTTATTTATGTGCATTTAGGGTTTTTAACCAATCTTGTGCATCCAATAAGTTCATTTGTGTCATTGGATTAGCATTTAGGTCATTTTCGTCCTCCCTAGGCTTATTCTTGTGCAATTAGGGTTTTTAACCAATCTTGTGCATCCAATAAGTTCATTTGTGTCATTGGATTAACATTTTGGTCATTTTCGTCCTCCCTAGGCTTATTTATGTGCAATTAGGGTTTTTAACCAATCTTGTGCATCCAATAAGTTCATTTGTGTCATTGGATTAACATTTAGGTCATTTTCGTCCTCCCTAGGGTTATTTATGGGCAATTAGGGTTTTTAACCAATCTTGTGCATCCAATAAGTTTATTTGTGTCATTGGATTAACATTTAGGTAATTTTCGTCCTCACTAGGCTTATTCTTGTCCAATTAGGGTTTTTAACCAATCTTATGCATCCAATAAGTTCATTTGTGTCATTGGATTAACATTTAGGTCATTTTCGTCCTCCCTAGGCTTATTCTTGTGCAATTAGGGTTTTTAACCAATCTTGTGCATCCAATAAGTTCATTTGTGTCATTGGATTAACATTTTGGTCATTTTCGTCCTCCCTAGGCTTACTTATGTGCAATTAGGGTTTTTAACCAATCTTATGCATCCAATAAGTTCAGTTGTGTCTTTGGATTAACATTTAGGTCATTTTCGTCCTCCCTAGGCTTATTCTTGTCTAATTAGGGTTTTTAACCAATCTTGTGCATCCAATAAGTTCATTTGTGTCATTGGATTAACATTTAGGTCATTTTCGTCCTCCCTAGGCTTATTCTTGTGCAATTAGGGTTTTTAACCAATCTTGTGCATCCAATAAGTTCATTTGTGTCATTGGATTAACATTTAGGTCATTTTCGTCCTCCCTAGGCTTATTCTTGTTCAATTAGGGTTTTTAACCAATCTTGTGCATCCAATAAGTTAATTTGTGTCATTGGATTAACATTTTGGTCATTTTCGTCCTCCCTAGACTTATTCTTGTGCAATTAGGGTTTTTAACCAATCTTGTGCATCCAATAAGTTCATTTGTGTCATTGGATTAACATTTAGGTCATTTTCGTCCTCCCTAGGCTTATTCTTGTGCAATTAGGGTTTTTAACCAATCTTGTGCATCCAATAAGTTCATTTGTGTCTTTGGATTAACATTTAGGTCATTTTCGTCCTCCCTAGGCTTATTCTTGTCCAATTAGGGTTTTTAACCAATCTTGTGCATCCAATAGGTGTGTTTGTGTCATTGGATGATCAATTAGGTCATTTTCGTCCTCCCTAGGCTTATTCTTGTCCAATTAGGGTTTTAGACCAATCTTGTGCATCCAATAGGTGTGTTTGTGTCATTGGATAATCAATTAGGTCATTTTCGTCCTCCCTAGGCTTATTCTTGTCCAATTAGGGTTTTTAACTAATCTTGTGCATCCGATAAGTTTGTTTGTGTCATTGAATTAATATTTAGGTCATTTTCGTCCTCCCTAGGCATATTCTTGTCCAATTAGGGTTTTTAACCAATCTTGTGCATCCAATTGGTATGTTTGTGTCATTGGATGATCAATTAGGTCATTTTCGTCGTCCCTAAGCTTATTCTTGTCCAATTAGGGTTTTTAACCAATCTTGTGCATCCAATAAGTTCATTTGTGTCATTGGATTAACATTTAGGTCATTTTCGTCCTCCCTAGGCATATTCTTGTCCAATTAGGGTTTTTAACCAATCTTTGGCATCCAATAGGTGTGTTTGTGTCATTGGATGATCAATTAGGTTATTTTCGTCCTCCCTAGGCTTATTCTTGTCCAATTAGGGTTTTTAACCAATCTTGTGCATCCAATAGGTGTGTTTGTGTCATTGGATGATCAATTAGGTCATTTTCGTCCTCCCTAGGCTTATTCTTGTCCAATTAGGGTTTTTAACCAAAGTTGTGCTTCCAATAAGTTCATTTGTGTCATTGGATGATCAATTAGGTCATTTTCGTCCTCCCTAGGCTTATTCTTGTCCAATTAGGGTTTTTAACCAATCTTGTGCATCCAATAGGTGTGTTTGTGTCATTGGATGATCAATTAGGTCCTTTTGGTCCTCCCTAGGCTTATTCTTGTCCAATTAGGGTTTTTAACCAATCTTGTGCATCCAATAGGTGTGTTTGTGTCATTGGATGATCAATTAGGTCATTTTCGTCCTCCCTAGGCTTATTCTTGTCCAATTAGGGTTTTTAACCAATCTTGTGCATCCAATAGGTGTGTTTGTGTCATTGGATGATCAATTAGGTCATTTTCGTCCTACCTAGGCATATTCTTGACCGATTAGGGTTTTTAACCAATCTTGTGCATCCAATAAGTTGAGTTGTGTCATTAGATTAAGATTTAGGTCATTTTCGTCCTCCCTAGGCTTATTCTTGTCCAATTAGGGTTTTTAACCAATCTTGTGCATCCAATAAGTTGAGTTGTGTCATTGGATTAACATTTAGGTCATTTTCGTCCTCCCTAGGCTTATTCTTGTCCAATTATAGTTTTTAACCAATCTTGTGCATCCAATAGGTGTGTTTGTGTCATTGGATGATCAATTAGGTCATTTTCGTCCTCCCTAGGCTTATTCTTGTCCAATTAGGGTTTTTAACCAATCTTGTGCATCCAATAGGTGTGTTTGTGTCATTGGATGATCAATTAGGTCATTTTCGTCCTCCCTAGGCTTATTCTTGTCCAATTAGGGTTTGTAACCAATCTTGTGCATCCAATAAGTTTGTTTGTGTCATTGAATTAATATTTAGGTCATTTTCGTCCTCCCTAGGCATATTCTTGTCCAATTAGGGTTTTTAACCAATCTTGTGCATCCAATAAGTTCATTTGTGTCATTGGATTAACATTTAGGTCATTTTCGTCCTCCCTAGGCTTATTCTTGTGCAATTAGGGTTTTTAACCAATCTTGTGCATCCAATAAGTTCATTTGTGTCATTGGATTAAAATTTAGGTCATTTTCGTCCTCCCTAGGCTTATTCTTGTGCAATCAAGGTTTTTAACCAATCTTGTCCATCCAAAAAGTTTATTTGTGTCATTGGATTAACATTTAGGTCATTATCGTCCTCTCTAGGCTTATTTATATGCAATTAGGGGTTATTAACAAATCTTGTGCATCCAAAAAGTTCATTTGTGTCTTTGAATTGACATTTAGGTCATTTTCGGTCTCTCTAGGGTTATTTATTGGCAATTAGGGTTTTTAACCAATCTTGTGCATCCAATAAGTTCATTTGTGTCATTGGATTAACATTTAGGTCATTTTCGTCCTCCCTAGGCTTATTTATGTGCAATTAGGGTTTTTAACCAATCTTGTGCATCCAATAAGTTCATTTGTGTCATTGGATTAGCATTTAGGTCATTTTCGTCCGCCCTAGGCTTGTTCTTGTGCAATTAGGGCTTTTAACCAATCTTGTGCATCCAAAAAGTTCATTTGTGTCTTTGAATTGACATTTAGGTCATTTTCGTCCTCTCTAGGGTTATTTAAGTGCAATTTGGGTTTTTAACCAATCTTGTGCATCCAATAAGTTCATTTGTGTCATTGGATTAACATTTAGGTAATTTTCGTCCTCCCTAGGCTTATTCTTGTCCAATTAGGGTTTTTAACCAATCTTATGCATCCAATAAGTTCATTTGTGTCATTGGATTAACATTTAGGTCATTTTCGTCCTCCCTAGGCTTATTCTTGTGCAATTAGGGTTTTTAACCAATCTTGTGCATCCAATAAGTTCATTTGTGTCATTGGATTAACATTTTGGTCATTTTCGTCCTCCCTAGGCTTATTTATGTGCAATTAGGGTTTTTAACCAATCTTGTGCATCCAATAAGTTCATTTGTGTCATTGGATTAACATTTTGGTCATTTTCGTCCTCCCTAGGCTTATTTATGTGCAATTACGTTTTTTAACCAATCTTGTGCATCCAAAAAGTTCTTTTGTGTCATTGGATTAACATTTAGGTCATTTTCGTCCTCCGTTGGGTTATTTGTGGGCAATTAGGGTTTTTAACCAATCTTGTGCATCCAATAAGTTCATTTGTGTCATTGGATTAAGATTTAGGTCATTTTCATCCTCTCTAGGGTTATTTATGTGCAATTAGGGTTTCTAACCAATCTTGTGCATCCAATAAGTTCATTTGTGTCATTGGATTAACATTTAGGTCATTTTCGTCATCTCTAGGGTTATTCATGTGCAATTAGGGTTGTTAACCAATCTTGGGCATCTAAAAAGTTCATTTGTATCTTTGAATTGACATTTAGGTCATTTTCGTCCTCCCTAGGCTTATTCTTGTCCAATTAGGGTTTTTAACCAATCTTGTGCATCCAAAAAGTTCATTTGTGTCTTTGAATTGACATTTAGGTCATTTTCGTCCTCGCTAGGCTTATTCTTGTGCAATTAGGGTTTTTAACCAATCTTATGCATCCAATAAGTTCATTTGTGTCATTGGATTAATATTTAAGTCATTTTCGTCCTCCCTAGACTTATTCTTGTCCAATTAGGGTTTTTAACCAATCTTATGCATCCAATAAGTTCATTTGTGTCATTGGATTAACATTTAGGTCATTTTCGTCCTCCCTAGGCTTATTCTTGTGCAATTAGGGTTTTTAACCAATCTTGTGCATCCAATAAGTTCATTTGTGTCATTGGATTAACATTTTGGTCATTTTCGTCCTCCCTAGGCTTATTTATGTGCAATTAGGGTTTTTAACCAATCTTGTGCATCCAATAAGTTCATTTGTGTCATTGGATTAACATTTAGGTCATTTTCGTCCTCCCTAGGCTTATTCTTGTGCAATTAGGGCTTTTCACCAATCTTGTGCATCCAAAAAGTTCATTTGTGTCTTTGAATTGACATTTAGGTCATTTTCGTCCTCTCTAGGGTTATTTAAGTGCAATTTGGGTTTTTAACCAATCTTGTGCATCCAATAAGTTTATTTGTGTCATTGGATTAACATTTAGGTAATTTTCGTCCTCACTAGGCTTATTCTTGTCCAATTAGGGTTTTTAACCAATCTTATGCATCCAATAAGTTCATTTGTGTCATTGGATTAACATTTAGGTCATTTTCGTCCTCCTTAGGCTTATTCTTGTGCAATTAGGGTTTTTAACCAATCTTGTGCATCCAATAAGTTCATTTTTGTCATTGGAATAACATTTTGGTCATTTTCGTCCTCCCTAGGCTTATTTATGTGCAATTAGGGTTTTTAACCAATCTTGTGCATCCAATAAGTTCATTTGTGTCATTGGATTAACATTTAGGTCATTTTCGTCCTCCCTAGGCTTATTCTTGTGCAATTAGAGCTTTTAACCAATCTTTAGCATCCAAAAAGTTCATTTGTGTCTTTGAATTGACATTTTGGTCCTTTTCGTCCTCTCTAGGGTTATTTATGTCCAATTAGGGTTTTTAACCTAACTTGTGCATCGAACAAGTTCATTTGTGTCATTGGATTAAATTTTAGGTCATTTCCGTCCTCCCTACACTTATTCTTGTCCAATTAGGGTTTTTAACCAATCTTGTGCATCCAATAAGTTCATTTGTGTCATTGGATTAACATTTAGGTCATTTTCGTCCTCCCTAGGCTTATTCTTGTGCAATTAGGGTTTTTAACCAATCTTGTGCATCCAATAAGTTCATTTGTGTCATTGGATTAACATTTAGGTCATTTTCGTGCTCCCTAGGCTTATTCTTGTCCAATTAGGGTTTTTGACCAATCTTGTGCATCTAATACGTTCATTTGTGTCATTGGATTAACATTTAGGTCATTTTCGTCCTCCCTAGGGTTATTTATGGGCAATTAGGGTTTTTAACCAATCTTGTGCATCCAATAAGTTCATTTGTGTCATTGGATTAACATTTAGGTCATTTTCGTCGTCTCTAGGGTTATTTATGTGCAATTAGGGTTTTTAACCAATCTTGTGCATCCAATAAGTTCATTTGTGTCATTGGATTAACATTTAGGTCATTTTCGTCCTCCCTAGGGTTATTTATGGGCAATTAGGGTTTTTAACCAATCTTGTGCATCCAATAAGTTCATTTGTGTCATTGGATTAACATTTAGGTCATTTTCGTCCTCTCTAGGGTATTTTATGTGCAATTAGGGTTTTTAACCAATCTTGTGCATCCAAAAAGTTCATTTGTGTCTTTGGATTTACATTTAGGTCATTTTCGTCCGCTCTAGGGTTATTTATGTTCAATTTGGGTTTTTAACCAATATTGTGCATCCAATGAGTTCATGTGTGTCATTGGATTAACATTTAGTTCATTTTCCTCCTCCCTTGGCTTATTCTTGTGCAATTTGGGCTTTTAACCAATCTTGTGCATCCAAAAAGATCATTTGTGTCTTTGAATTGACATTTAGGTCATTTTCGTCCTCTCTAGTTTTATTTATGTGCAATTAGGGTTTTTAACCAATCTTGTGCATCCAATAAGTTCATTTGTGTCATTGGATTAACATTTAGGTCATTTTCGTCCTCCCTAGGCTTATTCTTGTCCAATTAGGGTTTTTAACCAATCTTGAGTATCCAATAAGTTTATTTGTGTCATCGGATTAACATTTAGGTCATTTTCATCCTCCCTAGGCTTATTCTTGTGCAATTAGGGTTTTTAACCAATCTTGTGCATCCAATAAGTTCATTTGTGTCATTGGATTAACATTTAGGTCATTTTCGTCCTCTCTAGGGTTATTTATGTGCAATTAGGGTTTTTAACCAATCTTGTGCATCCAATAAGTTCATTTTGGTCCTTGGATTAACATTTAGGTCATTTTCGTCCTACCTAGGCTTATTCTTGTGCAATTAGGGTTTTTAACCAATCTTGTGCATCCAATAAGTTCATTTGTGTCATTGGATTAACATTTAGGTCATTTTCGTCCTCCCTAGGCTTATTCTTGTCCAATTAGGGTTTTTAACCAATCTTGAGTATCCAATAAGTTTATTTGTGTCATCGGATTAACATTTAGGTCATTTTCATCCTCCCTAGGCTTATTCTTGTGCAATTAGGGTTTTTAACCAATCTTGTGCATCCAATAAGTTCATTTGTGTCATTGGATTAACATTTAGGTCATTTTCGTCCTCTCTAGGGTTATTTATGTGCAATTAGGGTTTTTAACCAATCTTGTGCATCCAAAAAGTTCATTTGTATCTTTGAATTGACATTTAGGTCATTTTCGTCCTTTCTAGGGTTATTTATGTGCAATTAGGGTTTTTAACCAATCTTGTGCATCCAAAATGTTTATTTGTGTCATTGGATTAACATTAAGGTCATTTTCGTCCTCCCTAGGCTTATTCTTGTCCAATTAGGGTTGTTAACCAATCTTGTGCATCCAATAAGTTCATTTGTGTCATTGGATTAAAGTTTTGGTCATTTTCGTCCTCCCTAGGCTTATTTATGTGCAATTACGTATTTTAACCAATCTTGTGCATCCAAAAAGTTCTTTTGTGTCATTGGATTAACGTTTAGGTCATTTTCGTCCTCCGTAGGGTTATTTGTGGGCAATTAGGGTTTTTAACCAATCTTGTGCATCCAATAAGTTCATTTGTGTCATTGGATTAAGATTTAGGTCATTTTCATCCAATCTAGGGTTATTTATGTGCAATTAGGGTTTCTAACCAATCTTGTGCATCCAATAAGTTCATTTGTGTCATTGGATTAACATTTAGGTCATTTTCGTCCTCTCTAGGGTTATTTATGTGCAATTAGGGTTTTTAACCAATCTTGTGCATCCAAAAAGTTCATTTGTGTCATTGGATTAACATTTAGGTCATTTTCGTCCTCCCTAGGCTTATTCTTGTGCAATTAGGGTTTTTAACCAATCTTGTGCATCCAAAAAGTTCATTTGTGTCATTGGATTAACATTTAGGTCATTTTCGTCCTCCGTAGGGTTATTAGTGGGCAATTAGGGTTTTTCACCAATCTTGTGCATCCAATAAGTTCATTTGTGTCATTGGATTAACATTTAGGTCATTTTCATCCTCTCTAGGGTTATTTATGTGCAATTAGGGTTTTTAACCAATCTTTTGCATCCAATAAGTTCATTTGTGTCTTTGGATTAACATTTAGGTCATTTTCGTCCTCCCTAGGCTTATTCTGGTCTAATTAGGGTTTTTAACCAATCTTGTGCATCCAATAAGTTCATTTGTCTCATTGGATTAACATTTTGGTCATTTTCGTCCTCCCTAGGCTTATTTATGTGCAATTAGGGTTTTTAACCAATCTTGTGCATCCAATAAGTTCATTTGTGTCATTGGATTAACATTTAGGTCATTTTCGTCCTCCCTAGGGTTATTTATGGGCAATTAGGGTTTTTAACCAATCTTGTGCATCCAATAAGTTCATTTGTGTCATTGGATTAACATTTAGGTCATTTTCGTCCTCCCTAGGCTTATTCTAGTCCAATTAGGGTTTTTAACCAATCTTGTGCATCCAATATGTTCATTTATGTCAATTGATTAACATTTAGGTCATTTTCGTCCTCCTTAGGCTTATTCTTGTGCAATTAGGGCTTTTAACCAACCTTGTGCATCCAAAAAGTTCATTTGTGTCTTTGAATAGATGTTTAGGTCAATTTCGTCCTCTCTAGGGTTATTTATGTGCAATTAGGGTTTTTAACCAATCTTGTGCATCCAATAAGTTCATTTGTGTCATCGGACTAACATTTAGGTCATTTTCGTCCTCCCTAGGCTTATTCTAGTCCAATTAGGGTTTTTAACCAATCTTGTGCATCCAATAAGTTCATTTGTGTAATTGGATTAACATTTAGGTCATTTTCGTACTCCCTAGGCTTTTTCTTGTGCAATTAGGGTTTTTACCCAATCTTGTGCATCCAATAAGTTCAATTGTGGCTTTGGATTAACATTTAGGTCCTTTTCATCCTCTCTAGGGTTATTTATATGCAATTAGGGTTTTTAACCAATCTTGTGCATCCAATGAGTTCTTGTGTGTCATTGGATTAACATTTAAGTCATTTTCATCCTCCCTAGGCTTATTTATGTGCAATTAGGGTTTTTAACCAATCTTGTGCATCCAAAAAGTTCATTTGTGTCTTTGAATTGACATTTAGGTCATTTTCGTCCTCTCTAGGGTTATTTATGTGCATTTAGGGTTTTTAACCAATCTTGTGCATCCAATAAGTTCATTTGTGTCATTGGATTAGCATTTAGGTCATTTTCGTCCTCCCTAGGCTTATTCTTGTGCAATTAGGGTTTTTAACCAATCTTGTGCATCCAATAAGTTCATTTGTGTCATTGGATTAACATTTTGGTCATTTTCGTCCTCCCTAGGCTTATTTATGTGCAATTAGGGTTTTTAACCAATCTAGTGCATCCAATAAGTTTATTTGTGTCATTGGATTAACATTTAGGTCATTTTCGTCCTCCCTAGGGTTATTTATGGGCAATTAGGGTTTTTAACCAATCTTGTGCATCCAATAAGTTCATTTGTGTCATTGGATTAACATTTAGGTCATTTTCGTCCTCTCTAGGGTATTTTATGTGCAATTAGGGTTTTTAACCAATCTTGTGCATCCAAAAAGTTCATTTGTGTCTTTGAATTGACATTTAGGTCATTTTCGTCCTCTCTAGGGTTATTTAAGTGCAATTTGGGTTTTTAACCAATCTTGTGCATCCAATAAGTTCATTTGTGTCATTGGATTAACATTAAGGTAATTTTCGTCCTCACTAGGCTTTTTCTTGTCCAATTAGGGTTTTTAACCAATCTTATGCATCCAATAAGTTCATTTGTGTCATTGGATTAACATTTAGGTCATTTTCGTCCTCCCTAGGCTTATTCTTGTGCAATTAGGGTTTTTAACCAATCTTGTGCATCCAATAAGTTCATTTGTGTCTTTGGATTAACATTTAGGTCATTTTCGTCCTCCCTAGGCATATTCTTGTCCAATTAGGATTTTTAACCAATCTTGTGCATCCAATAAATTCATTTGTGTCATTGGATTAACATTTAGGTCATTTTCTTCCTCCTTAGGCATATTCTTGTCCAATTAGGGTTTTAACCAATCTTAAGCATCCAATAAGTTCATTTATGTAATTGGATTAACATTTAGATCATTTTCTTCCTCCCTAGGCTTATTCTTATCCAATTAGGGTTTTTAACCAATCTTTAGCATCCAATAAGTTCGTTTATGTCATTGGATTAACATTTAGATTATTTTTCGTCCTCCCTAGGCTTATTCTTGTCCAATTTGGGTTTTTAACCAATCTTGTGCGTCCAATAGGTGTGTTTGTGCCATTGGATGAACATTTAGGTCATTTTCTTCCTCCCAAGGCTTATTCTTGTCCAATTAGGGTTGTCCAATTAGGGTTTTTAACCAATCTTGTGCATCCAATAAGTTCATTTGTGTCATTGGATTAACATTTAGGTCATTTTCGTCCTCCCTTGGCTTATTCTTGTCCAATTAGAGTGTTTAACCAATCTTGTGCATCCAATAGGTGTGTTTATGTCATTGGATGAACATTTAGGTCATTTTCGTGCTCCCTAGGCTTATTCTTGTGCAATTATGGTTTTAACCAATCTTGTGCATCCAAAAAGTTCATTTGTGTCATTGGATTAACATTTAGCTCATTTTCGTCCTCCCTAGGCTTATTTATGTGGAATTATGGTTTTTAACCAATCTTGTGCATCCAATAAGTTCATTTGTGTCATTGGATTAACATTTAGGTCATTTTCGTCCTCCTTAGGCTTATTCTTGTTCAATTAGGGTTTTTAACCAATCTTATGCATCCAATAAGTGTGTTGATGTCATTGGATGAACATTTAGGTCATTTTCGTCCTCCCTAGGCTTATTCTTGTCCAATTAGGGTTTTTAACAAATCTTGTGCATCCAATTAGCTCATTTGTGTCATTGGATTAATATTTAGGTCATTTTCGTCCTCCCTAGGCTTATTCTTGTGCAATTATGGTTTTTAACAAATCTTGTGCATCCAAAAAGTTTATTTGTGTCATTGGATTAACATTTAGGTCATTTTCGTCCTCCCTAGGCTTATTTATGTGGAATTAGGGTATTTAACCAATCTTATGCATCCAATAGGTGTGTTTGTGTCATTGGATGAACATTTAGGTCATTTTCTTCCTCCCAAGGCTTATTCTTGTCCAATTAGGGTTTTTAACCAATCTTGTGCATCCAATTAGTTCATTTGTGTCATTGGATTAACATTTAGGTCATTTTCGTCCTCCCTTGGCTTATTCTTGTCCAATTAGGGTTTTTAACCAATCTTGTGCATCCAATAGGTGTGTTTATGTCATTGGATGAACATTTAGGTCATTTTCGTGCTCCCTAGGCTTATTCTTGTGCAATTATGGTTTTAACCAATCTTGTGCATCCAAAAAGTTCATTTGTGTCATTGGATTAACATTTAGCTCATTTTCGTCCTCCCTAGGCTTATTTATGTGGAATTAGGGTTTTTCACCAATCTTGTGCATCCAATAAGTTCATTTGTGTCATTGGATTAACATATAGGTCATTTTCGTCCTCCCTAGGCTTATTCTTGTGCAATTAGGGTTTTTAACCAATCTTGTGCATCCAATAAAGTTCATTTATGTCATTGGATCAAAATTAAGGTCATTTTCGTCCTCCCTAGGCTTATTTATGTGCAATTAAGGTTTTTAACCAAATGTTGTGCATCCAATAAGTTCATTTGTGTCTTTGGATTAACATTTAGGTCATTTTCGTCCTACCTAGGCTTATTCTTGTGCAACTAGGGTTTTTAACCAATCTTGTGCATCCAATAAGTTCATTTGTGTCATTGGATGAACATTTAGGTCATTTTCTTCCTCCCAAGGCTTATTCTTGTCCAATTAGGGTTTTTAACCAATCTTGTGCATCCAATAGGTGTGTTTGTGTCATTGGATGAACATTTAGGTCATTTTCGTCCTCCCTAGGCTTATTCTTGTCCAATTAGGGTTTTTAACCGATCTTGTGCATCCAATAAGTTCATTTGTGTCATTGGATTAACATTTAGGTCATTTTCGTCCTTCCTAGGCTTATTCTTGTCCAATTAGGGTTTCTAATCAATCTTGTGCATTCAATAGGTGTGTTTGTGTCATTGGATGAACATTTAGGTCATTTTCGTCCTCCCTAGGCTTATTCTTGTCCAATTAGGGTTTTTAACCAATCTTGTGCATCCAATAAGTTCATTTGTGTCATTGGATTAACATTTTGGTCATTTTCGTCCTCCCTAGGCTTATTTATGTGCAATTAGGGTTTTTAACCAATCTTGTGCATCCAATAAGTTCATTTGTGTCATTGGATTAACATTTAGGTCATTTTCGTCCTCCCTAGGCTTATTTTTGTGCAATTAGGGCTTTTAACCAATCTTGTGCATCCAAAAAGTTCATTTGTGTCTTTGAATTGACATTTAGGTCATTTTCGTCCTCTCTAGGGTTATTTATGTGCATTTAGGGTTTTTAACCAATCTTGTGCATACAATAAGTTCATTTGTGTCATTGGATTAACATTTAGGTCATTTTCGTCCTCCCTAGGGTTATTTATGGGCAATTAGGGTTTTTAACCAATCTTGTGCATCCAATAAGTTCATTTGTGTCATTGGATTAACATTTAGGTCATTTTCGTCCTCTCTAGGGTTATTTATGTGCAATTAGGGTTTTTAACCAATCTTGTGCATCCAATAAGTTCATTTGTGTCATTGGATTAGCATTTAGGTCATTTTCTTCCTCCCTAGGCTTATTTATGTGCAATTAGGGTTTTTAACCAATCTTGTGCATCCAATAAGTTCATTTGTGTCATTGGATTAACATTTAGGTCATTTTCGTCCTCCCTAGGGTTATTTATGGGCAATTAGGGTTTTTAACCAATCTTGTGCATCCAATAAGTTCATTTGTGTCATTGGATTAACATTTAGGTCATTTTCGTGCTCCCTAGGCTTATTCTTGTCCAATTAGGGTTTTTGACCAATCTTGTGCATCCAATAAGTTCATTTGTGTCATTGGATTAACATTTAGGTCATTTTCGTCCTCCCTAGGGTTATTTATGGGCCATTAGGGTTTTTAACCAATCTTGGGCATCCAATAAGTTCATTTGTGTCATTGGATTAACATTTAGGTCATTTTCGTCGTCTCTAGGGTTATTTATGTGCAATTAGGGTTTTTAACCAATCTTGTGCATCCTATAAGTTCATTTGTGTCATTGGATTAACATTTAGGTCATTTTCGTCCTCCCTAGGCTTATTCTTGTGCAATTAGGGTTTTTAACCAATCTTGTGCATCCAATAAGTTCATTTGTGTCATTGGATTAACATTTAGGTCATTTTCGTCCTCCCTAGGCTTATTCTTGTGCAATTAGGGCTTTTAACCAATCTTGTGCATCCAATAAGTTTATTTGTGTCATTGGATTAACATTTAGGTCATTTTCGTCCTCCCTAGGGTTATTTATGGGCAATTATGGTTTTTAACCAATCATGTGCATCCAATAAGTTAATTTGTGTCATTGGATTAGCATTTATGTCATTTTCGTCCTCCCTAGGCTTATTCTTGTGCAATTAGGGTTTTTAACCAATCTTGTGCATCCAATAAGTTCATTTGTGTCATTGGATTAACATTTAGGTCATTTTCGTCCTCCCTAGGCTTATTCTTGTGCAATTAGGACTTTTAACCAATCTTGTGCATCCAAAAAGTTCATTTGTGTCTTTGAATTGACATTTAGGTCATTTTCGTCCTCTCTAGGGTTATTTATGTCCAATTAGGGCTTTTAACCTATCTTGTGCATCCAAAAAGTTCATTTGTGTCTTTGAATTGACATTTATGTCATTTTCGTCCTCTCTAGGGTTATTTATGTGCAATTAAGGTTTTTAACGTATCTTGTGCATCGAACAAGTTCATTTGTGTCGTTGGATAAACATTTAGGTCATTTCCGTCCTCCCTAGGCTTATTCTTGTCCAATTAGGGTTTTTAACCAATCTTGTGCATCCAATAAGTTCATTTGTGTCATTGGATTAACATTTAGGTCATTTTCGTCGTCTCTAGGGTTATTTATGTGCAATTAGGGTTTTTAACCAATCTTGTGCATCCAATAAGTTCATTTGTGTCATTGGATTAACATTTAGGTCATTTTCGTCCTCCCTAGGCTTATTCTTGTGCAATTAGGGTTTTTAACCAATCTTGTGCATCAAATAAGTTTATTTGTGTCATTGGATTAACATTTAGGTCATTTTCGTCCTCCCTAGGCTTATTCTTGTGCAATTAGGGTTTTTAACCAATCTTGTGCATCCAATAAGTTTATTTGTGTCATTGGATTAACATTTAGGTCATTTTCATCCTCCCTAGGGTTTTTTATGGGCAATTATGGTTTTTAACCAATCATGTGCATCCAATAAGTTCATTTGTGTCATTGGATTAACATTTATGTCATTTTCGTCCTCCCTAGGCTTATTCTTGTGGAATTAGAGTTTTTAACCAATCTTGTGCATCCAATAAGTTCATTTGTGTCATTGGATTAACATTTAGGTCATTTTCGTCCTCCCTAGGCTTATTCTTGTGCAATTAGGACTTTTAACCAATCTTGTGCATCCAAAAAGTTCATTTGTGTCTTTGAATTGACATTTATGTCATTTTCGTCCACTCTAGGGTTATTTATGTCCAATTAGGGCTTTTAACCTATCTTGTGCATCCAAAAAGTTCATTTGTGTCTTTGAATTGACATTTATGTCATTTTCGTCCTCTCTAGGGTTATTTATGTGCAATTAAGGTTTTTAACCTATCTTGTGCATCGAACAAGTTCATTTGTGTCGTTGGATTAACATTTAGGTCATTTCCGTCCTCCCTAGGCTTATTCTTGTCCAATTAGGGTTTTTAACCAATATTGTGCATCCAATAAGTTGATTTGTGTCATTGGATTAACATTTAGGTCATTTTCATCCTCCCTAGGGTTATTTGAGGGCAATTAGGGTTTTTAACCAGTCTTGTGCATCCAATAAGTTTATTTGTGTCATTCGATTAACATTTAGGTCATTTTCGTCCTCCCTAGGCTTATTCTTGTGCAATTAGGGTTTTTAACCAATCTTGTGCATCCAATAAGTTCATTTGTGTCATTGGATTAACATTTAGGTCATTTTCGTCCTCCCTAGGCTTATTCTTGTGCAATTAGGGTTTTTAACCAATCTTGTGCATCCAATAAGTTCATTTGTTTCATTGGATTAACATTTAGGTCATTTTCGTCCTCTCTAGGGTTATTTATGTGCAATTAGGGTTTTTAACCAATCTTGTGCATCCAATAAGTTCGTTTATGTCATTGGTTTAACATTTAAGTCATTTTCGTCCTCCCAAGGCTTATTCTTTTACAATTTGGGTTTTTAACCAATCTTGTGCATCCAATAAGTTCATTTGTGTCATTGGATTAACATTTAGGTCATTTTCGTCCTCCCTAGGCTTATTCTTGTGCAATTAGGGTTTTTAACCAATCTTGTGCATCCAAAAAGTTCATTTGTGTCATTGGATTAACATTTAGGTCATTTTCGTCCTCCGTAGGGTTATTAGTGGGCAATTAGGGTTTTTCACCAATCTTGTGCATCCAATAAGTTCATTTGTGTCATTGGATTAACATTTAGGTCATTTTCATCCTCTCTAGGGTTATTTATGTGCAATTAGGGTTTTTAACCAATCTTTTGCATCCAATAAGTTCATTTGTGTCTTTGGATTAACATTTAGGTCATTTTCGTCCTCCCTAGGCTTATTCTGGTCTAATTAGGGTTTTTAACCAATCTTGTGCATCCAATAAGTTCATTTGTCTCATTGGATTAACATTTTGGTCATTTTCGTCCTCCCTAGGCTTATTTATGTGCAATTAGGGTTTTTAACCAATCTTGTGCATCCAATAAGTTCATTTGTGTCATTGGATTAACATTTAGGTCATTTTCGTCCTCCCTAGGGTTATTTATGGGCAAATAGGGTTTTTAACCAATCTTGTGCATCCAATAAGTTCATTTGTGTCATTGGATTAACATTTAGGTCATTTTCGTCCTCTCTAGGGTATTTTATGTGCAATTAGGGTTTTTAACCAATCTTGTGCATCCAAAAAGTTCATTTGTGTCATTGGATTAACATTTAGGTCATTTTCGTCCTCCCTAGGCTTATTCTTGTGCAATTAGGGTTTTTAACCAATCTTGTGCATCCAATAAGTTCATTTGTGTCATTGGATTAACATTTAGGTCATTTTCGTCTTCCCTAGGCTTATTCTTGTGCAATTAGGGTTTTTATCCAATCTTGTGCATCCAATAAGTTCATTTGTGTCATAGGATTAACATTTAGGTCATTTTCATCCTCCCTAGGGTTATTTATGGGCAATTAAGGTTTTTAACCAATCTTGTGCATCCAATAAGTTCATTTGTGTCATTGGATTAACATTTAGGTCATTTTCGTACTCTTTAGGGTTATTTATGTGCAATTAGGGTTTTTAACCATTCTTGTGCATCCAATATGTTCATTTATGTCATTGGATTAACATTTATGTCATTTTCGTCCTCCCTAGGCTTATTCTTGTGCAAGTAGGGCTTTTAACCAACCTTGTGCCTCCAAAAAGTTCATTTGTGTCTTTGAATAGATGTTTAGGTCAATTTCGTCCTCTCTATGGTTATTTATGTGCAATTAAGGTTTTTAACCAATCTTGTGCATCTAATAAGTTCATTTGTGTCATCGGATTAACATTTAGGTCATTTTCGTCCGCCCTAGGCTTTTTCTTGTGCAATTAGGGTTTTTAACCAATCTTGTGCATCCAATAAGTTCATTTGTGTCATTGGATTAACATTTTGGTCATTTTCGTCCTCCCTAGGCTTATTTATGTGCAATTAGGGTTTTTAACCAATCTTGTGCATCCAATGAGTTCATGTGTGTCATTGGATTAACATTTAGGTCATTTTCGTACTCCCTAGGCTTATTCTTGTCCAACTAGGGTTTTTAACCAATCTTGTGCATCCAAAAAGTTCAATTGTGTCTTTGGATTAACATTTAGGTCATTTTCGTCCTCTCTAGGGTTATTTATATGCAATTAGGGTTTTTAACCAACCTTGTGCATCCAATGAGTTCCTGTGTGTCATTGGATTAACATTTAGGTCATTTTCGTCCTACCTAGGCTTATTTATGTGCAATTAGGGTTTTTAACCAATCTTGTGCATCCAAAAAGTTCATTTGTGTCTTTGAAATGACATTTTGGTCATTTCCGTCCTCTCTAGGGTTATTTATGTGCATTTAGGGTTTTTAACCAATCTTGTGCATCCAATAAGTTCATTTGTGTCATTGGATTAGCATTTAGGTCATTTTCGTCCTCCCTAGGCTTATTCTTGTGCAATTAGGGCTTTTAACCAATCTTGTGCATCCAAAAAGTTCATTTGTGTCTTTGAATTGACATTTAGGTCATTTTCGTCCTCTCTAGGGTTATTTAAGTGCAATTTGTGTTTTTAACCAATCTTGTGCATCCAATAAGTTTATTTGTGTCATTGGATTAACATTTAGGTAATTTTCGTCCTCACTAGGCTTATTCTTGTCCAATTAGGGTTTTTAACCAATCTTATGCATCCAATAAGTTCATTTGTGTCATTGGATTAACATTTAGGTCATTTTCGTCCTCTCTAGGGTATTTTATGTGCAATTAGGGTTTTTAACCAATCTTGTGCATCCAAAAAGTTCATTTGTGTCATTGGATTAACATTTAGGTCATTTTCGTCCTCCCTAGGCTTATTCTTGTGCAATTAGGGTTTTTAACCAATCTTGTGCATCCAATAAGTTCATTTGTGTCATTGGATTAACATTTAGGTCATTTTCGTGCTCCCTAGGCTTATTCTTGTCCAATTAGGGTTTTTGACCAATCTTGTGCATCCAATAAGTTCATTTGTGTCATTGGATTAACATTTAGGTCATTTTCGTCCTCCCTAGGGTTATTTATGGGCCATTAGGGTTTTTAACCAATCTTGGGCATCCAATAAGTTCATTTGTGTCATTGGATTAACATTTAGGTCATTTTCGTCGTCTCTAGGGTTATTTATGTGCAATTAGGGTTTTTAACCAATCTTGTGCATCCTATAAGTTCATTTGTGTCATTGGATTAACATTTAGGTCATTTTCGTCCTCCCTAGGCTTATTCTTGTGCAATTAGGGTTTTTAACCAATCTTGTGCATCCAATAAGTTCATTTGTGTCATTGGATTAACATTTAGGTCATTTTCGTCCTCCCTAGGCTTATTCTTGTGCAATTAGAGCTTTTAACCAATCTTTAGCATCCAAAAAGTTCATTTGTGTCTTTGAATTGACATTTTGGTCCTTTTCGTCCTCTCTAGGGTTATTTATGTCCAATTAGGGTTTTTAACCTAACTTGTGCATCGAACAAGTTCATTTGTGTCATTGGATTAAATTTTAGGTCATTTCCGTCCTCCCTACACTTATTCTTGTCCAATTAGGGTTTTTAACCAATCTTGTGCATCCAATAAGTTCATTTGTGTCATTGGATTAACATTTAGGTCATTTTCGTCCTCCCTAGGCTTATTCTTGTGCAATTAGGGTTTTTAACCAATCTTGTGCATCCAATAAGTTCATTTGTGTCATTGGATTAACATTTAGGTCATTTTCGTGCTCCCTAGGCTTATTCTTGTCCAATTAGGGTTTTTGACCAATCTTGTGCATCTAATACGTTCATTTGTGTCATTGGATTAACATTTAGGTCATTTTCGTCCTCCCTAGGGTTATTTATGGGCAATTAGGGTTTTTAACCAATCTTGTGCATCCAATAAGTTCATTTGTGTCATTGGATTAACATTTAGGTCATTTTCGTCGTCTCTAGGGTTATTTATGTGCAATTAGGGTTTTTAACCAATCTTGTGCATCCAATAAGTTCATTTGTGTCATTGGATTAACATTTAGGTCATTTTCGTCCTCCCTAGGGTTATTTATGGGCAATTAGGGTTTTTAACCAATCTTGTGCATCCAATAAGTTCATTTGTGTCATTGGATTAACATTTAGGTCATTTTCGTCCTCTCTAGGGTATTTTATGTGCAATTAGGGTTTTTAACCAATCTTGTGCATCCAAAAAGTTCATTTGTGTCTTTGGATTTACATTTAGGTCATTTTCGTCCGCTCTAGGGTTATTTATGTTCAATTTGGGTTTTTAACCAATATTGTGCATCCAATGAGTTCATGTGTGTCATTGGATTAACATTTAGTTCATTTTCCTCCTCCCTTGGCTTATTCTTGTGCAATTTGGGCTTTTAACCAATCTTGTGCATCCAAAAAGATCATTTGTGTCTTTGAATTGACATTTAGGTCATTTTCGTCCTCTCTAGTTTTATTTATGTGCAATTAGGGTTTTTAACCAATCTTGTGCATCCAATAAGTTCATTTGTGTCATTGGATTAACATTTAGGTCATTTTCGTCCTCCCTAGGCTTATTCTTGTCCAATTAGGGTTTTTAACCAATCTTGTGCATCCAATAAGTTTGTTTGTGTCATTGAATTAACATTTAGGTCATTTTCGTCCTCCCTAGGCTTATTCTTGTCCAATTAGGGTTTTTAACCAATCTTGTGCATCCAATAAGTTCATTTGTGTCATTGGATTAACATTTAGGTCATTTTCGTCCTCCCTAGGGTTATTTATGGGCAATTAGGGTTTTTAACCAATCTTGTGCATCCAATAAGTTCATTTGTGTCATTGGATTATTATTTAGGTCATTTTCGTCCTCCCTAGGCTTATTCTTGTCCAATTAGGGCTTTTAACCAATCTTGTGCATCCAAAAAGTTCATTTGTGTCTTTGAATTGACATTTTGGTCATTTTCGTCCTCCCTAGGCTTATTTATGAGCAATTAGGGTTTTTAACCAATCTTGTGCATCCAATAAGTTCATTTGTGTCATTGGATTAACATTTAGGTCATTTTCGTCCTCCCTAGGCTTATTCTTGTCCAATTAGGGTTTTTAACCAATCTTGTGCATCCAATAAGTTCATTTGTGTCATTGGATTAACATTTAGGTCATTTTCGTCCTCCCTAGGCTTATTCTTGTGCAATTACGGTTTTTAACCAATCTTGTGCATCCAATAAATTCCTTTGTGTCATTAGATTAACATTTAGGTCATTTTCGTCCTCCCTAGGCTTATTTATGTGCAATTAGGGTTTTTAACCAATCTTGTGCATCCAAAAAGTTCTTTTTTGTCATTGGATTAACATTTAGGTCATTTTCGTCCTCGTTAGGGTTATTTATGGGCAATTAGGGTTTTTAACCAATCTTGTGCATCCAATAAGTTCATTTGTGTCATTGGATTATTATTTAGGTCATTTTTGTCCTCCCTAGGCTTATTCTTGACCAATTAGGGTTTTTAGCCAATCTTGTGCATCCCAAAAGTTAATTTGTGTCTTTCGATAAACATTTAGGTCATTTTCGTCCTCTCTAGGGTTATTTATGTGCAATTAGGGTTTTTAACCAATCTTGTGCATCCAATGAGTTCATGTGTGTCTTTGGATTAACATTTAGGTCATGTTCGTCCACCCTAGGCTTATTGTTTTGCAATTAGGGGTTTTAACCAATCTTGTGCATCCAATAAGTTCGTTTGTGTCATTGGATTAACATTTTGGTCATTTTAGTCCTCCCTAGGCTTATTTATGTGCAATTAGGGTTTTTAACCAATCTTGTGCATCCAATAAGTTCATTTGTATAATTGGATTAACATTTAGATCATTTTCGTCCTCCCTAGGCTATTTCTTGTGCAATTAGGGTTTTTACCCAATCTTGTGCATCCAATAAGTTCATTTGTATCATTGGATTAACATTTTGGTCATTTTCGTCCTCCCTAGGCTTATTTATGTGCAATTAGGGTTTTTAACCAATCTTCTGCATCCAATGAGTTCATGAGTGTCATTGGATTAACATTTAGGTCATTTTCGTCCTCCTTAGGCTTATTCTTGTCCAATTAAGGTTTTTAACCAATCTTGTGCATCCAAAAAGTTCAATTGTGTCTTTGGATTAACATTTAGGTCATTTTCATCCTCTCTAGGGTTATTTATATGCAATTAGGGTTTTTAACAAATCTTGTGCATCCAATAAGTTCATTTGTGTCATTGGATTAGCATTTAGGTCATTTTCGTCCTCCCTAGGCTTATTCGTGTGCAATTAAGGCTTTTAACCAATCTTGTGCATCCAAAAAGTTCATTTGTGTCTTTGAATTGACATTTAGGTCATTTTCGTCCTCTCTAGGTATATTTAAGTGCAATTTGGGTTTTTAACCAATCTTGTGCATCCAATTAGTTTATTTGTGTCATTGGATTAACATTTAGGTAATTTTCGTCCTCACTAGGCTTATTCTTGTCCAATTAGGGTTTTTAACCAATCTTATGCATCCAATAAGTTCATTTGTGTCATTGGATTAACATTTAGGTCATTTTCGTCCTCCTTAGGCTTATTCTTGTGCAATTAGGGTTTTTAACCAATCTTGTGCATCCAATAAGTTCATTTTTGTCATTGGAATAACATTTTGGTCATTTTCGTCCTCCCTAGGCTTATTTATGTGCAATTAGGGTTTTTAACCAATCTTGTGCATCCAATAAGTTCATTTGTGTCATTGGATTAACATTTAGGTCATTTTCGTCCTCCCTAGGGTTATTTATGGGCAATTAGGGTTTTTAACCAATCTTGTGCATCCAATAAGTTCATTTGTGTCATTGGATTAACATTTAGGTCATTTTCGTCCTCTCTAGGGTATTTTATGTGCAATTAGGGTTTTTAACCAATCTTGTGCATCCAAAAAGTTCATTTGTGTCTTTGGATTTACATTTAGGTCATTTTCGTCCGCTCTAGGGTTATTTATGTTCAATTTGGGTTTTTAACCAATATTGTGCATCCAATGAGTTCATGTGTGTCATTGGATTAACATTTAGTTCATTTTCCTCCTCCCTTGGCTTATTCTTGTGCAATTTGGGCTTTTAACCAATCTTGTGCATCCAAAAAGATCATTTGTGTCTTTGAATTGACATTTAGGTCATTTTCGTCCTCTCTAGTTTTATTTATGTGCAATTAGGGTTTTTAACCAATCTTGTGCATCCAATAAGTTCATTTGTGTCATTGGATTAACATTTAGGTCATTTTCGTCCTCCCTAGGCTTATTCTTGTCCAATTAGGGTTTTTAACCAATCTTGAGTATCCAATAAGTTTATTTGTGTCATCGGATTAACATTTAGGTCATTTTCATCCTCCCTAGGCTTATTCTTGTGCAATTAGGGTTTTTAACCAATCTTGTGCATCCAATAAGTTCATTTGTGTCATTGGATTAACATTTAGGTCATTTTCGTCCTCTCTAGGGTTATTTATGTGCAATTAGGGTTTTTAACCAATCTTGTGCATCCAATAAGTTCATTTGAGTCATTGGATTAGCATTTAGGTCATTTTCGTCCTCCCTAGGCTTATTTATGTGCAATTAGGGTTTTTAACCAATCTTGTGCATCCAATAAGTTCATTTGTGTCATTGGATTAACATTTAGGTCATTTTCGTCCTCCCTAGGGTTATTTATGGGCAAATAGGGTTTTTAACCAATCTTGTGCATCCAATAAGTTCATTTGTGTCATTGGATTAACATTTAGGTCATTTTCGTCCTCTCTAGGGTATTTTATGTGCAATTAGGGTTTTTAACCAATCTTGTGCATCCAAAAAGTTCATTTGTGTCATTGGATTAACATTTAGGTCATTTTCGTCCTCCCTAGGCTTATTCTTGTGCAATTAGGGTTTTTAACCAATCTTGTGCATCCAATAAGTTCATTTGTGTCATTGGATTAACATTTAGGTCATTTTCGTCTTCCCTAGGCTTATTCTTGTGCAATTAGGGTTTTTATCCAATCTTGTGCATCCAATAAGTTCATTTGTGTCATAGGATTAACATTTAGGTCATTTTCATCCTCCCTAGGGTTATTTATGGGCAATTAAGGTTTTTAACCAATCTTGTGCATCCAATAAGTTCATTTGTGTCATTGGATTAACATTTAGGTCATTTTCGTACTCTTTAGGGTTATTTATGTGCAATTAGGGTTTTTAACCATTCTTGTGCATCCAATATGTTCATTTATGTCATTGGATTAACATTTATGTCATTTTCGTCCTCCCTAGGCTTATTCTTGTGCAAGTAGGGCTTTTAACCAACCTTGTGCCTCCAAAAAGTTCATTTGTGTCTTTGAATAGATGTTTAGGTCAATTTCGTCCTCTCTAGGGTTATTTATGTGCAATTAAGGTTTTTAACCAATCTTGTGCATCTAATAAGTTCATTTGTGTCATCGGATTAACATTGAGGTCATTTTCGTCCGCCCTAGGCTTTTTCTTGTGCAATTAGGGTTTTTAACCAATCTTGTGCATCCAATAAGTTCATTTGTGTCATTGGATTAACATTTTGGTCATTTTCGTCCTCCCTAGGCTTATTTATGTGCAATTAGGGTTTTTAACCAATCTTGTGCATCCAATGAGTTCATGTGTGTCATTGGATTAACATTTAGGTCATTTTCGTACTCCCTAGGCTTATTCTTGTCCAACTAGGGTTTTTAACCAATCTTGTGCATCCAAAAAGTTCAATTGTGTCTTTGGATTAACATTTAGGTCATTTTCGTCCTCTCTAGGGTTATTTATATGCAATTAGGGTTTTTAACCAACCTTGTGCATCCAATGAGTTCCTGTGTGTCATTGGATTAACATTTAGGTCATTTTCGTCCTCCCTAGGCTTATTTATGTGCAATTAGGGTTTTTAACCAATCTTGTGCATCCAAAAAGTTCATTTGTGTCTTTGAAATGACATTTTGGTCATTTCCGTCCTCTCTAGGGTTATTTATGTGCATTTAGGGTTTTTAACCAATCTTGTGCATCCAATAAGTTCATTTGTGTCATTGGATTAGCATTTAGGTCATTTTCGTCCTCCCTAGGCTTATTCTTGTGCAATTAGGGCTTTTAACCAATCTTGTGCATCCAAAAAGTTCATTTGTGTCTTTGAATTGACATTTAGGTCATTTTCGTCCTCTCTAGGGTTATTTAAGTGCAATTTGTGTTTTTAACCAATCTTGTGCATCCAATAAGTTTATTTGTGTCATTGGATTATCATTTAGGTAATTTTCGTCCTCACTAGGCTTATTCTTGTCCAATTAGGGTTTTTAACCAATCTTATGCATCCAATAAGTTCATTTGTGTCATTGGATTAACATTTAGGTCATTTTCGTCCTCTCTAGGGTATTTTATGTGCAATTAGGGTTTTTAACCAATCTTGTGCATCCAAAAAGTTCATTTGTGTCATTGGATTAACATTTAGGTCATTTTCGTCCTCCCTAGGCTTATTCTTGTGCAATTAGGGTTTTTAACCAATCTTGTGCATCCAATAAGTTCATTTGTGTCATTGGATTAACATTTAGGTCATTTTCGTGCTCCCTAGGCTTATTCTTGTCCAATTAGGGTTTTTGACCAATCTTGTGCATCCAATAAGTTCATTTGTGTCATTGGATTAACATTTAGGTCATTTTCGTCCTCCCTAGGGTTATTTATGGGCCATTAGGGTTTTTAACCAATCTTGGGCATCCAATAAGTTCATTTGTGTCATTGGATTAACATTTAGGTCATTTTCGTCGTCTCTAGGGTTATTTATGTGCAATTAGGGTTTTTAACCAATCTTGTGCATCCTATAAGTTCATTTGTGTCATTGGATTAACATTTAGGTCATTTTCGTCCTCCCTAGGCTTATTCTTGTGCAATTAGGGTTTTTAACCAATCTTGTGCATCCAATAAGTTCATTTGTGTCATTGGATTAACATTTAGGTCATTTTCGTCCTCCCTAGGCTTATTCTTGTGCAATTAGAGCTTTTAACCAATCTTTAGCATCCAAAAAGTTCATTTGTGTCTTTGAATTGACATTTTGGTCCTTTTCGTCCTCTCTAGGGTTATTTATGTCCAATTAGGGTTTTTAACCTAACTTGTGCATCGAACAAGTTCATTTGTGTCATTGGATTAAATTTTAGGTCATTTCCGTCCTCCCTACACTTATTCTTGTCCAATTAGGGTTTTTAACCAATCTTGTGCATCCAATAAGTTCATTTGTGTCATTGGATTAACATTTAGGTCATTTTCGTCCTCCCTAGGCTTATTCTTGTGCAATTAGGGTTTTTAACCAATCTTGTGCATCCAATAAGTTCATTTGTGTCATTGGATTAACATTTAGGTCATTTTCGTGCTCCCTAGGCTTATTCTTGTCCAATTAGGGTTTTTGACCAATCTTGTGCATCTAATACGTTCATTTGTGTCATTGGATTAACATTTAGGTCATTTTCGTCCTCCCTAGGGTTATTTATGGGCAATTAGGGTTTTTAACCAATCTTGTGCATCCAATAAGTTCATTTGTGTCATTGGATTAACATTTAGGTCATTTTCGTCGTCTCTAGGGTTATTTATGTGCAATTAGGGTTTTTAACCAATCTTGTGCATCCAATAAGTTCATTTGTGTCATTGGATTAACATTTAGGTCATTTTCGTCCTCCCTAGGGTTATTTATGGGCAATTAGGGTTTTTAACCAATCTTGTGCATCCAATAAGTTCATTTGTGTCATTGGATTAACATTTAGGTCATTTTCGTCCTCTCTAGGGTATTTTATGTGCAATTAGGGTTTTTAACCAATCTTGTGCATCCAAAAAGTTCATTTGTGTCTTTGGATTTACATTTAGGTCATTTTCGTCCGCTCTAGGGTTATTTATGTTCAATTTGGGTTTTTAACCAATATTGTGCATCCAATGAGTTCATGTGTGTCATTGGATTAACATTTAGTTCATTTTCCTCCTCCCTTGGCTTATTCTTGTGCAATTTGGGCTTTTAACCAATCTTGTGCATCCAAAAAGATCATTTGTGTCTTTGAATTGACATTTAGGTCATTTTCGTCCTCTCTAGTTTTATTTATGTGCAATTAGGGTTTTTAACCAATCTTGTGCATCCAATAAGTTCATTTGTGTCATTGGATTAACATTTAGGTCATTTTCGTCCTCCCTAGGCTTATTCTTGTCCAATTAGGGTTTTTAACCAATCTTTTGCATCCAATAGGTGTTTTTGTGTCATTGGATGATCAATTAGGTTATTTTCATCCTACCTAGGCTTATTCTTGTCCAATTAGGGTTTTTAACCAATCTTGTGCATCCAATAGGTGTGTTTGTGTCATTGGATGACCAATTAGGTCATTTTCGTCCTCCCTAGGCATATTCTTGTCCAATTAGGGTTTTTAACCAATCTTGTGCTTCCGATAGGTGTGTTCGTGGCAATAGATGATAAATTAGGTCATTTTCGTCCTCCCTAGGCTTATTCTTGTCCAATTAGGGTTTTTAACTAATCTTGTGCATCCAATAAGTTCATTTGTGTCATTGGATGATCAATTAGGTCATTTTCGTCCACCCTAGGGTTATTCTTGTCCAATTAGGGTTTTTAACCGATCTTGTGCATACAATAGGTGTGTTTGTGTCATTGGATGATCAATTAGGTCATTTTCGTCCTCCCTAGGCATATTCTTGTCCAATTAGGGTTTTTAACCAATCTTGTGCATCCAATAGGTGTGTTTGTGTCATTGGATGATCAATTAGGTCATTTTCGTCCTCCCTAGGCTTATTCTTGTCCAACTAGTGTTTTTAACCAATCTTGTGCATCCAATAGGTGTGTTTGTGTCATTGGATGATCAATTAGGTCATTTTCGTCCTCCCTAGGCTTATTCTTGTCCAATTAGGGTTTTTAACCAATCTTGTGCATCCAATAGGTGTGTTTATGTCATTGGATGAACATTTAGGTCATTTTCGTCCTCCCTAGGCTTATTCTTGTGCAATTAGGGTTTTTAACCAATCTTGTGCATCCAAAAAGTTCATTTGTGTCATTGGATTAACATTTAGGTCATTTTCGTCCTCCGTAGGGTTATTAGTGGGCAATTAGGGTTTTTCACCAATCTTGTGCATCCAATAAGTTCATTTGTGTCATTGGATTAACATTTAGGTCATTTTCATCCTCTCTAGGGTTATTTATGTGCAATTAGGGTTTTTAACCAATCTTTTGCATCCAATAAGTTCATTTGTGTCTTTGGATTAACATTTAGGTCATTTTCGTCCTCCCTAGGCTTATTCTGGTCTAATTAGGGTTTTTAACCAATCTTGTGCATCCAATAAGTTCATTTGTCTCATTGGATTAACATTTTGGTCATTTTCGTCCTCCCTAGGCTTATTTATGTGCAATTAGGGTTTTTAACCAATCTTGTGCATCCAATAAGTTCATTTGTGTCATTGGATTAACATTTAGGTCATTTTCGTCCTCCCTAGGGTTATTTATGGGCAATTAGGTTTTTTAACCAATCTTGTGCATCCAATAAGTTTATTTGTCTCATTGGATTAACATTTAGGTTATTTTCGTCCTCTCTAGGGTTATTTATGTGCAATTAGGGTTTTGAACCAATCTTGTGCATCCAATAAGTTCATTTGTGTCATTGGATTAACATATAGGTCATTTTCGTCCTCCCTAGCCTTATTGTTGTGCAATTAGGGCTTTTAACCAATCTTGTGCATCCAAAAAGTTCATTTGTGTCTTTGAATTGACATTTAGGTCATTTTCGTCCTCTCTAGGGTTATTTATGTGCATTTAGGGTTTTTAACCAATCTTGTGCATACAATAAGTTCATTTGTGTCATTGGATTAACATTTAGGTCATTTTCGTCCTCCCTAGGGTTATTTATGGGCAATTAGGGTTTTTAACCAATCTTGTGCATCCAATAAGTTCATTTGTGTCATTGGATTAACATTTAGGTCATTTTCGTCCTCTCTAGGGTTATTTATGTGCAATTAGGGTTTTTAACCAATCTTGTGCATCCAATAAGTTCATTTGTGTCAATGGATTAACATTTAGGTCATTTTCGTCCTCCCTAGGCTTATTCTTGTGCAATTAGGGCATTTAACAAATCTTGTGCATCCAAAAAGTTCATTTGTGTCTTTGAATTGACATTTAGGTCATTTTCGTCCTCTCTAGGGTTATTTATGTGCATTTAGGGTTTTTAACCAATCTTGTGCATACAATAAGTTCATTTGTGTCATTGGATTAACATTTAGGTCATTTTCGTCCTCCCTAGGCTTATTCTTGTCCAATTAGGGTTTTTAACCAATCTTGTGCATCCAATATGTTCATTTGTGTCATTTGATTAACATTTAGGTCATTTTCGTCCTCCCTAGGCTTATTCTTGTCCAATTAGGGTTTTTAACCAATCTTGTGCATCCAATAAGTTCATTTGTGTCATTGGATTAACATTTAGGTCATTTTCGTCGTCCCTAGGCTTATTTATGTGCAATTGGGATTTTTAACCAATCTTGTGCAACCAATAAGTTCATTTGTGTCATTGGATTAACATTTATGTCATTTTCGTCCTCCCTAGGGTTATTCTTGTCCAATTAGGGTTTTTAACCAATCTTGTGAATCCAAAAAGTTCCTTTGTGTCTTTGGATTAACATTTAGGTCATTTTCGTCCTCTCTAGGGTTTTTTATGGGCAATTAGGGTTTTTAACCTATCTTGTGCATCCAATAAGTTCATTTGTGTCATTGGATTAACATTTAGGTCATTTTCGTCCTCCCTAGGGTTATTTATGGGCAATTAGGGTTTTTAACCAATCTTGTGCATCCAATAAGTTCATTTGTGTCATTGGATTAACATTTAGGTCATTTTCGTCCTCTCTAGGGTATTTTATGTGCAATTAGGGTTTTTAACCAATCTTGTGCATCCAAAAAGTTCATTTGTGTCATTGGATTAACATTTAGGTCATTTTTGTCCTCCCTAGGCTTATTCTTGTGCAATTTGGGTTTTTAACCAATCTTGTGCATCCAATAAGTTCATTTGTGTCATTGGATTAACATTTAGGTCATTTTCGTCTTCCCTAGGCTTATTCTTGTGCAATTAGGGTTTTTAACCAATCTTGTGCATCCAATAAGTTCATTTGTGTCATTGGATTAACATTTAGGTCATTTTCGTCCTCTCTAGGGTTATCAATATGTTCATTTATATCATTGGATTAACATTTAGGTCATTTTCGTCCTCCTTAGGCTTATTCTTGTGCAATTAGGGCTTTTAACCAACCTTGTGCATCCAAAAAGTTCATTTGTGTCTTTGAATAGATGTTTAGGTCAATTTCATCCTCTCTAAGGTTATTTATGTGCAATTAGGGTTTTTAACCAATCTTGTGCATCCAATAAGTTCATTTGTGTCATCGGATTAACATTTAGGTCATTTTCGTCTTCCCTAGGCTTATTCTTGTGCAATTAGGGTTTTTAACCAACCTTGTGCATCCAATAAGTTCATTTGTGTCATCGGATTAACTATTAGGTCATTTTCGTCCTCCCTAGGCTTATTCTTGTCCAATAAGGGTTTTTAACCAATCTTGTGCATCCAATAAGTTCATTTGTGTCATTGGATTAACATTTAGGTTATTTTCGTCCTCTCTAGGGTTATTTATGTGCAATTAGGGTTTTTTACCAATCTTGTGCATCCAATAAGTTCATTTGTGTCATTGGATTAGCATTTAGGTCATTTTCATCCGCCCTAGGCTTATTCTTGTGCAATTAGGGTTTTTAACCAATCTTGTGCATCCAATAAGTTCATTTGTGTCATTGGATTAACATTTTGGTCATTTTCGTCCTCCCTAGGCTTATTTATGTGCAATTAGGGTTTTTAACCAATCTTGTGCATCCAATGAGTTCATGTGTGTCATTGGATTAACATTTAGGTCATTTTCGTCCTCCCTAGGCTTATTCTTGTCCAACTAGGGTTTTTAATCAATCTTGTGCATCTAAAAATTTCAATTGTGTCTTTGGATTAACATTTAGGTCATTTTCGTGCTCTCCAGGGTTATTTATATGCAATTAGGGTTTTTAACCAACCTTTTGCATCCAATGAGTTCCTGTGTGTCATTGGATTAACATTTAGGTTATTTTCGTCCTCCCTAGGCTTATTTATGTGCAATTAGGGTTTTTAACCAATCTTGTGCATCCAAAAAATTCGTTTGTGTCTTTGAATTGACATTTAGGTCATTTTCGTCCTCTCTAGGGTTATTTATGTGCATTTAGGGTTTTTAACCAATCTTGTGCATCCAAAAAGTTCATTTGTGTCATTGGATTAGCATTTAGGTCATTTTCGTCCTCCCTAGGCTTATTCTTGTGCAATTAGGGCTTTTAACCAATCTTGTGCATCCAAAAAGTTCATTTGTGTCTTTGAATTGACATTTAGGTCATTTTCGTCCTCTCTAGGGTTATTTAAGTGCAATTTGGGTTTTTAACCAATCTTGTGCATCCAATAAGTTTATTTGTATCATTGGATTAACATTTAGGTAATTTTCGTCCTCATTAGGCTTATTCTTGTCCAATTAGGGTTTTTAACCAATCTTATGCATCCAATAAGTTCATTTGTGTCATTGGATTAACATTTAGGTCATTTTCATCCGCCCTAGGCTTATTCTTGTGCAATTAGGGTTTTTAACCAATCTTGTGCATCCAATAAGTTCATTTGTCTCGTTGGATTAACATTTTGGTCATTTTCGTCCTCCCTAGGCTTATTTATGTGCAATTAGGGTTTTTAACCAATCTTGTGCATCCAATAAGTTCATTTGTATCATTGGATTAACGTTTAGGTCATTTTCGTCCTCTCTAGGGTTATTTATGGGCAATTAGGGTTTTTAACCAATCTTGTGCATCCAAAAAGTTCATTTGAGTCATTGGATTAACATTTAGGTCATTTTCGTCCTCCCTAGGCTTATTCTTGTGCAATTAGGGTTTTTAACCAATCTTGTGCATCCAATAAGTTCATTTGTGTCATTGGATTAACATTTAGGTCATTTTCGTCTTCCCTAGGCTTATTCTTGTGCAATTAGGGTTTTTAACCAATCTTGTGCATCCAATAAGTTCATTTGTGTCATTGGATTAACATTTAGGTCATTTTCGTCCTCTCTAGGGTTATCAATATGTTCATTTATGTCATTGGATTAACATTTAGGTCATTTTCGTCCTCCTTAGTCTAGTGCAATTAGGGCTTTTAACCAACCTTGTGCATCCAAAAAGTTCATTTGTGTCTTTGAATAGATGTTTAAGTCAATTTCGTCCTCTCTATGGTTATTTATGTGCAATTAGGGTTTTTACCCAATCTTGTGCATCCAATAAGTTCATTTGTATCATTGGATTAACATTTTGGTCATTTTCGTCCTCCCTAGGCTTATTTATGTGCAATTAGGGTTTTTAACCAATCTTCTGCATCCAATGAGTTCATGAGTGTCATTGGATTAACATTTAGGTCATTTTCTTCCTCCCTAGGCTTATTCTTGTCCAATTAGGGTTTTTAACCAATCTTCTGCATCCAAAAAGTTCAATTGTGTCTTTGGATTAACATTTAGGTTATTTTCATCCTCTCTAGGGTTATTTATATGCAATTAGGGTTTTTAACCAATCTTGTGCATCCAATGAGTTACTGTGTGTCATTGGATTAACATTTAGGTCATTTTCGTCCTCCCTAGGCTTATTTATGTACAATTAGGGCATTTAACCAATCTTGTGCACCAAAAAGTTCATTTGTGTCTTTGAATTGACATTTAGGTCATTTTCGTCCTCTCTAGAGTTATTTAAGTGCAATTTGGGTTTTTAACCAATCTTGTGCATCCAATAAGTTTATTTGTGTCATTGGATTAACATTTAGGTAATTTTCGTCCTCACTAGGCTTATTCTTGTCCAATTAGGGTTTTTAACCAATCTTATGCATCCAATAAGTTCATTTGTGTCACTGGATTAACATTTAGGTCATTTTCGTCCTCCCTAGGCTTATTCTTGTGTAATTAGGGTTTTTAAGCAATCTTGTGCATCCAATAAGTTCATTTGTGTCATTGGATTAACATTTTGGTCATTTTCGTCCTCCCTAGGCTTATTTATGTGCAATTAGGGTTTTTAACCAATCTTGTGCATCCAATAAGTTCATTTGTGTCATTGGATTAACATTTAGGTCATTTTCGTCCTCCCTAGGGTTATTTATGGGCAAATAGGGTTTTTAACCAATCTTGTGCATCCAATAAGTTCATTTGTGTCATTGGATTAACATTTAGGTCATTTTCGTCCTCTCTAGGGTATTTTATGTGCAATTAGGGTTTTTAACCAATCTTGTGCATCCAAAAAGTTCATTTGTGTCATTGGATTAACATTTAGGTCATTTTCATCCTCCCTAGGCTTATTCTTGTGCAATTAGGGTTTTTAACAAATCTTGTGCATCCAATAAGTTCATTTGTGTCATTGGATTAACATTTAGGCCATTTTCGTCCTCCCTAGGGTTATTCTTGTGCAATTAGGGTTTTTAACAAATCTTGTGCATCCAATAAGTTCATTTGTGTCATTGGATTAACATTTAGGTCATTTTCGTCCTCCCTAGGGTTATTTAGGGGCAATTAGGGTTTTTAACAAATCTTGTGCATCCAATAAGTTCATTTGTGTCATTGGATTAACATTTAGGTCATTTTCGTCCTCCCTAGGCTTATTATTGTCCAATTAGGGTTTTTAACCAATCTTGTGCATCCAAAAAGTTCATTTGTGTCTTTGGATTTACATTTAGTTCATTTTCGTCCGCTCTAGGGTTATTTATGTGCAATTTGGGTTTTTAACCAATATTGTGCATCCAATGAGTTCATGTGTGTCATTGGATTAACATTTAGGTCATTTTCGTCCGCCCTAGGCTTGTTCTTGTGCAATAAGGGCTTTTAACCAATCTTGTGCATCCAAAAAGATCATTTGTGTCTTTGAATTGACATTTAGGTCATTTTCGTCCTCTCTAGGGTTATTTATGTGCAATTAGGGTTTTTAACCAATCTTGTGCATCCAATAAGTTCATTTGTGTCATTGGATTAACATTTAGGTCATTTTCGTCCTCCCTAGGCTTATTCTTGTCCAATTAGGGTTTTTAACCAATCTTGTGCATCCAATAAGTTCATTTGTGTCATTGGATTAACATTTAGGTCATTTTCGTCCTCCTTAGGCTTATTCTTGTGCAATTAGGGTTTTTAACCAGTCTTGTGCATCCAAAAAGTTCATTTGTGTCATTGGATTAACATTTAGGTCATTTTCGTCATCCCTAGGCTTATTCTTGTCCAATTAGGGTTTTTAACCAATCTTGTGCATCCAATAAGTTCATTTGTGTCATTGGATTAACATTTAGGTCATTTTCGTCCTCCCTAGGCTTATTCTTGTGCAATTAGGGTTTTTAACCAATCTTGTGCATCCAATAGGTGTGTTTGTGTCATTGGATGATCAATTAGTTCATTTTCGTCCTCCCTAGGCATATTCTTGTCCAATTAGGGTTTTTAACGAATCTTGTGCATCCAATTGGTGTGTTTGTGTTATTGGATGATCAATTAGGTCATTTTCGTCCTCCCTAGGCTTATTCTTGTCCAATTAGGGTTTTTAACCAATCTTGTGCATCCAATAAGTTGAGTTGTGTCATTGGATTAACATTTAGGTCATTTTCGTCCTCCCTTGGCATATTCTTGTCCAATTAGGGTTTTTAACTAATCTTGTGCATCCAATAAGTTCATTTGTGTCATTGGATGATCAATTAGGTCATTTTCGTCCTCCCTAGGCATATTCTTGTCCAATTAGGGTTTTTAACCAATCTTGTGCATCCAATAGGTGTGTTTGTGTCATTGGATGATCAATTAGGTCATTTTCGTCCTCCCTAGGCTTATTCTTATCCAATTAGGGTTTTTAACCGATCTTGTGCATCCAATAGGTGTGTTTGTGTCATTGGATAATCTATTAGGTCATTTTCGTCCTCCCTAGGCATATTCTTGTCCAATTAGGGTTTTTAACCAATCTTGTGCATCCAATAGGTGTGTTTGTGTCATTGGATGATCAATTAGGTCATTTTCGTCCTCCCTAGGCTTATTCTTGTCTAATTAGGGTTTTTAACCAATCTTGTGCATCCAATAGGTGTGTTTGTGTCATTGGATGATCAATTAGGTCATTTTCGTCCTCCCTAGACTTATTCTTGTCAAATTAGGGTTTTTAACCAATCTTGTGCATCCAATAACTTTGTTTGAGTCATTGAATTAATATTTAAGTCATTTTCGTCCTCCCTAGGCATATTCTTGTCCAATTAGGGTTTTTAACCAATCAGTGCATCCAATTGGTGTGTTTGTGTCATTGGATGATCAATTAGGTCATTTTCGTCCTCCCTAGGCTTATTCTTGTCCAATTAGGGTTTTTAACCAATCTTGTGCATCCAATAGGTGTGTTTGTGTCATTGGATGATCAATTAGGTCATTTTCGTCCTCCCAATGCATATTCTTGTCCAGTTAGGGTTTTTAACCAATCTTGTGCATCCAATAGGTGTGTTTGTGTCATTGGATGATCAATTAGGTCATTTTCGTCCTCCCTAGGCATATTCTTGTCCAATTAGGGTTTTTAACCAATCTTGTGCATCCAATAGGTGTGTTTGTTTCATTGAATGATCAATTAGGTCATTTTCGTCCTCCCTAGGCTTATTCTTGTCCAATTAGGGTTTTTAACCAATCTTGTGCATCCAATAAGTTCATTTGTGTCATTGGATTAACATTTATGTCATTTTCGTCCTCCCTAGGCTTATTCTTGTGCAATTAGGGTTTTTAACCAATCTTGTGCATCCAAAAAGTTCATTTGTGTCATTGGATTAACATTTAGGTCATTTTCGTCCTCCCTAGGCTTATTATTGTCCAATTAGGGTTTTTAACCAATCTTGTGCATCCAAAAAGTTCATTTGTGTCTTTGGATTTACATTTAGTTCATTTTCGTCCGCTCTAGGGTTATTTATGTGCAATTTGGGTTTTTAACCAATATTGTGCATCCAATGAGTTCATGTGTGTCATTGGATTAACATTTAGGTCATTTTCGTCCGCCCTAGGCTTATTCTTGTGCAATTAGGGCTTTTAACCTATCTTGTGCATCCAAAAAGATCATTTGTGTCTTTGAATTGACATTTAGGTCATTTTCGTCCTCTCTAGGGTTATTTATGTGCAATTAGGGTTTTTAACCAATCTTGTGCATCCAATAAGTTCATTTGTGTCATTGGATTAACATTTAGGTCATTTTCGTCCTCCCTATGCTTATTCTTGTCCAATTAGGGTTTTTAACCAATCTTGTGCATCCAATAAGTTCATTTGTGTCATTGGATTAACATTTAGGTCATTTTCGTCCTCCCTAGGGTTATTTATGGGCAATTAGGTTTTTTAACCAATCTTGTGCATCCAATAAGTTTATTTGTCTCATTGGATTAACATTTAGGTCATTTTCGTCCTCTCTAGGGTTATTTATGTGCAATTAGGGTTTTTAACCAATCTTGTGCATCCAATAAGTTCATTTGTGTCATTGGATTAACATATAGGTCATTTTCGTCCTCCCTAGCCTTATTGTTGTGCAATTAGGGCTTTTAACCAATCTTGTGCATCCAAAAAGTTCATTTGTGTCATTGGATTAACATTTAGGTCATTTTCGTCCTCCCTAGGCTTATTTATGTGCAATTAGGGTTTTTAACCAATCTTATGCATCCAATAAGTTCATTTGTGTCATTGGATTAACATTTATGTCATTTTCGTCCTCCCTAGGCTTATTCTTGTCCAATTAGGGTTTTTAGCCAATCTTGTGCATCCAAAAAGTTCATTTGTGTCTTTGGATTACCATTTAGATCATTTTCGTCCTCTCTAGGGTTATTTATGGGCAATTAGGGTTTTTAACCTATCTTGTGCATCCAATAAGTTCATTTGTGTCATTGGATTAACATTTAGGTCATTTTCGTCCTCCCTAGGGTTATTTATGGGCAATTAGGGTTTTTAACCAATCTTGTGCATCCAATAAGTTCATTTGTGTCATTGGATTAACATTTAGGTCATTTTCGTCCTCTCTAGGGTTATTTATGTGCAATTAGGGTTTTTAACCAATCTTGTGCATCCAATAAGTTCATTTGTGTCATTGGATTAACATTTAGGTCATTTTCGTCCTCCCTAGCCTTATTGTTGTGCAATTAGGGCTTTTAACCAATCTTGTGCATCCAAAAAGTTCATTTGTGTCTTTGAATTGACATTTAGGTCATTTTCGTCCTCTCTAGGGTTATTTATGTGCATTTAGGGTTTTTAACCAATCTTGTGCATCCAATAAGTTCATTTGTGTCATTGGATTAGCATTTAGGTCATTTTCGTCCTCCCTAGGCTTATTCTTGTGCAATTAGGGCTTTTAACCAATCTTGTGCATCCAAAAAGTTCATTTGTGTCTTTGAATTGACATTTAGGTCATTTTCGTCCTCTCTAGGGTTATTTAAGTGCAATTTGGGTTTTTAACCAATCTTGTGCATCCAATAAGTTTATTTGTGTCATTGGATTAACATTTAGGTAATTTTCGTCCTCACTAGGCTTATTCTTGTCCAATTAGGGTTTTTAACCAATCTTATGCATCCAATAAGTTCATTTGTGTCATTGGATTAACATTTAGGTCATTTTCGTCCTCTCTAGGGTATTTTATGTGCAATTAGGGTTTTTAACCAATCTTGTGCATCCAAAAAGTTCATTTGTGTCATTGGATTAACATTTAGGTCATTTTCGTCCTCCCTAGGCTTATTCTTGTGCAATTAGGGTTTTTAACCAATCTTGTGCATCCAATAAGTTCATTTGTGTCATTGGATTAACATTTAGGTCATTTTCGTCTTCCCTATGCTTATTCTTTTGCAATTAGGGTTTTTAACCAATCTTGTGCATCCAATAAGTTCATTTGTTTCATTGGATTAACATTTAGGTCATTTTCGTCCTCCCTAGGGTTATATAGGGGCAATTAGTGTTTTTAACCAATCTTGTGCATCCAATAAGTTCATTTGTGTCATTGGATTAACATTTAGGTCATTTTTGTCCTCCCTAGGCTTATTATTGTCCATTTAGGGTTTTTAACCAATCTTGTGCATCCAAATAGTTCATTTGTGTCTTTGGATTTACATTTAGGTCATTTTTGTCCGCTCTAGGGTTATTTATGTGCAATTTGGGTTTTTAACCAATATTGTGCATCCAATGAGTTCATGTGTGTCATTGGATTAAAATTTAGTTCATTTTCGTCCGCCCTAGGCTTATTCTTGTGCAATTTGAGCTTTTAACCAATCTTGTGCATCCAAAAAGATCATTTGTGTCTTTGAATTGACATTTAGGTCATTTTCGTCCTCTCTAGGGTTATTTATGTGCAATTAGGGTTTTTAACCAATCTTGTGCATCCAATAAGTTCATTTGTGTCATTGGATTAACATTTAGGTCATTTTCGTCCTCCCTAGGCTTATTCTTGTCCAATTAGGGTTTTTAACCAATCTTGTGCATCCATTAAGTTCATTTGTGTCATTGGATTAACATTTAGGTCATTTTCGTCCTCCCAAGGCTTATTCTTGTCCAATTAGGGTTTTTAACCAATCTTGTGCATCCAATAAGTTCATTTGTGTCATTGGATTAACATTTAGGTCATTTTCGTCCTCCTTAGGCTTATTCTTGTGCAATTAGGGTTTTTAACCAATCTTGTGCATCCAATAAATTCCTTTGTGTCATTGGATTAACATTTTGGTCATTTTAGTCCTCCCTAGGCTTATTTATGTGCAATTAGGGTTTTTAACCAATCTTGTGCATCCAATAAGTTCATTTGTGTCATTGGATTAACATTTAGGTCATTTTCGTCCTTCCTAGGCTTATTCTTGTCCAATAAGGGTTTTTAACCAATCTTGTGCATCCAATAAGTTCATTTGTGTCATTGGATTAACATTTAGGTCATTTTCGTCCTCTCTAGGGTTATTTATGTGCAATTAGGGTTTTTAACCAATCTTGTGCATCCAATAAGTTCATTTGTGTCATTGGATTAACATTTAGGTCATTTTCGACCTCCCTAGGCTTATTCTTGTGCAATTATGGTTTTTAACCAATCTTGTGCATCCAATAAGTTCATTTGTATCATTGGATTAACATTTTGGTCATTTTCGTCCTCCCTAGGCTTATTTATGTGCAATTAGGGTTTTTAACCAATCTTCTGCATCCAATGAGTTCATGAGTGTCATTGGATTAACATTTAGGTCATTTTCTTCCTCCCTAGGCTTATTCTTGTCCAATTAGGGTTTTTAACCAATCTTCTGCATCCAAAAAGTTCAATTGTGTCTTTGGATTAACATTTAGGTCATTTTCATCCTCTCTAGGGTTATTTATATGCAATTAGGGTTTTTAACCAATCTTGTGCATCCAATGAGTTACTGTGTGTCATTGGATTAACATTTAGGTCATTTTCGTCCTCCCTAGGCTTATTTATGTACAATTAGGGCATTTAACCAATCTTGTGCATCCAAAAAGTTCATTTGTGTCTTTGAATTGACATTTAGGTCATTTTCGTCCTCTCTAGGGTTATTTAAGTGCAATTTGGGTTTTTAACCAATCTTGTGCATCCAATAAGTTTATTTGTGTCATTGGATTAACATTTAGGTAATTTTCGTCCTCACTAGGCTTATTCTTGTCCAATTAGGGTTTTTAACCAATCTTATGCATCCAATAAGTTCATTTGTGTCATTGGATTAACATTTAGGTCATTTTCGTCCTCCTTAGGCTTATTCTTGTGCAATTAGGGTTTTTAACCAATCTTGTGCATCCAATAAGTTCATTTTTGTCATTGGAATAACATTTTGGTCATTTTCGTCCTCCCTAGGCTTATTTATGTGCAATTAGGGTTTTTAACCAATCTTGTGCATCCAATAAGTTCATTTGTGTCATTGGATTAACATTTAGGTCATTTTCGTCCTCCCTAGGGTTATTTATGGGCAAATAGGGTTTTTAACCAATCTTGTGCATCCAATAAGTTCATTTGTGTCATTGGATTAACATTTAGGTCATTTTCGTCCTCTCTAGGGTATTTTATGTGCAATTAGGGTTTTTAACCAATCTTGTGCATCCAAAAAGTTCATTTGTGTCATTGGATTAACATTTAGGTCATTTTCGTCCTCCCTAGGCTTATTCTTGTGCAATTAGGGTTTTTAACAAATCTTGTGCATCCAATAAGTTCATTTGTGTCATTGGATTAACATTTAGGTCATTTTCGTCCTCCCTAGGCTTATTCTTGTGCAATTAGGGTTTTTAACCAATCTTGTGCATCCAATAAGTTCATTTGTGTCATTGGATTAACATTTAGGTCATTTTCGTCCTCCCTAGGGTTATTTAGTGGCAATTAGGGTTTTTAACCAATCTTGTGCATCCAATAAGTTCATTTGTGTCATTGGATTAACATTTAGGTCATTTTCATCCTCCCTAGGCTTATTCTTGTCTAATTACGGTTTTTAACCATCCTTGTTCAACCAATAAGTTCATTTGTGTCATTGGATTAACATTTAAGTCATTTTCGTCCTCCCTAGGCTTATTCTTGCCTAATTAGGGTTTTTAACCAGTCTTGTGCATCCAATAAGTTCATTTGTGTCATTGGATTAACATTTAGGTCATTTTCGTCCAACCTAGGCTTATTCTTGTGCAATTAGGGTTTTTAACCAATCTTGTGCATCCAATAAGTTCATTTGTGTCATTGGATTAACATTTAGGTCATTCTCATCCTCACTAGGCTTATTCTTGTCCAATTAGGGTTTTTAACCAATCTTGTGCATCCAATAAGTTCATTTGTGTCATTGGATTAACATTTAGGTCATTTTCGTCCTCTCTAGGGTATTTTATGTGCAATTAGGGTATTTAACCAATCTTGTGCATCCAAAAAGTTCATTTGTGTCTTTGAATTGACATTTAGGTCATTTTCGTCCTCTCTAGGGTTATTTATGTGCAATTAGGGTTTTTAACCATTCTTGTTCATCCAATAAGTTCATTTGTGTCATTGGATTAACATTTAGGTCATTTTCGTCCTCCCTAGGCTTATTCTTGTGCAATTAGGGTTTTTAACCAATCTTGTGCATCCAATAAGTTCATTTGTGTCATTGGATTAACATTTAGGTCATTTTCGTCCTCCCTAGGCTTATTCTTGTCCAATTAGGGTTTTTAACCAATCTTGTGCATCTAAAAAGTTCATTTGTGTCTTTGGATTTACATTTACGTCATTTTCGTCCGCTCTAGGGTTATTTATGTGCAATTAGGGTTTTTAACCAATCTTGTGCATCCAATGAGTTCATGTGTGTCATTGGATTAACATTTAGGTCATTTTCGTCCTCCCTAGGCTTATCCTTGTGCAATTAGGGTTTTTAACCAATCTTGTGCATCCAAAAAGTTCATTTGTGTCATTGGATTAACATTTAGGTCATTTTCGTCCTCCCTAGGGTTATTTATGGGCAATTAGGGTTTTTAACCAATCTTGTGCATCCAATAAGTTCATTTGTGTCATTGGATTAACATTTAGGTCATTTTCGTCCTCTCTAGGGTTATTTATGGGCAATTAGGGTTTTTAACCAATCTTGTGCATCCAATAAGTTCATTTGTGTCATTGGATTAACATTTAGGTCATTTTCGTCCTCTCTAGGGTTATTTATGTGCAATTAGGGTTTTTAACCAATCTTGTGCATCCAATAAGTTCATTTGTGTCATTGGATTAGCATTTAGGTCATTTTCGTCCTCCCTAGGCTTATTCTTGTGCATCCAATAAGTTCATTTGTGTCATTGGATTAACATTTAGGTCATTTTCGTCCTCTCTAGGGTTATTTATATGCAATTAGGGTTTTTAACCAATCTTGTGCATCCAATAAGTTCATTTGTGTCATTGGATTAACATTTAGGTCATTTTCGTCCTCTCTAGGGTTATTTATGTGCAATTAGGGTTTTTAACCAATCTTGTGCATCCAATAAGTTCATTTGTGTCATTGGATTAACATTTAGGTCATTTTCGACCTCCCTAGGCTTATTCTTGTGCAATTAGGGTTTTTAACCAATCTTGTGCATCCAAAAAGTTCATTTGTGTCATTGGATTAACATTTAGGTCATTTTCGTCCTCCGTAGGGTTATTAGTGGGCAATTAGGGTTTTTCACCAATCTTGTGCATCCAATAAGTTCATTTGTGTCATTGGATTAACATTTAGGTCATTTTCATCCTCTCTAGGGTTATTTATGTGCAATTAGGGTTTTTAACCAATCTTTTGCATCCAATAAGTTCATTTGTGTCTTTGGATTAACATTTAGGTCATTTTCGTCCTCCCTAGGCTTATTCTGGTCTAATTAGGGTTTTTAACCAATCTTGTGCATCCAATAAGTTCATTTGTCTCATTGGATTAACATTTTGGTCATTTTCGTCCTCCCTAGGCTTATTTATGTGCAATTAGGGTTTTTAACCAATCTTGTGCATCCAATAAGTTCATTTGTGTCATTGGATTAACATTTAGGTCATTTTCGTCCTCCCTAGGGTTATTTATGGGCAAATAGGGTTTTTAACCAATCTTGTGCATCCAATAAGTTCATTTGTGTCATTGGATTAACATTTAGGTCATTTTCGTCCTCTCTAGGGTATTTTATGTGCAATTAGGGTTTTTAACCAATCTTGTGCATCCAAAAAGTTCATTTGTGTCATTGGATTAACATTTAGGTCATTTTCATCCTCCCTAGGCTTATTCTTGTGCAATTAGGGTTTTTAACAAATCTTGTGCATCCAATAAGTTCATTTGTGTCATTGGATTAACATTTAGGCCATTTTCGTCCTCCCTAGGGTTATTCTTGTGCAATTAGGGTTTTTAACAAATCTTGTGCATCCAATAAGTTCATTTGTGTCATTGGATTAACATTTAGGTCATTTTCGTCCTCCCTAGGGTTATTTAGGGGCAATTAGGGTTTTTAACAAATCTTGTGCATCCAATAAGTTCATTTGTGTCATTGGATTAACATTTAGGTCATTTTCGTCCTCCCTAGGCTTATTATTGTCCAATTAGGGTTTTTAACCAATCTTGTGCATCCAAAAAGTTCATTTGTGTCTTTGGATTTACATTTAGTTCATTTTCGTCCGCTCTAGGGTTATTTATGTGCAATTTGGGTTTTTAACCAATATTGTGCATCCAATGAGTTCATGTGTGTCATTGGATTAACATTTAGGTCATTTTCGTCCGCCCTAGGCTTGTTCTTGTGCAATAAGGGCTTTTAACCAATCTTGTGCATCCAAAAAGATCATTTGTGTCTTTGAATTGACATTTAGGTCATTTTCGTCCTCTCTAGGGTTATTTATGTGCAATTAGGGTTTTTAACCAATCTTGTGCATCCAATAAGTTCATTTGTGTCATTGGATTAACATTTAGGTCATTTTCGTCCTCCCTAGGCTTATTCTTGTCCAATTAGGGTTTTTAACCAATCTTGTGCATCCAATAAGTTCATTTGTGTCATTGGATTAACATTTAGGTCATTTTCGTCCTCCTTAGGCTTATTCTTGTGCAATTAGGGTTTTTAACCAGTCTTGTGCATCCAAAAAGTTCATTTGTGTCATTGGATTAACATTTAGGTCATTTTCGTCATCCCTAGGCTTATTCTTGTCCAATTAGGGTTTTTAACCAATCTTGTGCATCCAATAAGTTCATTTGTGTCATTGGATTAACATTTAGGTCATTTTCGTCCTCCCTAGGCTTATTCTTGTGCAATTAGGGTTTTTAACCAATCTTGTGCATCCAATAAGTTCATTTGTGTCATTGGATTAACATTTAGGTCATTTTCGTGCTCCCTAGGCTTATTCTTGTCCAATTAGGGTTTTTGACCAATCTTGTGCATCCAATAAGTTCATTTGTGTCATTGGATTAACATTTAGGTCATTTTCGTCCTCCCTAGGGTTATTTATGGGCAATTAGGGTTTTTAACTAATCTTGTGCATCCAATAAGTTCATTTGTGTCATTGGATTAACATTTAGGTCATTTTCGTCGTCTCTAGGGTTATTTATGTGCAATTAGGGTTTTTAACCAATCTTGTGCATCCTATAAGTTCATTTGTGTCATTGGATTAACATTTAGGTCATTTTCGTCCTCCCTAGGCTTATTCTTGTGCAATTAGGGTTTTTAACCAATCTTGTGCATCCAATAAGTTCATTTGTGTCATTGGATTAACATTTAGGTCATTTTCGTGCTCCCTAGGCTTATTCTTGTGCAATTAGGGTTTTTGACCAATCTTGTGCATCCAATAAGTTCATTTGTGTCATTGGATTAACATTTAGGTCATTTTCGTCCTCCCTAGGGTTATTTATGGGCAATTAGGGTTTTTAACCAATCTTGTGCATCCAATAAGTTCATTTGTGTCATTGGATTAACATTTAGGTCATTTTCGTCCTCTCTAGGGTATTTTATGTGCAATTAGGGTTTTTAACCAATCTTGTGCATCCAAAAAGTTCATTTGTGTCTTTGAATTGACATTTAGGTCATTTTCGTCCTCTCTAGGGTTATTTAAGTGCAATTTGGGTTTTTAACCAATCTTGTGCATCCAATAAGTTTATTTGTGTCATTGGATTAACATTTAGGTAATTTTCGTCCTCACTAGGCTTATTCTTGTCCAATTAGGGTTTTTAACCAATCTTATGCATCCAATAAGTTCATTTGTGTCATTGGATTAACATTTAGGTCATTTTCGTCCTCCTTAGGCTTATTCTTGTGCAATTAGGGTTTTTAACCAATCTTGTGCATCCAATAAATTCCTTTGTGTCATTGGATTAACATTTTGGTCATTTTAGTCCTCCCTAGGCTTATTTATGTGCAATTAGGGTTTTTAACCAATCTTGTGCATCCAATAAGTTCATTTGTGTCATTGGATTAACATTTAGGTCATTTTCGTCCTTCCTAGGCTTATTCTTGTCCAATAAGGGTTTTTAACCAAACTTGTGCATCCAATAAGTTCATTTGTGTCATTGGATTAACATTTAGGTCATTTTCGTCCTCTCTAGGGTTATTTATGTGCAATTAGGGTTTTTAACCAATCTTGTGCATCCAATAAGTTCATTTGTGTCATTGGATTAACATTTAGGTCATTTTCGTCCTCCCTACGCTTATTCTTGTGCAATTAGGGCTTTGAACAAATCTTGTGCATCTAAAAAGATCATTTGTGTCTTTGAATTGACATTTAGGTCATTTTCGTCCTCTCTAGGGTTATTTAAGTGCAATTTGGGTTTTTAACCAATCTTGTGCATCCAATAAGTTCATTTGTATCATTGGATTAACATCTAGGTAATTTTCGTCCTCACTAGGCTTATTCTTGTCCAATTAGGGTTTTTAACCAATCTTATGCATCCAATAAGTTCATTTGTGTCATTGGATTAACATTTAGGTCATTTTCGTCCTCCCTAGGCTTATTCTTGTGCAATTAGGGTTTTTAACCAATCTTGTGCATCCAATAAGTTCATTTGTGTCATTGGATTAACATTTTGGTCATTTTCGTCCTCCCTAGGGTTATTTATGGGCAATTAGGGTTTTTAACCAATCTTGTGCATCCAATAAGTTCATTTGTGTCATTGGATTAACATTTAGGTCATTTTCGTCCTCTCTAGGGTATTTTATGTGCAATTAGGGTTTTTAACCAATCTTGTGCATCCAAAAAGTTCATTTGTGTCATTGGATTAACATTTAGGTCATTTTCGTCCTCCCTAGGCTTATTCTTGTGCAATTAGGGTTTTTAACAAATCTTGTGCATCCAATAAGTTCATTTGTGTCATAGGATTAACATTTAGGTCATTTTCGTCCTCCCTAGGCTTATTCTTGTGCAATTAGGGTTTTTAACCAATCTTGTGCATCCAATAAGTTCATTTGTGTCATTGGATTGACATTTAGGTCATTTTCGTCCTCCGTAGGGTTATTTAGGGGCAATTAGGGTTTTTAACCAATCTTGTGCATCCAATAAGTTCATTTGTGTCATTGGATTAACATTTAGGTCATTTTCGTCCTCCCTAGGCTTATTATTGTCCAATTAGGGTTTTTAACCAATCTTGTGCATCCAAAAAGTTCATTTGTGTCTTTGGATTTACATTAAGTTCATTTTCGTCCGCTCTAGGGTTATTTATGTGCAATTTGGGTTTTTAACCAATATTGTGCATCCAATGAGTTCATGTGTGTCATTGGATTAACATTTAGGTCATTTTCGTCCGCCCTAGGCTTATTCTTGTGCAATTAGGGCTTTTAACCAATCTTGTGCATCCAAAAAGATCATTTGTGTCTTTGAATTGACATTTAGGTCATTTTCGTCCTCTCTAGGGTTATTTATGTGCAATTAGGGTTTTTAACCAATCTTGTGCATCCAATAAGTTCATTTGTGTCATTGGATTAACATTTAGGTCATTTTCGTCCTCCCTAGGCTTATTCTTGTCCAATTAGGGTTTTTAACCAATCTTGTGCATCCAATAAGTTCATTTGTGACATTGGATTAACATTTAGGTCATTTTCGTCCTCCTTAGGCTTATTCTTGTGCAATTAGGGTTTTTAACCAATCTTGTGCATCCAATAAGTTCATTTGTGTCATTGGATTGAAATTTAGGTCATTTTCGTCCTCCCTAGGCTTATTCTTGTGCAATTAGGGCTTTTAACCAATCTTGTGCATCCAATAAATTCCTTTGTGTCATTGGATTAACATTTAGGTCATTTTCGTCCTCCCTAGGCTTATTTATGTGCAATTAGGGTTTTTAACCAATATTGTGCATCCAAAAAGTTCTTTTTTGTCATTGGATTAACATTTAGGTCATTTTCGTCCTCCATAGGGTTATTTATGGGCAATTAGGGTTTTTAACCAATCTTGTGCATCCAATAAGTTCATTTGTGTCATTGGATTATTATTTAGGTCATTGTTGTCCTCCCTAGGCTTATTCTTGACCAATTAGGGTTTTTAACCAATCTTGTGCATCTAAAAAGTTAATTTGTGTCTTTGGATTAACATTTATGTCATTTTCGTCCTCCCTAGGCTTATTCTTGTGCAATTAGGGTTTTTAACCAATCTTGTGCATCCAAAAAGTTCATTTGTGTCATTGGATTAACATTTAGGTCATTTTCGTCCTCCCTAGGCTTATTATTGTCCAATTAGGGTTTTTAACCAATCTTGTGCATCCAAAAAGTTCATTTGTGTCTTTGGATTTACATTTAGTTCATTTTCGTCCGCTCTAGGGTTATTTATGTGCAATTTGGGTTTTTAACCAATATTGTGCATCCAATGAGTTCATGTGTGTCATTGGATTAACATTTAGGTCATTTTCGTCCGCCCTAGGCTTATTCTTGTGCAATTAGGGCTTTTAACCTATCTTGTGCATCCAAAAAGATCATTTGTGTCTTTGAATTGACATTTAGGTCATTTTCGTCCTCTCTAGGGTTATTTATGTGCAATTAGGGTTTTTAACCAATCTTGTGCATCCAATAAGTTCATTTGTGTCATTGGATTAACATTTAGGTCATTTTCGTCCTCCCTAGGCTTATTCTTGTCCAATTAGGGTTTTTAACCAATCTTGTGCATCCAATAAGTTCATTTGTGTCATTGGATTAACATTTAGGTCATTTTTGTCCTCCTTAGGCTTATTCTTGTGCAATTAGGGTTTTTAACCAATCTTGTGCATCCAATAAGTTCATTTGTGTCATTGGATTAACATTTAGGTCATTTTCGTCCTCCCTAGGCTTATTCTTGTGCAATTAGGGTTTTTAACCAATCTTGTTCATCCAATAAGTTCATTTGTGTCATTGGATTAACATTTAGATCATTTTCGTCCTCCCTAGGGTTATTTAGGGGCAATTAGGGTTTTTAACCAATCTTGTGCATCCAATAAGTTCATTTGTGTCATTGGATTAACATTTTGGTCATTTTCGTCCTCCCTAGGCTTGTTATTGTCCAATTAGGGTTTTTAACCAATCTTGTGCATCCAATAAGTTCATTTGTGTCTTTGGATTTACATTTAGTTCATTTTCGTCTGCTCTAGGGTTATTTATGTGCAATTTGGGTTCTTAACCAATATTGTGCATCCAATGAGTTCATGTGTGTCATTGGATTAACATTTAGGTCATTTTCGTCCGCCCTAGGCTTATTCTTGTGCAATAAGGGCTTTTAACCAATCTTGTGCATCCAAAAAGATCATTTGTGTCTTTGAATTGACATTTAGGTCATTTTCGTCCTCTCTAGGGTTATTTATGTGCAATTAGGGTTTTTAACCAGTCTTGTGCATCCAATAAGTTCATTTGTGTCATTGGATTAACATTTAGGTCATTTTCGTCCTCCCTAGGCTTATTCTTGTGCAATTAGGGTTTTTAACCAATCTTGTGCATCCAATAAGTTCATTTGTGTCATTGGATTAACATTTAGGTCATTTTCGTCCTCCCTAGGCTTATTCTTGTCCAATTAGGGTTTTTAACCAATCTTGTGCATCCAATAAGTTTATTTGTGTCATTGGATGATCAATTAGGTCATTTTTGTCCTCCCTAGGCATATTCTTGTCCAATTAGGGTTTTTAACCAATCTTGTGCATCCAATAGGTGTGTTTGTGTCATTGGATGATCAATTAGGTCATTTTCGTCCTCCCTAGGCTTATTCTTGTCCAATTAGGGTTTTTAACCAATCTTGTGCATCCAATAGGTGTGTTTGTGTCATTGGATGATCAATTAGGTCATTTTCGTCCTCCATAGACATATTCTTGTCCAATTAGGGTTTTTAACCAATCTTGTGCATCCAATAAGTTCATTTGTGTCATTGGATTAACATTTAGGTCATTTTCGTCCTCCCTAGGCATATTCTTGTCCAATTAGGGTTTTTAACCAATCTTGTGCATCCAATAGGTGTGTTTGTGTCATTGGATGATCAATTAGGTCTTTTTCGTTCTCCCTAGGCTTATTCTTGTCCAATTAGGGTTTTTAACCAATCTTGTGCATCCAATAAGTTTGTTTGTGTCATTGAATTAATATTTAGGTCATTTTCGTCCTCCCTAGGCATATTCTTGTCCAATTAGGGTTTTTAACAAAACTTGTGCATCCAATAGGTGTGTTTGTGTCATTGGATGATCAATTAGGTCATTTTCGTCCTCCCTAGGCTTATTCTTGTCCAATTAGGGTTTTTAACCAATGTTGTGCATCCAATAAGTTCATTTGTGTCATTGGATTAACATTTAGGTCATTTTCGTCCTCCCTAGGCTTATTCTTGTGCAATTAGGGTTTTTAACCAATCTTGTGCATCCAAAAAGTTCATTTGTGTCATTGGATTAACATTTAGGTCATTTTCGTCCTCCGTAGGGTTATTAGTGGGCAATTAGGGTTTTTCACCAATCTTGTGCATCCAATAAGTTCATTTGTGTCATTGGATTAACATTTAGGTCATTTTCATCCTCTCTAGGGTTATTTATGTGCAATTAGGGTTTTTAACCAATCTTTTGCATCCAATAAGTTCATTTGTGTCTTTGGATTAACATTTAGGTCATTTTCGTCCTCCCTAGGCTTATTCTGGTCTAATTAGGGTTTTTAACCAATCTTGTGCATCCAATAAGTTCATTTGTCTCATTGGATTAACATTTTGGTCATTTTCGTCCTCCCTAGGCTTATTTATGTGCAATTAGGGTTTTTAACCAATCTTGTGCATCCAATAAGTTCATTTGTGTCATTGGATTAACATTTAGGTCATTTTCGTCCTCCCTAGGGTTATTTATGGGCAAATAGGGTTTTTAACCAATCTTGTGCATCCAATAAGTTCATTTGTGTCATTGGATTAACATTTAGGTCATTTTCGTCCTCTCTAGGGTATTTTATGTGCAATTAGGGTTTTTAACCAATCTTGTGCATCCAAAAAGTTCATTTGTGTCATTGGATTAACATTTAGGTCATTTTCATCCTCCCTAGGCTTATTCTTGTGCAATTAGGGTTTTTAACAAATCTTGTGCATCCAATAAGTTCATTTGTGTCATTGGATTAACATTTAGGCCATTTTCGTCCTCCCTAGGGTTATTCTTGTGCAATTAGGGTTTTTAACAAATCTTGTGCATCCAATAAGTTCATTTGTGTCATTGGATTAACATTTAGGTCATTTTCGTCCTCCCTAGGGTTATTTAGGGGCAATTAGGGTTTTTAACAAATCTTGTGCATCCAATAAGTTCATTTGTGTCATTGGATTAACATTTAGGTCATTTTCGTCCTCCCTAGGCTTATTATTGTCCAATTAGGGTTTTTAACCAATCTTGTGCATCCAAAAAGTTCATTTGTGTCTTTGGATTTACATTTAGTTCATTTTCGTCCGCTCTAGGGTTATTTATGTGCAATTTGGGTTTTTAACCAATATTGTGCATCCAATGAGTTCATGTGTGTCATTGGATTAACATTTAGGTCATTTTCGTCCGCCCTAGGCTTGTTCTTGTGCAATAAGGGCTTTTAACCAATCTTGTGCATCCAAAAAGATCATTTGTGTCTTTGAATTGACATTTAGGTCATTTTCGTCCTCTCTAGGGTTATTTATGTGCAATTAGGGTTTTTAACCAATCTTGTGCATCCAATAAGTTCATTTGTGTCATTGGATTAACATTTAGGTCATTTTCGTCCTCCCTAGGCTTATTCTTGTCCAATTAGGGTTTTTAACCAATCTTGTGCATCCAATAAGTTCATTTGTGTCATTGGATTAACATTTAGGTCATTTTCGTCCTCCTTAGGCTTATTCTTGTGCAATTAGGGTTTTTAACCAATCTTGTGCATCCAATAAGTTCATTTGTGTCATTGGATTAACATTTAGGTCATTTTCGTCCTCCCTAGGCTTATTCTTGTGCAATTAGGGTTTTTAACCAATCTTGTGCATCCAATAAGTTCATTTGTGTCATTGGATTTACATTTAGTTCATTTTCGTCCGCTCTAGGGTTATTTATGTGCAATTTGGGTTTTTAACCAATATTGTGCATCCAATGAGTTCATGTGTGTCATTGGATTAACATTTAGGTCATTTTCGTCTGCCCTAGGCTTATTCTTGTGCAATTAGGGCTTTTAACCAATCCTGTGCATCCAAAAAGATCATTTGTGTCTTTGAATTGACATTTAGGTCATTTTCGTCCTCTCTAGGGTTATTTATGTGCAATTAGGGTTATTAACCAATCTTGTGCATCCAATAAGTTCATTTGTGTCATTGGATTAACGTTTAGGTCATTTTTGTCCTCCCTAGGCTTATTCTTGTCCAATTTGGGTTTTTAACCAACGTTGTGCATCCAATAAGTTCATTTGTGTCATTGGATTAACATTTAGGTCATTTTCGTCCTCTCTAGGGTATTTTATGTGCAATTAGGGTTTTTAACCAACCTTGTGCATCCAAAAAGTTCATTTGTGTCATGGGATTAACATTTAGGTCATTTTCGTCCTCCCTAGGCTTATTCTTGTGCAATTAGAGTTTTTAACAAATCTTGTGCATCCAATAAGTTCATTTGTGTCATTGGATTAACATTTAGGCCATTTTCGTCCTCCCTAGGCTTATTCTTGTGCAATTAGGGTTTTTAACCAATCTTGTGCATCCAATAAGTTCATTTGTGTCATTGGATTAACATTTAGGTCATTTTCGTCCTCCCTAGGGTTATTTAGGGGCAATTAGGGTTTTTAACCAATCTTGTGCATCCAATAAGTTCATTTGTGTCATTGGATTAACATTTAGGTCATTTTCGTCCTCCCTAGGCTTATTATTGTCCAATTAGGGTTTTTAACCAATCTTGTGCATCCAAAAAGTTCATTTGTGACTTTGGATTTACATTTAGTTCATTTTCGTCCGCTCTAGGGTTATTTATGTGCAATTTGGGTTTTTCACCAATATTGTGCATCCAATGAGTTCATGTGTGTCATTGGATTAACATTTAGGTCATTTTCGTCCGCCCTAGGCTTATTCTTGGGCAATTAGGGCTTTTAACCAATCTTGTGCATCCAAAAAGATCAATTGTGTCTTTGAATTGACATTTAGGTCATTTTCGTCCTCTCTAGGGTTATTTATGTGCAATTAGGGTTTTTAACCAATCTTGTGCATCCAATAAGTTCATTTGTGTCATTGGATTAACATTTAGGTCATTTTCGTCCTCCCTAGGCTTATTCTTGTCCAATTAGGGTTTTTAACCAATCTTGTGCATCCAATAAGTTCGTTTGTGTCATTGGATTAACATTTAGGTCATTTTCGTCCTCCTTAGGCTTATTCTTGTGCAATTAGGGTTTTTAACCAATCTTGTGCATCCAATAA
>JBBPBR010000008.1:20112703-20129705 GCA_037974775.1 Cicer pinnatifidum | reverse complement strand
CAATTAGGGTTTTTAACCAATCTTGTGCATCCAATAAGTTCGTTTGTGTCATTGGATTAACATTTAGGTCATTTTCGTCCTCCTTAGGCTTATTCTTGTGCAATTAGGGTTTTTAACCAATCTTGTGCATCCAATAAATTCCTTTGTGTAATTGGATTAACATTTAGGTCATTTTCGTCCTCCCTAGGCTTATTTATGTGCAATTAGGGTTTTTAACCAATATTGTGCATCCAAAAAGTTCTTTTTTGTCATTGGATTAACATTTAGGTCATTTTCGTCCTCCATAGGGTTATTTATGGGCAATTAGGGTTTTTAACCAATCTTGTGCATCCAATAAGTTCATTTGTGTCATTGGATTATTATTTAGGTCATTGTTGTCCTCCCTAGGCTTATTCTTGACCAATTAGGGTTTTTAACCAATCTTGTGCATCTAAAAAGTTAATTTGTGTCTTTGGATTAACATTTATGTCATTTTCGACCTCCCTAGGCTTATTCTTGTGCAATTAGGGTTTTTAACCAATCTTGTGCATCCAAAAAGTTCATTTGTGTCATTGGATTAACATTTAGGTCATTTTCGTCCTCCCTAGGCTTATTATTGTCCAATTAGGGTTTTTAACCAATCTTGTGCATCCAAAAAGTTCATTTGTGTCTTTGGATTTACATTTAGTTCATTTTCGTCCGCTCTAGGGTTATTTATGTGCAATTTGGGTTTTTAACCAATATTGTGCATCCAATGAGTTCATGTGTGTCATTGGATTAACATTTAGGTCATTTTCGTCCGCCCTAGGCTTATTCTTGTGCAATTAGGGCTTTTAACCTATCTTGTGCATCCAAAAAGATCATTTGTGTCTTTGAATTGACATTTAGGTCATTTTCGTCCTCTCTAGGGTTATTTATGTGCAATTAGGGTTTTTAACCAATCTTGTGCATCCAATAAGTTCATTTGTGTCATTGGATTAACATTTAGGTCATTTTCGTCCTCCCTAGGCTTATTCTTGTCCAATTAGGGTTTTTAACCAATCTTGTGCATCCAATAAGTTCATTTGTGTCATTGGATTAACATTTAGGTCATTTTTGTCCTCCTTAGGCTTATTCTTGTGCAATTAGGGTTTTTAACCAATCTTGTGCATCCAATAAGTTCATTTGTGTCATTGGATTAACATTTAGGTCATTTTCGTCCTCCCTAGGCTTATTCTTGTGCAATTAGGGTTTTTAACCAATCTTGTTCATCCAATAAGTTCATTTGTGTCATTGGATTAACATTTAGATCATTTTCGTCCTCCCTAGGGTTATTTAGGGGCAATTAGGGTTTTTAACCAATCTTGTGCATCCAATAAGTTCATTTGTGTCATTGGATTAACATTTTGGTCATTTTCGTCCTCCCTAGGCTTGTTATTGTCCAATTAGGGTTTTTAACCAATCTTGTGCATCCAATAAGTTCATTTGTGTCTTTGGATTTACATTTAGTTCATTTTCGTCTGCTCTAGGGTTATTTATGTGCAATTTGGGTTCTTAACCAATATTGTGCATCCAATGAGTTCATGTGTGTCATTGGATTAACATTTAGGTCATTTTCGTCCGCCCTAGGCTTATTCTTGTGCAATAAGGGCTTTTAACCAATCTTGTGCATCCAAAAAGATCATTTGTGTCTTTGAATTGACATTTAGGTCATTTTCGTCCTCTCTAGGGTTATTTATGTGCAATTAGGGTTTTTAACCAGTCTTGTGCATCCAATAAGTTCATTTGTGTCATTGGATTAACATTTAGGTCATTTTCGTCCTCCCTAGGCTTATTCTTGTCCAATTAGGGTTTTTAACCAATCTTGTGCATCCAATAAGTTCATTTGTGTCATTGGATTAACATTTAGGTCATTTTCATCCTCTCTAGGTTTATTTATGTGCAATTAGGGTTTTTAACCAATCTTGTGCATCCAATAAGTTCATTTGTGTCATTGGATTAACATTTAGGTCATTTTCGTCCTCCCTAGGCTTATTCTTGTGCAATTAGGGTTTTTAACCAATCTTGTGCATCCAATAAGTTCATTTGTGTCATTGGATTAACATTTTGGTCATTTTCTTCCTCCCTAGGCTTATTTATGTGCAATTAGAGTTTTTAACCAATCTTGTGCATCCAATAAGTTCATTTTTGTCTTTGGATTATCATTTAGGTCATTTTCGTCCTCCCTAGGCTTATTCTTGTCTAATTAGGGTTTTTAACCAATCTTGTGCATCCAATAAGTTCATTTGTGTCATTGGATTAACATTTAGGTAATTTTCGTCCTCACTAGGCTTATTCTTGTCCAATTAGGGTTTTTAACCAATCTTATGCATCCAATAAGTTCATTTGTGTCATTGGATTAACATTTAGGTCATTTTCGTCCTCCCTAGGCTTATTCTTGTGCAATTAGGGTTTTTAACCAATCTTGTGCATCCAATAAGTTCATTTGTGTCATTGGATTAACATTTTGGTCATTTTCGTCCTCCCTAGGCTTACTTATGTGCAATTAGGGTTTTTAACCAATCTTATGCATCCAATAAGTTCAGTTGTGTCTTTGGATTAACATTTAGGTCATTTTCGTCCTCCCTAGGCTTATTCTTGTCTAATTAGGGTTTTTAACCAATCTTGTGCATCCAATAAGTTCATTTGTGTCATTGGATTAACATTTAGGTCATTTTCGTCCTCCATAGGCTTATTCTTGTGCAATTAGGGTTTTTAACCAATCTTGTGCATCCAATAAGTTCATTTGTGTCATTGGATTAACATTTATGTCATTTTGTCCTCCCTAGGGTTATTTAGGGGCAATTAGGGTTTTTAACCAATCTTGTGCATCCAATAAGTTCATTTGTGTCATTGGATTAACATTTAGGTCATTTTCGTCCTCCCTAGGCTTATTCTCGTCCAATTAGGGTTTTTAACCAATCTTGTGCATCCAATAAGTTCATTTGTGTCATTGGATTAACATTTAGGTCATTTTCGTCCTCCCTAGGCATATTCTTGTCCAATTAGGGTTTTTAACCAATCTTGTGCATCCAATAGGTGTGTTTGAGTCATTGTATGATCAATTAGGTTATTTGCGTCCTCCCTAGGCTTACTCTTGTCCAATTAGGGTTTTTAACCAATCTTTTCCATCCAATAGGTGTGTTTGTGTCATTGGATGATCAATTAGGTCATTTTCGTCCTCCCTAGGCTTATTCTTGTCCAATTAGGGTTTTTAACCAATCTTGTGCATCCAATAGGTGTGTTTGTGTCATTGGATGATCAATTAGGTCATTTTCGTCCTCCCTAGGCTTATTCTTGTCCAATTAGGGTTTTTAACCAATCTTGTGCATCCAATAAGTTGAGTTGTGTCATTCGATTAACATTTAGGTCATTTTCGTCCTCCGTAGGCTTATTCTTGTCCAATTAGGGTTTTTAACCAATCTTGTGCATCCAATAGGTGTGTTTGTGTCATTGGATGACCAATTAGGTCATTTTCGTCCTCCCTAGGCTTATTCTTGTCAAATTAGGGTTTTTAACCAATCTTGTGCATCCAATAGGTGTGTTTGTGTCATTGGATGATCAATTAGGTCATTTTCGTCCTCCCTAGGCTTATTCTTGTCCAATTAGGGTTTTTAACCAATCTTGTGCATCCAATAAGTTGAGTTGTGTCATTGGATTAACATGTAGGTCATTTTCGTCCTCCCTAGGCTTATTCTTGTCCAATTAGGGTTTTTAACCAATCTTGTGCATCCAATAAGTTCATTTGTGTCATTGGATTAACATTTAGGTCATTTTCGTCCTCCCTAGGCTTATTTATGTGCAATTAGGGTTTTTAACCAATCTTGTGCATCCAATAAGTTCATTTGTGTCATTGGATTAACATTTAGGTCATTTTCGTCCTCCCTAGGGTTATTTATGGGCAAATAGGGTTTTTAACCAATCTTGTGCATCCAATAAGTTCATTTGTGTCATTGGATTAACATTTAGGTCATTTTCGTCCTCTCTAGGGTATTTTATGTGCAATTAGGGTTTTTAACCAATCTTGTGCATCCAAAAAGTTCATTTGTGTCATTGGATTAACATTTAGGTCATTTTCATCCTCCCTAGGCTTATTCTTGTGCAATTAGGGTTTTTAACAAATCTTGTGCATCCAATAAGTTCATTTGTGTCATTGGATTAACATTTAGGCCATTTTCGTCCTCCCTAGGGTTATTCTTGTGCAATTAGGGTTTTTAACAAATCTTGTGCATCCAATAAGTTCATTTGTGTCATTGGATTAACATTTAGGTCATTTTCGTCCTCCCTAGGGTTATTTAGGGGCAATTAGGGTTTTTAACAAATCTTGTGCATCCAATAAGTTCATTTGTGTCATTGGATTAACATTTAGGTCATTTTCGTCCTCCCTAGGCTTATTATTGTCCAATTAGGGTTTTTAACCAATCTTGTGCATCCAAAAAGTTCATTTGTGTCTTTGGATTTACATTTAGTTCATTTTCGTCCGCTCTAGGGTTATTTATGTGCAATTTGGGTTTTTAACCAATATTGTGCATCCAATGAGTTCATGTGTGTCATTGGATTAACATTTAGGTCATTTTCGTCCGCCCTAGGCTTGTTCTTGTGCAATAAGGGCTTTTAACCAATCTTGTGCATCCAAAAAGATCATTTGTGTCTTTGAATTGACATTTAGGTCATTTTCGTCCTCTCTAGGGTTATTTATGTGCAATTAGGGTTTTTAACCAATCTTGTGCATCCAATAAGTTCATTTGTGTCATTGGATTAACATTTAGGTCATTTTCGTCCTCCCTAGGCTTATTCTTGTCCAATTAGGGTTTTTAACCAATCTTGTGCATCCAATAAGTTCATTTGTGTCATTGGATTAACATTTAGGTCATTTTCGTCCTCCTTAGGCTTATTCTTGTGCAATTAGGGTTTTTAACCAATCTTGTGCATCCAATAAGTTCATTTGTGTCATTGGATTGAAATTTAGGTCATTTTCGTCCTCCCTAGGCTTATTCTTGTGCAATTAGGGCTTTTAACCAATCTTGTGCATCCAATAAATTCCTTTGTGTCATTGGATTAACATTTAGGTCATTTTCGTCCTCCCTAGGCTTATTTATGTGCAATTAGGGTTTTTAACCAATATTGTGCATCCAAAAAGTTCTTTTTTGTCATTGGATTAACATTTAGGTCATTTTCGTCCTCCATAGGGTTATTTATGGGCAATTAGGGTTTTTAACCAATCTTGTGCATCCAATAAGTTCATTTGTGTCATTGGATTATTATTTAGGTCATTGTTGTCCTCCCTAGGCTTATTCTTGACCAATTAGGGTTTTTAACCAATCTTGTGCATCTAAAAAGTTAATTTGTGTCTTTGGATTAACATTTATGTCATTTTCGTCCTCCCTAGGCTTATTCTTGTGCAATTAGGGTTTTTAACCAATCTTGTGCATCCAAAAAGTTCATTTGTGTCATTGGATTAACATTTAGGTCATTTTCGTCCTCCCTAGGCTTATTATTGTCCAATTAGGGTTTTTAACCAATCTTGTGCATCCAAAAAGTTCATTTGTGTCTTTGGATTTACATTTAGTTCATTTTCGTCCGCTCTAGGGTTATTTATGTGCAATTTGGGTTTTTAACCAATATTGTGCATCCAATGAGTTCATGTGTGTCATTGGATTAACATTTAGGTCATTTTCATCCGCCCTAAGCTTATTCTTGTGCAATTAGGGCTTTTAACCTATCTTGTGCATCCAAAAAGATCATTTGTGTCTTTGAATTGACATTTAGGTCATTTTCGTCCTCTCTAGGGTTATTTATGTGCAATTGGGGTTTTTAACCAATCTTGTGCATCCAATAAGTTCATTTGTGTCATTGGATTAACATTTAGGTCATTTTCGTCCTCCCTAGGCTTATTCTTGTCCAATTAGGGTTTTTAACCAATCTTGTGCATCCAATAAGTTCATTTGTGTCATTGGATTAACATTTAGGTCATTTTCGTCCTCCTTAGGCTTATTCTTGTGCAATTAGGGTTTTTAACCAATCTTGTGCATCCAATAAGTTCATTTGTGTCATTGGATTAACATTTAGGTCATTTTCGTCCTCCCTAGGCTTATTCTTGTGCAATTAGGGTTTTTAACCAATCTTGTGCATCCAATAAGTTCATTTGTGTCATTGGATTTACATTTAGTTCATTTTCGTCCGCTCTAGGGTTATTTATGTGCAATTTGGGTTTTTAACCAATATTGTGCATCCAATGAGTTCATGTGTGTCATTGGATTAACATTTAGGTCATTTTCGTCTGCCCTAGGCTTATTCTTGTGCAATTAGGGCTTTTAACCAATCCTGTGCATCCAAAAATATCATTTGTGTCTTTGAATTGACATTTAGGTCATTTTCGTCCTCTCTAGGGTTATTTATGTGCAATTAGGGTTATTAACCAATCTTGTGCATCCAATAAGTTCATTTGTGTCATTGGATTAACGTTTAGGTCATTTTTGTCCTCCCTAGGCTTATTCTTGTCCAATTTGGGTTTTTAACCAACGTTGTGCATCCAATAAGTTCATTTGTGTCATTGGATTAACATTTAGGTCATTTTCGTCCTCCTTAGGCTTATTCTTGTGCAATTAGGGTTTTTAACCAATCTAGTGCATCCAATAAGTTCATTTGTGTCATTGGATTAACATTTAGGTCATTTTCGTCCTCCCTAGGCTTATTCTTGTCTAATTAGGGTTTTTAACCAATCTTGTGCATCCAATAAGTTCATTTGTCTCATTGGATTAACATTTTGGTCATTTTCGTCCTCCCTAGGCTTATTTATGTGCAATTAGGGTTTTTAACCAATCTTGTGAATCCAATAAGTTCATTTGTGTCATTGGATTAACATTTAGGTCATTTTCGTCCTCCCAAGGGTTATTTATGGGCAAATAGGGTTTTTAACCAATCTTGTGCATCCAATAAGTTCATTTGTGTCATTGGATTAACATTTAGGTCATTTTCGTCCTCTCTAGGGTATTTTATGTGCAATTAGGGTTTTTAACCAATCTTGTGCATCCAATAAGTTCATTTGTGTCATTGGATTAACATTTAGGTCATTTTCGTCCTCTCTAGGGTATTTTATGTGCAATTAGGGTTTTTAACCAATCTTGTGCATCCAATAAGTTCATTTGTGTCATTGGATTAACATTTAGGTCATTTTCGTCCTCTCTAGGGTATTTTATGTGCAATTAGGGTTTTTAACCAATCTTGTGCATCCAATAAGTTCATTTGTGTCATTGGATTAACATTTAGGTCATTTTCGTCCTCCCTAGGCTTATTTATGTGCAATTAGGGTTTTTAACCAATCTTGTGCATCCAATAAGTTCATTTGTGTCATTAGATTAACATTTAGGTCATTTTCGTCCTCCCTAGGCTTATTCTTGTCCAATTAGGGTTTTTAACCAATCTTGTGCATCCAATAAGTTCATTTGTGTCATTGGATTAACATTTAGGTCATTTTCGTCCTCCTTAGGCTTATTCTTGTGCAATTAGGGTTTTTAACCAATCTTGTGCATCCAATAAATTCCTTTGTGTCATTGGATTAACATTTAGGTCATTTTCGTCCTCCCTAGGCTTATTTATGTGCAATTAGGGTTTTTAACCAATCTTGTGCATCCAAAAAGTTCTTTTTTGTCATTGGATTAACATTTAGGTCATTTTCGTCCTCCATAGGGTTATTTAGGGGCAATTAGGGTTTTAACCAATCTTGTGCATCCAATAAGTTCATTTGTGTCATTGGATTATTATTTAGGTCATTGTTGTCCTCCCTAGGCTTATTCTTGACCAATTAGGGTTTTTAACCAATCTTGTGCATCCAAAAAGTTAATTTGTGTCTTTGGATTAACATTTAGGTCATTTTCGTCCTCTCTAGGGTTATTTATGTGCAATTAGGGTTTTTAACCAATCTTGTGCATCCAATGAGTTCATGTGTGTCTTTAGATTAACATTTAGGTCATTTTCCTCCCCCCTAGGCTTATTGTTTTGAAATTAGGGGTTTTAACCAATCTTGTGCATCCAATAAGTTCGTTTGTGTCATTGGATTAACATTTTTGTCATTTTAGTCCTCCCTAGGCTTATTTATGTGCAATTAGGGTTTTTAACCAATCTTGTGCATCCAATAAGTTCATTTGTGTCATTGGATTAACATTTAGGTCATTTTCGTCCTCCCTAGGCTTATTCTTGTCCAATAAGGGTTTTTAACCAATCTTGTGCATCCAATAAGTTCATTTGTGTCATTGGATTAACATTTAGGTCATTTTCGTCCTCTCTAGGGTTATTTATGTGCAATTAGGGTTTTTAACCAATCTGGTGCATCCAATAAGTTCATTTGTGTCATTGGATTAGCATTTAGGTCATTTTCGTCCGCCCTAGGCTTATTCTTGTGCAATTAGGGTTTTTAACCAATCTTGTGCATCCAATAAGTTAATTTGTGTCATTGGATTAACATTTAGGTCATTTTCGTCCTCCCTAGGCTTATTTATGTGCAATTAGGGTTTTTAACAAATCCTGTGCATCCAAAAAGATCATTTGTGTCTTTGAATTGACATTTAGGTCATTTTCGTCCTCTCTAGGGTTATTTATGTGCAATTAGGGTTTTTAACCAATCTTGTGCATCCAATAAGTTCATTTGTGTCGTTGGATTAACGTTTAGGTCATTTTCGTCCTCCCTAGGCTTATTCTTGTCCAATTTGGGTTTTTAACCATTGTTGTGCATCCAATAAGTTCATTTGTGTCATTGGATTAACATTTAGGTCATTTTCGTCCTCCTTAGGCTTATTCTTGTGCAATTAGGGTTTTTAACCAATCTAGTGCATCCAATAAGTTCATTTGTGTCATTGGATTAACATTTAGGTCATTTTCGTCCTCCCTAGGCTTATTCTTGTCTAATTAGGGTTTTTAACCAATCTTGTGCATCCAATAAGTTCATTTGTCTCATTGGATTAACATTTTGGTCATTTTCGTCCTCCCTAGGCTTATTTATGTGCAATTAGGGTTTTTAACCAATCTTGTGAATCCAATAAGTTCATTTGTGTCATTGGATTAACATTTAGGTCATTTTCGTCCTCCCAAGGGTTATTTATGGGCAAATAGGGTTTTTAACCAATCTTGTGCATCCAATAAGTTCATTTGTGTCATTGGATTAACATTTAGGTCATTTTCGTCCTCTCTAGGGTATTTTATGTGCAATTATGGTTTTTAACCAATCTTGTGCATCCAAAAAGTTCATTTGTGTCATTGGATTAACATTTAGGTCATTTTCATCCTCCCTAGGCTTATTCTTGTGCAATTAGGGTTTTTAACAAATCTTGTGCATCCAATAAGTTCATTTGTGTCATTGGATTAACATTTAGGCCATTTTCGTCCTCCCTAGGCTTATTCTTGTGCAATTAGGGTTTTTAACAAATCTTGTGCATCCAATAAGTTCATTTGTGTCATTGGATTAACATTTAGGTCATTTTCGTCCTCCCTAGGGTTATTTAGGGGCAATTAGGGTTTTTAACAAATCTTGTGCATCCAATAAGTTCATTTGTGTCATTGGATTAACATTTAGGTCATTTTCGTCCTCCCTAGGCTTATTATTGTCCAATTAGGGTTTTTAACCAATCTTGTGCATCCAAAAAGTTCATTTGTCTCATTGGATTAACATTTAGGTCATTTTCGTCCTCCCTAGGCTTATTTATGTGCAATTAGGGTTTTTAACCAATCTTGTGCATCCAAATAGTTCATTTGTGTCATAGGATTAACATTTAGGTCATTTTCATCCTCCCTAGGGTTATTTATGGGCAATTAAGGTTTTTAACCAATCTTGTGCATCCAATAAGTTCATTTGTGTCATTGGATTAACATTTAGGTCATTTTCATCCTCCCTAGGCTTATTCTTGTGCAATTAGGGTTTTTAACAAATCTTGAGCATCCAATAAGTTCATTTGTGTCATTGGATTAACATTTAGGCCATTTTCGTCCTCCCTAGGCTTATTCTTGTGCAATTAGGGTTTTTAACAAATCTTGTGCATCCAATAAGTTCATTTGTGTCATTGGATTAACATTTAGGTCATTTTCGTCCTCCATAGGGTTATTTAGGGGCAATTAGGGTTTTTAACAAATCTTGTGCATCCAATAAGTGCATTTGTGTCATTGGATTAACATTTAGGTCATTTTCGTCCTCCCTAGGCTTATTATTGTCCAATTAGGGTTTTTAACCAATCTTGTGCATCCAAAAAGTTCATTTGTGTCTTTGGATTTACATTTAGTTCATTTTCGTCCTCTCTAGGGTTATTTATGTGCAATTTGGGTTTTTAACCAATATTGTGCATCCAATGAGTTCATGTGTGTCATTGGATTAACATTTAGGTCATTTTCGTCCGCCCTAGGCTTGTTCTTGTGCAATAAGGGCTTTTAACCAATCTTGTGCATCCAAAAAGATCATTTGTGTCTTTGAATTGACATTTAGGTCATTTTCGTCCTCTCTAGGGTTATTTATGTGCAAATAGGGTTTTTAACCAATCTTGTGCATCCAATAAGTTCATTTGTGTCATTGGATTAACATTTAGGTCATTTTCGTCCTCTCTAGGGTATTTTATGTGCAATTAGGGTTTTTAACCAATCTTGTGCATCCAAAAAGTTCATTTGTGTCATTGGATTAACATTTAGGTCATTTTCATCCTCCCTAGGCTTATTCTTGTGCAATTAGGGTTTTTAACAAATCTTGTGCATCCAATAAGTTCATTTGTGTCATTGGATTAACATTTAGGCCATTTTCGTCCTCCCTAGGGTTATTCTTGTGCAATTAGGGTTTTTAACAAATCTTGTGCATCCAATAAGTTCATTTGTGTCATTGGATTAACATTTAGGTCATTTTCGTCCTCCCTAGGGTTATTTAGGGGCAATTAGGGTTTTTAACAAATCTTGTGCATCCAATAAGTTCATTTGTGTCATTGGATTAACATTTAGGTCATTTTCGTCCTCCCTAGGCTTATTATTGTCCAATTAGGGTTTTTAACCAATCTTGTGCATCCAAAAAGTTCATTTGTGTCTTTGGATTTACATTTAGTTCATTTTCGTCCGCTCTAGGGTTATTTATGTGCAATTTGGGTTTTTAACCAATATTGTGCATCCAATGAGTTCATGTGTGTCATTGGATTAACATTTAGGTCATTTTCGTCCGCCCTAGGCTTGTTCTTGTGCAATAAGGGCTTTTAACCAATCTTGTGCATCCAAAAAGATCATTTGTGTCTTTGAATTGACATTTAGGTCATTTTCGTCCTCTCTAGGGTTATTTATGTGCAATTAGGGTTTTTAACCAATCTTGTGCATCCAATAAGTTCATTTGTGTCATTGGATTAACATTTAGGTCATTTTCGTCCTCCCTAGGCTTATTCTTGTCCAATTAGGGTTTTTAACCAATCTTGTGCATCCAATAAGTTCATTTGTGTCATTGGATTAACATTTAGGTCATTTTCGTCCTCCTTAGGCTTATTCTTGTGCAATTAGGGTTTTTAACCAGTCTTGTGCATCCAAAAAGTTCATTTGTGTCATTGGATTAACATTTAGGTCATTTTCGTCATCCCTAGGCTTATTCTTGTCCAATTAGGGTTTTTAACCAATCTTGTGCATCCAATAAGTTCATTTGTGTCATTGGATTAACATTTAGGTCATTTTCGTCCTCCCTAGGCTTATTCTTGTGCAATTAGGGTTTTTAACCAATCTTGTTCATCCAATAAGTTCATTTGTGTCATTGGATTAACATTTAGATCATTTTCGTCCTCCCTAGGGTTATTTAGGGGCAATTAGGGTTTTTAACCAATCTTGTGCATCCAATAAGTTCATTTGTGTCATTGGATTAACATTTTGGTCATTTTCGTCCTCCCTAGGCTTGTTATTGTCCAATTAGGGTTTTTAACCAATCTTGTGCATCCAATAAGTTCATTTGTGTCTTTGGATTTACATTTAGTTCATTTTCGTCTGCTCTAGGGTTATTTATGTGCAATTTGGGTTCTTAACCAATATTGTGCATCCAATGAGTTCATGTGTGTCATTGGATTAACATTTAGGTCATTTTCGTCCGCCCTAGGCTTATTCTTGTGCAATAAGGGCTTTTAACCAATCTTGTGCATCCAAAAAGATCATTTGTGTCTTTGAATTGACATTTAGGTCATTTTCGTCCTCTCTAGGGTTATTTATGTGCAATTAGGGTTTTTAACCAGTCTTGTGCATCCAATAAGTTCATTTGTGTCATTGGATTAACATTTAGGTCATTTTCGTCCTCCCTAGGCTTATTCTTGTCCAATTAGGGTTTTTAACCAATCTTGTGCATCCAATAAGTTCATTTGTGTCATTGGATTAACATTTAGGTCATTTTTGTCCTACTTAGGCTTATTCTTGTCCAATTAGGATTTTTAACCAATCTTGTGCATCCAATAAATTCATTTGTGTCATTGGATTAACATTTAGGTCATTTCCGTCCTCCCTAGGCTTATTCTTGTGCAATTAGGGTTTTTAACCAATCTTGTGCATCCAATAAGTTCATTTGTGTAATTGGATTATTATTTTGGTCATTTTCGTCCTCCCTAGGCATATTCTTGTCCGATGAAGATTTTTAACCAATCTTGTGCATCCAATAAGTTCATTTGTGTCATTGGATTAACATTTAGGTCATTTTCGTCCTCCCTAGGCTTATTCTTGTCCAATTAGGGTTTTTAACCAATCTTGTGCATCCAATAAGTTCATTTGTGTCATTGGATTAACATTTAGGTCATTTTCGTCCTCCTTAGGCTTATTCTTGTCCAATTAGGGTTTCTAACCAATCTAGTGCATCCAATAGGTGTGTTTGTGTCATTGGATGAACATTTAGGTCATTTTCGTCCTCCCTAGGCTTATTCTTGTCCAATTAGGGTTTTTAACCAATCTTGTGCATCTAATAAGTTCATTTGTGTCATTGGGTGAACATTTAGGTCATTTTCGTCCTCCCTAGGCTTATTCTTGTCCAATTAGGGTTTCTAACCAATCTTGTGCATCCAATAGGTGTGTTTAGTCATTTGATGAACATTTAGGTTATTTTCATCCTCCCTAGGCTTATTCTTGTCCAATTAGGGTTTTTAACCAATCTTGTGCATCCAATAAGTTCATTTGTGTCATTGGATTAACATTTAGGTCATTTTCGTCCTCCCTAGGCTTATTCTTGTCCAATTAGGGTTTTTAACCAATCTTGTGCATCCAATAAGTTCATTTGTGTCATTGGATTAACATTTAGGTCATTTTCGTCCTCCCTACGCTTATTCTTGTCCAATTAGGGTTTCTAACCAATCTTGTGCATCCAATAGGTGTTTTTGTGTCATTGGATGAACATTTAGGTCATTTTCGTCCTCTTTAGGCTTATTCTTGTCCAATTAGGGTTTTTAACCAATCTTGTGCATCCAATAGGTGTGTTTAGTCATTTGATGAACATTTAGGTTATTTTCATCCTCCCTAGGCTTATTCTTGTCCAATTAGGGTTTTTAACCAATCTTGTGCATCCAATAAGTTCATTTGTGTCATTGGATTAACATTTAGGTCATTTTCGTCCTCCCTAGGCTTATTCTTGTCCAATTAGGGTTTTTAACCAATCTTGTGCATCCAAAAAGTTCATTTGTGTCTTTGAATTGACATTTAGGTCATTTTCGTCCTCTCTAGGGTTATTTATGTCCAATTAGGGTTTTTAACCTATCTTGTGCATCGAACAAGTTCATTTGTGTCATTGGATTAACATTTAGGTCATTTTCGTCCTCTCTAGGGTTATTTATGTGCAATTAGGGTTTTTAACCAATCTTGTGCATCCAATAAGTTCATTTGTGTCATTGGATTAACATTTAGGTCATTTTCGTCCTCCCTAGGCTTATTCTTGTGCAATTAGGGTTGTTAACCAATCTTGTGCATCCAATAAGTTCATTTGTGTCATTGGATTAACATTTTGGTCCTTTCCGTCCTCCCTAGGCTTATTCTTGTCCAATTAGGGTTTTTAACCAATCTTGTGCATCCAATAAGTTCATTTTTGTCATTGGATTAACATTTAGGTCATTTTCGTCCTCCCTAGGCTTATTCTTGTGCAATTAGGGTTTTTAACCAATCTTGTGCATCCAATAAGTTCATTTGTGTCATTGGATTAACATTTAGGTCATTTTCGTCCTCCTTAGGCTTATTCTTGTGCAATTAGGGTTTTTAACCAATCTTGTGCATCCAATAAATTCCTTTGTGTCATTGGATTAACATTTAGGTCATTTTCGTCCTCCCTAGGCTTATTTATGTGCAATTAGGGTTTTTAACCAATCTTGTGCATCCAAAAAGTTCTTTTTTGTCATTGGATTAACATTTAGGTCATTTTCGTCCTCCATAGGGTTATTTAGGGGCAATTAGGGTTTTTAACCAATCTTGTGCATCCAATAAGTTCATTTGTGTCATTGGATTATTATTTAGGTCATTGTTGTCCTCCCTAGGCTTATTCTTGACAAATTAGGGTTTTTAACCAATCTTGTGCATCCAAAAAGTTAATTTGTGTCTTTGGATTAACATTTAGGTCATTTTCGTCCTCTCTAGGGTTATTTATGTGCAATTAGGGTTTTTAACCAATCTTGTGCATCCAATGAGTTCATGTGTGTCTTTAGATTAACATTTAGGTCATTTTCCTCCACCCTAGGCTTATTGTTTTGCAATTAGGGGTTTTAACCAATCTTGTGCATCCAATAAGTTCGTTTGTGTCATTGGATTAACATTTTTGTCATTTTAGTCCTCCCTAGGCTTATTTATGTGCAATTAGGGTTTTTAACCAATCTTGTGCATCCAATAAGTTCATTTGTGTCATTGGATTAACATTTAGGTCATTTTCGTCCTCCCTAGGCTTATTCTTGTCCAATAAGGGTTTTTAACCAATCTTGTGCATCCAATAAGTTCATTTGTGTCATTGGATTAACATTTAGGTCATTTTCGTCCTCTCTAGGGTTATTTATGTGCAATTAGGGTTTTTAACCAATCTGGTGCATCCAATAAGTTCATTTGTGTCATTGGATTAGCATTTAGGTCATTTTCGTCCGCCCTAGGCTTATTCTTGTGCAATTAGGGTTTTTAACCAATCTTGTGCATCCAATAAGTTAATTTGTGTCATTGGATTAACATTTAGGTCATTTTCGTCCTCCCTAGGCCTATTTATGTGCAATTAGGGTTTTTAACCAATCTTGTGCATCCAAATAGTTCATTTGTGTCATAGGATTAACATGTAGGTCATTTTCATCCTCCCTAGGGTTATTTATGGGCAATTAAGGTTTTTAACCAATCTTGTGCATCCAATAAGTTCATTTGTGTCATTGGATTAACATTTAGGTCATTTTCATCCTCTCTAGGGTTATTTATGTGCAATTAGGGTTTTAAACCAATCTTGTGCATCCAATATGTTCATTTATGTCATTGGATTAACATTTAGCTCATTTTCATCCTCTCTAGGGTTATTTATGTGCAATTAGGGTTTTTAACCAATCTTGTGCATCCAATAAGTTCATTTGTGTCTTTGGATTAACATTTAGGTCATTTTCGTCCTCCCTAGGCTTATTCTTGTCTAATTAGGGTTTTTAACCAATCTTGTGCATCCAATAAGTTCATTTGTGTCATTGGATTAACATTTAGGTTATTTTCGTCCTCCCTAGGCTTATTCTTGTGCAATTAAGGTTTTTAACCAATCTTGAGCATCCAATAAGTTCATTTGAGTCATTGGATTAACATTTGGGTCATTTTCGTCCTCCCTAGGGTTATTTAGGGGCAATTAGGGTTTTTAACCAATCATGTGCATCCAAAAAGTTCATTTGTGTCATTGGATTAACATTTAGGTCATTTTCGTCCTCCGTAGGGTTATTTGTGGGCAATTAGGGTTTGTCACCAATCTTGTGCATCCAATAAGTTCATTTGTATCATTGGATTAACATTTAGGTCATTTTCATCCTCTCTAGGGTTATTTATGTGCAATTAGGGTTTTTAACCAATCTTATGCATCCAATAAGTTCATTTGTGCCATTAGATTAACATTTAGGTCATTTTCGTCCTCCCTAGGCTTATTCTTGTGCAATTAGGGCTTTTAACCAATCTGGTGCATCCAAAAAGTTCATTTGTGTCTTTGAATTGACATTTAGGTCATTTTCGTCCTCTCTAGGGTTATTTAAGTGCAATTTGGGTTTTTAACCAATCTTGTGCATCCAATAAGTTCATTTGTGTCATTGGATTAACATTTAGGTAATTTTCGTCCACACTAGGCTTATTCTTGTCCAATTAGTGTTTTTAACCAATCTTATGCATCCAATAAGTTCATTTGTGTCATTGGATAAACATTTAGGTCATTTTCGTCCTCCCTAGGCTTATTTATGTGCAATTAGGGTTTTTAACCAATCTTGTGCATCCAATATGTTCATTTGTGTCATTGGATTAGCATTTAGGTCATTTTCGTCCGCCCTAGGCTTGTTCTTGTGCAATTAGGGCTTTTAACCAATCTTGTGCATCCAAAAAGTTCATTTGTGTATTTGAATTGACATTTATGTCATTTTCGTCCTCTCTAGGGTTATTTATGTGCAATTAGGGTTTTTAACCAATCTTGTGCATCCAAAAAGTTCATTTGTGCCTTTGAATTGACATTTAGGTCATTTTCATCCTCTCTAGGGTATTTTATGTGCAATTAGGGTTTTTAACCAATCTTGTGCATCCAAAAAGTTCATTTGTGCCTTTGAATTGACATTTAGGTCATTTTCGTCCTCTCTAGGGTTATTTAAGTGCAATTTGGGTTTTTAACCAATCTTGTGAATCCAATAAGTTCATTAGTGTCATCGGATTAACATTTAGGTAATTTTCGTCCCCACTAGGCTTATTCTTGTCCAATTAGGGTTTTTAACCAATCTTATGCATCCAATAAGTTCATTTGTGTCATTGGATTAACATTTAGGTCATTTTCGTCCTCCCTAGGCTTATTCTTGTGCAATTA
>JBBPBR010000008.1:20090950-20110165 GCA_037974775.1 Cicer pinnatifidum | reverse complement strand
AACATTTTGGTCATTTTCGTCCTCCCTAGGCTTATTTATGTGCAATTAGGGTTTTTAACCAATCTTGTGCATCCAATAAGTTCATGTGTGTCTTTGGATTAACATTTAGGTCATTTTCGTCCACCCTAGGCTTATTCTTGACCAATTAGGGTTTTTAACCAATCTTGTGCATCAAAAAAGTTAATTTGTGTCTTTGGATTAACATTTATGTCATTTTCGACCTCCCTAGGCTTATTCTTGTGCAATTAGGGTTTTTAACCAATCTTGTGCATCCAAAAAGTTCATTTGTGTCATTGGATTAACATTTAGGTCATTTTCGTCCTCCCTAGGCTTATTATTGTCCAATTAGGGTTTTTAACCAATCTTGTGCATCCAAAAAGTTCATTTGTGTCTTTGGATTTACATTTAGTTCATTTTCGTCCGCTCTAGGGTTATTTATGTGCAATTTGGGTTTTTAACCAATATTGTGCATCCAATGAGTTCATGTGTGTCATTGGATTAACATTTAGGTCATTTTCATCCGCCCTAAGCTTATTCTTGTGCAATTAGGGCTTTTAACCTATCTTGTGCATCCAAAAAGATCATTTGTGTCTTTGAATTGACATTTAGGTCATTTTCGTCCTCTCTAGGGTTATTTATGTGCAATTAGGGTTTTTAACCAATCTTGTGCATCCAATAAGTTCATTTGTGTCATTGGATTAACATTTAGGTCATTTTCGTCCTCCCTAGGCTTATTCTTGTCCAATTAGGGTTTTTAACCAATCTTGTGCATCCAATAAGTTCATTTGTGTCATTGGATTAACATTTAGGTCATTTTTGTCCTCCTTAGGCTTATTCTTGTGCAATTAGGGTTTTTAACCAATCTTGTGCATCCAATAAGTTCATTTGTGTCATTGGATTAACATTTAGGTCATTTTCGTCCTCCCTAGGCTTATTCTTGTGCAATTAGGGTTTTTAACCAATCTTGTTCATCCAATAAGTTCATTTGTGTCATTGGATTAACATTTAGATCATTTTCGTCCTCCCTAGGGTTATTTAGGGGCAATTAGGGTTTTTAACCAATCTTGTGCATCCAATAAGTTCATTTGTGTCATTGGATTAACATTTTGGTCATTTTCGTCCTCCCTAGGCTTGTTATTGTCCAATTAGGGTTTTTAACCAATCTTGTGCATCCAATAAGTTCATTTGTGTCTTTGGATTTACATTTAGTTCATTTTCGTCTGCTCTAGGGTTATTTATGTGCAATTTGGGTTCTTAACCAATATTGTGCATCCAATGAGTTCATGTGTGTCATTGGATTAACATTTAGGTCATTTTCGTCCGCCCTAGGCTTATTCTTGTGCAATAAGGGCTTTTAACCAATCTTGTGCATCCAAAAAGATCATTTGTGTCTTTGAATTGACATTTAGGTCATTTTCGTCCTCTCTAGGGTTATTTATGTGCAATTAGGGTTTTTAACCAGTCTTGTGCATCCAATAAGTTCATTTGTGTCATTGGATTAACATTTAGGTCATTTTCGTCCTCCCTAGGCTTATTCTTGTCCAATTAGGGTTTTTAACCAATCTTGTGCATCCAATAAGTTCATTTGTGTCATTGGATTAACATTTAGGTCATTTTCATCCTCTCTAGGTTTATTTATGTGCAATTAGGGTTTTTAACCAATCTTGTGCATCCAATAAGTTCATTTGTGTCATTGGATTAACATTTAGGTCATTTTCGTCCTCCCTAGGCTTATTCTTGTGCAATTAGGGTTTTTAACCAATCTTGTGCATCCAATAAGTTCATTTGTGTCATTGGATTAACATTTTGGTCATTTTCTTCCTCCCTAGGCTTATTTATGTGCAATTAGAGTTTTTAACCAATCTTGTGCATCCAATAAGTTCATTTTTGTCTTTGGATTATCATTTAGGTCATTTTCGTCCTCCCTAGGCTTATTCTTGTCTAATTAGGGTTTTTAACCAATCTTGTGCATCCAATAAGTTCATTTGTGTCATTGGATTAACATTTAGGTAATTTTCGTCCTCACTAGGCTTATTCTTGTCCAATTAGGGTTTTTAACCAATCTTATGCATCCAATAAGTTCATTTGTGTCATTGGATTAACATTTAGGTCATTTTCGTCCTCCCTAGGCTTATTCTTGTGCAATTAGGGTTTTTAACCAATCTTGTGCATCCAATAAGTTCATTTGTGTCATTGGATTAACATTTTGGTCATTTTCGTCCTCCCTAGGCTTACTTATGTGCAATTAGGGTTTTTAACCAATCTTATGCATCCAATAAGTTCAGTTGTGTCTTTGGATTAACATTTAGGTCATTTTCGTCCTCCCTAGGCTTATTCTTGTCTAATTAGGGTTTTTAACCAATCTTGTGCATCCAATAAGTTCATTTGTGTCATTGGATTAACATTTAGGTCATTTTCGTCCTCCCTAGGCTTATTCTTGTCCAATTAGGGTTTTTAACCAATCTTGTGCATCCAATAGGTGTATTTGTGTCATTGGACGAACATTTAGGTCATTTTCGTCCTCCCTAGGCTTATTCTTGTCCAATTAGGGTTTTTAACCAATCTTGTGCATCCAATAGGTGTGTTTGTGTCATTGGATGAACATTTAGGTCATTTTCGTCCTCCCTAGGCTTATTCTTGTCCAATTAGGGTTATTAACCAATCTTGTGCATCCAATAAGTTCATTTGTGTCATTGGGTGAACATTTAGGTCATTTTCGTCCTCCCTAGGCTTATTCTTGTCCAATTAGGGTTTCTAACCAATCTTGTGCATCCAATAGGTGTGTTTAGTAATTTGATGAACATTTAGGTCATTTTCGTCCTCCCTAGGCTTATTCTTAGGGTTTTTAACCAATCTTGTGCATCCAATAAGTTCATTTGTGTCATTGGATTAACATTTAGGTCATTTTCGTCCTCCCTAGGCTTATTCTTGTCCAATTAGGGTTTTTAACCAATCTTGTGCATCCAATAGGTGTGTTTGTGTCATTGGATGATCAATTAGGTCATTTTCGTCCTTTCTATACTTATTCTTGTCCAATTAGGGTTTTTAACCAATCTTGTGCATCCAATAACTTTGTTTGTGTCATTGAATTAATATTTAGGTCATTTTCGTCCTCCCTAGGCATATTCTTGTCCAATTAGGGTTTTTAACCAATCTTGTGCATCCAATAGGTGTGTTTGTGTCATTGGATGATCAATTAGGTCATTTTCCTCCTCCCTAGGCATATTCTTGTCCAATTAGGGTTTTTAACCAATCTTGTGCATCCAATAGGTGTGTTTGTGTCATTGGATGATCAATTAGGTCATTTTCGTCCTCCCAAGGCATATTCTTGTCCAATTAGGGTTTTTAACCAATCTTGTGCATCCAATAACTTTGTTTGTGTCATTGAATTAATATTTAGGTCATTTTCGTCCTCCCTAGGCATATTCTTGTCCAATTAGGGTTTTTAACCAATCTTGTGCATCCAATAGGTGTGTTTGTGTCATTGGATGATCAATTAGGTCATTTTCGTCCTCCCTAGGCTTATTCTTGTCCAATTAGGGTTTTTAACCAATCTTGTTCATCCAATAGGTGTGTTTGTGTCAATGGATGATCAATTAGGTCGTTTTCGTCGTCCCTAGGCTTATTCATGTCCAATTAGGGTTTTTAACCAATCTTGTGCATCCAATAGGTGTGTTTGTGTCATTGGATGATCAATTAGGTCATTTTCGTCCTACCTAGACTTATTCTTGTCAAATTAGGGTTTTTAATCAATCTTGTGCATCCAATAACTTTGTTTGTGTCATTGAATTAATATTTAGGTCATTTTCGTCCTCCCTAGGCATATTCTTGTCCAATTAGGGTTTTTAACCAATCTTGTGCATCCAATAGGTGTGTTTGTGTCATTGGATGATCAATTAGGTCATTTTCGTCCTCCCTAGGCTTATTCTTGTCCAATTAGGGTTTTTAACCAATCTTGTGCATCCAATAAGTTGAGTTGTGTCATTGGATTAACATTTAGGTCATTTTCGTCCTCCCTAGGCTTATTCTTGTCCAATTAGGGTTTTTAACCAATCTTGTGCATCCAATAGGTGTGTTTGTGTCATTGGATGATCAATTAGGTCATTTTCGCCCTCCATAGGCTTATTCTTGTCCAATTAGGGTTTTTAACCAATCTTTTGCATCCAATAAGTTGAGTTGTGTCATTGGATTAACATTTAGGTCATTTTCGTCCTCCCTAGGCTTATTCTTGTCCAATTAGGGTTTTTAACCAATCTTGTGCATCCAATAAGTTCATTTGTGTCATTGGATTAACATTTAGGTCATTTTTGTCCTCCTTAGGCTTATTCTTGTCCAATTAGGGTTTTTAACCAATCTTGTGCATCCAATAGGTGTGTTTGTGTCATTGGATGAACATTTAGGTCATTTTCATCCTCCCTAGGCTTATTCTTGTCCAATTAGGGTTTCTAACGAATCTTGTGCATCCAATAGGTGTGTTTGTGTCATTGGATGAACATTTAGGTCATTTTCGTCCTCCCTATGCTTATTCTTGTACAATTAGGGTTTTTAACCAATCTTGTGCATCCAATAGGTGTGTTTGTGTCATTGGATTAACATTTAGGTCATTTTCGTCCTCCCTAGGCTTATTCTTGTCCAATTAGGGTTTTTAACCAATCTTGTGCATCCAATAAGTTCATTTGTGTCATTGGATTAACATTTAGGTCCTTTTCGTCCTCCCTAGGCTTATTCTTGTCCAATTAGGGTTTTTAACCAATCTTGTGCATCCAATAAGTTCATTTGTGTCATTGGATTAACATTTAGGTCATTTTCGTCCTCCCTAGGCTTATTCTTGTCCAATTAGGGTTTTTAACCAATCTTGTGCATCCAATAAGTTGAGTTGTGTCATTGGATGATCAATTAGGTCATTTTCGTCCCCCCCTAGGCTTATTCTTGCCCAATTAGGGTTTTTCACCAATCTTGTGCATCCAATAAGTTGAGTTGTGTCATTGGATTAACATTTAGGTCATTTTCGTCCTCCCTAGGCTTATTCTTGTCCAATTAGGGTTTTTAACCAATCTTGTGCATCCAATAGGTGTGTTTGTGTCATTGGATGATCAATTAGGTCATTTTCGTCCTCCATAGGCTTATTCTTGTCCAATAAGGGTTTTTAACCAATCTTGTGCTTCCAATAAGTTGAGTTGTGTCATTGGATTAACATTTAGGTCATTTTCGTCCTCCCTAGGCTTATTCTTGTCCAATTAGGGTTTTTAAACAATCTTGTGCATCCAATAGGTGTGTTTGTGTCATTGGATGATCAATTAGGTCATTTTCGTCCTCCATAGGCTTATTCTAGTCCAATTAGGGTTTTTAACCAATCTTGTGCATCCAATAACTTCCTTTGTGTCATTGGATTAACATTTAGGTCATTTTCGTCCTCCCTAGGCTTATTCTTGTCCAATTAGGGTTTTTAACCAATCTTGTGCATCCAATAGGTGTGTTTGTGTCATTGGATGATCAATTAGGTCATTTTCGTCCTCCATAGGCTTTTTCTTGTCCAATTAGGGTTTTTAACCAATCTTGTGCATCCAATAAGTTGAGTTGTGTCATTGGATTAACATTTAGGTCATTTTCGTCCTCCCGAGGCTTATTCATGTCCAATTAGGGTTTTTAACCAATCTTGTGCATCCAATAAGTTCATTTGTGTCATTGGATTAACATTTAGGTCATTTTCGTCCTCCCTAGGCTTATTCTTGTCCAATTAGGGTTTTTAACCAATCTTGAGCATCCAATAAGTTCATTTGTGTCACTGGATTAAAATTTATGTCATTTTCTTCCTCCCTAGGCTTATTCTTGTGCAAATAGGGTTTTTAACCAATGTTCTGCATCCAATAAGTTCATTTGTGTCATTGGATTAACATTTAGGTCATTTTCGTCCTCCCTAGGCTTATTCTTGTCCAATTAGGGTTTTTACCCAATCTTGTGCATCCAATAAGTTCATTTGTGTCATTGGATTAACATTTAGGTCATTTTCGTCCTCCCTAGGCTTATTTATGTGCAATTAGGGTTTTTAACCAATCTTGTGCATCCAATAAGTTCATTTGTGTCATTGGATTAACATTTAGGTCATTTTCGTCCTCCCTAGGCTTATTCTTGTCCAATTAGGGTTTTTAACCAATCTTGTGCATCCAATAAATTCATTTGTGTCACTGGATTAAAATTTATGTTATTTTCGTCCTCCCTAGGCTTATTCTTGTGCAAATAGGGTTTTTAACCAATCTTGTGCATCCAATAAGTTCATTTGTGTCATTGGATTAACATTTAGGTCATTTTCGTCCTCCCAAGGCTTATTTATGTGCAATTAGGGTTTTTAACCAATCTTGTGCATCCAATAAGTTCATTTGTGTCATTGGATTAACATTTAGGTCATTTTCGTCCTCCCTAGGCTTATTCTTGTCCAATTAGGGTTTTTAACCAATCTTGTGCATCCAATAGGTGTGTTTGTGTCATTGTATGACCATTTAGGTCATTTTCGTCCTCCCTAGGCTTATTCTTGTCCAATTAGGGTTTTTAACCAATCTTGTGCATCCAATAAGTTCATTTGTGTCATTGGATTAACATTTAGGTCATTTTCGTCCTCCCTAGGCTTATTCTTGTCCAATTAGGGTTTCTAACCAATCTTGTGCATCCAATATGTTCATTTGTGTCATTGGATGAACATTTAGGTCATTTTCGTCCTCCCTAGGCTTATTCTTGTCCAATTAGGGTTTCTAAACAATCTTGTGCATCCAATAGGTGTGTTTGTGTTATTGGATGAACATTTAGGTAATTTTCGTCCTCCCTAGGCTTATTCTTGTCCAATTAGGGTTTTTAACCAATCTTGTGCATCCAATAAGTTCATTTGTGTCATTGGATTAACATTTAGGTCATTTTCGTCCTCCCTAGGCTTATTCTTGTCCAATTAGGGTTTTTAACCAATCTTGTGCATCCAATAGGTGTGTTTGTGTCATTGGATGAACATTTAGGTCATTTTCGTCCTCCCTAGGCTTATTCTTGTCCAATTAGGGTTTTTAACCAATCTTGTGCATCCAATAGGTGTGTTTAGTCATTTGATGAACATTTAGGTTATTTTCATCCTCCCTACGCTTATTCTTTTCCAATTAGGGTTTTTAACCAATCTTGTTCATCCAATAAGTTCATTTGTGTCATTGGATTAACATTTAGGTCATTTTCGTCCTCCCTAGGCTTATTCTTGTCCAATTAGGGTTTTTAACCAATCTTGTGCATCCAATAGGTGTGTTTAGTCATTTGATGAACATTTAGGTTATTTTCATCCTCCCTAGGCTTATTCTTGTCCAATTAGGGTTTTTAACCAATCTTGTGCATCCAATAAGTTCATTTGTGTCATTGGATTAACATTTAGGTCATTTTCGTCCTCCCTAGGCTTATTCTTGTCCAATTAGGGTTTTTAACCAATCTTGTGCATCCAATAAGTTCATTTGTGTCATTGGATTAACATTTAGGTCATTTTCGTCCTCCCTACGCTTATTCTTGTCCAATTAGGGTTTCTAACCAATCTTGTGCATCCAATAGGTGTTTTTGTGTCATTGGATGAACATTTAGGTCATTTTCGTCCTCTTTAGGCTTATTCTTGTCCAATTAGGGTTTTTAACCAATCTTGTGCATCCAATAGGTGTGTTTAGTCATTTGATGAACATTTAGGTTATTTTCATCCTCCCTAGGCTTATTCTTGTCCAATTAGGGTTTTTAACCAATCTTGTGCATCCAATAAGTTCATTTGTGTCATTGGATTAACATTTAGGTCATTTTCGTCCTCCCTAGGCTTATTCTTGTCCAATTAGGGTTTTTAACCAATCTTGTGCATCCAATTGGTGTGTTTGTGTCATTAGATGAACATTTAGGTTATTTTCGTCCTCCCTAGTCTTATTCTTGTCCAATTAGGGTTTTAAGCAATCTTGTGCATCCAATAAGTTCATTTGTGTCATTGGATTAACATTTAGGTCATTTTCGTCCTCCCTAGGCTTATTCTTGTCTAATTAGGGTTTTTAACCAATCTTGTGCATCCAATAAGTTCATTTGTGTCATTGGATTAACATTTAGGTCATTTTCGTCCTCCTTAGGCTTATTCTTGTGCAATTAGGGTTTTTAACCAATCTTGTGCATCCAATAAATTCCTTTGTGTCATTGGATTAACATTTAGGTCATTTTCGTCCTCCCTAGGCTTATTTATGTGCAATTAGGGTTTTTAACCAATCTTGTGCATCCAAAAAGTTCTTTTTTGTCATTGGATTAACATTTAGGTCATTTTCGTCCTCCATAGGGTTATTTATGGGCAATTAGGGTTTTTAACCAATCTTGTGCATCCAATAAGTTCATTTGTGTCATTGGATTATTATTTAGGTCATTGTTGTCCTCCCTAGGCTTATTCTTGACCAATTAGGGTTTTTAACCAATCTTGTGCATCCAAAAAGTTAATTTGGGTCTTTGGATTAACATTTAGGTCATTTTCGTCCTCTCTAGGGTTATTTATGTGCAATTAGGGTTTTTAACCAATCTTGTGCATCCAATGAGTTCATGTGTGTCTTTAGATTAACATTTAGGTCATTTTCCTCCACCCTAGGCTTATTGTTTTGCAATTAGGGGTTTTAACCAAACTTGTGCATCCAATAAGTTCGTTTGTGTCATTGGATTAACTTTTTTGTCATTTTAGTCCTCCCTAGGCTTATTTATGTGCAATTAGGGTTTTTAACCAATCTTGTGCATCCAATAAGTTCATTTGTGTCATTGGATTAACATTTAGGTCATTTTTGTCCTCCCTAGGCTTATTCTTGTCCAATAAGGGTTTTTAACCAATCTTGTGCATCCAATAAGTTCATTTGTGTCATTGGATTAACATTTAGGTCATTTTCGTCCTCTCTAGGGTTATTTATGTGCAATTAGGGTTTTTAACCAATCTGGTGCATCCGATAAGTTCATTTGTGTCATTGGATTAGCATTTAGGTCATTTTCGTCCGCCCTAGGCTTATTCTTGTGCAATTAGGGTTTTAAACCTATCTTGTGCATCCAATAATTTAATTTGTGTCATTGGATTAACATTTAGATCATTTTCGTCCTCCCTAGGGTTATTTAGGGGCAATTAGGGTTTTTAACCAATCTTGTGCATCCAATAAGTTCATTTGTGTCATTGGATTAACATTTTGGTCATTTTCGTCCTCCCTAGGCTTGTTATTGTCCAATTAGGGTTTTTAACCAATCTTGTGCATCCAATAAGTTCATTTGTGTCTTTGGATTTACATTTAGTTCATTTTCGTCTGCTCTAGGGTTATTTATGTGCAATTTGGGTTCTTAACCAATATTGTGCATCCAATGAGTTCATGTGTGTCATTGGATTAACATTTAGGTCATTTTCGTCCGCCCTAGGCTTATTCTTGTGCAATAAGGGCTTTTAACCAATCTTGTGCATCCAAAAAGATCATTTGTGTCTTTGAATTGACATTTAGGTCATTTTCGTCCTCTCTAGGGTTATTTATGTGCAATTAGGGTTTTTAACCAGTCTTGTGCATCCAATAAGTTCATTTGTGTCATTGGATTAACATTTAGGTCATTTTCGTCCTCCCTAGGCTTATTCTTGTCCAATTAGGGTTTTTAACCAATCTTGTGCATCCAATAAGTTCATTTGTGTCATTGGATTAACATTTAGGTCCTTTTCGTCCTCCTTAGGCTTATTCTTGTGCAATTAGGGTTTTTAACCAATCTTGTGCATCCAATAAATTCCTTTGTGTCATTGGATTAACATTTAGGTCATTTTCGTCCTCCCTAGGCTTATTTATGTGCAATTAGGGTTTTTAACCAATCTTGTGCATCCAAAAAGTTCTTTTTTGTCATTGGATTAACATTTAGGTCATTTTCGTCCTCCATAGGGTTATTTATGGGCAATTAGGGTTTTTAACCAATCTTGTGCATCCAATAAGTTCATTTGTGTCATTGGATTATTATTTAGGTCATTGTTGTCCTCCCTAGGCTTATTCTTGACCAATTAGGGTTTTTAACCAATCTTGTGCATCCAAAAAGTTAATTTGGGTCTTTGGATTAACATTTAGGTCATTTTCGTCCTCTCTAGGGTTATTTATGTGCAATTAGGGTTTTTAACCAATCTTGTGCATCCAATGAGTTCATGTGTGTCTTTAGATTAACATTTAGGTCATTTTCCTCCACCCTAGGCTTATTGTTTTGCAATTAGGGGTTTTAACCAAACTTGTGCATCCAATAAGTTCGTTTGTGTCATTGGATTAACTTTTTTGTCATTTTAGTCCTCCCTAGGCTTATTTATGTGCAATTAGGGTTTTTAACCAATCTTGTGCATCCAATAAGTTCATTTGTGTCATTGGATTAACATTTAGGTCATTTTTGTCCTCCCTAGGCTTATTCTTGTCCAATAAGGGTTTTTAACCAATCTTGTGCATCCAATAAGTTCATTTGTGTCATTGGATTAACATTTAGGTCATTTTCGTCCTCTCTAGGGTTATTTATGTGCAATTAGGGTTTTTAACCAATCTGGTGCATCCGATAAGTTCATTTGTGTCATTGGATTAGCATTTAGGTCATTTTCGTCCGCCCTAGGCTTATTCTTGTGCAATTAGGGTTTTAAACCTATCTTGTGCATCCAATAATTTAATTTGTGTCATTGGATTAACATTTAGGTCATTTTCGTCCTCCCTAGGCTTATTTATGTGCAATTAGGGTTTTTAACCAATCTTGTGCATCCAATAAGTTCATTTGTGTCATTGGATTAACATTTAGGTCATTTTCGTCCTCCCTAGGCTTATTTTTGTGCAATTAGGGTTTTTAACCAATCTTGTGCATCCAATAAGTTCATTTGTGTCATTGGATTAACATTTAGGTCATTTTCGTGCTCCCTAGGCTTATTTATGTGCAATTAGGGTTTTTAACCAATCTTGTGTATCCAATAAGTTTATTTGTGTCATTGGATAAACATTTAGGTCATTTTCGTCCTCCCTAGGGTTATTTATGGGCAATTATGGTTTTTAACCAATCTTGTGCATCCAATAAGTTCATTTGTGTCATTTGATTAACATTTAGGTCATTTTCGTCGTCCCTTGGCTTATTCTTGTGCAATTAGGGCTTTTAACCAATCTTGTGCATCCAATAAGTTCATTTGTGTCATTGGATTAACATTTAGGTCATTTTCGTCCTCCCTAGGCTTATTCTTGTGCAATTAGGGTTTTTAACCAATCTTGTGCATCCAATAAGTTCATTTGTGTCATTGGATTTACATTTAGTTCATTTTCGTCCGCTCTAGGGTTATTTATGTGCAATTTGGGTTTTTAACCAATATTGTGCATCCAATGAGTTCATGTGTGTCATTGGATTAACATTTAGGTCATTTTCGTCCGCCCTAGGCTTATTCTTGTGCAATTAGGGCTTTTAACCTATCTTGTGCATCCAAAAAGATCATTTGTGTCTTTGAATTGACATTTAGGTCATTTTCGTCCTCTCTAGGGTTATTTATGTGCAATTAGGGTTTTTAACCAATCTTGTGCATCCAATAAGTTCATTTGTGTCATTGGATTAACATTTAGGTCATTTTCGTCCTCCCTAGGCTTATTCTTGTCCAATTAGGGTTTTTAACCAATCTTGTGCATCCAATAAGTTCATTTGTGTCATTGGATTAACATTTAGGTCATTTTTGTCCTCCTTAGGCTTATTCTTGTGCAATTAGGGTTTTTAACCAATCTTGTGCATCCAATAAGTTCATTTGTGTCATTGGATTAACATTTAGGTCATTTTCGTCCTCCCTAGGCTTATTCTTGTGCAATTAGGGTTTTTAACCAATCTTGTTCATCCAATAAGTTCATTTGTGTCATTGGATTAACATTTAGATCATTTTCGTCCTCCCTAGGGTTATTTAGGGGCAATTAGGGTTTTTAACCAATCTTGTGCATCCAATAAGTTCATTTGTGTCATTGGATTAACATTTTGGTCATTTTCGTCCTCCCTAGGCTTGTTATTGTCCAATTAGGGTTTTTAACCAATCTTGTGCATCCAATAAGTTCATTTGTGTCTTTGGATTTACATTTAGTTCATTTTCGTCTGCTCTAGGGTTATTTATGTGCAATTTGGGTTCTTAACCAATATTGTGCATCCAATGAGTTCATGTGTGTCATTGGATTAACATTTAGGTCATTTTCGTCCGCCCTAGGCTTATTCTTGTGCAATAAGGGCTTTTAACCAATCTTGTGCATCCAAAAAGATCATTTGTGTCTTTGAATTGACATTTAGGTCATTTTCGTCCTCTCTAGGGTTATTTATGTGCAATTAGGGTTTTTAACCAGTCTTGTGCATCCAATAAGTTCATTTGTGTCATTGGATTAACATTTAGGTCATTTTCGTCCTCCCTAGGCTTATTCTTGTCCAATTAGGGTTTTTAACCAATCTTGTGCATCCAATAAGTTCATTTGTGTCATTGGAATAACATTTAGGTCATTTTCGTCCTCCCTAGGCATATTATTGTCCAAGTTAGGTTTTTAACCAATCTTGTGCATCCAATAGGTGTGTCTGTGGCAATGGATGATCAATTAGGTCATTTTCGTCCTCCCTAGGCTTATTCTTGTCCAATTAGGGTTTTTAACCAATCTTGTGCATCCAATAGGTGTGTTTGTGTCATTGGATGATCAATTAGGTCATTTTCGTCCTCCCTAGGCTTATTCTTGTCCTATTAGGGTTTTTAACGAATCTTGTGCATCCAATAGGTGTGTTTGTGTCATTGGATGATCAATTAGGTTATTTTCATCCTCCCTAGGCTTATTCTTGTCCAATTAGGGTTTTTAACCAATCATGTGCGTCCAATAAGTTGAGTTGTGTCATTGGATTAACATTTAGGTCATTTTCGTCCTCCCTAGGCTTATTCTTGTCCAATTAGGGTTTTTAACCAATCTTGTGCATCCAATAGGTGTGTTTGTGTCATTGGATGATCAATTAGGTCATTTTCGTCCTCCCTAGGCTTATTCTTTCCCAATTAGGGTTTTTAACCAATCTTTTGCATCCAATAAGTTGAGTTGTGTCATTAGATTAACATTTAGGTCATTTTCGTCCTCCCTAGGCTTATTCTTGTCCAATTAGGGTTTTTAACCAATCTTGTGCATCCAATAGGTGTGTTTGTGTCATTGGATGATCAATTAGGTTATTTTCGTCCTCCCTAGGCTTATTCTTGTCCAATTAGGGTTTTTAACCAATCATGTGCGTCCAATAAGTTGAGTTGTGTCATTGGATTAACATTTAGGTCATTTTCGTCCTCCCTAGGCTTATTCTTGTCCAATTAGGGTTTTTAACCAATCTTGTGCATCCAATAGGTGTGTTTGTGTCATTGGATGATCAATTAGGTCATTTTCGTCCTCCCGAGGCATATTCTTGTCCAATTAGGGTTTTTAACCAATCTTGTTTATCCAATAGGTATGTTTGTGTCATTGGATGATCAATTAGGTCATTTTCGTCCTCCCTAGGCATATTCTTGTCCAATTAGGGTTTTTAACCAATCTTGGGCATCCAATAAGTTGAGATGTGTCATTGGATTAACATTTAGGTCATTTTCGTCCTCCCTAGGCTTATTCTTGTCCAATTAGGGTTTTTAACCAATCTTGTGCATCCAATAGGTGTGTTTGTGTCATTGGATGATCAATTAGGTCATTTTCGTCCCCCCTAGGGATATTCTTGTCCAACTAGGGTTTTCAACCAATCTTGTGCATCGAATAGGTGTGTTTGTGTCATTGGATGATCAATTAGGTCATTATCGTCCTCCCTAGGCTTATTCTTGTCCAATTAGGGTTTTTAACCAATCTTGTGCATCCAATAAGTTCATTTGTGTCATTGGATTAACAATTAGGTCATTTTCGTCCTCCCTAGGCATATTCTTGCCCAATTAGGGTTTTTAACCAATCTTGTCCATCCAATAAGTTCATTTGTGTCATTGGATTAACATTTAGGTCATTTTCGTCCTCCCTAGGCATATTCTTGTCCAATTAGGGTTTTTAACCAATCTAGTGCATCCAATAAGTTTGTTTGTGTCATTGGATGATCAATTAGGTCATTTTTGTCCTCCCTAGGCATATTCTTGTCCAACTAGGGTTTTTAACCAATCTTGTGCATCCAATAGGTGTGTTTGTGTCATTGGATGATCAATTAGGTCATTTTCGTCCTCCCTAGGCTTATTCTTGTCCAATTAGGGTTTTTAACCAATCTTGTGCATCAAATAAGTTTAGTTGTGTCATTGGATTAACATTTAGGTCATTTTCGTCCTCCCTAGGCTTATTCTTGTCCAATTAGGGTTTTTAACCAATCTTGTGCATCCAATAGGTGTGTTTGTGTCATTGGATGATCAATTAGGTCATTTTCGTCCTCCCTAGGCTTATTCTTGCCCTATTAGAGTTTTTAACCAATCTTGTGCATCCAATAAGTTGAGTTGTGTCATTGGATTAACATTTAGGTCATTTTCGTCCTCCCTAGGCTTATTCTTGTCCAATTAGGGTTTTTAACCAATCTTGTGCATCCAATAAGTTCATTTGTGTCATTGGATTAACATTTAGGTCCTTTTCGTCCTCCCTAGGCATATTTTTGTCCAATTTGGGTTTTTAACCAATCTTGTGCATCCAATAGGTTTATTTGTGTCATTGGATGATCAACTAGGTTATTTTCGTCCTCCCTAGGCTTATTCTTGTCCAATTAGGGTTTTTAACCAATCTTGTGCATCCAATAGGTGTGTTTGTGTCATTGGATGATCAATTAGGTCATTTTCGTCCTCCCTAGGCTTATTCTTGTCCAATTAGGGTTTTTAACCAATCTTGTGCATCCAATAAGTTGAGTTGTTTCATTGGATTAACATTTAGGTCATTTTCGTCCTCCCTAGGCTTATTCTTGTCTAATTAGGGTTTTTAACCAATCTTGTGCATCCAATAAGTTCATTTGTGTCATTGGATTAACATTTAGGTCATTTTCGTCCTCCATAGGCTTATTCTTGTGCAATTAGGGTTTTTAACCAATCTTGTGCATCCAATAAGTTCATTTGTGTCATTGGATTAACATTTAGGTCATTTTCGTCCTCTCTAGGGTATTTTATGTGCAATTAGGGTTTTTAACCAATCTTGTGCATCCAAAAAGTTCATTTGTGTCATTGGATTAACATTTAGGTCATTTTCATCCTCCCTAGGCTTATTCTTGTGCAATTAGGGTTTTTAACAAATCTTGTGCATCCAATAAGTTCATTTGTGTCATTGGATTAACATTTAGGCCATTTTCGTCCTCCCTAGGGTTATTCTTGTGCAATTAGGGTTTTTAACAAATCTTGTGCATCCAATAAGTTCATTTGTGTCATTGGATTAACATTTAGGTCATTTTCGTCCTCCCTAGGGTTATTTAGGGGCAATTAGGGTTTTTAACAAATCTTGTGCATCCAATAAGTTCATTTGTGTCATTGGATTAACATTTAGGTCATTTTCGTCCTCCCTAGGCTTATTATTGTCCAATTAGGGTTTTTAACCAATCTTGTGCATCCAAAAAGTTCATTTGTGTCTTTGGATTTACATTTAGTTCATTTTCGTCCGCTCTAGGGTTATTTATGTGCAATTTGGGTTTTTAACCAATATTGTGCATCCAATGAGTTCATGTGTGTCATTGGATTAACATTTAGGTCATTTTCGTCCGCCCTAGGCTTGTTCTTGTGCAATAAGGGCTTTTAACCAATCTTGTGCATCCAAAAAGATCATTTGTGTCTTTGAATTGACATTTAGGTCATTTTCGTCCTCTCTAGGGTTATTTATGTGCAATTAGGGTTTTTAACCAATCTTGTGCATCCAATAAGTTCATTTGTGTCATTGGATTAACATTTAGGTCATTTTCGTCCTCCCTAGGCTTATTCTTGTCCAATTAGGGTTTTTAACCAATCTTGTGCATCCAATAAGTTCATTTGTGTCATTGGATTAACATTTAGGTCATTTTCGTCCTCCTTAGGCTTATTCTTGTGCAATTAGGGTTTTTAACCAATCTTGTGCATCCAATAAATTCCTTTGTGTCATTGGATTAACATTTAGGTCATTTTCGTCCTCCCTAGGCTTATTTATGTGCAATTAGGGTTTTTAACCAATCTTGTGCATCCAAAAAGTTCTTTTTTGTCATTGGATTAACATTTAGGTCATTTTCGTCCTCCATAGGGTTATTTATGGGCAATTAGGGTTTTTAACCAATCTTGTGCATCCAATAAGTTCATTTGTGTCATTGGATTATTATTTAGGTCATTGTTGTCCTCCCTAGGCTTATTCTTGACCAATTAGGGTTTTTAACCAATCTTGTGCATCCAAAAAGTTAATTTGGGTCTTTGGATTAACATTTAGGTCATTTTCGTCCTCTCTAGGGTTATTTATGTGCAATTAGGGTTTTTAACCAATCTTGTGCATCCAATGAGTTCATGTGTGTCTTTAGATTAACATTTAGGTCATTTTCCTCCACCCTAGGCTTATTGTTTTGCAATTAGGGGTTTTAACCAAACTTGTGCATCCAATAAGTTCGTTTGTGTCATTGGATTAACATTTTTGTCATTTTAGTCCTCCCTAGGCTTATTTATGTGCAATTAGGGTTTTTAACCAATCTTGTGCATCCAATAAGTTCATTTGTGTCATTGGATTAACATTTAGGTCATTTTTGTCCTCCCTAGGCTTATTCTTGTCCAATAAGGGTTTTTAACCAATCTTGTGCATCCAATAAGTTCATTTGTGTCATTGGATTAACATTTAGGTCATTTTCGTCCTCTCTAGGGTTATTTATGTGCAATTAGGGTTTTTAACCAATCTGGTGCATCCGATAAGTTCATTTGTGTCATTGGATTAGCATTTAGGTCATTTTCGTCCGCCCTAGGCTTATTCTTGTGCAATTAGGGTTTTAAACCTATCTTGTGCATCCAATAATTTAATTTGTGTCATTGGATTAACATTTAGGTCATTTTCGTCCTCCCTAGGCTTATTTATGTGCAATTAGGGTTTTTAACCAATCTTGTGCATCCAATAAGTTCATTTGTGTCATTGGATTAACATTTAGGTCATTTTCATCCTCCCTAGGGTTATTTATGGTCAATTAAGGTTTTTAACCAATCTTGTGCATCCAATAAGTTCATTTGTGTCATTGGATTAACATTTAGGTCATTTTCATCCTCTCTAGGGTTATTTATGTCCAATTAGGGTTTTTAACCAATCTTGTGCATCCAATATGTTCATTTATGTCATTGGATTAACATTTAGGTCATTTTCGTCCTCCTTAGGCTTATTCTTGTGCAATTAGGGCTTTTAACCAACCTTGTGCATCCAAAAAGTTCATTTGTGTCTTTGAATAGATGTTTAGGTCAATTTCGTCCTCTCTAGGGTTATTTATGTGCAATTAGGGTTTTTAACCAATCTTGTGCATCCAATAAGTTCATTTGTGTCATCGGATTAACATTTAGGTCATTTTCGTCCTCCCTATGCTTATTCTTGTCCAATTAGGGTTTTTAACCAATCTTGTGCATCCAATAAGTTCATTTGTGTAATTGGATTAACATTTAGGTCATTTTCGTCCTCCCTAGGCTTTTTCTTGTGCAATTAGGGGTTTTAACCAATCTTGTGCATCCAAAAAGTTCATTTGTGTCATTGGATTAACATTTAGGTCATTTTCGTCCTCCGTAGGGTTATTAGTGGGCAATTAGGGTTTTTCACCAATCTTGTGCATCCAATAAGTTCATTTGTGTCATTGGATTAACATTTAGGTCATTTTCATCCTCTCTAGGGTTATTTATGTGCAATTAGGGTTTTTAACCAATCTTGTGCATCCAATATGTTCATTTGTGTCTTTGGATTAACATTTAGGTCATTTTTGTCCTCCCTAGGCTTATTCTTGTCTAATTAGGGTTTTTAACCAATCTTGTGCATCCAATAAGTTCATTTGTGTCATTGGATTAACATTTAGGTCATTTTCGTCCTCCCTAGGCTTATTCATGTGCAATTAAGGTTTTTAACCAATCTTATGCATCCAATAAGTTCATTTGTGCCATTGGATTAACATTTAGGTCATTTTCGTCCTCCCTAGGCTTATTCTTGTGCAATTAGGGCTTTTAACCAATCTGGTGCATCCAAAAAGTTCATTTGTGTCTTTGAATTGACATTTAGGTCATTTTCGTCCTCTCTAGGGTTATTTAAGTGCAATTTGGGTTTTTAACCAATCTTGTGCATCCAATAAGTTCATTTGTGTCATTGGATTAACATTTAGGTAATTTTCGTCCTCACTAGGCTTATTCTTGTCCAATTAGTGTTTTTAACCTATCTTATGCATCCAATAAGTTCATTTGTGTCATTGGATAAACATTTAAGTCATTTTCGTCCTCCCTAGGCTTATTTATGTGCAATTAGGGTTTTTAACCAATCTTGTGCATCCAATAAGTTCATTTGTGTCATTGGATTAGCATTTAGGTCATTTTCGTCCGCCCTAGGCTTGTTCTTGTGCAATTAGGGCTTTTAACCAATCTTGTGCATCCAAAAAGTTCATTTGTGTCTTTGAATTGACATTTATGTAATTTCCTTCCTCTCTAGGGTTATTTATGTGCAATTAGGGTTTTTAACCAATCTTGTGCATCCAAAAAGTTCATTTGTGCATTTCAATTGACATTTAGGTCATTTTCATCCTCTCTAGGGTATTTTATGTGCAATTAGGGTTTTTAACCAATCTTGTGCATCCAAAAAGTTCATTTGTGCCTTTGAATTGACATTTAGGTCATTTTCGTCCTCTCTAGGGTTATTTAAGTGCAATTTGGGTTTTTAACCAATCTTGTGCATCCAATAAGTTCATTTGTGTCATTGGATTAACATTTAGGTAATTTTCGTCCCCACTAGGCTTATTCTTGTCCAATTAGGGTTTTTAACCAATCTTATGCATCCAATAAGTTCATTTGTGTCATTGGATTAACATTTAGGTCATTTTCGTCCTCCCTAGGCTTATTCTTGTGCAATTAGGGTATTTAACCAATCTAGTGCATCCAATAAGTTCATTTGTTTCATTGGATTAACATTTTGGTCATTTTCGTCCTCCCTAGGCTTATTTATGTGCAATTAGGGTTTTTAACCAATCTTGTGCATCCAATAAGTTCATGTGTGTCTTTGGATTAACATTTAGGTCATTTTCGTCCACCCT
>JBBPBR010000008.1:19991095-20090754 GCA_037974775.1 Cicer pinnatifidum | reverse complement strand
CAATCTTGTGCATCCAATAAGTTAATTTGTGTCATTGGATTAACATTTAGGTCATTTTCGTCCTCCCTAGGCTTATTTATGTGCAATTAGGGTTTTTAACCAATCTTGTGCATCCAATAAGTTCATTTGTGTCATTGGATTAACATTTAGGTCATTTACGTCCTCCCTTGGCTTATTTATGTGCAATTAGGGTTTTTAACCAATCTTGTGCATCCAAATAGTTCATTTGTGTCATAGGATTAACATTTAGGTCATTTTCATCCTCCCTAGGGTTATTTATGGGCAATTAAGGTTTTTAACCAATCTTGTGCATCCAATAAGTTCATTTGTGTCATTGGATTAACATTTAGGTCATTTTCATCCTCTCTAGGGTTATTTATGTGCAATTAGGGTTTTTAACCAATCTTGTGCATCCAATATGTTCATTTATGTCATTGGATTAACATTTAGGTCATTTTCATCCTCCTTAGGCTTATTCTTGTGCAATTAGGGCTTTTAACCAACCTTGTGCATCCAAAAAGTTCATTTGTGTCTTTGAATAGATGTTTAGGTCAATTTCGTCCTCTCTAGGGTTATTTATGTGCAATTAGGGTTTTTAACCAATCTTGTGCATCCAATAAGTTCATTTGTGTCATCGGATTAACATTTAGGTCATTTTCGTCCTCCCTAGGCTTATTCTTGTCCAATTAGGGTTTTTAACCAATCTTGTGCATCCAATAAGTTCATTTGTGTAATTGGATTAACATTTAGGTCATTTTCGTCCTCCCTAGGCTTTTTCTTGTGCAATTAGGGTTTTTAACCAAACTTGTGCATCCAATAAGTTCATTTGTGTCATTGGATTAACATTTAGGTCATTTTCGTCCTCTCTAGGGTTATTTATGTGCAATTAGGGTTTTTAACCAATCTTGTGCTTCCAAAAATTTCATTTGTGTCTTTGAATTGACATTTATGTCATTTTCGTCCTCCATAGGGTTATTTATGGGCAATTAGGGTTTTTAACCAATCTTGTGCATCCAATAAGTTCATTTGTGTCATTGGATTATTATTTAGGTCATTGTTGTCCTCCCTAGGCTTATTCTTGACCAATTAGGGTTTTTAACCAATCTTGTGCATCCAAAAAGTTAATTTGGGTCTTTGGATTAACATTTAGGTCATTTTCGTCCTCTCTAGGGTTATTTATGTGCAATTAGGGTTTTTAACCAATCTTGTGCATCCAATGAGTTCATGTGTGTCTTTAGATTAACATTTAGGTCATTTTCCTCCACCCTAGGCTTATTGTTTTGCAATTAGGGGTTTTAACCAAACTTGTGCATCCAATAAGTTCGTTTGTGTCATTGGATTAACTTTTTTGTCATTTTAGTCCTCCCTAGGCTTATTTATGTGCAATTAGGGTTTTTAACCAATCTTGTGCATCCAATAAGTTCATTTGTGTCATTGGATTAACATTTAGGTCATTTTTGTCCTCCCTAGGCTTATTCTTGTCCAATAAGGGTTTTTAACCAATCTTGTGCATCCAATAAGTTCATTTGTGTCATTGGATTAACATTTAGGTCATTTTCGTCCTCTCTAGGGTTATTTATGTGCAATTAGGGTTTTTAACCAATCTGGTGCATCCGATAAGTTCATTTGTGTCATTGGATTAGCATTTAGGTCATTTTCGTCCGCCCTAGGCTTATTCTTGTGCAATTAGGGTTTTAAACCTATCTTGTGCATCCAATAATTTAATTTGTGTCATTGGATTAACATTTAGGTCATTTTCGTCCTCCCTAGGCTTATTTATGTGCAATTAGGGTTTTTAACCAATCTTGTGCATCCAATAAGTTCATTTGTGTCATTGGATTAACATTTAGGTCATTTTTGTCCTCCCTAGGCTTATTCTTGTGCAATTAGGGTTTTTAACCAATCTTGTGCATCCAATAAGTTCATTTGTGTCATTGGATTAACATTTAGGTCATTTTCGTCCTCCCTAGGCTTATTCTTGTGCAATTAGGGTTTTTAACCAATCATGTGCATCCAAAAAGTTCATTTGTGTCTTTGGATTAACATTTAGGTCATTTTCGTCCTCCCTAGGCTTATTCTTGTGCAATTAGGGCTTTTAACCAATCTTGTGCATCCAAAAAGTTTATTTGTGTCTTTGAATTGACATTTAGGTCATTTTCGTCCTCTCTAGGGTTATTGATGTCCAATTAGGGTTTTTAACCAATCTTGTGCATCCAATAAGTTCATTTGTGTCATTGGATTAACATTTAGGTCATTTTCGTCCTCCCTAGGCTTATTTATGTGCAATTAGGGTTTTTAACCAATCTTGTGCATCCAATAAGTTCATTTGTGTCATTGGATTAGCATTTAGGTCATTTTCGTCCGCCCTAGGCTTGTTCTTGTGCAATTAGGGCTTTTAACCAATCTTGTGCATCCAAAAAGTTCATTTGTGTCTTTGAATTGACATTTAGGTCATTTTCGTCCTCTCTAGGGTTATTTAAGTGCAATTTGGGTTTTTAACCAATCTTGTGCATCCAATAAGTTCATTTGTGTCATTGGATTAACATTTAGGTAATTTTCGTCCTCACTAGGCTTATTCTTGTCCAATTAGGGTTTTTAACCAATCTTGTGCATCCAATAAATTCATTTGTGTCATTGGATTAACATTTAGGTCATTTTCGTCCTCCCTAGGCTTATTTATGTGCAATTAGGGTTTTTAACCAATCTTGTGCATCCAAAAAGTTCTTTTTTGTCATTGGATTAACATTTAGGTCATTTTCGTCCTCCATAGGGTTATTTATGGGCAATTAGGGTTTTTAACCAATCTTGTGCATCCAATAAGTTCATTTGTGTCATTGGATTATTATTTAGGTCATTGTTGTCCTCCCTAGGCTTATTCTTGACCAATTAGGGTTTTTAACCAATCTTGTGCATCTAAAAAGTTAATTTGTGTCTTTGGATTAACATTTATGTCATTTTCGTCCTCCCTAGGCTTATTCTTGTGCAATTAGGGTTTTTAACCAATCTTGTGCATCCAAAAAGTTCATTTGTGTCATTGGATTAACATTTAGGTCATTTTCGTCCTCCCTAGGCTTATTATTGTCCAATTAGGGTTTTTAACCAATCTTGTGCATCCAAAAAGTTCATTTGTGTCTTTGGATTTACATTTAGTTCATTTTCGTCCGCTCTAGGGTTATTTATGTGCAATTTGGGTTTTTAACCAATATTGTGCATCCAATGAGTTCATGTGTGTCATTGGATTAACATTTAGGTCATTTTCGTCCGCCCTAGGCTTATTCTTGTGCAATTAGGGCTTTTAACCTATCTTGTGCATCCAAAAAGATCATTTGTGTCTTTGAATTGACATTTAGGTCATTTTCGTCCTCTCTAGGGTTATTTATGTGCAATTAGGGTTTTTAACCAATCTTGTGCATCCAATAAGTTCATTTGTGTCATTGGATTAACATTTAGGTCATTTTCGTCCTCCCTAGGCTTATTCTTGTCCAATAAGGGTTTTTAACCAATCTTGTGCATCCAATAAGTTCATTTGTGTCATTGGATTAACATTTAGGTCATTTTCGTCCTCTCTAGGGTTATTTATGTGCAATTAGGGTTTTTAACCAATCTTGTGCATCCAATAAGTTTATTTGTGTCATTGGATTAACATTTAGGTCATTTTCGTCCTCCCTAGGCTTATTCTTGTCCAATTAGGGTTTTTAACCAATCTTGTGCATCCAATAAGTTTGTTTGTGTCATTGAATTAATATTTAGGTCATTTTCATCCTCCCTAGGCATATTCTTGTCCAGTTAGGGTTTTTAACCAATCTTGTGCATCCAATAGGTGTGTTTGTGTCATTGGATGATCAATTAGGTCATTTTCGTCCTCCCTAGGCTTATTCTTGTCCAATTAGGGGTTTTAACCAATCTTGTGCATCCAATAGGTGTGTTTGTGTCATTGGATGATCAATTAGGTCATTTTCGTCCTCCCTAGACTTATTCTTGTCCAATTAGGGTTTGTAACCAATCTTTTGCATCCAATAGGTGTGTTTGTGTCATTGGATGATCAATTAGGTCATTTTCGTCCTCCCTAGGCTTATTCTTGCCCAATTAGGGTTTTTAACCAATCTTGTGCATCCAATAAGTTGAGTTGTGTCATTGGATTAGCATTTAGGTCATTTTCGTCCTCCCTAGGCTTATTCTTGTCCAATTAGAATTTTATTCAATCTTGTGCATCCAATAAGTTCATTTGTGTCATTGGATGATCAATTAGGTCATTTTCGTCCTCCCTAGGCATATTCTTGTCCAACTAGGGTTTTTAACCAATCTTGTGCATCCAATAGGTGTGTTTGTGTCATTGGATGCTCAATTAGGTCATTTTCGTCCTCCCGAGGCTTATTCTTGTCCAATTAGGGGTTTTAACCAATCATGTGCATCCAATAGGTGTGTTTGTGTCATTGGATGATCAATTAGGTCATTTTCGTCCTCCCAAGGCTTATTCTTGTCCAATTAGGGTTTTTAACCAATCTTGTGCATCCAATAGGTGTGTTTGTGTCATTGGATGATCAATTAGGTCATTTTCGTCCTCCCTAGGCTTATTCTTGCCCAATTAGGGTTTTTAACCAATCTTGTGCATCCAATAAGTTGAGTTGTGTCATTGGATTAGCATTTAGGTCATTTTCGTCGTCCCTAGGCATATTCTTGTCCAATTAGGGTTTTTAAACAATCTTGTGCATCCAATAGGTGTGTTTGTGTCATTGGATGATCAATTAGGTTATTTTCGTCCTCCCTAGGCTTATTCTTGTCCAATTAGGGTTTTTAACCAATCTTGTGCATCCAATAGGTGTGTTTGTGTCATTGGATGATAATTAGGTCATTTTCATTCTCCCTAGGCATATTCTTGTCCAATTAGGGTTTTTAACCAATCTTGTGCATCCAATAGGTGTGTTTGTGTCATTGGATGATCAATTAGGTCATTTACGTCCTCCCTAGGCTTATTCTTGTCCAATTAGGGTTTTTAACCAATCTTGTGCATCCAATAACTTTGTTTGTGTTATTGAATTAATATTAAGGTCATTTTCGTCCTCCCTAGGCATATTCTTGTCCAATTAGGGTTTTTAACCAATCTTGTGCATCCAATAGGTGTGTTTGTGTCATTGGATGATCAATTAGGTCATTTTCGTCCTCCCTAGGCTTATTCTTGTCCAATTAGGGTTTTTAACCAATCTTGTGCATCCAATAGGTGTGTTTGTGTCATTGGATGATCAATTAGGTCATTTACGTCCTCCCTAGGCTTATTCTTGTCCAATTAGGGTTTTTAACCAATATTGTGCATCCAATAACTTTGTTTGTGTCATTGAATTAATATTTAGGTCATTTTCGTCCTCCCTAGGCATATTCTTGTCCAATTAGGGTTTTTAACGAATCTTGTGCATCCAATAGGTGTGTTTGTGTCATTGGATGATCAATTAGGTCATTTTCGTCCTCCCTAGGCTTATTCTTGCCCAATTAGGGTTTTTAACCAATCTTGTGCATCCAATAAGTTGAGTTGTGTCATTGGATTAACATTTAGGTCATTTTCGTCCTCCCTAGGCTTATTCTTGTCCAATTAGGGTTTTTAACCAATCTTGTGCATCCAATAAGTTCATTTGTGTCATTGGATTAACATTTAGGTCATTTTCTTCCTCCCTAGGCTTATTCTTGTCCAATTAGGGTTTTTAACCAATCTTGTGCATCCAATAAGTTCATTTGTGTCATTTGATTAACATTTAGGTCATTTTCGTCCTCCCTAGGCTTATTCTAGTGCAATTAGGGTTTTTAATCAATCTTGTGCATCCAATAAGTTAATTTGTGTCATTGGATTAACATTTAGGTCATTTTCGTCCTCCCTAGGCTTATTTATGTGCAATTAGGGTTTTTAACCAATCTTGTGCATCCAATAAGTTCATTTGTGTCATTGGATTAACATTTAGGTCATTTACGTCCTCCCTTGGCTTATTTATGTGCAATTAGGGTTTTTAACCAATCTTGTGCATCCAAATAGTTCATTTGTGTCATAGGATTAACATTTAGGTCATTTTCATCCTCCCTAGGGTTATTTATGGGCAATTAAGGTTTTTAACCAATCTTGTGCATCCAATAAGTTCATTTGTGTCATTGGATTAACATTTAGGTCATTTTCATCCTCTCTAGGGTTATTTATGTGCAATTAGGGTTTTTAACCAATCTTGTGCATCCAATATGTTCATTTATGTCATTGGATTAACATTTAGGTCATTTTCGTCCTCCTTAGGCTTATTCTTGTGCAATTAGGGCTTTTAACCAACCTTGTGCATCCAAAAAGTTCATTTGTGTCTTTGAATAGATGTTTAGGTCAATTTCGTCCTCTCTAGGGTTATTTATGTGCAATTAGGGTTTTTAACCAATCTTGTGCATCCAATAAGTTCATTTGTGTCATCGGATTAACATTTAGGTCATTTTCGTCCTCCCTAGGCTTATTCTTGTCCAATTAGGGTTTTTAACCAATCTTGTGCATCCAATAAGTTCATTTGTGTAATTGGATTAACATTTAGGTCATTTTCGTCCTCCCTAGGCTTTTTCTTGTGCAATTAGGGTTTTTAACCAATCTTGTGCATCCAATAAGTTCATTTGTGTCATTGGATTAACATTTTGGTCATTTTCGTCCTCCCTAGGCTTATTTATGTGCAATTAGGGTTTTTAACCAATCTTCTGCATCCAATGAGTTCATGAGTGTCATTGGATTAACATTTAGGTCATTTTCGTCCTCCCTAGGCTTATTCTTGTCCAATTAGGGTTTTTAACCAATCTTGTGCATCCAAAAAGTTCAATTGTGTCTTTGGATTAACATTTAGGTCATTTTCGTCCTCTCCAGGGTTATTTATATGCAATTAGGGTTTTTAACCAATCTTGTGCATCCAATGAGTTCCTGTGTGTCATTGGATTAACATTTAGGTCATTTTCGTCCTCCCTAGGCTTATCCTTGTGCAATTAGGGTTTTTAACCAATCTTGTTCATCCAATAAGTTCATTTGTGTCATTGGATTAACATTTATGTCATTTTCGACCTCCCTAGGCTTATTCTTGTGCAATTAGGGTTTTTAACCAATCTAGTGCATCCAAAAAGTTCATTTGTGTTATTGGATTAACATTTAGGTCATTTTCGTCCTCCGTAGGGTTATTAGTGGGCAATTAGGGTTTTTCGCCAATCTTGTGCATCCAATAAGTTCATTTGTGTCATTGGATTAACATTTAGGTCATTTTCATCCTCTCTAGGGTTATTTATGTGCAATTAGGGTTTTTAACCAATCTTGTGCATCCAATAAGTTCATTTGTGTCATTGGATTAACATTTAGGTCATTTTCGTCCTCCCTAGGCTTATTCTTGTCTAATTAGGGTTTTTAACCAATTTTGTGCATCCAATAAGTTCATTTGTGTCATTGGATTAACATTTAGGTCATTGTCGTCCTCCCTAGGCTTATTCTTGTGCAATTAAGGTTTTTAACCAATCTTGTGCATCCAATAAGTTCATTTGTGTCATTGGATTAACATTTGGGTTATTTTCGTCCTCCCTAGGGTTATTTAGGGGGAATTAGGGTTTTTAACCAATCTTGTGCATCCAAAAAGTTCATTTGTGTCATTGGATTAACATTTAGGTCATTTTCGTCCTCCGTAGGGTTATTTGTGGGCAATTAGGGTTTGTCACCAATCTTGTGCATCCAATAAGTTCATTTGTATCATTGGATTAACATTTAGGTCATTTTCATCCTCTCTAGGGTTATTTATGTGCAATTAGGGTTTTTAACCAATCTTATGCATCCAATAAGTTCATTTGTGCCATTGGATTAACCTTTAGGTCATTTTCGTCCTCCCTAGGCTTATTCTTGTGCAATTAGGGCTTTTAACCAATCTGGTGCATCCAAAAAGTTCATTTGTGTCTTTGAATTGACATTTAGGTCATTTTCGTCCTCTCTAGGGTTATTTAAGTGCAATTTGGGTTTTTAACCAATCTTGTGCATCCAATAAGTTCATTTGTGTCATTGGATTAACATTTAGGTAATTTTCGTCCTCACTAGGCTTATTCTTGTCCAATTAATGTTTTTAACCAATCTTATGCATCCAATAAGTTCATTTGTGTCATTGGATTAGCATTTAGGTCATTTTCGTCGGCCCTAGGCTTGTTCTTGTGCAATTAGGGCTTTTAACCAATCTTGTGCATCCAAAAAGTTCATTTGTGTCTTTGAATTGACATTTATGTAATTTCCTTCCTCTCTAGGGTTATTTATGTGCAATTAGGGTTTTTAACCAATCTTGTGCATCCAAAAAGTTCATTTGTGCCTTTGAATTGACATTTAGGTCATTTTCATCCTCTCTAGGGTATTTTATGTGCAATTAGGGTTTTTAACCAATCTTGTGCATCCAAAAAGTTCATTTGTGCCTTTGAATTGACATTTAGGTCATTTTCGTCCTCTCTAGGGTTATTTAAGTGCAATTTGGGTCTTTAACCAATCTTGTGCATCCAATAAGTTCATTTGTGTCATTGGATTAACATTTAGGTAATTTTCGTCCCCACTAGGCTTATTCTTGTCCAATTAGGGTTTTTAACCAAACATGTGCATCCAAAAAGTTCATTTGTGTCATTGGATTAACATTTAGGTCATTTTCGTCCTCTCTAGGGTTATTTATGTGCAATTAGGGTTTTTAACCAATCTTGTGCTTCCAAAAAGTTTATTTGTGTCTTTGAATTGACATTTATGTCATTTTCGTCCTCTCTAGGGTTATTTATGTGCAATAAAGGTTTTTAACCAATCTTGTGCATCCAATCAGTTCATTTGGGTCATTGGATTAACATTGAGGTCATTTTCGTCCTCTCTAGGGTTATTTATGTGCAATTAGGGTTTTTAACCAATCTTGTGCATCCAATATGTTCATTTGTGTCATTGGATTAACATTTAGGTCATTTTCGTCCTCCCTAGGATTATTCTTGTGCAATTAGGGCTTTTAACCAACCTTGTGCATCCAAAAAGTTCATTTGTGTCTTTGAATAGACGTTTAGGTTAATTTCGTCCTCTCTAGGGTTATTTATGTGCAATTAGCGTTTTTAACTAATCTTGTGCATCCAATAAGTTCATTTGTGTCATTGGATTAACATTTAGGTCATTTTCGTCCTCCCTAGGCTTATTCTTGTGCAATTAGGGTTTTTAACCAATCTTGTGCATCCAATAAGTTCATTTGTGTCATTGGATTAACATTTAGGTCATTTTCGTCCTCCCTAGGCTTATTCTTGTGCAATTAGGGTTTTTAACCAATCTTGTGCATCCAATAAGTTCATTTGTGTCATTGGATTAACACATTTTGGTCATTTTCGTCCTCCCTAGGCTTTTTTATGTGCAATTAGGGTTTTTAACCAATCTTGTGTATCCAATAAGTTCATGTGTGTCTTCGGATTAACATTGAGGTCATTTTCGTCCACCCTAGGCTTATTCTTGTCCAATTAGGGTTTTTAACCAATCTTGTCCAGCCAATAAGTTCATTTGTGTAATTGGATTAACATTTAGGTCATTTTCGTCCTCCCTAGGCTTTTTCTTGTGCAATTAGGGTTTTTAACCAATCTTATGCATCCAATTAGTTCATTTGTGTCATTGGATTAACATTTAGGTCATTTGCGTCCTCCCTAGGCTTATTCTTGTGCAATTAGGGTTTATAACAAAACTTGTGCATCCAATAAGTTCATTTGTGTCATTGGATTAACATTTAGGTCATTTTCGTCCTCTCTAGGGTTATTTATGTGCAATTAGGGTTTTTAACAAATCTTGTGCTTCCAAAAAGTTCGTTTGTGTCTTTGAATTGACATTTATGTCATTTTCGTCCTCTCTAGGGTTATTTATGTGCAATTAGGGTTTTTAACCAATCTTGTGCATCCAACAAGTTCATTTGTGTCATTGGATTAACATTGAGGTCATTTTCGTCCTCTCTAGGGTTATTTATGTGCAATTAGGGTTCTTAACCAATCTTGTGCATCCAATATGTTCATTTGTGTCATTGGAATAACATTTAGGTCATTTTCGTCCTGCCTAGGCTTATTCTTGTGCAATTAGGGATTTTAACCAACCTTGTGCATCCAAAAAGTTCATTTGTGTCTTTGAATAGACGTTTAGGTTAATTTCGTCCTCTCTAGGGTTATTTATGTGCAATTAGGGTTTTTAACCAATCTTGTGCATCCAATAAGTTCATTTGTGTCATTGGAATAACATTTAGGTCATTTTCTTCCTCCCTAGGCTTATTCTTGTCCAATTAGGGTTTTTAACCAATCTTGTGCATCCAATAAGTTCATTTGTGTCATTTGATTAACATTTAGGTCATTTTCGTCCTCCCTAGGCTTATTCTAGTGCAATTAGGGTTTTTAATCAATCTTGTGCATCCAATAAGTTCATTTGTGTCATTGGATTAACATTTTGGTCATTTTCGTCCTCCCTAGGCTTATTTATGTGCAATTAGGGTTTTTTTACCAATCTTGTGCATCCAATGAGTTCATGTCTGTCATTGGATTAACATTTAGGTCATTTTCGTCCTCCCTAGGCTTATTCTTGTCCAATTAGGGTTTTTAACCAATCTTGTGCATCCAAAAAGTTCAATTGTGTCTTTGGATTAACATTTAGGTCATTTTCGTCCTCTCCAGGGTTATTTATATGCAATTAGGGTTTTTAACCAATCTTGTGCATCCAATGAGTTCCTGTGTGTCATTGGATTAACATTTAGGTCATTTTCGTCCTCCCTAGGCTTCTCCTTGTGCAATTAGGGTTTTTAACCTATCTTGTGCATCCTATAAGTTCATTTGTGTCATTGGATTAACATTTATGTCATTTTCGACCTCCCTAGGCTTATTCTTGTGTAATTAGGGTTTTTAACCAATCTTGTGCATCCAAAAAGTTCTTTTTTGTCATTGGATTAACATTTAGGTCATTTTCGTCCTCCCTAGGGTTATTTATGGGCAATTAGGGTTTTTAACCAATCTTGTGCATCTAATAAGTTCATTTGTGTCATTGGATTATTATTTAGGTCATTTTTGTCCTCCCTAGGCTTATTCTTGTCCAATTAGGGTTTTTAACCAATCTTGTGCATCCAAAAAGTTAATTTGTGTCATTGGATTAATATTTAGGTCATTTTTGTCCTCTCTAGGGTTATTTATGTGCAATTAGGGTTTTTAACCAATCTTGTGCATCCAATAAGTTAATTTTTGTCATTGGATTAACATTTAGGTCATTTTCGTCCTCACTAGGCTTATTCTTGTCCAATTAGGGTTTTTAACCAATCTTGTGCATCCAATAAGTTCATTTGTGTCATTGGATAAACATTTAGGTCATTTTCGTCCTCTCTAGGGTATTTTATGTGCAATTATGGTATTTAACCAATCTTGTGCAACCAAAAAGTTCATTTGTGTCTTTTAATTGACATTTAGGTCATTTTCGTCCTCTCTAGGGTTATTTATGTGCAATTAGGGTTTTTAACCATTCTTGTTCATCCAATAAGTTCATTTGTGTCATTGGATTAACATTTAGGTCATTTTCGTCCCCTCTAGGGTTATTTATGTGCAATTAGGGTTTTTAACCAATCTTGTGCATCCAATAAGTTCATTTGTGTCATTGGATTAACATTTAGGTCATTTTCGTCCTCCCTACACTTATTCTTGTGCAATTAGGGCTTTGAACAAATCTTGTGCATCTAAAAAGATCATTTGTGTCTTTGAATTGACATTTAGGTCATTTTCGTCCTCTCTAGGGTTATTTAAGTGCAATTTGGATTTTTAACCAATCTTGTTCATCCAATAAGTTCATTTGTGTCATTGGATTAACATCTAGGTAATTTTCGTCCTCACTAGGCTTATTCTTGTCCAATTAGGGTTTTTAACCAATCTTATGCATCCAATAAGTTAATTTGTGTCATTGGATTAACATTTAGGTCATTTTCGTCTTCCCTAGGCTTATTCTTGTGCAATTAGGGTTTTTAACCAATCTTGTGCATCCAATAAGTTCATTTGTGTCATTGGATTAACATTTTGGTCATTTTCGTCCTCCCTAGGCTTATTTATGTGCAATTAGGGTTTTTAACCAATCTTGTCCATCCAATAAGTTCATTTGTGTCATTGGATTAACATTTAGGTCATTTTCGTCCTCCCTAGGGTTATTTATGGGCAATTAGGGTTTTTAACTAATCTTGTGCATCCAATAAGTTCATTTGTGTCATTGGATTAACATTTAGGTCATTTTCGTCCTCTCTAGGGTATTTTATGTGCAATTAGGGTTTTTAATCAATCTTGTGCATCCAAAAAGTTCATTTGTGGCTTTGAATTGACATTTAGGTCATTTTCGTCCTCTCTAGGGTTATTTATGTGCAATTAGGGTTTTTAACCTATTTGTGCATCTAATAAGTTCATTTGGGTCATTGGATTAACATTTAGGTCATTTTTGTCCTCCTTAAGCTTATTCTTGTCTAATTAGGGGTTTTAACCAATCTTGTGCATCCAATAAGTTCATTTGTGTCATTGGATTAACATTTAGGTCATTTTCGTCCTCCCTAGGCTTATTCTTGTGCAATTAGGGTTTTTAACCAATCTTGTGCATCCAATAAGTTCACTTGTGTCATTGGATTAACATTTAGGTCATTTTCGTCCTCCCTAGGGTTATTTAGTGGCAATTAGGGTTTTTAACCAATCTTGTGCATCCAATAAGTTCATTTGTGTCATTGGATTAACATTTAGGTCATTTTCATCCTCCCTAGGCTTATTCTTGTCTAATTACGGTTTTTAACCATCCTTGTTCAACCAATAAGTTCATTTGTGTCATTGGATTAACATTTAGGTCATTTTTGTCCTCCCTAGGCTTATTCTTGCCTAATTAGGGTTTTTAACCAGTCTTGTGCATCCAATATGTTCATTTGTGTCATTGGATTAACATTTAGGTCATTTTCGTCCAACCTAGGCTTATTCTTGTGAAATTAGGGTTTTTAACCAATCTTGTGCATCCAATAAGTTCATTTGTGTCATTGGATTAACATTTAGGTCATTCTCATCCTCACTAGGCTTATTCTTGTCCAATTAGGGTTTTTAACCAATCTTGTGCATCCAATAAGTTCATTTGTGTCATTGGATTAACATTTAGGTCATTTTCGTCCTCTCTAGGGTATTTTATGTGCAATTAGGGTATTTAACAAATCTTGTGCATCCAAAAAGTTCATTTGTGTCTTTGAATTGACATTTAGGTCATTTTCGTCCTCTCTAGGGTTATTTATGTGCAATTAGGGTTTTTAACCATTCTTGTTCATCCAATAAGTTCATTTGTGTCATTGGATTAACATTTAGGTCATTTTCGTCCTCCCTAGGCTTATTCTTGCCTAATTAGGGTTTTTAACCAGTCTTGTGCATCCAATAAGTTCATTTGTGTCATTGGATTAACATTTAGGTCTTTTTCGTCCTCCCTAGGCTTATTCTTGTGCAATTAGGGTTTTTAACCAATCTTGTGCATCCAATAAGTTCATTTGTGTCATTGGATTAACATTTAGGTCATTTTCGTCCTCCCTAGGGTTATTTAGTGGCAATTAGGGTTTTTAACCAATCTTGTGCATCCAATAAGTTCATTTGTGTCATTGGATTAACATTTAGGTCATTTTCGTCCTCCCTAGGCTTATTGTTGTCTATTTACGGTTTTTAACCATTCTTGTTCAACCAATAAGTTCATTTGTGTCATTGGATTAACATTTAGGTCATTTTCGTCCTCCCTGGGCTTATTCTTGCCTAATTAGGGTTTTTAACCAGTCTTGTGCATCCAATAAGTTCATTTGTGTCATTGGATTAACATTTAGGTCATTTTCGTCCAACCTAGGCTTATTGTTGTGCAATTAGGGTTTTTAACCAATCTTGTGCATCCAATAAGTTCATTTGTGTCATTGGATTAACATTTAGGTCATTCTCGTCCTCACTAGGCTTATTCTTGTCCAATTAGGGTTTTTAACCAATCTTGTGCATCCAATAAGTTCATTTGTGTCATTGGATTAACATTTAGGTCATTTTCGTCCTCTCTAGGGTATTTTATGTGCAATTAGGGTATTTAACCAATCTTGTGCATCCAAAAAGTTCATTTGTGTCTTTGGATTGACATTTAGGTCATTTTCGTCCTCTCTAGGGTTATTTATGTGCAATTAGGGTTTTTAACCATTCTTGTTCATCCAATAAGTTCATTTGTGTCATTGGATTAACATTTAGGTCATTTTCGTCCTCCCTAGGCTTATTCTTGCCTAATTAGGGTTTTTAACCAGTCTTGTGCATCCAATAAGTTCATTTGTGTCATTGGATTAACATTTAGGTCATTTTCGTCCTCCCTAGGCTTATTCTTGTGCAATTAGGGTTTTTAACCAATCTTGTGCATCCAATAAGTTCACTTGTGTCATTGGATTAACATTTAGGTCATTTTCGTCCTCCCTAGGGTTATTTAGTGGCAATTAGGGTTTTTAACCAATCTTGTGCATCCAATAAGTTCATTTGTGTCATTGGATTAACATTTAGGTCATTTTCATCCTCCCTAGGCTTATTCTTGTCTAATTACGGTTTTTAACCATCCTTGTTCAACCAATAAGTTCATTTGTGTCATTGGATTAACATTTAAGTCATTTTCGTCCTCCCTAGGCTTATTCTTGCCTAATTAGGGTTTTTAACCAGTCTTGTGCATCCAATAAGTTCATTTGTGTCATTGGATTAACATTTAGGTCATTTTCGTCCAACCTAGGCTTATTCTTGTGCAATTAGGGTTTTTAACCAATCTTGTGCATCCAATAAGTTCATTTGTGTCATTGGATTAACATTTAGGTCATTCTCATCCTCACTAGGCTTATTCTTGTCCAATTAGGGTTTTTAACCAATCTTGTGCATCCAATAAGTTCATTTGTGTCATTGGATTAACATTTAGGTCATTTTCGTCCTCTCTAGGGTATTTTATGTGCAATTAGGGTATTTAACCAATCTTGTGCATCCAAAAAGTTCATTTGTGTCTTTGAATTGACATTTAGGTCATTTTCGTCCTCTCTAGGGTTATTTATGTGCAATTAGGGTTTTTAACCATTCTTGTTCATCCAATAAGTTCATTTGTGTCATTGGATTAACATTTAGGTCATTTTCGTCCTCCCTAGGCTTATTCTTGTGCAATTAGGGTTTTTAACCAATCTTGTGCATCCAATAAGTTCATTTGTGTCATTGGATTAACATTTAGGTCATTTTCGTCCTCCCTAGGCTTATTCTTGTCCAATTAGGGTTTTTAACCAATCTTGTGCATCTAAAAAGTTCATTTGTGTCTTTGGATTTACATTTACGTCATTTTCGTCCGCTCTAGGGTTATTTATGTGCAATTAGGGTTTTTAACCAATCTTGTGCATCCAATGAGTTCATGTGTGTCATTGGATTAACATTTAGGTCATTTTCGTCCTCCCTAGGCTTATCCTTGTGCAATTAGGGTTTTTAACCAATCTTGTGCATCCAAAAAGTTCATTTGTGTCATTGGATTAACATTTAGGTCATTTTCGTCCTCCCTAGGGTTATTTATGGGCAATTAGGGTTTTTAACCAATCTTGTGCATCCAATAAGTTCATTTGTGTCATTGGATTAACATTTAGGTCATTTTCGTCCTCCCTAGGCTTATTCTTGTGCAATTAGGGTTTTTAACCAATCTTGTGCATCCAATAAGTTCTTTTGTGTCATTGGATTAACATTTAGGTCATTTTCGTCCTCCCTAGGCTTATTCTTGTCCAATTAGGGTTTTTAACCAATCTTGTGCATCCAATAGGTGTGTTTGTGTCATTGGATGATCAATTAGGTCATTTTCGTCCTCCCTAGGCTTATTCTTGCCCTATTAGAGTTTTTAACCAATCTTGTGCATCCAATAAGTTGAGTTGTGTCATTGGATTAACATTTAGGTCATTTTCGTCCTCCCTAGGCTTATTCTTGTCCAATTAGGGTTTTTAACCAATCTTGTGCATCCAATAAGTTCATTTGTGTCATTGGATTAAAATTTAGGTCATTTTCGTCCTCCCTAGGCTTATTCTTGTGCAATTAGGGTTTTTAACCAATCTTGTGCATCCAATAAGTTCATTTGTGTCATTGGATTAACATTTAGGTCATTTTCGTCCTCCCTAGGCTTATTCTTGTCCAATTAGGGTTTTTAACCAATCTTGTGCATCAAATAAGTTCATTTGTGTCATTGGATTAACATTTAGGTCATTTTCGTCCTCCCTAGGCTTATTCTTGTGCAATTAGGGTTTTTAACCAATCTTGTGCATCCAATAAGTTCATTTGTGTCATTGGATTAACATTTAGGTCATTTTTGTCCTCCCTAGGCTTATTCTTGTGCAATTAGGGTTTTTAACCAATCTTGTGCATCCAATAAGTTTATTTGTGTCATTGGATTAACATTTAGGTCATTTTCGTCCTCCCTAGGGTTATTTATGGGCAATTATGGTTTTTAACCAATCATGTGCATCCAATAAGTTAATTTGTGTCATTGGATTAGCATTTATGTCATTTTCGTCCTCCCTAGGCTTATTCTTGTGCAATTAGGGTTTTTAACCAATCTTGTGCATCCAATAAGTTCATTTGTGTCATTGGATTAACATTTAGGTCATTTTCGTCCTCCCTAGGCTTATTCTTGTGCAATTAGGACTTTTAACCAATCTTGTGCATCCAAAAAGTTCATTTGTGTCTTTGAATTGACATTTAGGTCATTTTCGTCCTCTCTAGGGTTATTTATGTCCAATTAGGGCTTTTAACCTATCTTGTGCATCCAAAAAGTTCATTTGTGTCTTTGAATTGACATTTATGTCATTTTCGTCCTCTCTAGGGTTATTTATGTCCAATTAGGGCTTTTAACCTATCTTGTGCATCCAAAAAGTTCATTTGTGTCTTTGAATTGACATTTATGTCATTTTCGTCCTCTCTAGGGTTATTTATGTGCAATTAAGGTTTTTAACCTATCTTGTGCATCGAACAAGTTCATTTGTGTCGTTGGATTAACATTTAGGTCATTTCCGTCCTCCCTAGGCTTATTCTTGTCCAATTAGGGTTTTTAACCAAACTTTTGCATCCAATAAGTTCATTTGTGTCATTGTATTAAAATTTAGGTCATTTTCGTCCTCCCTAGGGTTATTTGTGGGCAATTAAGGTTTTTAACCAATCTTGTGCATCCAATAAGTTCATTTGTGTCATTGGATTAACATTTAGGTCATTTTCGTCCTCCCTAGGCTTATTCTTGTGCAATTAGGGTTTTTAACCAATCTTGTGCATCCAATAAGTTTATTTGTGTCATTGGATTAACATTTAGGTCATTTTCGTCCTCCCTAGGGTTTTTTATGGGCAATTATGGTTTTTAACCAATCATGTGCATCCAATAAGTTCATTTGTGTCATTGGATTAACATTTATGTCATTTTCGTCCTCCCTAGGCTTATTCTTGTGGAATTAGGGTTTTTAACCAATCTTGTGCATCCAATAAGTTTATTTGTGTCATTGGATTAACATTTAGGTCATTTTCGTCCTCCCTAGGCTTATTCTTGTGCAATTAGGGTTTTTAACCAATCTTGTGCATCCAATAAGTTCATTTGTGTCATTGGATTAACATTTAGGTCATTTTCGTCCTCCCTAGGCTTATTCTTGTGCAATTAGGGTTTTTAACCAATCTTGTTCATCCAATAAGTTCATTTGTGTCATTGGATTAACATTTAGATCATTTTCGTCCTCCCTAGGGTTATTTAGGGGCAATTAGGGTTTTTAACCAATCTTGTGCATCCAATAAGTTCATTTGTGTCATTGGATTAACATTTTGGTCATTTTCGTCCTCCCTAGGCTTGTTATTGTCCAATTAGGGTTTTTAACCAATCTTGTGCATCCAATAAGTTCATTTGTGTCTTTGGATTTACATTTAGTTCATTTTCGTCTGCTCTAGGGTTATTTATGTGCAATTTGGGTTCTTAACCAATATTGTGCATCCAATGAGTTCATGTGTGTCATTGGATTAACATTTAGGTCATTTTCGTCCGCCCTAGGCTTATTCTTGTGCAATAAGGGCTTTTAACCAATCTTGTGCATCCAAAAAGATCATTTGTGTCTTTGAATTGACATTTAGGTCATTTTCGTCCTCTCTAGGGTTATTTATGTGCAATTAGGGTTTTTAACCAGTCTTGTGCATCCAATAAGTTCATTTGTGTCATTGGATTAACATTTAGGTCATTTTCGTCCTCCCTAGGCTTATTCTTGTGCAATTAGGGTTTTTAACCAATCTTGTGCATCCAATAAGTTCATTTGTGTCATTGGATTAACATTTAGGTCATTTTCGTCCTCCCTAGGGTTATTTAGTGGCAATTAGGGTTTTTAACCAATCTTGTGCATCCAATAAGTTCATTTGTGTCATTGGATTAACATTTAGGTCATTTTCGTCCTCCCTAGGCTTATTGTTGTCTATTTACGGTTTTTAACCATTCTTGTTCAACCAATAAGTTCATTTGTGTCATTGGATTAACATTTAGGTCATTTTCGTCCTCCCTAGGCTTATTCTTGCCTAATTAGGGTTTTTAACCAGTCTTGTGCATCCAATAAGTTCATTTGTGTCATTGGATTAACATTTAGGTCATTTTCGTCCAACCTAGGCTTATTCTTGTGCAATTAGGGTTTTTAACCAATCTTGTGCATCCAATAAGTTCATTTGTGTCATTGGATTAACATTTAGGTCATTCTCGTCCTCACTAGGCTTATTCTTGTCCAATAAGGGTTTTTAACCAATCTTGTGCATCCAATAAGTTCATTTGTGTCATTGGATTAACATTTAGGTCATTTTCGTCCTCCCTAGGCTTATTCTTGTCTAATTACGGTTTTTAACCATTCTTGTTCAACCAATAAGTTCATTTGTGTCATTGGATTAACATTTAGGTCATTTTCGTCCTCCCTGGGCTTATTCTTGCCTAATTAGGGTTTTTAACCAGTCTTGTGCATCCAATAAGTTCATTTGTGTCATTGGATTAACATTTAGGTCATTTTCGTCCAACCTAGGCTTATTGTTGTGCAATTAGGGTTTTTAACCAATCTTGTGCATCCAATAAGTTCATTTGTGTCATTGGATTAACATTTAGGTCATTCTCGTCCTCACTAGGCTTATTCTTGTCCAATTAGGGTTTTTAACCAATCTTGTGCATCCAATAAGTTCATTTGTGTCATTGGATTAACATTTAGGTCATTTTCGTCCTCTCTAGGGTATTTTATGTGCAATTAGGGTATTTAACCAATCTTGTGCATCCAAAAAGTTCATTTGTGTCTTTGGATTGACATTTAGGTCATTTTCGTCCTCTCTAGGGTTATTTATGTGCAATTAGGGTTTTTAACCATTCTTGTTCATCCAATAAGTTCATTTGTGTCATTGGATTAACATTTAGGTCATTTTCGTCCTCCCTAGGCTTATTCTTGCCTAATTAGGGTTTTTAACCAGTCTTGTGCATCCAATAAGTTCATTTGTGTCATTGGATTAACATTTAGGTCATTTTCGTCCTCCCTAGGCTTATTCTTGTGCAATTAGGGTTTTTAACCAATCTTGTGCATCCAATAAGTTCACTTGTGTCATTGGATTAACATTTAGGTCATTTTCGTCCTCCCTAGGGTTATTTAGTGGCAATTAGGGTTTTTAACCAATCTTGTGCATCCAATAAGTTCATTTGTGTCATTGGATTAACATTTAGGTCATTTTCGTCCTCCCTAGGCTTATTCATGTCTAATTACGGTTTTTAACCATTCTTGTTCAACCAATAAGTTCATTTGTGTCATTGGATTAACATTTAGGTCATTTTCGTCCTCCCTAGGCTTATTCTTGCCTAATTAGGGTTTTTAACCAGTCTTGTGCATCCAATAAGTTCATTTGTGTCATTGGATTAACATTTAGGTCATTTTCGTCCAACCTAGGCTTATTCTTGTGCAATTAGGGTTTTTAACCAATCTTGTGCATCCAATAAGTTCATTTGTGTCATTGGATTAACATTTAGGTCATTTTCGTCCAACCTAGGCTTATTCTTGTGCAATTAGGGTTTTTAACCAATCTTGTGCATCCAATAAGTTCATTTGTGTCATTGGATTAACATTTAGGTCATTCTCGTCCTCACTAGGCTTATTCTAGTCCAATTAGGGTTTTTAACCAATCTTGTGCATCCAACAAGTTCATTTGTGTCATTGGATTAACATTTAGGTCATTTTCGTCCTCTCTAGGGTATTTTATGTGCAATTAGGGTATTTAACCAATCTTGTGCATCCAAAAAGTTCATTTGTGTCTTTGAATTGACATTTAGGTCATTTTTGTCCTCTCTGGGGTTATTTATGTGCAATTAGGGTTTTTAACCATTCTTGTTCATCCAATAAGTTCATTTGTGTCATTGGATTAACATTTAGGTCATTTTCGTCCTCTCTAGGGTTATTTATGTGCAATTAGGGTTTTTAACCAATCTTGTGCATCCAATAAGTTCATTTGTGTCATTGGATTAACATTTAGGTCATTTTCGTCCTCCCTACGCTTATTCTTGTGCAATTAGGGCTTTGAACAAATCTTGTGCATCTAAAAAGATCATTTGTGTCTTTGAATTGACATTTAGGTCATTTTCGTCCTCTCTAGGGTATTTTATGTGCAATTAGGGTATTTAACCAATCTTGTGCATCCAAAAAGTTCATTTGTGTCTTTGAATTGACATTTAGGTCATTTTCGTCCTCTCTAGGGTTATTTATGTGCAATTAGGGTTTTTAACCATTCTTGTTCATCCAATAAGTTCATTTGTGTCATTGGATTAACATTTAGGTCATTTTCGTCCTCTCTAGGGTTATTTATGTGCAATTAGGGTTTTTAACCAATCTTGTGCATCCAATAAGTTCATTTGTGTCATTGGATTAACATTTAGGTCATTTTCATCCTCTCTAGGGTTATTTATGTGCAATTAGGGTTTTTAACCAATCTTGTGCATCCAATAAGTTCATTTGTGTCATTGGATTAACATTTAGGTCATTTTCGTCCTCCCTAGGCTTATTCTTGTGCAATTAGGGCTTTTAACCAATCTTGTGCATCCAAAAAGTTCATTTGTGTCTTTGAATTGACATTTAGGTCATTTTCGTCCTCTCTAGGGTTATTTATGTGTAATTAGGGTTTTTAACCAATCTTGTGCATCCAATAAGTTCATTTGTGTCATTGGATTAACATTTAGGTCATTTTCGTCCTCCCTAGGCTTATTCTTGTGCAATTAGGGTTTTTAACCAATCTTGTGCATCCAATAAGTTCATTTGTGTCATTGGATTAACATTTAGGTCATTTTCGTCCTCCCTATGCTTATTCTTGTCTAATTAGGGTTTTTAACCAATCTTGTGCATCCAATAAGTTCATTTGTGTCATTGGATTAACATTTAGGTCATTTTCGTCCTCCCTAGGCTTATTCTTGTGCAATTAGGGTTTTTAACCAATCTTGTGCATCCAATAAGTTCATTTGTGTCATTGGATTAACATTTTGGTCATTTTCGTCCTCCCTAGGCTTATTTATGTGCAATTAGGGTTTTTAACCAATCTTGTGCATCCAATAAGTTCATTTGTGTCATTGGATTAACATTTTGGTCATTTTCGTCCTCCCTAGGCTTATTTATGTGCAATTACGTTTTTTAACCAATCTTGTGCATCCAAAAAGTTCTTTTGTGTCATTGGATTAACATTTAGGTCATTTTCGTCCTCCGTTGGGTTATTTGTGGGCAATTAGGGTTTTTAACCAATCTTGTGCATCCAATAAGTTCATTTGTGTCATTGGATTAAGATTTAGGTCATTTTCATCCTCTCTAGGGTTATTTATGTGCAATTAGGGTTTCTAACCAATCTTGTGCATCCAATAAGTTCATTTGTGTCATTGGATTAACATTTAGGTCATTTTCGTCATCTCTAGGGTTATTCATGTGCAATTAGGGTTGTTAACCAATCTTGGGCATCTAAAAAGTTCATTTGTATCTTTGAATTGACATTTAGGTCATTTTCGTCCTCCCTAGGCTTATTCTTGTCCAATTAGGGTTTTTAACCAATCTTGTGCATCCAAAAAGTTCATTTGTGTCTTTGAATTGACATTTAGGTCATTTTCGTCCTCGCTAGGCTTATTCTTGTGCAATTAGGGTTTTTAACCAATCTTATGCATCCAATAAGTTCATTTGTGTCATTGGATTAATATTTAAGTCATTTTCGTCCTCCCTAGACTTATTCTTGTCCAATTAGGGTTTTTAACCAATCTTATGCATCCAATAAGTTCATTTGTGTCATTGGATTAACATTTAGGTCATTTTCGTCCTCCCTAGGCTTATTCTTGTGCAATTAGGGTTTTTAACCAATCTTGTGCATCCAATAAGTTCATTTGTGTCATTGGATTAACATTTTGGTCATTTTCGTCCTCCCTAGGCTTATTTATGTGCAATTAGGGTTTTTAACCAATCTTGTCCATCCAATAAGTTCATTTGTGTCATTGGATTAACATTTAGGTCATTTTCGTCCTCCCTAGGGTTATTTATGGGCAATTAGGGTTTTTAACTAATCTTGTGCATCCAATAAGTTCATTTGTGTCATTGGATTAACATTTAGGTCATTTTCGTCCTCTCTAGGGTATTTTATGTGCAATTAGGGTTTTTAATCAATCTTGTGCATCCAAAAAGTTCATTTGTGGCTTTGAATTGACATTTAGGTCATTTTCGTCCTCTCTAGGGTTATTTATGTGCAATTAGGGTTTTTAACCATTTTTGTGCATCTAATAAGTTCATTTGGGTCATTGGATTAACATTTAGGTCATTTATGTCCTCCTTAAGCTTATTCTTGTCTAATTAGGGGTTTTAACCAATCTTGTGCATCCAATAAGTTCATTTGTGTCATTGGATTAACATTTAGGTCATTTTCGTCCTCCCTAGGCTTATTCTTGTGCAATTATGGTTTTTAACCAATCTTGTGCATCCAATAAGTTCACTTGTGTCATTGGATTAACATTTAGGTCATTTTCGTCCTCCCTAGGGTTATTTAGTGGCAATTAGGGTTTTTAACCAATCTTGTGCATCCAATAAGTTCATTTGTGTCATTGGATTAACATTTAGGTCATTTTCATCCTCCCTAGGCTTATTCTTGTCTAATTACGGTTTTTAACCATCCTTGTTCAACCAATAAGTTCATTTGTGTCATTGGATTAACATTTAAGTCATTTTCGTCCTCCCTAGGCTTATTCTTGCCTAATTAGGGTTTTTAACCAGTCTTGTGCATCCAATAAGTTCATTTGTGTCATTGGATTAACATTTAGGTCATTTTCGTCCAACCTAGGCTTATTCTTGTGCAATTAGGGTTTTTAACCAATCTTGTGCATCCAATAAGTTCATTTGTGTCATTGGATTAACATTTAGGTCATTCTCATCCTCACTAGGCTTATTCTTGTCCAATTAGGGTTTTTAACCAATCTTGTGCATCCAATAAGTTCATTTGTGTCATTGGATTAACATTTAGGTCATTTTCGTCCTCTCTAGGGTATTTTATGTGCAATTAGGGTATTTAACCAATCTTGTGCATCCAAAAAGTTCATTTGTGTCTTTGAATTGACATTTAGGTCATTTTCGTCCTCTCTAGGGTTATTTATGTGCAATTAGGGTTTTTAACCATTCTTGTTCATCCAATAAGTTCATTTGTGTCATTGGATTAACATTTAGGTCATTTTCATCCTCTCTAGGGTTATTTATGTGCAATTAGGGTTTTTAACCAATCTTGTGCATCCAATAAGTTCATTTGTGTCATTGGATTAACATTTAGGTCATTTTCGTCCTCCCTACGCTTATTCTTGTGCAATTAGGGCTTTGAACAAATCTTGTGCATCTAAAAAGATCATTTGTGTCTTTGAATTGACATTTAGGTCATTTTCGTCCTCTCTAGGGTATTTTATGTGCAATTAGGGTATTTAACCAATCTTGTGCATCCAAAAAGTTCATTTGTGTCTTTGAATTGACATTTAGGTCATTTTTGTCCTCTCTAGGGTTATTTATGTGCAATTAGGGTTTTTAACCAATCTTGTGCATCCAATAAGTTCATTTGTGTCATTGGATTAACATTTAGGTCATTTTCGTCCTCCCTAGGGTTATTTATGGGCAATTAGGGTTTTAGCTAATCTTGTGCATCCAATAAGTTCATTTGTGTCATTGGATTAACATTTAGGTCATTTTCGTCCTCTCTAGGGTATTTTATGTGCAATTATGGTTTTTAATCAATCTTGTGCATCCAAAAAGTTCATTTGTGTCTTTGAATTGAAATTTAGGTCATTTTCGTCCTCTCTAGGGTTATTTATGTGCAATTAGGGTTTTTAACCATTCTTGTGCATCTAATAAGTTCATTTGGGTCATTGGATTAACATTTAGGTCATTTTCGTCCTCCCTGGGCTTATTCTTGCCTAATTAGGGTTTTTAACCAGTCTTGTGCATCCAATAAGTTCATTTGTGTCATTGGATTAACATTTAGGTCATTTTCGTCCAACCTAGGCTTATTGTTGTGCAATTAGGGTTTTTAACCAATCTTGTGCATCCAATAATTTCATTTGTGTCATTGGATTAACATTTAGGTCATTCTCGTCCTCACTAGGCTTATTCTCGTCCAATTAGGGTTTTTAACCAATCTTGTGCATCCAATAAGTTCATTTGTGTCATTGGATTAACATTTAGGTCATTTTCGTCCTCTCTAGGCTTATTCTTGTCTAATTACGGTTTTTAACCATTCTTGTTCAACCAATAAGTTCATTTGTGTCATTGGATTAACATTTCGGTCATTTTCGTCCTCCCTGGGCTTATTCTTGCCTAATTAGGGTTTTTAACCAGTCTTGTGCATCCAATAAGTTCATTTGTGTCATTGGATTAACATTTAGGTCATTTTCGTCCAACCTAGGCTTATTGTTGTGCAATTAGGGTTTTTAACCAATCTTGTGCATCCAATAAGTTCATTTGTGTCATTGGATTAACATTTAGGTCATTCTCGTCCTCACTAGGCTTATTCTCGTCCAATTAGGGTTTTTAACCAATCTTGTGCATCCAATAAGTTCATTTGTGTCATTGGATTAACATTTAGGTCATTTTCGTCCTCTCTAGGGTATTTTATGTGCAATTAGGGTATTTAACCAATCTTGTGCATCCAAAAAGTTCATTTGTGTCTTTGAATTGACATTTAGGTCATTTTCGTCCTCTCTAGGGTTATTTATGTGCAATTAGGGTTTTTAACCATTCTTGTTCATCCAATAAGTTCATTTGTGTCATTGGATTAACATTTAGGTCATTTTCGTCCTCCCTGGGCTTATTCTTGCCTAATTAGGGTTTTTAACCAGTCTTGTGCATCCAATAAGTTCATTTGTGTCATTGGATTAACATTTAGGTCTTTTTCGTCCTCCCTAGGCTTATTCTTGTGCAATTAGGGTTTTTAACCAATCTTGTGCATCCAATAAGTTCATTTGTGTCATTGGATTAACATTTAGGTCATTTTCGTCCTCCCTAGGGTTATTTAGTGGCAATTAGGGTTTTTAACCAATCTTGTGCATCCAATAAGTTCATTTGTGTCATTGGATTAACATTTAGGTCATTTTCGTCCTCCCTAGGCTTATTGTTGTCTATTTACGGTTTTTAACCATTCTTGTTCAACCAATAAGTTCATTTGTGTCATTGGATTAACATTTAGGTCATTTTCGTCCTCCCTAGGCTTATTCTTGCCTAATTAGGGTTTTTAACCAGTCTTGTGCATCCAATAAGTTCATTTGTGTCATTGGATTAACATTTAGGTCATTTTCGTCCTCCCTAGGCTTATTCTTGTGCAATTAGGGTTTTTAACCAATCTTGTGCATCCAATAAGTTCACTTGTGTCATTGGATTAACATTTAGGTCATTTTCGTCCTCCCTAGGGTTATTTAGTGGCAATTAGGGTTTTTAACCAATCTTGTGCATCCAATAAGTTCATTTGTGTCATTGGATTAACATTTAGGTCATTTTCGTCCTCCCTAGGCTTATTCATGTCTAATTACGGTTTTTAACCATTCTTGTTCAACCAATAAGTTCATTTGTGTCATTGGATTAACATTTAGGTCATTTTCGTCCTCCCTAGGCTTATTCTTGCCTAATTAGGGTTTTTAACCAGTCTTGTGCATCCAATAAGTTCATTTGTGTCATTGGATTAACATTTAGGTCATTTTCGTCCAACCTAGGCTTATTCTTGTGCAATTAGGGTTTTTAACCAATCTTGTGCATCCAATAAGTTCATTTGTGTCATTGGATTAACATTTAGGTCATTTTCGTCCAACCTAGGCTTATTCTTGTGCAATTAGGGTTTTTAACCAATCTTGTGCATCCAATAAGTTCATTTGTGTCATTGGATTAACATTTAGGTCATTCTCGTCCTCACTAGGCTTATTCTAGTCCAATTAGGGTTTTTAACCAATCTTGTGCATCCAACAAGTTCATTTGTGTCATTGGATTAACATTTAGGTCATTTTCGTCCTCTCTAGGGTATTTTATGTGCAATTAGGGTATTTAACCAATCTTGTGCATCCAAAAAGTTCATTTGTGTCTTTGAATTGACATTTAGGTCATTTTTGTCCTCTCTGGGGTTATTTATGTGCAATTAGGGTTTTTAACCATTCTTGTTCATCCAATAAGTTCATTTGTGTCATTGGATTAACATTTAGGTCATTTTCGTCCTCTCTAGGGTTATTTATGTGCAATTAGGGTTTTTAACCAATCTTGTGCATCCAATAAGTTCATTTGTGTCATTGGATTAACATTTAGGTCATTTTCGTCCTCCCTACGCTTATTCTTGTGCAATTAGGGCTTTGAACAAATCTTGTGCATCTAAAAAGATCATTTGTGTCTTTGAATTGACATTTAGGTCATTTTCGTCCTCTCTAGGGTATTTTATGTGCAATTAGGGTATTTAACCAATCTTGTGCATCCAAAAAGTTCATTTGTGTCTTTGAATTGACATTTAGGTCATTTTCGTCCTCTCTAGGGTTATTTATGTGCAATTAGGGTTTTTAACCATTCTTGTTCATCCAATAAGTTCATTTGTGTCATTGGATTAACATTTAGGTCATTTTCGTCCTCCCTAGGCTTATTCTTGTGCAATTAGGGTTTTTAACCAATCTTGTGCATCCAATAAGTTCATTTGTGTCATTGGATTAACATTTAGGTCATTTTCGTCCTCCCTAGGCTTATTCTTGTCCAATTAGGGTTTTTAACCAATCTTGTGCATCTAAAAAGTTCATTTGTGTCTTTGGATTTACATTTACGTCATTTTCGTCCGCTCTAGGGTTATTTATGTGCAATTAGGGTTTTTAACCAATCTTGTGCATCCAATGAGTTCATGTGTGTCATTGGATTAACATTTAGGTCATTTTCGTCCTCCCTAGGCTTATCCTTGTGCAATTAGGGTTTTTAACCAATCTTGTGCATCCAAAAAGTTCATTTGTGTCATTGGATTAACATTTAGGTCATTTTCGTCCTCCCTAGGGTTATTTATGGGCAATTAGGGTTTTTAACCAATCTTGTGCATCCAATAAGTTCATTTGTGTCATTGGATTAACATTTAGGTCATTTTCGTCCTCCCTAGGCTTATTCTTGTGCAATTAGGGTTTTTAACCAATCTTGTGCATCCAATAAGTTCATTTGTGTCATTGGATTAACATTTATGTCATTTTCGTCCTCCCTAGGCTTATTCTTGTCCAATTAGGGTTTTTAACCAATCTTGTGCATCCAATAGGTGTGTTTGTGTCATTGGATGATCAATTAGGTCATTTTCTTCCTCCCTAGGCTTATTCTTGTACAATTAGGGTTTTTAACCAATCTTGTGCATCCAATAAGTTGAGTTGTGTCATTGGATTAACATTTAGGTCATTTTCGTTCTCCCTAGGCTTATTCTTGTCCAATTAGGGTTTTTAACCAATCTTGTGCATCCAATAAGTTTGTTTGTGTCATTGGATTAATATTTAGGTCATTTTCGTCCTCCCTAGGCTTATTCTTGTCCAATTAGGGTTTTTAACCAATCTTGTGCATCCAATAAGTTCATTTGTGTCATTGGATTAACATTTAGGTCATTTTCGTCCTCCCTAGGCTTATTCTTGTCCAATTAGGGTTTCTAAACAATCTTGTGCATCCAATAGGTGTGTTTGTGTCATTGGATGAACATTTAGGTCATTTTCGTCCTCCCTAGGCTTATTCTTGTCCAATTAGGGTTTTTAACCAATCTTGTGCATCCAATAAGTTCATTTGTGTCATTGGATGTACATTTAGGTCATTTTCGTCCTCCTAAGGCTTATTCTTGTCCAATTAGGGTTTCTAACCAATCTTGTGCTTCCAATAGGTGTGTTTGTGTCATTGGATGAACATTTAGGTCATTTTCGTCCTCCCTAGGCTTATTCTTGTCCAATTAGGGTTTTTAACCAATCTTGTGCATCCAATAAGTTCATTTGTGTCATTGGATTAACATTTACGTCATTTTCGTCCTCCCTAGGCTTATTCTTGTCCAATTAGGGTTTTTAACCAATCTTGTGCATCCAATAAGTTCATTTGTGTCTTTGAATTAACATTTAGGTCATTTTCGTCCTCTCTAGGGTTATTTATGGGCAATTATGGTTTTTAACCTATCTTGTGCATCCAATAAGTTCATTTGTGACATTGGATTAACATTTAGGTCATTTTCGTCCTCCCTAGGGTTATTTATGGGCAATTAGGGTTTTTAACCAATCTTGTGCATCCAAAAAGTTCATTTGTGTCTTTGAATTGACATTTAGGTCATTTTCGTCCTCTCTAGGGTTATTTATGTGCAATTAGGGTTTTTAACCATTCTTGTTCATCCAATAAGTTCATTTGTGTCATTGGATTAACATTTAGGTCATTTTCGTCCTCTCTAGGGTTATTTATGTGCAATTAGGGTTTTTAACCAATCTTGTGCATCCAATAAGTTCATTTGTGTCATTGGATTAACATTTAGGTCATTTTCGTCCTCCCTACACTTATTCTTGTGCAATTAGGGCTTTGAACAAATCTTGTGCATCTAAAAAGATCATTTGTGTCTTTGAATTGACATTTAGGTCATTTTCGTCCTCTCTAGGGTTATTTAAGTGCAATTTGGATTTTTAACCAATCTTGTTCATCCAATAAGTTCATTTGTGTCATTGGATTAACATCTAGGTAATTTTCGTCCTCACTAGGCTTATTCTTGTCCAATTAGGGTTTTTAACCAATCTTATGCATCCAATAAGTTAATTTGTGTCATTGGATTAACATTTAGGTCATTTTCGTCTTCCCTAGGCTTATTCTTGTGCAATTAGGGTTTTTAACCAATCTTGTGCATCCAATAAGTTCATTTGTGTCATTGGATTAACATTTTGGTCATTTTCGTCCTCCCTAGGCTTATTTATGTGCAATTAGGGTTTTTAACCAATCTTGTCCATCCAATAAGTTCATTTGTGTCATTGGATTAACATTTAGGTCATTTTCGTCCTCCCTAGGGTTATTTATGGGCAATTAGGGTTTTTAACTAATCTTGTGCATCCAATAAGTTCATTTGTGTCATTGGATTAACATTTAGGTCATTTTCGTCCTCTCTAGGGTATTTTATGTGCAATTAGGGTTTTTAATCAATCTTGTGCATCCAAAAAGTTCATTTGTGGCTTTGAATTGACATTTAGGTCATTTTCGTCCTCTCTAGGGTTATTTATGTGCAATTAGGGTTTTTAACCATTTTTGTGCATCTAATAAGTTCATTTGGGTCATTGGATTAACATTTAGGTCATTTATGTCCTCCTTAAGCTTATTCTTGTCTAATTAGGGGTTTTAACCAATCTTGTGCATCCAATAAGTTCATTTGTGTCATTGGATTAACATTTAGGTCATTTTCGTCCTCCCTAGGCTTATTCTTGTGCAATTATGGTTTTTAACCAATCTTGTGCATCCAATAAGTTCACTTGTGTCATTGGATTAACATTTAGGTCATTTTCGTCCTCCCTAGGGTTATTTAGTGGCAATTAGGGTTTTTAACCAATCTTGTGCATCCAATAAGTTCATTTGTGTCATTGGATTAACATTTAGGTCATTTTCATCCTCCCTAGGCTTATTCTTGTCTAATTACGGTTTTTAACCATCCTTGTTCAACCAATAAGTTCATTTGTGTCATTGGATTAACATTTAAGTCATTTTCGTCCTCCCTAGGCTTATTCTTGCCTAATTAGGGTTTTTAACCAGTCTTGTGCATCCAATAAGTTCATTTGTGTCATTGGATTAACATTTAGGTCATTTTCGTCCAACCTAGGCTTATTCTTGTGCAATTAGGGTTTTTAACCAATCTTGTGCATCCAATAAGTTCATTTGTGTCATTGGATTAACATTTAGGTCATTCTCATCCTCACTAGGCTTATTCTTGTCCAATTAGGGTTTTTAACCAATCTTGTGCATCCAATAAGTTCATTTGTGTCATTGGATTAACATTTAGGTCATTTTCGTCCTCTCTAGGGTATTTTATGTGCAATTAGGGTATTTAACCAATCTTGTGCATCCAAAAAGTTCATTTGTGTCTTTGAATTGACATTTAGGTCATTTTCGTCCTCTCTAGGGTTATTTATGTGCAATTAGGGTTTTTAACCATTCTTGTTCATCCAATAAGTTCATTTGTGTCATTGGATTAACATTTAGGTCATTTTCGTCCTCCCTAGGCTTATTCTTGCCTAATTAGGGTTTTTAACCAGTCTTGTGCATCCAATAAGTTCATTTGTGTCATTGGATTAACATTTAGGTCATTTTCGTCCAACCTAGGCTTATTCTTGTGCAATTAGGGTTTTTAACCAATCTTGTGCATCCAATAAGTTCATTTGTGTCATTGGATTAACATTTAGGTCATTCTCGTCCTCACTAGGCTTATTCTTGTGCAATTAGGGTTTTTAACCAATCTTGTGCATCCAATAAGTTCACTTGTGTCATTGGATTAACATTTAGGTCATTTTCGTCCTCCCTAGGGTTATTTAGTGGCAATTAGGGTTTTTAACCAATCTTGTGCATCCAATAAGTTCATTTGTGTCATTGGATTAACATTTAGGTCATTTTCGTCCTCTCTAGGCTTATTCTTGTCTAATTACGGTTTTTAACCATTCTTGTTCAACCAATAAGTTCATTTGTGTCATTGGATTAACATTTAGGTCATTTTCGTCCTCCCTGGGCTTATTCTTGCCTAATTAGGGTTTTTAACCAGTCTTGTGCATCCAATAAGTTCATTTGTGTCATTGGATTAACATTTAGGTCATTTTCGTCCAACCTAGGCTTATTGTTGTGCAATTAGGGTTTTTAACCAATCTTGTGCATCCAATAAGTTCATTTGTGTCATTGGATTAACATTTAGGTCATTCTCGTCCTCACTAGGCTTATTCTCGTCCAATTAGGGTTTTTAACCAATCTTGTGCATCCAATAAGTTCATTTGTGTCATTGGATTAACATTTAGGTCATTTTCGTCCTCTCTAGGGTATTTTATGTGCAATTAGGGTATTTAACCAATCTTGTGCATCCAATAAGTTCATTTGTGTCTTTGAATTGACATTTAGGTCATTTTCGTCCTCTCTAGGGTTATTTATGTGCAATTAGGGTTTTTAACCATTCTTGTTCATCCAATAAGTTCATTTGTGTCATTGGATTAACATTTAGGTCATTTTCGTCCTCCCTAGGCTTATTCTTGCCTAATTAGGGTTTTTAACCAGTCTTGTGCATCCAATAAGTTCATTTGTGTCATTGGATTAACATTTAGGTCATTTTCGTCCAACCTAGGCTTATTCTTGTGCAATTAGGGTTTTTAACCAATCTTGTGCATCCAATAAGTTCATTTGTGTCATTGGATTAACATTTAGGTCATTCTCGTCCTCACTAGGCTTATTCTCGTCCAATTAGGGTTTTTAACCAATCTTGTGCATCCAATAAGTTCATTTGTGTCATTGGATTAACATTTAGGTCATTTTCGTCCTCTCTAGGGTATTTTATGTGCAATTAGGGTATTTAACCAATCTTGTGCATCCAAAAAGTTCATTTGTGTCTTTGAATTGACATTTAGGTCATTTTCGTCCTCTCTAGGGTTATTTATGTGCAATTAGGGTTTTTAACCATTCTTGTTCATCCAATAAGTTCATTTGTGTCATTGGATTAACATTTAGGTCATTTTCGTCCTCCCTAGGCTTATTCTTGTGCAATTAGGGTTTTTAACCAATCTTGTGCATCCAATAAGTTCATTTGTGTCATTGGATTAACATTTAGGTCATTTTCGTCCTCCCTAGGCTTATTCTTGTCCAATTAGGGTTTTTAACCAATCTTGTGCATCTAAAAAGTTCATTTGTGTCTTTGGATTTACATTTACGTCATTTTCGTCCGCTCTAGGGTTATTTATGTGCAATTAGGGTTTTTAACCAATCTTGTGCATCCAATGAGTTCATGTGTGTCATTGGATTAACATTTAGGTCATTTTCGTCCTCCCTAGGCTTATCCTTGTGCAATTAGGGATTTTAACCAATCTTGTGCATCCAAAAAGTTCATTTGTGTCATTGGATTAACATTTAGGTCATTTTCGTCGTCCCTAGGGTTATTTATGGGCATTTACGGTTTTGAACCAATCTTGTGCATCCAATAAGTTCATTTGTGTCTTTGGATTAACATTTAGGTCATTTTTGTCCATCCTAGGCTTATTCTTGTCCAATTAGGGTTTTTAACCAATCTTGTGCATCCAATAAGTTCATTTGTTTCATTGGATTAACATTTAGGTCATTTTCGTCCTCCCTAGGCTTATTCTCGTGCAATTAGGGTTTTTCACCAATATTGTGCATCCAATAAGTTCACTTGTGTCATTGGATTAACATTTAGGTCATTTTCGTCCTCCCTAGGGTTATTTAGTGGCAATTAGGGTTTTTAACCAATCTTGTGCATCCAATAAGTTCATTTGTGTCATTGGATTAACATTTAGGTCATTTTCGTCCTCCCTAGGCTTATTCTTGTCTAATTACGGTTTTTAACCATTCTTGTTCAACGAATAAGTTCATTTGTGTCATTGGATTAACATTTAGGTCATTTTCGTCCTCCCTAGGCTTATTCTTGCCTAATTAGGGTTTTTAACCAGTCTTGTGCATCCAATAAGTTCATTTGTGTCATTGGATTAACATTTAGGTCATTTTCGTCCAACCTAGGCTTATTCTTGTGCAATTAGGGTTTTTAACCAATCTTGTGCATCCAATAAGTTCATTTGTGTCATTGGATTAACATTTAGGTCATTCTCGTCCTCACTAGGCTTATTCTTGTCCAATTAGGGTTTTTAACCAATCTTGTGCATCCAACAAGTTCATTTGTGTCATTGGATTAACATTTAGGTCATTTTCGTCCTCTCTAGGGTATTTTATGTGCAATTAGGGTATTTAACCAATCTTGTGCATCCAAAAAGTTCATTTGTGTCTTTGAATTGACATTTAGGTCATTTTCGTCCTCTCTAGGGTTATTTATGTGCAATTAGGGTTTTTAACCATTCTTGTTCATCCAATAAGTTCATTTGTGTCATTGGATTAACATTTAGGTCATTTTCGTCCTCCCTGGGCTTATTCTTGCCTAATTAGGGTTTTTAACCAGTCTTGTGCATCCAATAAGTTCATTTGTGTCATTGGATTAACATTTAGGTCTTTTTCGTCCTCCCTAGGCTTATTCTTGTGCAATTAGGGTTTTTAACCAATCTTGTGCATCCAATAAGTTCATTTGTGTCATTGGATTAACATTTAGGTCATTTTCGTCCTCCCTAGGGTTATTTAGTGGCAATTAGGGTTTTTAACCAATCTTGTGCATCCAATAAGTTCATTTGTGTCATTGGATTAACATTTAGGTCATTTTCGTCCTCCCTAGGCTTATTGTTGTCTATTTACGGTTTTTAACCATTCTTGTTCAACCAATAAGTTCATTTGTGTCATTGGATTAACATTTAGGTCATTTTCGTCCTCCCTGGGCTTATTCTTGCCTAATTAGGGTTTTTAACCAGTCTTGTGCATCCAATAAGTTCATTTGTGTCATTGGATTAACATTTAGGTCATTTTCGTCCAACCTAGGCTTATTGTTGTGCAATTAGGGTTTTTAACCAATCTTGTGCATCCAATAAGTTCATTTGTGTCATTGGATTAACATTTAGGTCATTCTCGTCCTCACTAGGCTTATTCTCGTCCAATTAGGGTTTTTAACCAATCTTGTGCATCCAATAAGTTCATTTGTGTCATTGGATTAACATTTAGGTCATTTTCGTCCTCTCTAGGGTATTTTATGTGCAATTAGGGTATTTAACCAATCTTGTGCATCCAATAAGTTCATTTGTGTCTTTGAATTGACATTTAGGTCATTTTCGTCCTCTCTAGGGTTATTTATGTGCAATTAGGGTTTTTAACCATTCTTGTTCATCCAATAAGTTCATTTGTGTCATTGGATTAACATTTAGGTCATTTTCGTCCTCCCTAGGCTTATTCTTGCCTAATTAGGGTTTTTAACCAGTCTTGTGCATCCAATAAGTTCATTTGTGTCATTGGATTAACATTTAGGTCATTTTCGTCCTACCTAGGCTTATTCTTGTGCAATTAGGGTTTTTAACCAATCTTGTGCATCCAATAAGTTCATTTGTGTCATTGGATTAACATTTAGGTCATTCTCGTCCTCACTAGGCTTATTCTAGTCCAATTAGGGTTTTTAACCAATCTTGTGCATCCAACAAGTTCATTTGTGTCATTGGATTAACATTTAGGTCATTTTCGTCCTCTCTAGGGTATTTTATGTGCAATTAGGGTATTTAACCAATCTTGTGCATCCAAAAAGTTCATTTGTGTCTTTGAATTGACATTTAGGTCATTTTTGTCCTCTCTGGGGTTATTTATGTGCAATTAGGGTTTTTAACCATTCTTGTTCATCCAATAAGTTCATTTGTGTCATTGGATTAACATTTAGGTCATTTTCGTCCTCTCTAGGGTTATTTATGTGCAATTAGGGTTTTTAACCAATCTTGTGCATCCAATAAGTTCATTTGTGTCATTGGATTAACATTTAGGTCATTTTCGTCCTCCCTACACTTATTCTTGTGCAATTAGGGCTTTGAACAAATCTTGTGCATCTAAAAAGATCATTTGTGTCTTTGAATTGACATTTAGGTCATTTTCGTCCTCTCTAGGGTTATTTAAGTGCAATTTGGATTTTTAACCAATCTTGTTCATCCAATAAGTTCATTTGTGTCATTGGATTAACATCTAGGTAATTTTCGTCCTCACTAGGCTTATTCTTGTCCAATTAGGGTTTTTAACCAATCTTATGCATCCAATAAGTTAATTTGTGTCATTGGATTAACATTTAGGTCATTTTCGTCTTCCCTAGGCTTATTCTTGTGCAATTAGGGTTTTTAACCAATCTTGTGCATCCAATAAGTTCATTTGTGTCATTGGATTAACATTTTGGTCATTTTCGTCCTCCCTAGGCTTATTTATGTGCAATTAGGGTTTTTAACCAATCTTGTCCATCCAATAAGTTCATTTGTGTCATTGGATTAACATTTAGGTCATTTTCGTCCTCCCTAGGGTTATTTATGGGCAATTAGGGTTTTTAACTAATCTTGTGCATCCAATAAGTTCATTTGTGTCATTGGATTAACATTTAGGTCATTTTCGTCCTCTCTAGGGTATTTTATGTGCAATTAGGGTTTTTAATCAATCTTGTGCATCCAAAAAGTTCATTTGTGGCTTTGAATTGACATTTAGGTCATTTTCGTCCTCTCTAGGGTTATTTATGTGCAATTAGGGTTTTTAACCATTTTTGTGCATCTAATAAGTTCATTTGGGTCATTGGATTAACATTTAGGTCATTTATGTCCTCCTTAAGCTTATTCTTGTCTAATTAGGGGTTTTAACCAATCTTGTGCATCCAATAAGTTCATTTGTGTCATTGGATTAACATTTAGGTCATTTTCGTCCTCCCTAGGCTTATTCTTGTGCAATTATGGTTTTTAACCAATCTTGTGCATCCAATAAGTTCACTTGTGTCATTGGATTAACATTTAGGTCATTTTCGTCCTCCCTAGGGTTATTTAGTGGCAATTAGGGTTTTTAACCAATCTTGTGCATCCAATAAGTTCATTTGTGTCATTGGATTAACATTTAGGTCATTTTCATCCTCCCTAGGCTTATTCTTGTCTAATTACGGTTTTTAACCATCCTTGTTCAACCAATAAGTTCATTTGTGTCATTGGATTAACATTTAAGTCATTTTCGTCCTCCCTAGGCTTATTCTTGCCTAATTAGGGTTTTTAACCAGTCTTGTGCATCCAATAAGTTCATTTGTGTCATTGGATTAACATTTAGGTCATTTTCGTCCAACCTAGGCTTATTCTTGTGCAATTAGGGTTTTTAACCAATCTTGTGCATCCAATAAGTTCATTTGTGTCATTGGATTAACATTTAGGTCATTCTCATCCTCACTAGGCTTATTCTTGTCCAATTAGGGTTTTTAACCAATCTTGTGCATCCAATAAGTTCATTTGTGTCATTGGATTAACATTTAGGTCATTTTCGTCCTCTCTAGGGTATTTTATGTGCAATTAGGGTATTTAACCAATCTTGTGCATCCAAAAAGTTCATTTGTGTCTTTGAATTGACATTTAGGTCATTTTCGTCCTCTCTAGGGTTATTTATGTGCAATTAGGGTTTTTAACCATTCTTGTTCATCCAATAAGTTCATTTGTGTCATTGGATTAACATTTAGGTCATTTTCGTCCTCCCTAGGCTTATTCTTGTGCAATTAGGGTTTTTAACCAATCTTGTGCATCCAATAAGTTCATTTGTGTCATTGGATTAACATTTAGGTCATTTTCGTCCTCCCTAGGCTTATTCTTGTCCAATTAGGGTTTTTAACCAATCTTGTGCATCTAAAAAGTTCATTTGTGTCTTTGGATTTACATTTACGTCATTTTCGTCCGCTCTAGGGTTATTTATGTGCAATTAGGGTTTTTAACCAATCTTGTGCATCCAATGAGTTCATGTGTGTCATTGGATTAACATTTAGGTCATTTTCGTCCTCCCTAGGCTTATCCTTGTGCAATTAGGGTTTTTAACCAATCTTGTGCATCCAAAAAGTTCATTTGTGTCATTGGATTAACATTTAGGTCATTTTCGTCCTCCCTAGGGTTATTTATGGGCAATTAGGGTTTTTAACCAATCTTGTGCATCCAATAAGTTCATTTGTGTCATTGGATTAACATTTAGGTCATTTTCGTCCTCCCTAGGCTTATTCTTGTGCAATTAGGGTTTTTAACCAATCTTGTGCATCCAATAAGTTCATTTGTGTCATTGGATTAACATTTAGGTCATTTTCGTGCTCCCTAGGCTTATTTATGTGCAATTAGGGTTTTTAACCAATCTTGTGTATCCAATAAGTTTATTTGTGTCATTGGATAAACATTTAGGTCATTTTCGTCCTCCCTAGGGTTATTTATGGGCAATTATGGTTTTTAACCAATCTTGTGCATCCAATAAGTTCATTTGTGTCATTTGATTAACATTTAGGTCATTTTCGTCGTCCCTTGGCTTATTCTTGTGCAATTAGGGCTTTTAACCAATCTTGTGCATCCAATAAGTTCATTTGTGTCATTGGATTAACATTTAGGTCATTTTCGTCCTCCCTAGGCTTATTCTTGTGCAATTAGGGTTTTTAACCAATCTTGTGCATCCAATAAGTTCATTTGTGTCATTGGATTAACATTTTGGTCATTTTCTTCCTCCCTAGGCTTATTTATGTGCAATTAGAGTTTTTAACCAATCTTGTGCATCCAATAAGTTCATTTTTGTCTTTGGATTATCATTTAGGTCATTTTCGTCCTCCCTAGGCTTATTCTTGTCTAATTAGGGTTTTTAACCAATCTTGTGCATCCAATAAGTTCATTTGTGTCATTGGATTAACATTTAGGTAATTTTCGTCCTCACTAGGCTTATTCTTGTCCAATTAGGGTTTTTAACCAATCTTATGCATCCAATAAGTTCATTTGTGTCATTGGATTAACATTTAGGTCATTTTCGTCCTCCCTAGGCTTATTCTTGTGCAATTAGGGTTTTTAACCAATCTTGTGCATCCAATAAGTTCATTTGTGTCATTGGATTAACATTTAGGTCATTTTCGTCCTCCCTACGCTTATTCTTGTGCAATTAGGGCTTTGAACAAATCTTGTGCATCTAAAAAGATCATTTGTGTCTTTGAATTGACATTTAGGTCATTTTCGTCCTCTCTAGGGTTATTTAAGTGCAATTTGGGTTTTTAACCAATCTTGTGCATCCAATAAGTTCATTTGTATCATTGGATTAACATCTAGGTAATTTTCGTCCTCACTAGGCTTATTCTTGTCCAATTAGGGTTTTTAACCAATCTTATGCATCCAATAAGTTCATTTGTGTCATTGGATTAACATTTAGGTCATTTTCGTCCTCCCTAGGCTTATTCTTGTGCAATTAGGGTTTTTAACCAATCTTGTGCATCCAATAAGTTCATTTGTGTCATTGGATTAACATTTAGGTCATTCTCGTCCTCACTAGGCTTATTCTTGTCCAATAAGGGTTTTTAACCAATCTTGTGCATCCAATAAGTTCATTTGTGTCATTGGATTAACATTTAGGTCATTTTCGTCCTCTCTAGGGTATTTTATGTGCAATTAGGGTATTTAACCATTCTTGTGCATCCAAAAAGTTCATTTGTGTCTTTGAATTGACATTTAGGTCATTTTCGTCCTCTCTAGGGTTATTTATGTGCAATTAGGGTTTATAACCATTCTTATTCATCCAATAAGTTCATTTGTGTCATTGGATTAACATTTAGGTCATTTTCGTCCTCCCTAGGCTTATTCTTGCCGAATTAGGGTTTTTAACCAGTCTTGTGCATCCAATAAGTTCATTTGTGTCATTGGATTAACATTTAGGTCATTTTCATCCTACCTAGGCTTATTCTTGTGCAATTAGGGTTTTTAACCAATCTTGTGCATCCAATAAGTTCATTTGTGTCATTGGATTAACATTTAGGTCATTCTCGTCCTCACTAGGCTTATTCTTGTCCAATTAGGGTTTTTAACCAATCTTGTGCATCCAATAAGTTCATTTGTGTCATTGGATTAACGTTTAGGTCATTTTCGTCCTCTCTAGGGTATTTTATGTGCAATTAGGGTATTTAACCAATCTTGTGCATCCAAAAAGTTCATTTGTGTCTTTGAATTGACATTTAGGTCATTTTCGACCTCTCTACGGTTATTTATGTGCAATTAGGGTTTTTAACCATTCTTGTTCATCCAATAAGTTCATTTGTGTCATTGGATTAACATTTAGGTCATTTTCGTCCTCTCTAGGGTTATTTAAGTGCAATTTGGGTTTTTAACCAATCTTGTGCATCCAATAAGTTCATTTGTGTCATTGGATTAACATCTAGGTAATTTTCGTTCTCACTAGGCTTATTCTTGTCCAATTAGGCTTTTTAACCAATCTTATGCATCCAATAAGTTCATTTGTGTCATTGGATTAACATTTAGGTCATTTTCGTCCTCCATAGGCTTATTCTTGTGCAATTAGGGTTTTTAACCAATCTTGTGCATCCAATAAGTTCATTTGTGTCATTGGATTAACATTTAGGTCATTTTCGTCCTCTCTAGGGTATTTTATGTGCAATTAGGGTTTTTAATCAATCTTGTGCATCCAAAAAGTTCATTTGTGTCTTTGAATTGACATTTAGGTCATTTTCGTCCTCTCTAGGGTTATTTATGTGCCATTAGGGTTTTTAACCATTCTTGTGCATCTAATAAGTTCATTTGGGTCATTGGATTAACATTTAGGTCACTTTCGTCCTCCCTAAGCTTATTCTTGTCTAATTAGGGGTTTTAACCAATCTTGTGCATCCAATAACTTCATTTGTGTCATTGGATTAACATTTAGGTCATTTTCGTCCTACCTAGGCTTATTCTTGTGCAATTAGGGTTTTTAACCAATCTTGTGCATCCAATAAGTTCACTTGTGTCATTGGATTAACATTTAGGTCATTTTCGTCCTCCCTAGGGTTATTTAGTGGCAATTAGGGTTTTTAACCAATCTTGTGCATCCAATAAGTTCTTTTGTGTCATTGGATTAACATTTAGGTCATTTTCGTCCTCCCTAGGCTTATTCTTGTCTAATTACGGTTTTTAACCATTCTTGTTCAACCAATAAGTTCATTTGTGTCATTGGATTAACATTTAGGTCATTTTCGTCCTCCCTAGGCTTATTCTTGCCTAATTAGGGTTTTTAACCAGTCTTGTGCATCCAATAAGTTCATTTGTGTCATTGGATTAACATTTAGGTCATTTTCGTCCAACCTAGGCTTATTCTTGTGCAATTAGGGTTTTTAACCAATCTTGTGCATCCAATAAGTTCATTTGTGTCATTGGATTAACATTTAGGTCATTTTCGTCCAACCTAGGCTTATTCTTGTGCAATTAGGGTTTTTAACCAATCTTGTGCATCCAATAAGTTCATTTGTGTCATTGGATTAACATTTAGGTCATTCTCGTCCTCACTAGGCTTATTCTAGTCCAATTAGGGTTTTTAACCAATCTTGTGCATCCAACAAGTTCATTTGTGTCATTGGATTAACATTTAGGTCATTTTCGTCCTCTCTAGGGTATTTTATGTGCAATTAGGGTATTTAACCAATCTTGTGCATCCAAAAAGTTCATTTGTGTCTTTGAATTGACATTTAGGTCATTTTCATCCTCTCTAGGGTTATTTATGTGCAATTAGGGTTTTTAACCATTCTTGTTCATCCAATAAATTCATTTGTGTCATTGGATTAACATTTAGGTCATTTTCGTCCTCTCTAGGGTTATTTATGTGCAATTAGGGTTTTTAACCAATCTTGTGCATCCAATAAGTTCATTTGTGTCATTGGATTAACATTTAGGTCATTTTCGTCCTCCCTACGCTTATTCTTGTGCAATTAGGGCTTTGAACAAATCTTGTGCATCTAAAAAGATCATTTGTGTCTTTGAATTGACATTTAGGTCATTTTCGTCCTCTCTAGGGTTATTTAAGTGCAATTTGGGTTTTTAACCAATCTTGTGCATCCAATAAGTTCATTTGTGTCATTGGATTAACATCTAGGTAATTTTCGTCCTCACTAGGCTTATTCTTGTCCAATTAGGGTTTTTAACCAATCTTATGCATCCAATAAGTTCATTTGTGTCATTGGATTAACATTTAGGTCATTTTCGTCCAACCTAGGCTTATTCTTGGGCAATTAGGGTTTTTAACCAATCTTGTGCATCCAATAAGTTCATTTGTGTCATTGGATTAACATTTAGGTCATTCTCGTCCTCACTAGGCTTATTCTAGTCCAATTAGGGTTTTTAACCAATCTTGTGCATCCAACAAGTTCATTTGTGTCATTGGATTAACATTTAGGTCATTTTCGTCCTCTCTAGGGTATTTTATGTGCAATTAGGGTATTTAACCAATCTTGTGCATCCAAAAAGTTCATTTGTGTCTTTGAATTGACATTTAGGTCATTTTCGTCCTCTCTGGGGTTATTTATGTGCAATTAGGGTTTTTAACCATTCTTGTTCATCCAATAAGTTCATTTGTGTCATTGGATTAACATTTAGGTCATTTTCGTCCTCTCTAGGGTTATTTATGTGCAATTAGGGTTTTTAACCAATCTTGTGCATCCAATAAGTTCATTTGTGTCATTGGATTAACATTTAGGTCATTTTCGTCCTCCCTACGCTTATTCTTGTGCAATTAGGGCTTTGAACAAATCTTGTGCATCTAAAAAGATCATTTGTGTCTTTGAATTGACATTTAGGTCATTTTCGTCCTCTCTAGGGTTATTTAAGTGCAATTTGGGTTTTTAACCAATCTTGTGCATCCAATAAGTTCATTTGTATCATTGGATTAACATCTAGGTAATTTTCGTCCTCACTAGGCTTATTCTAGTCCAATTAGGGTTTTTAACCAATCTTATGCATCCAATAAGTTCATTTGTGTCATTGGATTAACATTTAGGTCATTTTCGTCCTCCCTAGGCTTATTCTTGTGCAATTAGGGTTTTTAACCAATCTTGTGCATCCAATAAGTTCATTTGTGTCATTGGATTAACATTTAGGTCATTTTCGTCCTCTCTAGGGTATTTTATGTGCAATTAGGGTTTTTAATCTATCTTGTGCATCCAAAAAGTTCATTTGTGTCTTTGAATTGACATTTAGGTCATTTTCGTCCTCTCTAGGGTTATTTATGTGCCATTAGGGTTTTTAACCATTCTTGTGCATCTAATAAGTTCATTTGGGTCATTGGATTAACATTTAGGTCATTTTCATCCTCCCTAAGCTTATTCTTGTCTAATTAGGGGTTTTAACCAATCTTGTGCATCCAATAACTTCATTTGTGTCATTGGATTAACATTTAGGTCATTTTCGTCCTACCTAGGCTTATTCTTGTGCAATTAGGGTTTTTAACCAATCTTGTGCATCCAATAAGTTCACTTGTGTCATTGGATTAACATTTATGTCATTTTCGTCCTCCCTAGGGTTATTTAGTGGCAATTAGGGTTTTTAACCAATCTTGTGCATCCAATAAGTTCATTTGTGCCATTGGATTAACATTTAGGTCATTTTCGTCCTCCCTAGGCTTATTCTTGTCTAATTACGGTTTTTAACCATTCTTGTTCAACCAATAAGTTCATTTGTGTCATTGGATTAACATTTAAGTCATTTTCGTCCTCCCTAGGCTTATTCTTGCCTAATTAGGGTTTTTAACCAGTCTTGTGCATCCAATAAGTTCATTTGTGTCATTGGATTAACATTTAGGTCATTTTCGTCCAACCTAGGCTTATTCTTGTGCAATTTGGGTTTTTAACCAATCTTGTGCATCCAATAAGTTCATTTGTGTCATTGGATTAACATTTAGGTCATTCTCGTCCTCACTAGGCTTATTCTTGTCCAATAAGGGTTTTTAACCAATCTTGTGCATCCAATAAGTTCATTTGTGTCATTGGATTAACATTTAGGTCATTTTCGTCCTCTCTAGGGTATTTTATGTGCAATTAGGGTATTTAACCATTCTTGTGCATCCAAAAAGTTCATTTGTGTCTTTGAATTGACATTTAGGTCATTTTCGTCCTCTCTAGGGTTATTTATGTGCAATTAGGGTTTTTAACCATTCTTGTTCATCCAATAAGTTCATTTGTGTCATTGGATTAACATTTAGGTCACTTTCGTCCTCCCTAGGCTTATTCTTGCCTAATTAGGGGTTTTAACCAATCTTGTGCATCCAATAACTTCATTTGTGTCATTGGATTAACATTTAGGTCATTTTCGTCCTACCTAGGCTTATTCTTGTGCAATTAGGGTTTTTAACCAATCTTGTGCATCCAATAAGTTCACTTGTGTCATTGGATTAACATTTAGGTCATTTTCGTCCTCCCTAGGGTTATTTAGTGGCAATTAGGGTTTTTAACCAATCTTGTGCATCCAATAAGTTCATTTGTGTCATTGGATTAACATTTAGGTCATTATCGTCCTCCCTAGGCTTATTCTTGTCTAATTACGGTTTTTAACCATTCTTGTTCAACCAATAAGTTCATTTGTGTCATTGGATTAACATTTAGGTCATTTTCGTCCTCCCTAGGCTTATTCTTGCCTAATTAGGGTTTTTAACCAGTCTTGTGCATCCAATAAGTTCATTTGTGTCATTGGATTAACATTTAGGTCATTTTCGTCCAACCTAGGCTTATTCTTGTGCAATTAGGGTTTTTAACCAATCTTGTGCATCCAATAAGTTCATTTGTGTCATTGGATTAACATTTAGGTCATTTTCGTCCAACCTAGGCTTATTCTTGTGCAATTAGGGTTTTTAACCAATCTTGTGCATCCAATAAGTTCATTTGTGTCATTGGATTAACATTTAGGTCATTCTCGTCCTCACTAGGCTTATTCTAGTCCAATTAGGGTTTTTAACCAATCTTGTGCATCCAACAAGTTCATTTGTGTCATTGGATTAACATTTAGGTCATTTTCGTCCTCTCTAGGGTATTTTATGTGCAATTAGGGTATTTAACCAATCTTGTGCATCCAAAAAGTTCATTTGTGTCTTTGAATTGACATTTAGGTCATTTTCGTCCTCTCTAGGGTTATTTATGTGCAATTAGGGTTTTTAACCATTCTTGTTCATCCAATAAGTTCATTTGTGTCATTGGATTAACATTTAGGTCATTTTCGTCCTCCCTGGGCTTATTCTTGCCTAATTAGGGTTTTTAACCAGTCTTGTGCATCCAATAAGTTCATTTGTGTCATTGGATTAACATTTAGGTCTTTTTCGTCCTCCCTAGGCTTATTCTTGTGCAATTAGGGTTTTTAACCAATCTTGTGCATCCAATAAGTTCATTTGTGTCATTGGATTAACATTTAGGTCATTTTCGTCCTCCCTAGGGTTATTTAGTGGCAATTAGGGTTTTTAACCAATCTTGTGCATCCAATAAGTTCATTTGTGTCATTGGATTAACATTTAGGTCATTTTCGTCCTCCCTAGGCTTATTGTTGTCTATTTACGGTTTTTAACCATTCTTGTTCAACCAATAAGTTCATTTGTGTCATTGGATTAACATTTAGGTCATTTTCGTCCTCCCTGGGCTTATTCTTGCCTAATTAGGGTTTTTAACCAGTCTTGTGCATCCAATAAGTTCATTTGTGTCATTGGATTAACATTTAGGTCATTTTCGTCCAACCTAGGCTTATTGTTGTGCAATTAGGGTTTTTAACCAATCTTGTGCATCCAATAAGTTCATTTGTGTCATTGGATTAACATTTAGGTCATTCTCGTCCTCACTAGGCTTATTCTTGTCCAATTAGGGTTTTTAACCAATCTTGTGCATCCAATAAGTTCATTTGTGTCATTGGATTAACATTTAGGTCATTTTCGTCCTCTCTAGGGTATTTTATGTGCAATTAGGGTATTTAACCAATCTTGTGCATCCAAAAAGTTCATTTGTGTCTTTGGATTGACATTTAGGTCATTTTCGTCCTCTCTAGGGTTATTTATGTGCAATTAGGGTTTTTAACCATTCTTGTTCATCCAATAAGTTCATTTGTGTCATTGGATTAACATTTAGGTCATTTTCGTCCTCCCTAGGCTTATTCTTGCCTAATTAGGGTTTTTAACCAGTCTTGTGCATCCAATAAGTTCATTTGTGTCATTGGATTAACATTTAGGTCATTTTCGTCCTCCCTAGGCTTATTCTTGTGCAATTAGGGTTTTTAACCAATCTTGTGCATCCAATAAGTTCACTTGTGTCATTGGATTAACATTTAGGTCATTTTCGTCCTCCCTAGGGTTATTTAGTGGCAATTAGGGTTTTTAACCAATCTTGTGCATCCAATAAGTTCATTTGTGTCATTGGATTAACATTTAGGTCATTTTCATCCTCCCTAGGCTTATTCTTGTCTAATTACGGTTTTTAACCATCCTTGTTCAACCAATAAGTTCATTTGTGTCATTGGATTAACATTTAAGTCATTTTCGTCCTCCCTAGGCTTATTCTTGCCTAATTAGGGTTTTTAACCAGTCTTGTGCATCCAATAAGTTCATTTGTGTCATTGGATTAACATTTAGGTCATTTTCGTCCAACCTAGGCTTATTCTTGTGCAATTAGGGTTTTTAACCAATCTTGTGCATCCAATAAGTTCATTTGTGTCATTGGATTAACATTTAGGTCATTCTCATCCTCACTAGGCTTATTCTTGTCCAATTAGGGTTTTTAACCAATCTTGTGCATCCAATAAGTTCATTTGTGTCATTGGATTAACATTTAGGTCATTTTCGTCCTCTCTAGGGTATTTTATGTGCAATTAGGGTATTTAACCAATCTTGTGCATCCAAAAAGTTCATTTGTGTCTTTGAATTGACATTTAGGTCATTTTCGTCCTCTCTAGGGTTATTTATGTGCAATTAGGGTTTTTAACCATTCTTGTTCATCCAATAAGTTCATTTGTGTCATTGGATTAACATTTAGGTCATTTTCGTCCTCTCTAGGGTTATTTATGTGCAATTAGGGTTTTTAACCAATCTTGTGCATCCAATAAGTTCATTTGTGTCATTGGATTAACATTTAGGTCATTTTCGTCCTCCCTACACTTATTCTTGTGCAATTAGGGCTTTGAACAAATCTTGTGCATCTAAAAAGATCATTTGTGTCTTTGAATTGACATTTAGGTCATTTTCGTCCTCTCTAGGGTTATTTAAGTGCAATTTGGATTTTTAACCAATCTTGTTCATCCAATAAGTTCATTTGTGTCATTGGATTAACATCTAGGTAATTTTCGTCCTCACTAGGCTTATTCTTGTCCAATTAGGGTTTTTAACCAATCTTATGCATCCAATAAGTTAATTTGTGTCATTGGATTAACATTTAGGTCATTTTCGTCTTCCCTAGGCTTATTCTTGTGCAATTAGGGTTTTTAACCAATCTTGTGCATCCAATAAGTTCATTTGTGTCATTGGATTAACATTTTGGTCATTTTCGTCCTCCCTAGGCTTATTTATGTGCAATTAGGGTTTTTAACCAATCTTGTCCATCCAATAAGTTCATTTGTGTCATTGGATTAACATTTAGGTCATTTTCGTCCTCCCTAGGGTTATTTATGTGCAATTAGGGTTTTTAACTAATCTTGTGCATCCAATAAGTTCATTTGTGTCATTGGATTAACATTTAGGTCATTTTCGTCCTCTCTAGGGTATTTTATGTGCAATTAGGGTTTTTAATCAATCTTGTGCATCCAAAAAGTTCATTTGTGGCTTTGAATTGACATTTAGGTCATTTTCGTCCTCTCTAGGGTTATTTATGTGCAATTAGGGTTTTTAACCATTTTTGTGCATCTAATAAGTTCATTTGGGTCATTGGATTAACATTTAGGTCATTTATGTCCTCCTTAAGCTTATTCTTGTCTAATTAGGGGTTTTAACCAATCTTGTGCATCCAATAAGTTCATTTGTGTCATTGGATTAACATTTAGGTCATTTTCGTCCTCCCTAGGCTTATTCTTGTGCAATTATGGTTTTTAACCAATCTTGTGCATCCAATAAGTTCACTTGTGTCATTGGATTAACATTTAGGTCATTTTCGTCCTCCCTAGGGTTATTTAGTGGCAATTAGGGTTTTTAACCAATCTTGTGCATCCAATAAGTTCATTTGTGTCATTGGATTAACATTTAGGTCATTTTCATCCTCCCTAGGCTTATTCTTGTCTAATTACGGTTTTTAACCATCCTTGTTCAACCAATAAGTTCATTTGTGTCATTGGATTAACATTTAAGTCATTTTCGTCCTCCCTAGGCTTATTCTTGCCTAATTAGGGTTTTTAACCAGTCTTGTGCATCCAATAAGTTCATTTGTGTCATTGGATTAACATTTAGGTCATTTTCGTCCTACCTAGGCTTATTCTTGTGCAATTAGGGTTTTTAACCAATCTTGTGCATCCAATAAGTTCATTTGTGTCATTGGATTAACATTTAGGTCATTTTCGTCCTCCCTAGGGTTATTTAGTGGCAATTAGGGTTTTTAACCAATCTTGTGCATCCAATAAGTTCATTTGTGTCATTGGATTAACATTTAGGTCATTTTCGTCCTCCCTAGGCTTATTCTTGTCTAATTACGGTTTTTAACCATTCTTGTTCAACCAATAAGTTCATTTGTGTCATTGGATTAACATTTAAGTCATTTTCGTCCTCCCTAGGCTTATTCTTGCCTAATTAGGGTTTTTAACCAGTCTTGTGCATCCAATAAGTTCATTTGTGTCATTGGATTAACATTTAGGTCATTTTCGTCCACCCTAGGCTTATTCTTGTGCAATTAGGGTTTTTAACCAATCTTGTGCATCCAATAAGTTCATTTGTGTCATTGGATTAACATTTAGGTCATTTTCGTCCTCCCTAGGCTTATTCTTGTGCAATTAGGGTTTTTAACCAATCTTGTGCATCCAATAAGTTCATTTGTGTCATTGGATTAACATTTAGGTCATTCTCGTCCTCACTAGGCTTATTCTTGTCCAATAAGGGTTTTTAACCAATCTTGTGCATCCAATAAGTTCATTTGTGTCATTGGATTAACATTTAGGTCATTTTCGTCCTCTCTAGGGTATTTTATGTGCAATTAGGGTATTTAACCATTCTTGTGCATCCAAAAAGTTCATTTGTGTCTTTGAATTGACATTTAGGTCATTTTCGTCCTCTCTAGGGTTATTTATGTGCAATTAGGGTTTTTAACCATTCTTGTTCATCCAATAAGTTCATTTGTGTCATTGGATTAACATTTAGGTCACTTTCGTCCTCTCTAGGGTATTTTATGTGCAATTAGGGTATTTAACCATTCTTGTGCATCCAAAAAGTTCATTTGTGTCATTGGATTAACATTTAGGTCATTTTCGTCCTACCTAGGCTTATTCTTGTGCAATTAGGGTTTTTAACCAATCTTGTGCATCCAATAAGTTCACTTGTGTCATTGGATTAACATTTAGGTCATTTTCGTCCTCCCTAGGGTTATTTAGTGGCAATTAGGGTTTTTAACCAATCTTGTGCATCCAATAAGTTCATTTGTGTCATTGGATTAACATTTAGGTCATTTTCGTCCTCCCTAGGCTTATTCTTGTCTAATTACGGTTTTTAACCATTCTTGTTCAACCAATAAGTTCATTTGTGTCATTGGATTAACATTTAGGTCATTTTCGTCCTCCCTGGGCTTATTCTTGCCTAATTAGGGTTTTTAACCAGTCTTGTGCATCCAATAAGTTCATTTGTGTCATTGGATTAACATTTAGGTCATTTTCGTCCAACCTAGGCTTATTGTTGTGCAATTAGGGTTTTTAACCAATCTTGTGCATCCAATAAGTTCATTTGTGTCATTGGATTAACATTTAGGTCATTCTCGTCCTCACTAGGCTTATTCTTGTCCAATTAGGGTTTTTAACCAATCTTGTGCATCCAATAAGTTCATTTGTGTCATTGGATTAACATTTAGGTCATTTTCGTCCTCTCTAGGGTATTTTATGTGCAATTAGGGTATTTAACCAATCTTGTGCATCCAAAAAGTTCATTTGTGTCTTTGGATTGACATTTAGGTCATTTTCGTCCTCTCTAGGGTTATTTATGTGCAATTAGGGTTTTTAACCATTCTTGTTCATCCAATAAGTTCATTTGTGTCATTGGATTAACATTTAGGTCATTTTCGTCCTCCCTAGGCTTATTCTTGCCTAATTAGGGTTTTTAACCAGTCTTGTGCATCCAATAAGTTCATTTGTGTCATTGGATTAACATTTAGGTCATTTTCGTCCTCCCTAGGCTTATTCTTGTGCAATTAGGGTTTTTAACCAATCTTGTGCATCCAATAAGTTCATTTGTGTCATTGGATTAACATTTAGGTCATTCTCGTCCTCACTAGGCTTATTCTAGTCCAATTAGGGTTTTTAACCAATCTTGTGCATCCAACAAGTTCATTTGTGTCATTGGATTAACATTTAGGTCATTTTCGTCCTCTCTAGGGTATTTTATGTGCAATTAGGGTATTTAACCAATCTTGTGCATCCAAAAAGTTCATTTGTGTCTTTGAATTGACATTTAGGTCATTTTTGTCCTCTCTGGGGTTATTTATGTGCAATTAGGGTTTTTAACCATTCTTGTTCATCCAATAAGTTCATTTGTGTCATTGGATTAACATTTAGGTCATTTTCGTCCTCTCTAGGGTTATTTATGTGCAATTAGGGTTTTTAACCAATCTTGTGCATCCAATAAGTTCATTTGTGTCATTGGATTAACATTTAGGTCATTTTCGTCCTCCCTACGCTTATTCTTGTGCAATTAGGGCTTTGAACAAATCTTGTGCATCTAAAAAGATCATTTGTGTCTTTGAATTGACATTTAGGTCATTTTCGTCCTCTCTAGGGTATTTTATGTGCAATTAGGGTATTTAACCAATCTTGTGCATCCAAAAAGTTCATTTGTGTCTTTGAATTGACATTTAGGTCATTTTCGTCCTCTCTAGGGTTATTTATGTGCAATTAGGGTTTTTAACCAATCTTGTGCATCCAATAAGTTCATTTGTGTCATTGGATTAACATTTAGGTCATTTTCGTCCTCCCTAGGGTTATTTATGGGCAATTAGGGTTTTTAACCAATCTTGTACATTCAATAAGTTCATTTGTGTCATTGGATTAACATTTAGGTCATTTTCGTTCTCCCTAGGGTTATTAATGGGCAATTAGGGTTTTTAACCAATCTTGTGCATCCAATAAGTTCATTTGTGTCATTGGATTAACATTTAGGTCTTTTTCGTCCTCCCTTGGGTTATTTATGGGCAATTAGGGTTTTTAACCAATCTTGTGCATCCAATAAGTTCATTTGTGTCATTGGATTAACATTTAGGTCATTTTCGTCCTCTCTAGGGTTATTTATGTGCAATTAGGGTTTTTAACCAATCTTGTGCATCCAATAAGTTCATTTGTGTCATTGGATTAACATTTTGGTCATTTTCGTCCTCCCTAGGCTTATTCTTGTGCAATTAGGGCTTTTAACCAATCTTGTGCATCCAAAAAGTTCATTTGTGTCTTTGAATTGACATTTAGGTCATTTTCGTCCTCTCTAGGGTTATTTAAGTGCAATTTGGGTTTTTAACCAATCTTGTGCATCCAATAAGTTCATTTGTGTCATTGGATTAACATCTAGGTAATTTTCGTCCTCACTAGGCTTATTCTTGTCCAATTAGGGTTTTTAACCAATCTTATGCATCCAATAAGTTCATTTGTGTCATTGGATTAACATTTAGGTCATTTTCGTCCAACCTAGGCTTATTCTTGTGCAATTAGGGTTTTTAACCAATCTTGTGCATCCAATAAGTTCATTTGTGTCATTGGATTAACATTTAGGTCATTTTCGTCCTCCCTACGCTTATTCTTGTGCAATTAGGGCTTTGAACAAATCTTGTGCATCTAAAAAGATCATTTGTGTCTTTGAATTGACATTTAGGTCATTTTCGTCCTCTCTAGGGTTATTTAAGTGCAATTTGGGTTTTTAACCAATCTTGTGCATCCAATAAGTTCATTTGTGTCATTGGATTAACATTTAGGTAATTTTCGTCCTCACTAGGCTTATTCTTGTCCAATTAGGGTTTTTAACCAATCTTGTGCATCCAATAAATTCATTTGTGTCATTGGATTAACATTTAGGTCATTTTCGTCCTCCCTAGGCTTATTTATGTGCAATTAGGGTTTTTAACCAATCTTGTGCATCCAATAAGTTCATTTGTGTCATTGGATTAACATTTAGGTCATTTTCGTCCTCCCTAGGGTTATTTATGGGCAATTAGGGTTTTTAACCAATCTTGTGCATCCAAAAAGTTCATTTGTGTCTTTGAATTGACATTTAGGTCATTTTCGTCCTCTCTAGGGTTATTTATGTGCAATTAGGGTTTTTAACCATTCTTGTTCATCCAATAAGTTCATTTGTGTCATTGGATTAACATTTAGGTCATTTTCGTCCTCTCTAGGGTTATTTATGTGCAATTAGGGTTTTTAACCAATCTTGTGCATCCAATAAGTTCATTTGTGTCATTGGATTAACATTTAGGTCATTTTCGTCCTCCCTACACTTATTCTTGTGCAATTAGGGCTTTGAACAAATCTTGTGCATCTAAAAAGATCATTTGTGTCTTTGAATTGACATTTAGGTCATTTTCGTCCTCTCTAGGGTTATTTAAGTGCAATTTGGATTTTTAACCAATCTTGTTCATCCAATAAGTTCATTTGTGTCATTGGATTAACATCTAGGTAATTTTCGTCCTCACTAGGCTTATTCTTGTCCAATTAGGGTTTTTAACCAATCTTATGCATCCAATAAGTTAATTTGTGTCATTGGATTAACATTTAGGTCATTTTCGTCTTCCCTAGGCTTATTCTTGTGCAATTAGGATTTTTAACCAATCTTGTGCATCCAATAAGTTCATTTGTGTCATTGGATTAACATTTTGGTCATTTTCGTCCTCCCTAGGCTTATTTATGTGCAATTAGGGTTTTTAACCAATCTTGTCCATCCAATAAGTTCATTTGTGTCATTGGATTAACATTTAGGTCATTTTCGTCCTCCCTAGGGTTATTTATGGGCAATTAGGGTTTTTAACTAATCTTGTGCATCCAATAAGTTCATTTGTGTCATTGGATTAACATTTAGGTCATTTTCGTCCTCTCTAGGGTATTTTATGTGCAATTAGGGTTTTTAATCAATCTTGTGCATCCAAAAAGTTCATTTGTGGCTTTGAATTGACATTTAGGTCATTTTCGTCCTCTCTAGGGTTATTTATGTGCAATTAGGGTTTTTAACCATTTTTGTGCATCTAATAAGTTCATTTGGGTCATTGGATTAACATTTAGGTCATTTATGTCCTCCTTAAGCTTATTCTTGTCTAATTAGGGGTTTTAACCAATCTTGTGCATCCAATAAGTTCATTTGTGTCATTGGATTAACATTTAGGTCATTTTCGTCCTCCCTAGGCTTATTCTTGTGCAATTATGGTTTTTAACCAATCTTGTGCATCCAATAAGTTCACTTGTGTCATTGGATTAACATTTAGGTCATTTTCGTCCTCCCTAGGGTTATTTAGTGGCAATTAGGGTTTTTAACCAATCTTGTGCATCCAATAAGTTCATTTGTGTCATTGGATTAACATTTAGGTCATTTTCATCCTCCCTAGGCTTATTCTTGTCTAATTACGGTTTTTAACCATCCTTGTTCAACCAATAAGTTCATTTGTGTCATTGGATTAACATTTAAGTCATTTTCGTCCTCCCTAGGCTTATTCTTGCCTAATTAGGGTTTTTAACCAGTCTTGTGCATCCAATAAGTTCATTTGTGTCATTGGATTAACATTTAGGTCATTTTCGTCCTACCTAGGCTTATTCTTGTGCAATTAGGGTTTTTAACCAATCTTGTGCATCCAATAAGTTCATTTGTGTCATTGGATTAACATTTAGGTCATTCTCGTCCTCACTAGGCTTATTCTTGTCCAATTATGGTTTTTAACCAATCTTGTGCATCCAATAAGTTCATTTGTGTCATTGGATTAACGTTTAGGTCATTTTCGTCCTCTCTAGGGTATTTTATGTGCAATTAGGGTATTTAACCAATCTTGTGCATCCAAAAAGTTCATTTGTGTCTTTGAATTGACATTTAGGTCATTTTCGTCCTCTCTAGGGTTATTTATGTGCAATTAGGGTTTTTAACCATTCTTGTTCATCCAATAAGTTCATTTGTGTCATTGGATTAACATTTAGGTCATTTTCGTCCTCTCTAGGGTTATTTATGTGCAATTAGGGTTTTTAACCAATCTTGTGCATCCAATAAGTTCATTTGTGTCATTGGATTAACATTTAGGTCATTTTCGTCCTCCCTACACTTATTCTTGTGCAATTAGGGCTTTGAACAAATCTTGTGCATCTAAAAAGATCATTTGTGTCTTTGAATTGACATTTAGGTCATTTTCGTCCTCTCTAGGGTTATTTAAGTGCAATTTGGATTTTTAACCAATCTTGTTCATCCAATAAGTTCATTTGTGTCATTGGATTAACATCTAGGTAATTTTCGTCCTCACTAGGCTTATTCTTGTCCAATTAGGGTTTTTAACCAATCTTATGCATCCAATAAGTTAATTTGTGTCATTGGATTAACATTTAGGTCATTTTCGTCTTCCCTAGGCTTATTCTTGTGCAATTAGGATTTTTAACCAATCTTGTGCATCCAATAAGTTCATTTGTGTCATTGGATTAACATTTTGGTCATTTTCGTCCTCCCTAGGCTTATTTATGTGCAATTAGGGTTTTTAACCAATCTTGTCCATCCAATAAGTTCATTTGTGTCATTGGATTAACATTTAGGTCATTTTCGTCCTCCCTAGGGTTATTTATGGGCAATTAGGGTTTTTAACTAATCTTGTGCATCCAATAAGTTCATTTGTGTCATTGGATTAACATTTAGGTCATTTTCGTCCTCTCTAGGGTATTTTATGTGCAATTAGGGTTTTTAATCAATCTTGTGCATCCAAAAAGTTCATTTGTGGCTTTGAATTGACATTTAGGTCATTTTCGTCCTCTCTAGGGTTATTTATGTGCAATTAGGGTTTTTAACCTATTTGTGCATCTAATAAGTTCATTTGGGTCATTGGATTAACATTTAGGTCATTTTTGTCCTCCTTAAGCTTATTCTTGTCTAATTAGGGGTTTTAACCAATCTTGTGCATCCAATAAGTTCATTTGTGTCATTGGATTAACATTTAGGTCATTTTCGTCCTCCCTAGGCTTATTCTTGTGCAATTAGGGTTTTTAACCAATCTTGTGCATCCAATAAGTTCATTTGTGTCATTGGATTTACATTTAGTTCATTTTCGTCCGCTCTAGGGTTATTTATGTGCAATTTGGGTTTTTAACCAATATTGTGCATCCAATGAGTTCATGTGTGTCATTGGATTAACATTTAGGTCATTTTCGTCCGCCCTAGGCTTATTCTTGTGCAATTAGGGCTTTTAACCTATCTTGTGCATCCAAAAAGATCATTTGTGTCTTTGAATTGACATTTAGGTCATTTTCGTCCTCTCTAGGGTTATTTATGTGCAATTAGGGTTTTTAACCAATCTTGTGCATCCAATAAGTTCATTTGTGTCATTGGATTAACATTTAGGTCATTTTCGTCCTCCCTAGGCTTATTTATGTGCAATTAGGGTTTTTAACCAATCTTGTGCATCCAATAAGTTCATTTGTGTTATTGGATTAACATTTAGGTCATTTTCGTCCTCTCTAGGGTTATTTATGTGCAATTAGGGTTTTTAACCAATCTTGTGCATCCAATAAGTTCATTTGTGTCATTGGATTAACATTTAGGTCATTTTCGTCCTCCCTACGCTTATTCTTGTGCAATTAGGGCTTTGAACAAATCTTGTGCATCTAAAAAGATCATTTGTGTCTTTGAATTGACATTTAGGTCATTTTCGTCCTCTCTAGGGTTATTTAAGTGCAATTTGGGTTTTTAACCAATCTTGTGCATCCAATAAGTTCATTTGTGTCATTGGATTAACATCTAGGTCATTTTCGTCCTCACTAGGCTTATTCTTGTCCAATTAGGGTTTTTAACCAATCTTATGCATCCAATAAGTTCATTTGTGTCATTGGATTAACATTTAGGTCATTTTCGTCCAACCTAGGCTTATTCTTGTGCAATTAGGGTTTTTAACCAATCTTGTGCATCCAATAAGTTCATTTGTGTCATTGGATTAACATTTAGGTCATTTTCGTCCTCCCTACGCTTATTCTTGTGCAATTAGGGCTTTGAACAAATCTTGTGCATCTAAAAAGATCATTTGTGTCTTTGAATTGACATTTAGGTCATTTTCGTCCTCTCTAGGGTTATTTAAGTGCAATTTGGGTTTTTAACCAATCTTGTGCATCCAATAAGTTCATTTGTGTCATTGGATTAACATCTAGGTAATTTTCGTCCTCACTAGGCTTATTCTTGTCCAATTAGGGTTTTTAACCAATCTTATGCATCCAATAAGTTCATTTGTGTCATTGGATTAACATTTAGGTCATTTTCGTCCACCCTAGGCTTATTCTTGTGCAATTAGGGTTTTTAACCAATCTTGTGCATCCAATAAGTTCATTTGTGTCATTGGATTAACATTTAGGTCATTTTCGTCCTCCCTAGGCTTATTCTTGTCCAATTAGGGTTTTTAACCAATCATGTGCATCCAATAAGTTCATTTGTGTTATTGGATGAACATTTAGGTCATTTTCGTCCTCCCTAGGCTTATTCTTGTCCAATTAGGGTTTTTAACCAATCTTGTGCATCCAATAAGTTCATTTGTGTCATTGGATTAACATTTAGGTCATTTTCGTCCTCCTTAGGCTTATTCTTGTGCAATTAGGGTTTTTAACCAATCTTGTGCATCCAATAAGTTCATTTGTGTCATTGGATTAACATTTGGGTCATTTTCGTCCTCCCTAGGGTTATTTAGGGGCAATTAGGGTTTTTAACCAATCTTGTGCATCCAAAAAGTTCATTTGTGTCATTGGATTAACATTTAGGTCATTTTCGTCCTCCGTAGGGTTATTTGTGGGCAATTAGGGTTTGTCACCAATCTTGTGCATCCAATAAGTTCATTTGTGTCATTGGATTAACATTTAGGTCATTTTCATCCTCTCTAGGGTTATTTATGTGCAATTAGGGTTTTTAACCAATCTTGTGCATCCAATAAGTTCATTTGTGTCATTGGATTAACATTTAGGTCATTTTCGTCCTCCCTACGCTTATTCTTGTGCAATTAGGGCTTTGAACAAATCTTGTGCATCTAAAAAGATCATTTGTGTCTTTGAATTGACATTTAGGTCATTTTCGTCCTCTCTAGGGTATTTTATGTGCAATTAGGGTATTTAACCAATCTTGTGCATCCAAAAAGTTCATTTGTGTCTTTGAATTGACATTTAGGTCATTTTCGTCCTCTCTAGGGTTATTTATGTGCAATTAGGGTTTTTAACCATTCTTGTTCATCCAATAAGTTCATTTGTGTCATTGGATTAACATTTAGGTCATTTTCGTCCTCCCTGGGCTTATTCTTGCCTAATTAGGGTTTTTAACCAGTCTTGTGCATCCAATAAGTTCATTTGTGTCATTGAATTAACATTTAGGTCTTTTTCGTCCTCCCTAGGCTTATTCTTGTGCAATTAGGGTTTTTAACCAATCTTGTGCATCCAATAAGTTCATTTGTGTCATTGGATTAACATTTAGGTCATTTTCGTCCTACCTAGGCTTATTCTTGTGCAATTAGGGTTTTTAACCAATCTTGTGCATCCAATAAGTTCACTTGTGTCATTGGATTAACATTTAGGTCATTTTCGTCCTCCCTAGGGTTATTTAGTGGCAATTAGGGTTTTTAACCAATCTTGTGCATCCAATAAGATTATTTGTGTCATTGGATTAACATTTAGGTCATTTTCGTCCTCCCTAGGCTTATTCTTGTCTAATTACGGTTTTTAACCATCCTTGTTCAACCAATAAGTTCATTTGTGTCATTGGATTAACATTTAAGTCATTTTCGTCCTCCCTAGGCTTATTCTTGCCTAATTAGGGTTTTTAACCAATCTTGTGCATCCAATAAGTTCATTTGTGTCATTGGATTAACATTTAGGTCATTTTCGTCCTACCTAGGCTTATTCTTGTGCAATTAGGGTTTTTAACCAATCTTGTGCATCCAATAAGTTCACTTGTGTCATTGGATTAACATTTAGGTCATTTTCGTCCTCCCTAGGGTTATTTAGTGGCAATTAGGGTTTTTAACCAATCTTGTGCATCCAATAAGTTCATTTGTGTCATTGGATTAACATTTAGGTCATTTTCGTCCTCCCTAGGCTTATTCTTGTCTAATTACGGTTTTTAACCATTCTTGTTCATCCAATAAGTTCATTTGTGTCATTGGATTAACATTTAGGTCATTTTCGTCCTCCCTAGGCTTATTCTTGCCTAATTAGGGTTTTTAACCAGTCTTGTGCATCCAATAAGTTCATTTGTGTCATTGGATTAACATTTAGGTCATTTTCGTCCACCCTAGGCTTATTCTTGTGCAATTAGGGTTTTTAACCAATCTTGTGCATCCAATAAGTTCATTTGTGTCATTGGATTAACATTTAGGTCATTCTCGTCCTCACTAGGCTTATTCTTGTCCAATTAGGGTTTTTAACCAATCTTGTGCATCCAATAAGTTCATTTGTGTCATTGGATTAACATTTAGGTCATTTTCGTCCTCTCTAGGGTATTTTATGTGCAATTAGGGTATTTAACCAATCTTGTGCATCCAAAAAGTTCATTTGTGTCTTTGAATTGACATTTAGGTCATTTTCGTCCTCTCTAGGGTTATTTATGTGCAATTAGGGTTTTTAACCATTCTTGTTCATCCAATAAGTTCATTTGTGTCATTGGATTAACATTTAGGTCATTTTCGTCCTCCCTGGGCTTATTCTTGCCTAATTAGGGTTTTTAACCAGTCTTGTGCATCCAATAAGTTCATTTGTGTCATTGGATTAACATTTAGGTCTTTTTCGTCCTCCCTAGGCTTATTCTTGTGCAATTAGGGTTTTTAACCAATCTTGTGCATCCAATAAGTTCATTTGTGTCATTGGATTAACATTTAGGTCATTTTCGTCCTCCCTAGGGTTATTTAGTGGCAATTAGGGTTTTTAACCAATCTTGTGCATCCAATAAGTTCATTTGTGTCATTGGATTAACATTTAGGTCATTTTCGTCCTCCCTAGGCTTATTGTTGTCTATTTACGGTTTTTAACCATTCTTGTTCAACCAATAAGTTCATTTGTGTCATTGGATTAACATTTAGGTCATTTTCGTCCTCCCTAGGCTTATTCTTGCCTAATTAGGGTTTTTAACCAGTCTTGTGCATCCAATAAGTTCATTTGTGTCATTGGATTAACATTTAGGTCATTTTTGTCCAACCTAGGCTTATTCTTGTGCAATTAGGGTTTTTAACCAATCTTGTGCATCCAATAAGTTCATTTGTGTCATTGGATTAACATTTAGGTCATTCTCGTCCTCACTAGGCTTATTCTTGTCCAATTAGGGTTTTTAACCAATCTTGTGCATCCAATAAGTTCATTTGTGTCATTGGATTAACATTTAGGTCATTTTCGTCCTCTCTAGGGTATTTTATGTGCAATTAGGGTATTTAACCAATCTTGTGCATCCAAAAAGTTCATTTGTGTCTTTGAATTGACATTTAGGTCATTTTCAACCTCTCTAGGGTTATTTATGTGCAATTAGGGTTTTTAACCATTCTTGTTCATCCAATAAGTTCATTTGTGTCATTGGATTAACATTTAGGTCATTTTCGTCCTCCCTAGGGTTATTTATGGGCAATTAGGGTTTTTAACTAATCTTGTGCATCCAATAAGTTCATTTGTGTCATTGGATTAACATTTAGGTCATTTTCGTCCTCTCTAGGGTATTTTATGTGCAATTAGGGTTTTTAATCAATCTTGTGCATCCAAAAAGTTCATTTGTGGCTTTGAATTGACATTTAGGTCATTTTCGTCCTCTCTAGGGTTATTTATGTGCAATTAGGGTTTTTAACCTATTTGTGCATCTAATAAGTTCATTTGGGTCATTGGATTAACATTTAGGTCATTTTTGTCCTCCTTAAGCTTATTCTTGTCTAATTAGGGGTTTTAACCAATCTTGTGCATCCAATAAGTTCATTTGTGTCATTGGATTAACATTTAGGTCATTTTCGTCCTCCCTAGGCTTATTCTTGTGCAATTAGGGTTTTTAACCAATCTTGTGCATCCAATAAGTTCACTTGTGTCATTGGATTAACATTTAGGTCATTTTCGTCCTCCCTAGGGTTATTTAGTGGCAATTAGGGTTTTTAACCAATCTTGTGCATCCAATAAGTTCATTTGTGTCATTGGATTAACATTTAGGTCATTTTCATCCTCCCTAGGCTTATTCTTGTCTAATTACGGTTTTTAACCATCCTTGTTCAACCAATAAGTTCATTTGTGTCATTGGATTAACATTTAAGTCATTTTCGTCCTCCCTAGGCTTATTCTTGCCTAATTAGGGTTTTTAACCAGTCTTGTGCATCCAATAAGTTCATTTGTGTCATTGGATTAACATTTAGGTCATTTTCGCCCAACCTAGGCTTATTCTTGTGCAATTAGGGTTTTTAACCAATCTTGTGCATCCAATAAGTTCATTTGTGTCATTGGATTAACATTTAGGTCATTCTCATCCTCACTAGGCTTATTCTTGTCCAATTAGGGTTTTTAACCAATCTTGTGCATCCAATAAGTTCATTTGTGTCATTGGATTAACATTTAGGTCATTTTCGTCCTCTCTAGGGTATTTTATGTGCAATTAGGGTATTTAACCAATCTTGTGCATCCAAAAAGTTCATTTGTGTCTTTGAATTGACATTTAGGTCATTTTCGTCCTCTCTAGGGTTATTTATGTGCAATTAGGGTTTTTAACCATTCTTGTTCATCCAATAAGTTCATTTGTGTCATTGGATTAACATTTAGGTCATTTTCGTCCTCCCTGGGCTTATTCTTGCCTAATTAGGGTTTTTAACCAGTCTTGTGCATCCAATAAGTTCATTTGTGTCATTGGATTAACATTTAGGTCTTTTTCGTCCTCCCTAGGCTTATTCTTGTGCAATTAGGGTTTTTAACCAATCTTGTGCATCCAATAAGTTCATTTGTGTCATTGGATTAACATTTAGGTCATTTTCGTCCTCCCTAGGGTTATTTAGTGGCAATTAGGGTTTTTAACCAATCTTGTGCATCCAATAAGTTCATTTGTGTCATTGGATTAACATTTAGGTCATTTTCGTCCTCCCTAGGCTTATTGTTGTCTATTTACGGTTTTTAACCATTCTTGTTCAACCAATAAGTTCATTTGTGTCATTGGATTAACATTTAGGTCATTTTCGTCCTCCCTGGGCTTATTCTTGCCTAATTAGGGTTTTTAACCAGTCTTGTGCATCCAATAAGTTCATTTGTGTCATTGGATTAACATTTAGGTCATTTTCGTCCAACCTAGGCTTATTGTTGTGCAATTAGGGTTTTTAACCAATCTTGTGCATCCAATAAGTTCATTTGTGTCATTGGATTAACATTTAGGTCATTCTCGTCCTCACTAGGCTTATTCTTGTCCAATTAGGGTTTTTAACCAATCTTGTGCATCCAATAAGTTCATTTGTGTCATTGGATTAACATTTAGGTCATTTTCGTCCTCTCTAGGGTATTTTATGTGCAATTAGGGTATTTAACCAATCTTGTGCATCCAAAAAGTTCATTTGTGTCTTTGGATTGACATTTAGGTCATTTTCGTCCTCTCTAGGGTTATTTATGTGCAATTAGGGTTTTTAACCATTCTTGTTCATCCAATAAGTTCATTTGTGTCATTGGATTAACATTTAGGTCATTTTCGTCCTCCCTAGGCTTATTCTTGCCTAATTAGGGTTTTTAACCAGTCTTGTGCATCCAATAAGTTCATTTGTGTCATTGGATTAACATTTAGGTCATTTTCGTCCTCCCTAGGCTTATTCTTGTGCAATTAGGGTTTTTAACCAATCTTGTGCATCCAATAAGTTCATTTGTGTCATTGGATTAACATTTAGGTCATTTTCGTCCTCCCTAGGGTTATTTAGTGGCAATTAGGGTTTTTAACCAATCTTGTGCATCCAATAAGTTCATTTGTGTCATTGGATTAACATTTAGGTCATTTTCGTCCTCCCTAGGCTTATTCTTGTCTAATTACGGTTTTTAACCATTCTTGTTCAACCAATAAGTTCATTTGTGTCATTGGATTAACATTTAAGTCATTTTCGTCCTCCCTAGGCTTATTCTTGCCTAATTAGGGTTTTTAACCAGTCTTGTGCATCCAATAAGTTCATTTGTGTCATTGGATTAACATTTAGGTCATTTTCGTCCTACCTAGGCTTATTCTTGTGCAATTAGGGTTTTTAACCAATCTTGTGCATCCAATAAGTTCATTTGTGTCATTGGATTAACATTTAGGTCATTCTCGTCCTCACTAGGCTTATTCTTGTCCAATTAGGGTTTTTAACCAATCTTGTGCATCCAATAAGTTCATTTGTGTCATTGGATTAACATTTAGGTCATTTTCGTCCTCTCTAGGGTATTTTATGTGCAATTAGGGTATTTAACCAATCTTGTGCATCCAAAAAGTTCATTTGTGTCTTTGAATTGACATTTAGGTCATTTTCGTCCTCTCTAGGGTTATTTATGTGCAATTAGGGTTTTTAACCAATCTTGTGCATCCAATAAGTTCATTTGTGTCATTGGATTAACATTTAGGTCATTTTCGTCCTCCCTAGGGTTATTTATGGGCAATTAGGGTTTTAGCTAATCTTGTGCATCCAATAAGTTCATTTGTGTCATTGGATTAACATTTAGGTCATTTTCGTCCTCTCTAGGGTATTTTATGTGCAATTAGGGTTTTTAATCAATCTTGTGCATCCAAAAAGTTCATTTGTGTCTTTGAATTGACATTTAGGTCATTTTCGTCCTCTCTAGGGTTATTTATGTGCAATTAGGGTTTTTAACCATTCTTGTGCATCTAATAAGTTCATTTGGGTCATTGGATTAACATTTAGGTCATTTTCGTCCTCCCTAAGCTTATTCTTGTCTAATTAGGGTTTTTAACCAATCTTGTGCATCCAATAAGTTCATTTGTGTCATTGGATTAACATTTAGGTCATTTTCGTCCTCCCTAGGGTTATTTATGGGCAATTAGGGTTTTAGCTAATCTTGTGCATCCAATAAGTTCATTTGTGTCATTGGATTAACATTTAGGTCATTTTCGTCCTCTCTAGGGTATTTTATGTGCAATTAGGGTTTTTAATCAATCTTGTGCATCCAAAAAGTTCATTTGTGTCTTTGAATTGACATTTAGGTCATTTTCGTCCTCTCTAGGGTTATTTATGTGCAATTAGGGTTTTTAACCATTCTTGTGCATCTAATAAGTTCATTTGGGTCATTGGATTAACATTTAGGTCATTTTCGTCCTCCCTAAGCTTATTCTTGTCTAATTAGGGTTTTTAATCAATCTTGTGCATCCAAAAAGTTCATTTGTGTCTTTGAATTGACATTTAGGTCATTTTCGTCCTCTCTAGGGTTATTTATGTGCAATTAGGGTTTTTAACCATTCTTGTGCATCTAATAAGTTCATTTGGGTCATTGGATTAACATTTAGGTCATTTTCGTCCTCCCTAAGCTTATTCTTGTCTAATTATGGTTTTTAACCAATCTTGTGCATCCAATAAGTTCACTTGTGTCATTGGATTAACATTTAGGTCATTTTCGTCCTCCCTAGGGTTATTTAGTGGCAATTAAGGTTTTTAACCAATCTTGTGCATCCAATAAGTTCATTTGTGTCATTGGATTAACATTTAGGTCATTTTCGTCCTCCCTAGGCTTATTCTTGTCTAATTACGGTTTTTAACCATTCTTGTTCAACCAATAAGTTCATTTGTGTCATTGGATTAACATTTAGGTCATTTTCGTCCTCCCTGGGCTTATTCTTGCCTAATTAGGGTTTTTAACCAGTCTTGTGCATCCAATAAGTTCATTTGTGTCATTGGATTAACATTTAGGTCATTTTCGTCCAACCTAGGCTTATTGTTGTGCAATTAGGGTTTTTAACCAATCTTGTGCATCCAATAAGTTCATTTGTGTCATTGGATTAACATTTAGGTCATTCTCGTCCTCACTAGGCTTATTCTCGTCCAATTAGGGTTTTTAACCAATCTTGTGCATCCAATAAGTTCATTTGTGTCATTGGATTAACATTTAGGTCATTTTCGTCCTCTCTAGGGTATTTTATGTGCAATTAGGGTATTTAACCAATCTTGTGCATCCAAAAAGTTCATTTGTGTCTTTGAATTGACATTTAGGTCATTTTCGTCCTCTCTAGGGTTATTTATGTGCAATTAGGGTTTTTAACCATTCTTGTTCATCCAATAAGTTCATTTGTGTCATTGGATTAACATTTAGGTCATTTTCGTCCTCCCTGGGCTTATTCTTGCCTAATTAGGGTTTTTAACCAGTCTTGTGCATCCAATAAGTTCATTTGTGTCATTGGATTAACATTTAGGTCTTTTTCGTCCTCCCTAGGCTTATTCTTGTGCAATTAGGGTTTTTAACCAATCTTGTGCATCCAATAAGTTCATTTGTGTCATTGGATTAACATTTAGGTCATTTTCGTCCTCCCTAGGGTTATTTAGTGGCAATTAGGGTTTTTAACCAATCTTGTGCATCCAATAAGTTCATTTGTGTCATTGGATTAACATTTAGGTCATTTTCGTCCTCCCTAGGCTTATTGTTGTCTATTTACGGTTTTTAACCATTCTTGTTCAACCAATAAGTTCATTTGTGTCATTGGATTAACATTTAGGTCATTTTCGTCCTCCCTAGGCTTATTCTTGCCTAATTAGGGTTTTTAACCAGTCTTGTGCATCCAATAAGTTCATTTGTGTCATTGGATTAACATTTAGGTCATTTTCGTCCTCCCTAGGCTTATTCTTGTGCAATTAGGGTTTTTCACCAATATTGTGCATCCAATAAGTTCACTTGTGTCATTGGATTAACATTTAGGTCATTTTCGTCCTCCCTAGGGTTATTTAGTGGCAATTAAGGTTTTTAACCAATCTTGTGCATCCAATAAGTTCATTTGTGTCATTGGATTAACATTTAGGTCATTTTCGTCCTCCCTAGGCTTATTCTTGTCTAATTACGGTTTTTAACCATTCTTGTTCAACGAATAAGTTCATTTGTGTCATCGGATTAACATTTAGGTCATTTTCGTCCTCCCTTGGCTTATTCTTGCCTAATTAGGGTTTTTAACCAGTCTTGTGCATCCAATAAGTTCATTTGTGTCATTGGATTAACATTTAGGTCATTTTCGTCCTCCCTAGGCTTATTCTTGTGCAATTAGGGTTTTTCACCAATATTGTGCATCCAATAAGTTCACTTGTGTCATTGGATTAACATTTAGGTCATTTTCGTCCTCCCTAGGGTTATTTAGTGGCAATTAAGGTTTTTAACCAATCTTGTGCATCCAATAAGTTCATTTGTGTCATTGGATTAACATTTAGGTCATTTTCGTCCTCCCTAGGCTTATTCTTGTCTAATTACGGTTTTTAACCATTCTTGTTCATCCAATAAGTTCATTTGTGTCATTGGATTAACATTTAGGTCATTTTCGTCCTCCCTAGGCTTATTCTTGCCTAATTAGGGTTTTTAACCAGTCTTGTGCATCCAATAAGTTCATTTGTGTCATTGGATTAACATTTAGGTCATTTTCGTCCAACCTAGGCTTATTCTTGTGCAATTAGGGTTTTTAACCAATCTTGTGCATCCAATAAGTTCATTTGTGTCATTGGATTAACATTTAGGTCATTCTCGTCCTCACTAGGCTTATTCTTGTCCAATAAGGGTTTTTAACCAATCTTGTGCATCCAATAAGTTCATTTGTGTCATTGGATTAACATTTAGGTCATTTTCGTCCTCTCTAGGGTATTTTATGTGCAATTAGGGTATTTAACCATTCTTGTGCATCCAAAAAGTTCATTTGTGTCTTTGAATTGACATTTAGGTCATTTTCGTCCTCTCTAGGGTTATTTATGTGCAATTAGGGTTTATAACCATTCTTATTCATCCAATAAGTTCATTTGTGTCATTGGATTAACATTTAGGTCATTTTCGTCCTCCCTAGGCTTATTCTTGCCGAATTAGGGTTTTTAACCAGTCTTGTGCATCCAATAAGTTCATTTGTGTCATTGGATTAACATTTAGGTCATTTTCATCCTACCTAGGCTTATTCTTGTGCAATTAGGGTTTTTAACCAATCTTGTGCATCCAATAAGTTCATTTGTGTCATTGGATTAACATTTAGGTCATTCTCGTCCTCACTAGGCTTATTCTTGTCCAATTAGGGTTTTTAACCAATCTTGTGCATCCAATAAGTTCATTTGTGTCATTGGATTAACGTTTAGGTCATTTTCGTCCTCTCTAGGGTATTTTATGTGCAATTAGGGTATTTAACCAATCTTGTGCATCCAAAAAGTTCATTTGTGTCTTTGAATTGACATTTAGGTCATTTTCGACCTCTCTACGGTTATTTATGTGCAATTAGGGTTTTTAACCATTCTTGTTCATCCAATAAGTTCATTTGTGTCATTGGATTAACATTTAGGTCATTTTCGTCCTCTCTAGGGTTATTTAAGTGCAATTTGGGTTTTTAACCAATCTTGTGCATCCAATAAGTTCATTTGTGTCATTGGATTAACATCTAGGTAATTTTCGTTCTCACTAGGCTTATTCTTGTCCAATTAGGCTTTTTAACCAATCTTATGCATCCAATAAGTTCATTTGTGTCATTGGATTAACATTTAGGTCATTTTCGTCCTCCATAGGCTTATTCTTGTGCAATTAGGGTTTTTAACCAATCTTGTGCATCCAATAAGTTCATTTGTGTCATTGGATTAACATTTAGGTCATTTTCGTCCTCTCTAGGGTATTTTATGTGCAATTAGGGTTTTTAATCAATCTTGTGCATCCAAAAAGTTCATTTGTGTCTTTGAATTGACATTTAGGTCATTTTCGTCCTCTCTAGGGTTATTTATGTGCCATTAGGGTTTTTAACCATTCTTGTGCATCTAATAAGTTCATTTGGGTCATTGGATTAACATTTAGGTCACTTTCGTCCTCCCTAAGCTTATTCTTGTCTAATTAGGGGTTTTAACCAATCTTGTGCATCCAATAACTTCATTTGTGTCATTGGATTAACATTTAGGTCATTTTCGTCCTACCTAGGCTTATTCTTGTGCAATTAGGGTTTTTAACCAATCTTGTGCATCCAATAAGTTCACTTGTGTCATTGGATTAACATTTAGGTCATTTTCGTCCTCCCTAGGGTTATTTAGTGGCAATTAGGGTTTTTAACCAATCTTGTGCATCCAATAAGTTCATTTGTGTCATTGGATTAACATTTAGGTCATTTTCATCCTCCCTAGGCTTATTCTTGTCTAATTACGGTTTTTAACCATCCTTGTTCAACCAATAAGTTCATTTGTGTCATTGGATTAACATTTAAGTCATTTTCGTCCTCCCTAGGCTTATTCTTGCCTAATTAGGGTTTTTAACCAGTCTTGTGCATCCAATAAGTTCATTTGTGTCATTGGATTAACATTTAGGTCATTTTCGTCCAACCTAGGCTTATTCTTGTGCAATTAGGGTTTTTATCCAATCTTGTGCATCCAATAAGTTCATTTGTGTCATTGGATTAACATTTAGGTCATTCTCGTCCTCACTAGGCTTATTCTTGTCCAATAAGGGTTTTTAACCAATCTTGTGCATCCAATAAGTTCATTTGTGTCATTGGATTAACATTTAGGTCATTTTCGTCCTCTCTAGGGTATTTTATGTGCAATTAGGGTATTTAACCATTCTTGTGCATCCAAAAAGTTCATTTGTGTCTTTGAATTGACATTTAGGTCATTTTCGTCCTCTCTAGGGTTATTTATGTGCAATTAGGGTTTATAACCATTCTTATTCATCCAATAAGTTCATTTGTGTCATTGGATTAACATTTAGGTCATTTTCGTCCTCCCTAGGCTTATTCTTGCCTAATTAGGGTTTTTAACCAGTCTTGTGCATCCAATAAGTTCATTTGTGTCATTGGATTAACATTTAGGTCATTTTCATCCTACCTAGGCTTATTCTTGTGCAATTAGGGTTTTTAACCAATCTTGTGCATCCAATAAGTTCATTTGTGTCATTGGATTAACATTTAGGTCATTCTCGTCCTCACTAGGCTTATTCTTGTCCAATTAGGGTTTTTAACCAATCTTGTGCATCCAATAAGTTCATTTGTGTCATTGGATTAACGTTTAGGTCATTTTCGTCCTCTCTAGGGTATTTTATGTGCAATTAGGGTATTTAACCAATCTTGTGCATCCAAAAAGTTCATTTGTGTCTTTGAATTGACATTTAGGTCATTTTCGACCTCTCTACGGTTATTTATGTGCAATTAGGGTTTTTAACCATTCTTGTTCATCCAATAAGTTCATTTGTGTCATTGGATTAACATTTAGGTCATTTTCGTCCTCTCTAGGGTTATTTAAGTGCAATTTGGGTTTTTAACCAATCTTGTGCATCCAATAAGTTCATTGGTGTCATTGGATTAACATCTAGGTAATTTTCGTTCTCACTAGGCTTATTCTTGTCCAATTAGGCTTTTTAACCAATCTTATGCATCCAATAAGTTCATTTGTGTCATTGGATTAACATTTAGGTCATTTTCGTCCTCCATAGGCTTATTCTTGTGCAATTAGGGTTTTTAACCAATCTTGTGCATCCAATAAGTTCATTTGTGTCATTGGATTAACATTTAGGTCATTTTCGTCCTCTCTAGGGTATTTTATGTGCAATTAGGGTTTTTAATCAATCTTGTGCATCCAAAAAGTTCATTTGTGTCTTTGAATTGACATTTAGGTCATTTTCGTCCTCTCTAGGGTTATTTATGTGCCATTAGGGTTTTTAACCATTCTTGTGCATCTAATAAGTTCATTTGGGTCATTGGATTAACATTTAGGTCACTTTCGTCCTCCCTAAGCTTATTCTTGTCTAATTAGGGGTTTTAACCAATCTTGTGCATCCAATAACTTCATTTGTGTCATTGGATTAACATTTAGGTCATTTTCGTCCTACCTAGGCTTATTCTTGTGCAATTAGGGTTTTTAACCAATCTTGTGCATCCAATAAGTTCACTTGTGTCATTGGATTAACATTTAGGTCATTTTCGTCCTCCCTAGGGTTATTTAGTGGCAATTAGGGTTTTTAACAAATCTTGTGCATCCAATAAGTTCATTTGTGTCATTGGATTAACATTTAGGTCATTTTCGTCCTCCCTAGGCTTATTCTTGTCTAATTACGGTTTTTAACCATTCTTGTTCAACCAATAAGTTCATTTGTGTCATTGGATTAACATTTAGGTCATTTTCGTCCTCCCTAGGCTTATTCTTGCCTAATTAGGGTTTTTAACCAGTCTTGTGCATCCAATAAGTTCATTTGTGTCATTGGATTAACATTTAGGTCATTTTCGTCCAACCTAGGCTTATTCTTGTGCAATTAGGGTTTTTAACCAATCTTGTGCATCCAATAAGTTCATTTGTGTCATTGGATTAACATTTAGGTCATTTTCGTCCAACCTAGGCTTATTCTTGTGCAATTAGGGTTTTTAACCAATCTTGTGCATCCAATAAGTTCATTTGTGTCATTGGATTAACATTTAGGTCATTCTCGTCCTCACTAGGCTTATTCTAGTCCAATTAGGGTTTTTAACCAATCTTGTGCATCCAACAAGTTCATTTGTGTCATTGGATTAACATTTAGGTCATTTTCGTCCTCTCTAGGGTATTTTATGTGCAATTAGGGTATTTAACCAATCTTGTGCATCCAAAAAGTTCATTTGTGTCTTTGAATTGACATTTAGGTCATTTTTGTCCTCTCTGGGGTTATTTATGTGCAATTAGGGTTTTTAACCATTCTTGTTCATCCAATAAGTTCATTTGTGTCATTGGATTAACATTTAGGTCATTTTCGTCCTCTCTAGGGTTATTTATGTGCAATTAGGGTTTTTAACCAATCTTGTGCATCCAATAAGTTCATTTGTGTCATTGGATTAACATTTAGGTCATTTTCGTCCTCCCTACGCTTATTCTTGTGCAATTAGGGCTTTGAACAAATCTTGTGCATCTAAAAAGATCATTTGTGTCTTTGAATTGACATTTAGGTCATTTTCGTCCTCTCTAGGGTTATTTAAGTGCAATTTGGGTTTTTAACCAATCTTGTGCATCCAATAAGTTCATTTGTATCATTGGATTAACATCTAGGTAATTTTCGTCCTCACTAGGCTTATTCTTGTCCAATTAGGGTTTTTAACCAATCTTGTGCATCCAATAAGTTCATTTGTGTCATTGGATTAACATTTAGGTCATTTTCGTCCTCTCTAGGGTATTTTATGTGCAATTAGGGTTTTTAATCTATCTTGTGCATCCAAAAAGTTCATTTGTGTCTTTGAATTGACATTTAGGTCATTTTCGTCCTCTCTAGGGTTATTTATGTGCCATTAGGGTTTTTAACCATTCTTGTGCATCTAATAAGTTCATTTGGGTCATTGGATTAACATTTAGGTCATTTTCGTCCTCCCTAAGCTTATTCTTGTCTAATTAGGGGTTTTAACCAATCTTGTGCATCCAATAACTTCATTTGTGTCATTGGATTAACATTTAGGTCATTTTCGTCCTACCTAGGCTTATTCTTGTGCAATTAGGGTTTTTAACCAATCTTGTGCATCCAATAAGTTCACTTGTGTCATTGGATTAACATTTATGTCATTTTCGTCCTCCCTAGGGTTATTTAGTGGCAATTAGGGTTTTTAACCAATCTTGTGCATCCAATAAGTTCATTTGTGTCATTGGATTAACATTTAGGTCATTTTCGTCCTCCCTAGGCTTATTCTTGTCTAATTACGGTTTTTAACCATTCTTGTTCAACCAATAAGTTCATTTCTGTCATTGGATTAACATTTAAGTCATTTTCGTCCTCCCTAGGCTTATTCTTGCCTAATTAGGGTTTTTAACCAGTCTTGTGCATCCAATAAGTTCATTTGTGTCATTGGATTAACATTTAGGTCATTTTCGTCCAACCTAGGCTTATTCTTGTGCAATTAGGGTTTTTAACCAATCTTGTGCATCCAATAAGTTCATTTGTGTCATTGGATTAACATTTAGGTCATTTTCGTCCTCCCTAGGGTTATTTAGTGGCAATTAGGGTTTTTAACCAATCTTGTGCATCCAATAAGTTCATTTGTGTCATTGGATTAACATTTAGGTCATTTTCGTCCTCCCTAGGCTTATTCATGTCTAATTACGGTTTTTAACCATTCTTGTTCAACCAATAAGTTCATTTGTGTCATTGGATTAACATTTAGGTCATTTTCGTCCTCCCTAGGCTTATTCTTGCCTAATTAGGGTTTTTAACCAATCTTGTGCATCCAATAAGTTCATTTGTGTCATTGGATTAACATTTAGGTCATTTTCGTCCTACCTAGGCTTATTCTTGTGCAATTAGGGTTTTTAACCAATCTTGTGCATCCAATAAGTTCACTTGTGTCATTGGATTAACATTTAGGTCATTTTCGTCCTCCCTAGGGTTATTTAGTGGCAATTAGGGTTTTTAACCAATCTTGTGCATCCAATAAGTTCATTTGTGTCATTGGATTAACATTTAGGTCATTTTCATCCTCCCTAGGCTTATTCTTGTCTAATTACGGTTTTTAACCATCCTTGTTCAACCAATAAGTTCATTTGTGTCATTGGATTAACATTTAAGTCATTTTCGTCCTCCCTAGGCTTATTCTTGCCTAATTAGGGTTTTTAACCAGTCTTGTGCATCCAATAAGTTCATTTGTGTCATTGGATTAACATTTAGGTCATTTTCGTCCTACCTAGGCTTATTCTTGTGCAATTAGGGTTTTTAACCAATCTTGTGCATCCAATAAGTTCATTTGTGTCATTGGATTAACATTTAGGTCATTCTCGTCCTCACTAGGCTTATTCTTGTCCAATTAGGGTTTTTAACCAATCTTGTGCATCCAATAAGTTCATTTGTGTCATTGGATTAACATTTAGGTCATTTTCGTCCTCTCTAGGGTATTTTATGTGCAATTAGGGTTTTTAACCAATCTTGTGCATCCAAAAAGTTCATTTGTGTCTTTGAATTGACATTTAGGTCATTTTCGTCCTCTCTAGGGTTATTTAAGTGCAATTTGGGTTTTTAACCAATCTTGTGCATCCAATAAGTTCATTTGTGTCATTGGATTAACATCTAGGTAATTTTCGTCCTCACTAGGCTTATTCTTGTCCAATTAGGGTTTTTAACCAATCTTATGCATCCAATAAGTTCATTTGTGTCATTGGATTAACATTTAGGTCATTTTCGTCCAACCTAGGCTTATTCTTGTGCAATTAGGGTTTTTAACCAATCTTGTGCATCCAATAAGTTCATTTGTGTCATTGGATTAACATTTAGGTCATTTTCGTCCTCCCTACGCTTATTCTTGTGCAATTAGGGCTTTGAACAAATCTTGTGCATCTAAAAAGATCATTTGTGTCTTTGAATTGACATTTAGGTCATTTTCGTCCTCTCTAGGGTTATTTAAGTGCAATTTGGGTTTTTAACCAATCTTGTGCATCCAATAAGTTCATTTGTGTCATTGGATTAACATCTAGGTAATTTTCGTCCTCACTAGGCTTATTCTTGTCCAATTAGGGTTTTTAACCAATCTTATGCATCCAATAAGTTCATTTGTGTCATTGGATTAACATTTAGGTCATTTTCGTCCTCCCTAGGCTTATTCTTGTGCAATTAGGGTTTTTAACCAATCTTGTGCATCCAATAAGTTCATTTGTGTCATTGGATTAACATTTAGGTCATTCTCGTCCTCACTAGGCTTATTCTAGTCCAATTAGGGTTTTTAACCAATCTTGTGCATCCAACAAGTTCATTTGTGTCATTGGATTAACATTTAGGTCATTTTCGTCCTCTCTAGGGTATTTTATGTGCAATTAGGGTATTTAACCAATCTTGTGCATCCAAAAAGTTCATTTGTGTCTTTGAATTGACATTTAGGTCATTTTTGTCCTCTCTGGGGTTATTTATGTGCAATTAGGGTTTTTAACCATTCTTGTTCATCCAATAAGTTCATTTGTGTCATTGGATTAACATTTAGGTCATTTTCGTCCTCTCTAGGGTTATTTATGTGCAATTAGGGTTTTTAACCAATCTTGTGCATCCAATAAGTTCATTTGTGTCATTGGATTAACATTTAGGTCATTTTCGTCCTCCCTACGCTTATTCTTGTGCAATTAGGGCTTTGAACAAATCTTGTGCATCTAAAAAGATCATTTGTGTCTTTGAATTGACATTTAGGTCATTTTCGTCCTCTCTAGGGTTATTTAAGTGCAATTTGGGTTTTTAACCAATCTTGTGCATCCAATAAGTTCATTTGTATCATTGGATTAACATCTAGGTAATTTTCGTCCTCACTAGGCTTATTCTTGTCCAATTAGGGTTTTTAACCAATCTTGTGCATCCAATAAGTTCATTTGTGTCATTGGATTAACATTTAGGTCATTTTCGTCCTCTCTAGGGTATTTTATGTGCAATTAGGGTTTTTAATCTATCTTGTGCATCCAAAAAGTTCATTTGTGTCTTTGAATTGACATTTAGGTCATTTTCGTCCTCTCTAGGGTTATTTATGTGCCATTAGGGTTTTTAACCATTCTTGTGCATCTAATAAGTTCATTTGGGTCATTGGATTAACATTTAGGTCATTTTCGTCCTCCCTAAGCTTATTCTTGTCTAATTAGGGGTTTTAACCAATCTTGTGCATCCAATAACTTCATTTGTGTCATTGGATTAACATTTAGGTCATTTTCGTCCTACCTAGGCTTATTCTTGTGCAATTAGGGTTTTTAACCAATCTTGTGCATCCAATAAGTTCACTTGTGTCATTGGATTAACATTTATGTCATTTTCGTCCTCCCTAGGGTTATTTAGTGGCAATTAGGGTTTTTAACCAATCTTGTGCATCCAATAAGTTCATTTGTGTCATTGGATTAACATTTAGGTCATTTTCGTCCTCCCTAGGCTTATTCTTGTCTAATTACGGTTTTTAACCATTCTTGTTCAACCAATAAGTTCATTTCTGTCATTGGATTAACATTTAAGTCATTTTCGTCCTCCCTAGGCTTATTCTTGCCTAATTAGGGTTTTTAACCAGTCTTGTGCATCCAATAAGTTCATTTGTGTCATTGGATTAACATTTAGGTCATTTTCGTCCAACCTAGGCTTATTCTTGTGCAATTAGGGTTTTTATCCAATCTTGTGCATCCAATAAGTTCATTTGTGTCATTGGATTAACATTTAGGTCATTCTCGTCCTCACTAGGCTTATTCTTGTCCAATAAGGGTTTTTAACCAATCTTGTGCATCCAATAAGTTCATTTGTGTCATTGGATTAACATTTAGGTCATTTTCGTCCTCTCTAGGGTATTTTATGTGCAATTAGGGTATTTAACCATTCTTGTGCATCCAAAAAGTTCATTTGTGTCTTTGAATTGACATTTAGGTCATTTTCGTCCTCTCTAGGGTTATTTATGTGCAATTAGGGTTTATAACCATTCTTATTCATCCAATAAGTTCATTTGTGTCATTGGATTAACATTTAGGTCATTTTCGTCCTCCCTAGGCTTATTCTTGCCGAATTAGGGTTTTTAACCAGTCTTGTGCATCCAATAAGTTCATTTGTGTCATTGGATTAACATTTAGGTCATTTTCATCCTACCTAGGCTTATTCTTGTGCAATTAGGGTTTTTAACCAATCTTGTGCATCCAATAAGTTCATTTGTGTCATTGGATTAACATTTAGGTCATTCTCGTCCTCACTAGGCTTATTCTTGTCCAATTAGGGTTTTTAACCAATCTTGTGCATCCAATAAGTTCATTTGTGTCATTGGATTAACGTTTAGGTCATTTTCGTCCTCTCTAGGGTATTTTATGTGCAATTAGGGTATTTAACCAATCTTGTGCATCCAAAAAGTTCATTTGTGTCTTTGAATTGACATTTAGGTCATTTTCGACCTCTCTACGGTTATTTATGTGCAATTAGGGTTTTTAACCATTCTTGTTCATCCAATAAGTTCATTTGTGTCATTGGATTAACATTTAGGTCATTTTCGTCCTCTCTAGGGTTATTTAAGTGCAATTTGGGTTTTTAACCAATCTTGTGCATCCAATAAGTTCATTTGTGTCATTGGATTAACATCTAGGTAATTTTCGTTCTCACTAGGCTTATTCTTGTCCAATTAGGCTTTTTAACCAATCTTATGCATCCAATAAGTTCATTTGTGTCATTGGATTAACATTTAGGTCATTTTCGTCCTCCATAGGCTTATTCTTGTGCAATTAGGGTTTTTAACCAATCTTGTGCATCCAATAAGTTCATTTGTGTCATTGGATTAACATTTAGGTCATTTTCGTCCTCTCTAGGGTATTTTATGTGCAATTAGGGTTTTTAATCAATCTTGTGCATCCAAAAAGTTCATTTGTGTCTTTGAATTGACATTTAGGTCATTTTCGTCCTCTCTAGGGTTATTTATGTGCCATTAGGGTTTTTAACCATTCTTGTGCATCTAATAAGTTCATTTGGGTCATTGGATTAACATTTAGGTCACTTTCGTCCTCCCTAAGCTTATTCTTGTCTAATTAGGGGTTTTAACCAATCTTGTGCATCCAATAACTTCATTTGTGTCATTGGATTAACATTTAGGTCATTTTCGTCCTACCTAGGCTTATTCTTGTGCAATTAGGGTTTTTAACCAATCTTGTGCATCCAATAAGTTCATTTGTGTCATTGGATTAACATTTAGGTCATTTTCGTCCTCTCTAGGGTATTTTATGTGCAATTAGGGTTTTTAACCAATCTTGTGCATCCAAAAAGTTCATTTGTGTCTTTGAATTGACATTTAGGTCATTTTCGTCCTCTCTAGGGTTATTTAAGTGCAATTTGGGTTTTTAACCAATCTTGTGCATCCAATAAGTTCATTTGTGTCATTGGATTAACATTTAGGTAATTTTCGTCCTCCCTAGGCTTATTCTTGTCCAATTAGGGTTTTTAACCAATCTTATGCATCCAATAAGTTCATTTGTGTCATTGGATTAACATTTAGGTCATTTTCGTCCTCCCTAGGCTTATTCTTGTGCAATTAGGGTTTTTAACCAATCTTGTGCATCCAATAAGTTCATTTGTGTCATTGGATTAACATTTTGGTCATTTTCGTCCTCCCTAGGCTTATTTATGTGCAATTAGGGTTTTTAACCAATCTTGTCCATCCAATAAGTTCATTTGTGTCATTGGATTAACATTTAGGTCATTTTCGTCCTCCCTAGGGTTATTTATGGGCAATTAGGGTTTTTAACTAATCTTGTGCATCCAATAAGTTCATTTGTGTCATTGGATTAACATTTAGGTCATTTTCGTCCTCTCTAGGGTATTTTATGTGCAATTAGGGTTTTTAATCAATCTTGTGCATCCAAAAAGTTCATTTGTGGCTTTGAATTGACATTTAGGTCATTTTCGTCCTCTCTAGGGTTATTTATGTGCAATTAGGGTTTTTAACCATTTTTGTGCATCTAATAAGTTCATTTGGGTCATTGGATTAACATTTAGGTCATTTATGTCCTCCTTAAGCTTATTCTTGTCTAATTAGGGGTTTTAACCAATCTTGTGCATCCAATAAGTTCATTTGTGTCATTGGATTAACATTTAGGTCATTTTCGTCCTCCCTAGGCTTATTCTTGTGCAATTATGGTTTTTAACCAATCTTGTGCATCCAATAAGTTCACTTGTGTCATTGGATTAACATTTAGGTCATTTTCGTCCTCCCTAGGGTTATTTAGTGGCAATTAGGGTTTTTAACCAATCTTGTGCATCCAATAAGTTCATTTGTGTCATTGGATTAACATTTAGGTCATTTTCATCCTCCCTAGGCTTATTCTTGTCTAATTACGGTTTTTAACCATCCTTGTTCAACCAATAAGTTCATTTGTGTCATTGGATTAACATTTAAGTCATTTTCGTCCTCCCTAGGCTTATTCTTGCCTAATTAGGGTTTTTAACCAGTCTTGTGCATCCAATAAGTTCATTTGTGTCATTGGATTAACATTTAGGTCATTTTCGTCCAACCTAGGCTTATTCTTGTGCAATTAGGGTTTTTAACCAATCTTGTGCATCCAATAAGTTCATTTGTGTCATTGGATTAACATTTAGGTCATTCTCATCCTCACTAGGCTTATTCTTGTCCAATTAGGGTTTTTAACCAATCTTGTGCATCCAATAAGTTCATTTGTGTCATTGGATTAACATTTAGGTCATTTTCGTCCTCTCTAGGGTATTTTATGTGCAATTAGGGTATTTAACCAATCTTGTGCATCCAAAAAGTTCATTTGTGTCTTTGAATTGACATTTAGGTCATTTTCGTCCTCTCTAGGGTTATTTATGTGCAATTAGGGTTTTTAACCATTCTTGTTCATCCAATAAGTTCATTTGTGTCATTGGATTAACATTTAGGTCATTTTCGTCCTCTCTAGGGTTATTTATGTGCAATTAGGGTTTTTAACCAATCTTGTGCATCCAATAAGTTCATTTGTGTCATTGGATTAACATTTAGGTCATTTTCGTCCTCCCTACGCTTATTCTTGTGCAATTAGGGCTTTTAACAAATCTTGTGCATCTAAAAAGATCATTTGTGTCTTTGAATTGACATTTAGGTCATTTTCGTCCTCTCTAGGGTTATTTAAGTGCAATTTGGGTTTTTAACCAATCTTGTGCATCCAATAAGTTCATTTGTGTCATTGGATTAACATCTAGGTAATTTTCGTCCTCACTAGGCTTATTCTTGTCCAATTAGGGTTTTTAACCAATCTTATGCATCCAATAAGTTCATTTGTGTCATTGGATTAACATTTAGGTCATTTTCGTCCAACCTAGGCTTATTCTTGTGCAATTAGGGTTTTTAACCAATCTTGTGCATCCAATAAGTTCATTTGTGTCATTGGATTAACATTTAGGTCATTCTCGTCCTCACTAGGCTTATTCTTGTCCAATTAGGGTTTTTAACCAATCTTGTGCATCCAATAAGTTCATTTGTGTCATTGGATTAACATTTAGGTCATTTTCGTCCTCCCTAGGCTTATTCTTGTCTAATTACGGTTTTTAACCATTCTTGTTCAACCAATAAGTTCATTTGTGTCATTGGATTAACATTTAGGTCATTTTCGTCCTCCCTAGGCTTATTCTTGCCTAATTAGGGTTTTTAACCAGTCTTGTGCATCCAATAAGTTCATTTGTGTCATTGGATTAACATTTAGGTCATTTTCGTCCAACCTAGGCTTATTCTTGTGCAATTAGGGTTTTTAACCAATCTTGTGCATCCAATAAGTTCATTTGTGTCATTGGATTAACATTTAGGTCATTCTCGTCCTCACTAGGCTTATTCTTGTCCAATAAGGGTTTTTAACCAATCTTGTGCATCCAATAAGTTCATTTGTGTCATTGGATTAACATTTAGGTCATTTTCGTCCTCCCTAGGCTTATTCTTGTCTAATTACGGTTTTTAACCATTCTTGTTCAACCAATAAGTTCATTTGTGTCATTGGATTAACATTTAAGTCATTTTCGTCCTCCCTAGGCTTATTCTTGCCTAATTAGGGTTTTTAACCAGTCTTGTGCATCCAATAAGTTCATTTGTGTCATTGGATTAACATTTAGGTCATTTTCGTCCAACCTAGGCTTATTCTTGTGCAATTAGGGTTTTTAACCAATCTTGTGCATCCAATAAGTTCATTTGTGTCATTGGATTAACATTTAGGTCATTCTCGTCCTCACTAGGCTTATTCTTGTCCAATAAGGGCTTTTAACCAATCTTGTGCATCCAATAAGTTCATTTGTGTCATTGGATTAACATTTAGGTCATTTTCGTCCTCTCTAGGGTATTTTATGTGCAATTAGGGTATTTAACCATTCTTGTGCATCCAAAAAGTTCGTTTGTGTCTTTGAATTGACATTTAGGTCATTTTCGTCCTCTCTAGGGTTATTTATGTGCAATTAGGGTTTTTAACCATTCTTGTTCATCCAATAAGTTCATTTGTGTCATTGGATTAACATTTAGGTCACTTTCGTCCTCCCTAGGCTTATTCTTGCCTAATTAGGGGTTTTAACCAATCTTGTGCATCCAATAACTTCATTTGTGTCATTGGATTAACATTTAGGTCATTTTCGTCCTACCTAGGCTTATTCTTGTGCAATTAGGGTTTTTAACCAATCTTGTGCATCCAATAAGTTCACTTGTGTCATTGGATTAACATTTATGTCATTTTCGTCCTCCCTAGGGTTATTTAGTGGCAATTAGGGTTTTTAACCAATCTTGTGCATCCAATAAGTTCATTTGTGTCATTGGATTAACATTTAGGTCATTTTCGTCCTCCCTAGGCTTATTCTTGTCTAATTACGGTTTTTAACCATTCTTGTTCAACCAATAAGTTCATTTCTGTCATTGGATTAACATTTAAGTCATTTTCGTCCTCCCTAGGCTTATTCTTGCCTAATTAGGGTTTTTAACCAGTCTTGTGCATCCAATAAGTTCATTTGTGTCATTGGATTAACATTTAGGTCATTTTCGTCCAACCTAGGCTTATTCTTGTGCAATTAGGGTTTTTAACCAATCTTGTGCATCCAATAAGTTCATTTGTGTCATTGGATTAACATTTAGGTCATTTTCGTCCTCCCTAGGGTTATTTAGTGGCAATTAGGGTTTTTAACCAATCTTGTGCATCCAATAAGTTCATTTGTGTCATTGGATTAACATTTAGGTCATTTTCGTCCTCCCTAGGCTTATTCATGTCTAATTACGGTTTTTAACCATTCTTGTTCAACCAATAAGTTCATTTGTGTCATTGGATTAACATTTAGGTCATTTTCGTCCTCCCTAGGCTTATTCTTGCCTAATTAGGGTTTTTAACCAGTCTTGTGCATCCAATAAGTTCATTTGTGTCATTGGATTAACATTTAGGTCATTTTCGTCCAACCTAGGCTTATTCTTGTGCAATTAGGGTTTTTAACCAATCTTGTGCATCCAATAAGTTCATTTGTGTCATTGGATTAACATTTAGGTCATTTTCGTCCAACCTAGGCTTATTCTTGTGCAATTAGGGTTTTTAACCAATCTTGTGCATCCAATAAGTTCATTTGTGTCATTGGATTAACATTTAGGTCATTCTCGTCCTCACTAGGCTTATTCTAGTCCAATTAGGGTTTTTAACCAATCTTGTGCATCCAACAAGTTCATTTGTGTCATTGGATTAACATTTAGGTCATTTTCGTCCTCTCTAGGGTATTTTATGTGCAATTAGGGTATTTAACCAATCTTGTGCATCCAAAAAGTTCATTTGTGTCTTTGAATTGACATTTAGGTCATTTTTGTCCTCTCTGGGGTTATTTATGTGCAATTAGGGTTTTTAACCATTCTTGTTCATCCAATAAGTTCATTTGTGTCATTGGATTAACATTTAGGTCATTTTCGTCCTCTCTAGGGTTATTTATGTGCAATTAGGGTTTTTAACCAATCTTGTGCATCCAATAAGTTCATTTGTGTCATTGGATTAACATTTAGGTCATTTTCGTCCTCCCTACGCTTATTCTTGTGCAATTAGGGCTTTGAACAAATCTTGTGCATCTAAAAAGATCATTTGTGTCTTTGAATTGACATTTAGGTCATTTTCGTCCTCTCTAGGGTTATTTAAGTGCAATTTGGGTTTTTAACCAATCTTGTGCATCCAATAAGTTCATTTGTGTCATTGGATTAACATCTAGGTCATTTTCGTCCTCACTAGGCTTATTCTTGTCCAATTAGGGTTTTTAACCAATCTTATGCATCCAATAAGTTCATTTGTGTCATTGGATTAACATTTAGGTCATTTTCGTCCAACCTAGGCTTATTCTTGTGCAATTAGGGTTTTTAACCAATCTTGTGCATCCAATAAGTTCATTTGTGTCATTGGATTAACATTTAGGTCATTTTCGTCCTCCCTACGCTTATTCTTGTGCAATTAGGGCTTTGAACAAATCTTGTGCATCTAAAAAGATCATTTGTGTCTTTGAATTGACATTTAGGTCATTTTCGTCCTCTCTAGGGTTATTTAAGTGCAATTTGGGTTTTTAACCAATCTTGTGCATCCAATAAGTTCATTTGTGTCATTGGATTAACATCTAGGTAATTTTCGTCCTCACTAGGCTTATTCTTGTCCAATTAGGGTTTTTAACCAATCTTATGCATCCAATAAGTTCATTTGTGTCATTGGATTAACATTTAGGTCATTTTCGTCCACCCTAGGCTTATTCTTGTGCAATTAGGGTTTTTAACCAATCTTGTGCATCCAATAAGTTCATTTGTGTCATTGGATTAACATTTAGGTCATTTTCGTCCTCCCTAGGCTTATTCTTGTGCAATTAGGGTTTTTAACCAATCTTGTGCATCCAATAGGTGTGTTTGTGTCATTGGATGATCAATTAGGTCATTTTCGTCCTCCCTAGGCATATTCTTGTCCAATTAGGGTTTTTAACCAATCTTGTGCAACCAATAGGTGTGTTTGTGTCATTGGATTATCAATTAGGTAATTTCGTCCTCCCTAGGCTTATTCTTGTCCAATTAGGGTTTTTAACCAATCTTGTGCATCCAATAGGTGTGTTTGTGTCATTGGATGATCAATTAGGTCATTTTCGTCCTCCCTAGGCTTATTCTTGTCCAATTAGGGTTTTTAACCAATCTTGTGCATCCAATAAGTGTGTTTGTGGCAATGGATGATCAATTAGGTCATTTTCGTCCTCCCTAGGCTTATTCTTGTCCAATTAGGGTTTTTAACCAATCTTGTGCATCCAATAGGTGTGTTTGTGTCATTGGATGATCAATTAGGTCATTTTCGTCCTCCCTAGGCTTATTCTTGTCCAATTAGGGTTTTTGACCAATCTTTTGCATCCAATAACTTTGATTGTGTCATTGAATTAATATTTAGGTCATTTTCGTCCTCCATAGGCATATTCTTGTCCAATTAGGGTTTTTAACCAATCTTGTGCATCCAATAGGTGTGTTTGTGTCATTGGATGATCAATTAGGTCATTTTCGTCCTCCCTAAGCTTATTCTTGTCCAATTAGGGTTTTTATCAAATCTTGTGCATCCAATAAGTTCATTTGTGTCATTGGATGATCAATTAGGTCATTTTCGTCCTCCCTAGGCATATTCTTGTCCAATTAGGGTTTTTAACCAATCTTGTGCATCCAATAGGTGTGTTTGTGTCATTGGATGATCAATTAGGTCATTTTCGTCCTCCCTAGGCTTATTCTTGTCCAATTAGGGTTTTTAACCAATCTTGTGCATCCAATACGTTCATTTGTGTCATTGGATTAACATTTTGGTCATTTTCGTCCTCCCTAGGCATATTCTTGCTCATTTAGAGTTTTAGACCAATCTTGTGCATCCAATAGGTGTGTTTGTGTCATTGGATGATCAATTAGGTAATTTTCGTCCTCCCAAAGCTTATTCTTGTCCAATTAGGGTTTTTAACTAATCTTGTGCATCCAATAAGTTCATTTGTGTCATTGGATGATCAATTAGGTCATTTTCGTCCTCCCTAGGCATATTCTTGTCCAATTAGGGTTTTTAACCAATCTTGTGCATCCAATAGGTGTGTTTGTGTCATTGGATGATCAATTAGGTCATTTTCGTCCTCCCTAGGCTTATTCTTGTCCAATTAGGGTTTTTAACCAATCTTGTGCATCCAATAGGTGTGTTTGTGTCATTGGATGATCAATTAGGTCATTTTCGTCCTCCCTAAGCTTATTCTTGTCCAATTAGGGTTTTTAACTAATCTTGGGCATCCAATAAGTTCATTTGTGTCAATGGATTAACATTAAGGTCATTTTCGTCCTCCCTAGGCTTATTCTTGTCCAATTAGGGTTTTTAACCAATCTTGTGCATCCAATAAGTTCATTTGTGTCATTGGATTAACATTTAGGTCATTTTCGTCCTCCCTAGGCTTATTTATGTGCAATTAGGGTTTTTAACCAATCTTGTGCATCCAATAAGTTCATTTGTGTCATTGGATTAACATTTAGGTCATTTACGTCCTCCCTTGGCTTATTTATGTGCAATTAGGGTTTTTAACCAATCTTGTGCATCCAAATAGTTCATTTGTGTCATAGGATTAACATTTAGGTCATTTTCATCCTCCCTAGGGTTATTTATGGGCAATTAAGGTTTTTAACCAATCTTGTGCATCCAATAAGTTCATTTGTGTCATTGGATTAACATTTAGGTCATTTTCATCCTCTCTAGGGTTATTTATGTGCAATTAGGGTTTTTAACCAATCTTGTGCATCCAATAAGTTCATTTGTGTCATTGGATTAACATTTAGGTCATTTTCGTCCTCCCTACGCTTATTCTTGTGCAATTAGGGCTTTGAACAAATCTTGTGCATCTAAAAAGATCATTTGTGTCTTTGAATTGACATTTAGGTCATTTTCGTCCTCTCTAGGGTATTTTATGTGCAATTAGGGTATTTAACCAATCTTGTGCATCCAAAAAGTTCATTTGTGTCTTTGAATTGACATTTAGGTCATTTTCGTCCTCTCTAGGGTTATTTATGTGCAATTAGGGTTTTTAACCATTCTTGTTCATCCAATAAGTTCATTTGTGTCATTGGATTAACATTTAGGTCATTTTCGTCCTCCCTGGGCTTATTCTTGCCTAATTAGGGTTTTTAACCAGTCTTGTGCATCCAATAAGTTCATTTGTGTCATTGAATTAACATTTAGGTCTTTTTCGTCCTCCCTAGGCTTATTCTTGTGCAATTAGGGTTTTTAACCAATCTTGTGCATCCAATAAGTTCATTTGTGTCATTGGATTAACATTTAGGTCATTTTCGTCCTCCCTAGGGTTATTTAGTGGCAATTAGGGTTTTTAACCAATCTTGTGCATCCAATAAGTTCATTTGTGTCATTGGATTAACATTTAGGTCATTTTCGTCCTCCCTAGGCTTATTGTTGTCTATTTACGGTTTTTAACCATTCTTGTTCAACCAATAAGTTCATTTGTGTCATTGGATTAACATTTAGGTCATTTTCGTCCTCCCTAGGCTTATTCTTGCCTAATTAGGGTTTTTAACCAGTCTTGTGCATCCAATAAGTTCATTTGTGTCATTGGATTAACATTTAGGTCATTTTCGTCCTACCTAGGCTTATTCTTGTGCAATTACGGTTTTTAACCAATCTTGTGCATCCAATAAGTTCATTTGTGTCATTGGATTAACATTTAGGTCATTCTCGTCCTCACTAGGCTTATTCTTGTCCAATTAGGGTTTTTAACCAATCTTGTGCATCCAATAAGTTCATTTGTGTCATTGGATTAACGTTTAGGTCATTTTCGTCCTCTCTAGGGTATTTTATGTGCAATTAGGGTATTTAACCAATCTTGTGCATCCAAAAAGTTCATTTGTGTCTTTGAATTGACATTTAGGTCATTTTCGTCCTCTCTAGGGTTATTTATGTGCAATTAGGGTTTTTAACCATTCTTGTTCATCCAATAAGTTCATTTGTGTCATTGGATTAACATTTAGGTCATTTTCGTCCTCTCTAGGGTTATTTATGTGCAATTAGGGTTTTTAACCAATCTTGTGCATCCAATAAGTTCATTTGTGTCATTGGATTAACATTAAGGTCATTTTCGTCCTCCCTACGCTTATTCTTGTGCAATTAGGGCTTTGAACAAATCTTGTGCATCTAAAAAGATCATTTGTGTCTTTGAATTGACATTTAGGTCATTTTCGTCCTCTCTAGGGTTATTTAAGTGCAATTTGGGTTTTTAACCAATCTTGTGCATCCAATAAGTTCATTTGTGTCATTGGATTAACATCTAGGTAATTTTCGTCCTCACTAGGCTTATTCTTGTCCAATTAAGGTTTTTAACCAATCTTATGCATCCAATAAGTTCATTTGTGTCATTGGATTAACATTTAGGTCATTTTCGTCCAACCTAGGCTTATTCTTGTGCAATTAGGGTTTTTAACCAATCTTGTGCATCCAATAAGTTCATTTGTGTCATTGGATTAACATTTAGGTCATTCTCGTCCTCACTAGGCTTATTCTAGTCCAATTAGGGTTTTTAACCAATCTTGTGCATCCAACAAGTTCATTTGTGTCATTGGATTAACATTTAGGTCATTTTCTTCCTCTCTAGGGTATTTTATGTGCAATTAGGGTATTTAACCAATCTTGTGCATCCAAAAAGTTCATTTGTGTCTTTGAATTGACATTTAGGTCATTTTCGTCCTCCCTAGGCTTATTCTTGCCTAATTAGGGTTTTTAACCAGTCTTGTGCATCCAATAAGTTCATTTGTGTCATTGGATTAACATTTAGGTCATTTTCGTCCAACCTAGGCTTATTCTTGTGCAATTAGGGTTTTTAACCAATCTTGTGCATCCAATAAGTTCATTTGTGTCATTGGATTAACATTTACGTCATTCTCGTCCTCACTAGGCTTATTCTAGTCCAATTAGGGTTTTTAACCAATCTTGTGCATCCAACAAGTTCATTTGTGTCATTGGATTAACATTTAGGTCATTTTCGTCCTCTCTAGGGTATTTTATGTGCAATTAGGGTATTTAACCAATCTTGTGCATCCAAAAAGTTCATTTGTGTCTTTGAATTGACATTTAGGTCATTTTCGTCCTCTCTAGGGTTATTTATATGCAATTTGGGTTTTTAACCATTCTTGTTCATCCAATAAGTTCATTTGTGTCATTGGATTAACATTTAGGTCATTTTCGTCCTCTCTAGGGTTATTTATGTGCAATTAGGGTTTTTAACCAATCTTGTGCATCCAATAAGTTCATTTGTGTCATTGGATTAACATTTAGGTCATTTTCGTCCTACCTACGCTTATTCTTGTGCAATTAGGGCTTTGAACAAATCTTGTGCATCTAAAAAGATCATTTGTGTCTTTGAATTGACATTTAGGTCATTTTCGTCCTCTCTAGGGTTATTTAAGTGCAATTTGGGTTTTTAACCAATCTTGTGCATCCAATAAGTTCATTTGTGTCATTGGATTAACATCTAGGTAATTTTCGTCCTCACTAGGCTTATTCTTGTCCAATTAGGGTTTTTAACCAATCTTATGCATCCAATAAGTTCATTTGTGTCATTGGATTAACATTTAGGTCATTTTCGTCCAACCTAGGCTTATTCTTGTGCAATTAGGGTTTTTAACCAATCTTGTGCATCCAATAAGTTCATTTGTGTCATTGGATTAACATTTAGGTCATTCTCGTCCTCACTAGGCTTATTCTAGTCCAATTAGGGTTTTTAACCAATCTTGTGCATCCAACAAGTTCATTTGTGTCATTGGATTAACATTTAGGTCATTTTCGTCCTCTCTAGGGTATTTTATGTGCAATTAGGGTATTTTAACCAATCTTGTGCATCCAAAAAGTTCATTTGTGTCTTTGAATTGACATTTAGGTCATTTTCGTCCTCTCTGGGGTTATTTATGTGCAATTAGGGTTTTTAACCATTCTTGTTCATCCAATAAGTTCATTTGTGTCATTGGATTAACATTTAGGTCATTTTCGTCCTCTCTAGGGTTATTTATGTGCAATTAGGGTTTTTAACCAATCTTGTGCATCCAATAAGTTCATTTGTGTCATTGGATTAACATTTAGGTCATTTTCGTCCTCCCTACGCTTATTCTTGTGCAATTAGGGCTTTGAACAAATCTTGTGCATCTAAAAAGTTCATTTGTGTCTTTGAATTGACATTTAGGTCATTTTCGTCCTCTCTAGGGTTATTTAAGTGCAATTTGGGTTTTTAACCAATCTTGTGCATCCAATAAGTTCATTTGTGTCATTGGATTAACATCTAGGTAATTTTCGTCCTCACTAGGCTTATTCTTGTCCAATTAGGGTTTTTAACCAATCTTATGCATCCAATAAGTTCATTTGTGTCATTGGATTAACATTTAGGTCATTTTCGTCCTACCTAGGCTTATTCTTGTGCAATTAGGGTTTTTAACCAATCTTGTGCATCCAATAAGTTCATTTGTGTCATTGGATTAACATTTAGGTCATTCTCGTCCTCACTAGGCTTATTCTAGTCCAATTAGGGTTTTTAACCAATCTTGTGCATCCAACAAGTTCATTTGTGTCATTGGATTAACATTTAGGTCATTTTCGTCCTCTCTAGGGTATTTTATGTGCAATTAGGGTATTTAACCAATCTTGTGCATCCAAAAAGTTCATTTGTGTCTTTGAATTGACATTTAGGTCATTTTTGTCCTCTCTGGGGTTATTTATGTGCAATTAGGGTTTTTAACCATTCTTGTTCATCCAATAAGTTCATTTGTGTCATTGGATTAACATTTAGGTCATTTTCGTCCTCTCTAGGGTTATTTATGTGCAATTAGGGTTTTTAACCAATCTTGTGCATCCAATAAGTTCATTTGTGTCATTGGATTAACATTTAGGTCATTTTCGTCCTCCCTACGCTTATTCTTGTGCAATTAGGGCTTTGAACAAATCTTGTGCATCTAAAAAGATCATTTGTGTCTTTGAATTGACATTTAGGTCATTTTCGTCCTCTCTAGGGTTATTTAAGTGCAATTTGGGTTTTTAACCAATCTTGTGCATCCAATAAGTTCATTTGTGTCATTGGATTAACATCTAGGTCATTTTCGTCCTCACTAGGCTTATTCTTGTCCAATTAGGGTTTTTAACCAATCTTATGCATCCAATAAGTTCATTTGTGTCATTGGATTAACATTTAGGTCATTTTCGTCCAACCTAGGCTTATTCTTGTGCAATTAGGGTTTTTAACCAATCTTGTGCATCCAATAAGTTCATTTGTGTCATTGGATTAACATTTAGGTCATTTTCGTCCTCCCTACGCTTATTCTTGTGCAATTAGGGCTTTGAACAAATCTTGTGCATCTAAAAAGATCATTTGTGTCTTTGAATTGACATTTAGGTCATTTTCGTCCTCTCTAGGGTTATTTAAGTGCAATTTGGGTTTTTAACCAATCTTGTGCATCCAATAAGTTCATTTGTGTCATTGGATTAACATCTAGGTAATTTTCGTCCTCACTAGGCTTATTCTTGTCCAATTAGGGTTTTTAACCAATCTTATGCATCCAATAAGTTCATTTGTGTCATTGGATTAACATTTAGGTCATTTTCGTCCTCTCTAGGGTTATTTATGTGCAATTAGGGTTTTTAACCAATCTTGTGCATCCAATAAGTTCATTTGTGTCATTGGATTAACATTTAGGTCATTTTCGTCCTCCCTACGCTTATTCTTGTGCAATTAGGGCTTTGAACAAATCTTGTGCATCTAAAAAGATCATTTGTGTCTTTGAATTGACATTTAGGTCATTTTCGTCCTCTCTAGGGTTATTTAAGTGCAATTTGGGTTTTTAACCAATCTTGTGCATCCAATAAGTTCATTTGTATCATTGGATTAACATCTAGGTAATTTTCGTCCTCACTAGGCTTATTCTTGTCCAATTAGGGTTTTTAACCAATCTTATGCATCCAATAAGTTCATTTGTGTCATTGGATTAACATTTAGGTCATTTTCGTCCTCCCTAGGCTTATTCTTGTGCAATTAGGGTTTTTAACCAATCTTGTGCATCCAATAAGTTCATTTGTGTCATTGGATTAACATTTTGGTCATTTTCTTCCTCCCTAGGCTTATTTATGTGCAATTAGAGTTTTTAACCAATCTTGTGCATCCAATAAGTTCATTTTTGTCTTTGGATTATCATTTAGGTCATTTTCGTCCTCCCTAGGCTTATTCTTGTCTAATTAGGGTTTTTAACCAATCTTGTGCATCCAATAAGTTCATTTGTGTCATTGGATTAACATTTAGGTCATTTTCGTCCTCCCTAGGCATATTCTTGTCCAATTAGGGTTTTTAACCAATCTTGTGTATCCAATAGGTGTGTTTGTGTCATTGGATGATCAATTAGGTCATTTTGGTCCTCTCTAGGCTTATTCTTGTCCAATTAGGGTTTTTAACCAATCTTGTGCATCCAATAGGTGTGTTTGTGTCATTGGATGATCAATTAGGTCATTTTCGTCCTCCCTAGGCTTATTCTTGTCCAATTAGGGTTTTTAACCAATCTTGTGCATCCAATAAGCTGAGTTGTGTCATTGGATTAACATTTAAGTCATTTTCGTCCTCCCTAGGCTTATTCTTGTCCAATTAGGGTTTTTAACCAATCTTGTGCATCCAATAAGTTCATTTGTGTCATTGGATTAACATTTAGGTCATTTTCGTCCTCCTTAGGCTTATTCTTGTGCAATTAGGGTTTTTAACCAATCTTGTGCATCCAATAAGTTCATTTGTGTCATTGGATTAACATTTGGGTCATTTTCGTCCTCCCTAGGGTTATTTAGGGGCAATTAGGGTTTTTAACCAATCTTGTGCATCCAAAAAGTTCATTTGTGTCATTGGATTAACATTTAGGTCATTTTCGTCCTCCGTAGGGTTATTTGTGGGCAATTAGGGTTTGTCACCAATCTTGTGCATCCAATAAGTTCATTTGTGTCATTGGATTAACATTTAGGTCATTTTCATCCTCTCTAGGGTTATTTATGTGCAATTAGGGTTTTTAACCAATCTTGTGCATCCAATAAGTTCATTTGTGTCATTGGATTAACATTTAGGTCATTTTCGTCCTCCCTACGCTTATTCTTGTGCAATTAGGGCTTTGAACAAATCTTGTGCATCTAAAAAGATCATTTGTGTCTTTGAATTGACATTTAGGTCATTTTCGTCCTCTCTAGGGTATTTTATGTGCAATTAGGGTATTTAACCAATCTTGTGCATCCAAAAAGTTCATTTGTGTCTTTGAATTGACATTTAGGTCATTTTCGTCCTCTCTAGGGTTATTTATGTGCAATTAGGGTTTTTAACCATTCTTGTTCATCCAATAAGTTCATTTGTGTCATTGGATTAACATTTAGGTCATTTTCGTCCTCCCTAGGCTTATTCTTGTGCAATTAGGGTTTTTAACCAATCTTGTGCATCCAATAAGTTCATTTGTGTCATTGGATTAACATTTAGGTCATTTTCGTCCTCCCTAGGCTTATTCTTGTCCAATTAGGGTTTTTAACCAATCTTGTGCATCTAAAAAGTTCATTTGTGTCTTTGGATTTACATTTACGTCATTTTCGTCCGCTCTAGGGTTATTTATGTGCAATTAGGGTTTTTAACCAATCTTGTGCATCCAATGAGTTCATGTGTGTCATTGGATTAACATTTAGGTCATTTTCGTCCTCCCTAGGCTTATCCTTGTGCAATTAGGGTTTTTAACCAATCTTGTGCATCCAATAAGTTCATTTGTGTCATTGGATTAACATTTAGGTCATTTTCGTCCTCCCTAGGGTTATTTATGGGCAATTAGGGTTTTTAACCAATCTTGTGCATCCAAAAAGTTCATTTGTGTCTTTGAATTGACATTTAGGTCATTTTCGTCCTCTCTAGGGTTATTTATGTGCAATTAGGGTTTTTAACCATTCTTGTTCATCCAATAAGTTCATTTGTGTCATTGGATTAACATTTAGGTCATTTTCGTCCTCTCTAGGGTTATTTATGTGCAATTAGGGTTTTTAACCAATCTTGTGCATCCAATAAGTTCATTTGTGTCATTGGATTAACATTTACGTCATTATCGTCCTCCCTAGGCTTATTCTTGTGCAATTAGGGCTTTTAACCAATCTTGTGCATCCAAAAAGTTCATTTGTGTCTTTGAATTGACATTTAGGTCATTTTCGTCCTCTCTAGGGTTATTTATGTGCATTTAGGGTTTTTAACCAATCTTGTGCATCCAATAAGTTCATTTGTGTCATTGGATTAGCATTTAGGTCATTTTCGTCCTCCCTAGGCTTATTCTTGTGCAATTAGGGCTTTTAACCAATCTTGTGCATCCAAAAAGTTCATTTGTGTCTTTGAATTGACATTTAGGTCATTTTCGTCCTCTCTAGGGTTATTTAAGTGCAATTTGGGTTTTTAACCAATCTTGTGCATCCAATAAGTTCATTTGTATCATTGGATTAACATCTAGGTAATTTTCGTCCTCACTAGGCTTATTCTTGTCCAATTAGGGTTTTTAACCAATCTTATGCATCCAATAAGTTCATTTGTGTCATTGGATTAACATTTAGGTCATTTTCGTCCTCCCTAGGCTTATTCTTGTGCAATTAGGGTTTTTAACCAATCTTGTGCATCCAATAAGTTCATTTGTGTCATTGGATTAACATTTAGGTCATTTTCGTCCTCTCTAGGGTATTTTATGTGCAATTAGGGTTTTTAATCTATCTTGTGCATCCAAAAAGTTCATTTGTGTCTTTGAATTGACATTTAGGTCATTTTCGTCGTCTCTAGGGTTATTTATGTGCCATTAGGGTTTTTAACCATTCTTGTGCATCTAATAAGTTCATTTGGGTCATTGGATTAACATTTAGGTCATTTTCGTCCTCCCTAAGCTTATTCTTGTCTAATTAGGGGTTTTAACCAATCTTGTGCATCCAATAACTTCATTTGTGTCATTGGATTAACATTTAGGTCATTTTCGTCCTACCTAGGCTTATTCTTGTGCAATTAGGGTTTTTAACCAATCTTGTGCATCCAATAAGTTCACTTGTGTCATTGGATTAACATTTATGTCATTTTCGTCCTCCCTAGGGTTATTTAGTGGCAATTAGGGTTTTTAACCAATCTTGTGCATCCAATAAGTTCATTTGTGTCATTGGATTAACATTTAGGTCATTTTCGTCCTCCCTAGGCTTATTCTTGTCTAATTACGGTTTTTAACCATTCTTGTTCAACCAATAAGTTCATTTGTGTCATTGGATTAACATTTAAGTCATTTTCGTCCTCCCTAGGCTTATTCTTCCCTAATTAGGGTTTTTAACCAGTCTTGTGCATCCAATAAGTTCATTTGTGTCATTGGATTAACATTTAGGTCATTTTCGTCCAACCTAGGCTTATTCTTGTGCAATTAGGGTTTTTAACCAATCTTGTGCATCCAATAAGTTCATTTGTGTCATTGGATTAACATTTAGGTCATTCTCGTCCTCACTAGGCTTATTCTTGTCCAATAAGGGTTTTTAACCAATCTTGTGCATCCAATAAGTTCATTTGTGTCATTGGATTAACATTTAGGTCATTTTCGTCCTCTCTAGGGTATTTTATGTGCAATTAGGGTATTTAACCATTCTTGTGCATCCAAATAGTTCATTTGTGTCTTTGAATTGACATTTAGGTCATTTTCCTCCTCTCTAGGGTTATTTATGTGCAATTAGGGTTTTTAACCATTCTTGTTCATCCAATAAGTTCATTTGTGTCATTGGATTAACATTTAGGTCACTTTCGTCCTCCCTAGGCTTATTCTTGCCTAATTAGGGGTTTTAACCAATCTTGTGCATCCAATAACTTCATTTGTGTCATTGGATTAACATTTAGGTCATTTTCGTCCTACCTAGGCTTATTCTTGTGCAATTAGGGTTTTTAACCAATCTTGTGCATCCAATAAGTTCACTTGTGTCATTGGATTAACATTTAGGTCATTTTCGTCCTCCCTAGGGTTATTTAGTGGCAATTAGGGTTTTTAACCAATCTTGTGCATCCAATAAGTTCTTTTGTGTCATTGGATTAACATTTAGGTCATTTTCGTCCTCCCTAGGCTTATTCTTGTCTAATTACGGTTTTTAACCATTCTTGTTCAACCAATAAGTTCATTTGTGTCATTGGATTAACATTTAGGTCATTTTCGTCCTCCCTAGGCTTATTCTTGCCTAATTAGGGTTTTTAACCAGTCTTGTGCATCCAATAAGTTCATTTGTGTCATTGGATTAACATTTAGGTCATTTTCGTCCAACCTAGGCTTATTCTTGTGCAATTAGGGTTTTTAACCAATCTTGTGCATCCAATAAGTTCATTTGTGTCATTGGATTAACATTTAGGTCATTTTCGTCCAACCTAGGCTTATTCTTGTGCAATTAGGGTTTTTAACCAATCTTGTGCATCCAATAAGTTCATTTGTGTCATTGGATTAACATTTAGGTCATTCTCGTCCTCACTAGGCTTATTCTAGTCCAATTAGGGTTTTTAACCAATCTTGTGCATCCAACAAGTTCATTTGTGTCATTGGATTAACATTTAGGTCATTTTCGTCCTCTCTAGGGTATTTTATGTGCAATTAGGGTATTTAACCAATCTTGTGCATCCAAAAAGTTCATTTGTGTCTTTGAATTGACATTTAGGTCATTTTCGTCCTCTCTGGGGTTATTTATGTGCAATTAGGGTTTTTAACCATTCTTGTTCATCCAATAAGTTCATTTGTGTCATTGGATTAACATTTAGGTCATTTTCGTCCTCTCTAGGGTTATTTATGTGCAATTAGGGTTTTTAACCAATCTTGTGCATCCAATAAGTTCATTTGTGTCATTGGATTAACATTTAGGTCATTTTCGTCCTCCCTACGCTTATTCTTGTGCAATTAGGGCTTTGAACAAATCTTGTGCATCTAAAAAGATCATTTGTGTCTTTGAATTGACATTTAGGTCATTTTCGTCCTCTCTAGGGTTATTTAAGTGCAATTTGGGTTTTTAACCAATCTTGTGCATCCAATAAGTTCATTTGTATCATTGGATTAACATCTAGGTAATTTTCGTCCTCACTAGGCTTATTCTTGTCCAATTAGGGTTTTTAACCAATCTTGTGCATCCAATAAGTTCATTTGTGTCATTGGATTAACATTTAGGTCATTTTCGTCCTCTCTAGGGTATTTTATGTGCAATTAGGGTTTTTAATCTATCTTGTGCATCCAAAAAGTTCATTTGTGTCTTTGAATTGACATTTAGGTCATTTTCGTCCTCTCTAGGGTTATTTATGTGCCATTAGGGTTTTTAACCATTCTTGTGCATCTAATAAGTTCATTTGGGTCATTGGATTAACATTTAGGTCATTTTCGTCCTCCCTAAGCTTATTCTTGTCTAATTAGGGGTTTTAACCAATCTTGTGCATCCAATAACTTCATTTGTGTCATTGGATTAACATTTAGGTCATTTTCGTCCTACCTAGGCTTATTCTTGTGCAATTAGGGTTTTTAACCAATCTTGTGCATCCAATAAGTTCACTTGTGTCATTGGATTAACATTTATGTCATTTTCGTCCTCCCTAGGGTTATTTAGTGGCAATTAGGGTTTTTAACCAATCTTGTGCATCCAATAAGTTCATTTGTGTCATTGGATTAACATTTAGGTCATTTTCGTCCTCCCTAGGCTTATTCTTGTCTAATTACGGTTTTTAACCATTCTTGTTCAACCAATAAGTTCATTTCTGTCATTGGATTAACATTTAAGTCATTTTCGTCCTCCCTAGGCTTATTCTTGCCTAATTAGGGTTTTTAACCAGTCTTGTGCATCCAATAAGTTCATTTGTGTCATTGGATTAACATTTAGGTCATTTTCGTCCAACCTAGGCTTATTCTTGTGCAATTAGGGTTTTTAACCAATCTTGTGCATCCAATAAGTTCATTTGTGTCATTGGATTAACATTTAGGTCATTCTCGTCCTCACTAGGCTTATTCTTGTCCAATTAGGGTTTTTAACCAATCTTGTGCATCCAATAAGTTCATTTGTGTCATTGGATTAACGTTTAGGTCATTTTCGTCCTCTCTAGGGTATTTTATGTGCAATTAGGGTATTTAACCAATCTTGTGCATCCAAAAAGTTCATTTGTGTCTTTGAATTGACATTTAGGTCATTTTCGTCCTCTCTAGGGTTATTTATGTGCAATTAGGGTTTTTAACCATTCTTGTTCATCCAATAAGTTCATTTGTGTCATTGGATTAACATTTAGGTCATTTTCGTCCTCTCTAGGGTTATTTATGTGCAATTAGGGTTTTTAACCAATCTTGTGCATCCAATAAGTTCATTTGTGTCATTGGATTAACATTTAGGTCATTTTCGTCCTCCCTACGCTTATTCTTGTGCAATTAGGGCTTTTAACAAATCTTGTGCATCTAAAAAGATCATTTGTGTCTTTGAATTGACATTTAGGTCATTTTCGTCCTCTCTAGGGTTATTTAAGTGCAATTTGGGTTTTTAACCAATCTTGTGCATCCAATAAGTTCATTTGTGTCATTGGATTAACATCTAGGTAATTTTCGTCCTCACTAGGCTTATTCTTGTCCAATTAGGGTTTTTAACCAATCTTATGCATCCAATAAGTTCATTTGTGTCATTGGATTAACATTTAGGTCATTTTCGTCCAACCTAGGCTTATTCTTGTGCAATTAGGGTTTTTAACCAATCTTGTGCATCCAATAAGTTCATTTGTGTCATTGGATTAACATTTAGGTCATTTTCGTCCTCCCTACGCTTATTCTTGTGCAATTAGGGCTTTGAACAAATCTTGTGCATCTAAAAAGATCATTTGTGTCTTTGAATTGACATTTAGGTCATTTTCGTCCTCTCTAGGGTTATTTAAGTGCAATTTGGGTTTTTAACCAATCTTGTGCATCCAATAAGTTCATTTGTGTCATTGGATTAACATCTAGGTAATTTTCGTCCTCACTAGGCTTATTCTTGTCCAATTAGGGTTTTTAACCAATCTTATGCATCCAATAAGTTCATTTGTGTCATTGGATTAACATTTAGGTCATTTTCGTCCTCTCTAGGGTTATTTATGTGCAATTAGGGTTTTTAACCAATCTTGTGCATCCAATAAGTTCATTTGTGTCATTGGATTAACATTTAGGTCATTTTCGTCCTCCCTACGCTTATTCTTGTGCAATTAGGGCTTTGAACAAATCTTGTGCATCTAAAAAGATCATTTGTGTCTTTGAATTGACATTTAGGTCATTTTCGTCCTCTCTAGGGTTATTTAAGTGCAATTTGGGTTTTTAACCAATCTTGTGCATCCAATAAGTTCATTTGTGTCATTGGATTAACATCTAGGTCATTTTCGTCCTACCTAGGCTTATTCTTGTGCAATTAGGGTTTTTAACCAATCTTGTGCATCCAATAAGTTCACTTGTGTCATTGGATTAACATTTATGTCATTTTCGTCCTCCCTAGGGTTATTTAGTGGCTATTAGGGTTTTTAACCAATCTTGTGCATCCAATAAGTTCATTTGTGTCATTGGATTAACATTTAGGTCATTTTCGTCCTCCCTAGGCTTATTCTTGTCTAATTACGGTTTTTAACCATTCTTGTTCAACCAATAAGTTCATTTCTGTCATTGGATTAACATTTAAGTCATTTTCGTCCTCCCTAGGCTTATTCTTGCCTAATTAGGGTTTTTAACCAGTCTTGTGCATCCAATAAGTTCATTTGTGTCATTGGATTAACATTTAGGTCATTTTCGTCCAACCTAGGCTTATTCTTGTGCAATTAGGGTTTTTAACCAATCTTGTGCATCCAATAAGTTCATTTGTGTCATTGGATTAACATTTAGGTCATTCTCGTCCTCACTAGGCTTATTCTTGTCCAATTAGGGTTTTTAACCAATCTTATGCATCCAATAAGTTCATTTGTGTCATTGGATTAACATTTAGGTCATTTTCGTCTTCTCTAGGGTATTTTATGTGCAATTAGGGTATTTAACCAATCTTGTGCATCCAAAAAGTTCATTTGTGTCTTTGAATTGACATTTAGGTCATTTTCATCCTCTCTAGGGTTATTTATGTGCAATTAGGGTTTTAAACCATTCTTGTTCATCCAATAGGTTCATTTGTGTCATTGGATTAACATTTAGGTCATTTTCGTCCTCCCTAGGCTTATTCTTGTGCAATTAGGGTTTTTAACCAATCTTGTGCATCCAATAAGTTCATTTGTGCCATTGGATTAACATTTAGGTCATTTTCGTCCTCCCTAGGGTTATTTAGTGGCAATTAGGGTTTTTAACCAATCTTGTGCATCCAATAAGTTCATTTGTGTCATTGGATTAACATTTAGGTCATTTTCGTCCTCCCTAGGCTTATTCTTGTCCAATTAGGGTTTTTAACCAATCTTGTGCATCTAAAAAGTTCATTTGTGTCTTTGGATTTACATTTACGTCATTTTCGTCCGCTCTAGGGTTATTTATGTGCAATTAGGGTTTTCAACCAATCTTGTGCCTCCAATGAGTTCATGTGTGTCATTGGATTAACATTTAGGTCATTTTCGTCCTCCCTAGGCTTATCCTTGTGCAATTAGGGTTTTTAACCAATCTTGTGCATTCAAAAAGTTCATTTGTGTCATTGGATTAACATTTAGGTCATTTTCGTCCTCCCTAGGCTTATTCTTGTCTAATTACGGTTTTTAACCATTCTTGTTCAACCAATAAGTTCATTTGTGTCATTGGATTAACATTTAGGTCATTTTCGTCCTCCCTAGGCTTATTCTTGCCTAATTAGGGTTTTTAACCAATCTTGTGCATCCAATAAGTTCATTTGTTTCCCTGGATTAACATTTAGGTCATTTTCGTCCTACCTAGGCTTATTCTTGTGCAATTAGGGTTTTTAACCAATCTTGTGCATCCAATAAGTTAATTTGTGTCATTGGATTAACATTTTGGTCATTTTCGTCCTCCCTAGGCTTATTTATGTGCAATTAGGGTTTTTAACCAATTTTGTGCATCCAATAAGTTCATTTGTGTCGTTGGATTAATATTTAGGTCATTTTCGTCCTCCCTAGGGTTTTTTATGGGCAATTAGAGTTTTTTTACCAATCTTGTGCATCCAATAAGTTCATTTGTGTCATTGGATTAACATTTAGGTCATTTTCGTCCTCTCTAGGGTATTTTATGTGCAATTAGGGTTTTTAACCAATCTTGTGCATCCAAAAAGTTCATTTGTGTCATTGGATTAACATTTAGGTCATTTTCGTCCTCCCTAGGCTTATCCTTGTGCAATTAGGGTTTTTAACCAATCTTGTGCATCCAAAAAGTTCATTTGTGTCTTTGAATTGACATTTAGGTCATTTTCGTCCTCCCTAGGCTTATTCTTGTCTAATTAGGGTTTTTAACCAATCTTGTGCATCCAATAACTTCATTTGTGTCATTGGATTAACATTTAGGTCATTTTCGTCCTCCCTAGGCTTATTCTTGTGCAATTAGGGTTTTTAACCAATCTTGTGCATCCAATAAGTTCACTTGTGTCATTGGATTAACATTTAGGTCATTTTCGTCCTCCCTAGGGTTATTTAGTGGCAATTAGGGGTTTTAACCAATCTTGTGCATCCAATAAGTTCATTTGTGTCATTGGATTAACAATTAGGTCATTTTCATCTTCCCTAGGCTTATTCTTGTCCAATTAGGGTTTTTAACCAATCTTGTGCATCTAATAAGTTCATTTGTGTCATTGGATTAACATTTAGGTCATTTTCGTCCTCTCTAGGGTTATTTATGTGCAATTAGGGTTATTAACCAATCTTGTGCATCCAATAAGTTCATTTGTGTCATTGGATTAACATTTAGGTCATTTTCGTCCTCCCTAGGCTTATTCTTTTCCAACTAGGGTTTTTAACCAATCTTGTGCGTCAAATAAGTTCATTTGTGTCATTGGATTAACATTTATGTCATTTTCGTCCTCCCTAGGCTTATTCTTGTGCAATTAGGGTTTTTAACCAATCTTGTGCATCCAATAAGTTCATTTGTGTCACTGGATTAACATTTTGGTCATTTTCGTCCTCCCTAGGCTTATTTATGTGCAATTAGGGTTTTTAGCCAATCTTGTGCATCCAATAAGTTCATTTGTGTCATTGGATTAACATTTAGGTCATTTTCGTCCTCCCTAGAGTTATTCTTGTCCAATTAGGGTTTTTTTAACCAATCTTGTGCATCCAATAAGTTCATTTGTGTCATAGGATTAACATTTTGGTCATTTTCGTCCTCCCTAGGCTTATTTATGTGCAATTAGGGTTTTTGACCAATCTTGGGCATCCAATAAGTTCATTTGTGTCATTGGATTAACATTTAGGTCATTTTCGTCCTCTCTAGGGTTATTTATGTGCAATTAGGGTTTTTAAGCAATCTTGTACATCCAATAGGTGTATTTATGTCATTGGATGAACTTTTACGTCATTTTCGTCCTCCCTAGGCTTATTCTTGTGCAATTAGGGTTTTTAACCAATCTTGTGCATCCAAAAAGCTCATTTGTGTCTTTGAATGACATTTAGGTCATTTTCGTCCTTTCTAGGGTTATTTATGTGCAATAAGGGTTTTTAACCAATCTTGTGCTTCCAAAAAGTTCATTTGTGACTTTGAATAGACATTTAGATCATTTTCGTCCTCTCTAGGGTTATTTATGTGCAATTAGGGTTTTTACCCAAACTTGTGCATCCAATAAGTTCATTTGTATCATTGGATGAACATTTAGGTCCCTAGGCTTATTCTTGTGTAATTAGGGTTTTTAACCAATCTTGTGCATCCAATAAGTTCATTTGTGTCATTGGATTAACATTTAGGTCATTTTCGTCCTCCCTAGGCTTATTCTTGTCCAATTAGGGTTTTTAACCAATCTTCTGCATCTAATAAGTTTCTTTGTGTCATTGGATTAACATTTTGGTCATTTTCATCCTCCCTAAGCTTTTTTATGTGCAATTAGGGTTTTTAACCAATCTTGTGCATCCAATAAGTTCATTTGTGTCATTGAATTAACATTTAGGTCATTTTCTTCCTCCCTAGGCTTATTCTTGTCCAACTAGGGTTTTTAACCAATCTTGTGCATCCAAAAAGTTCATTTGTGTCTTTGGATTTACATTTTGGTCATTTTCGTCCGCTCTAGGGTTATTTATGTGCAATTAGGGTTTTAACCAATCTTATGCATCCAATGAATTCATGTGTGTCATTGGATTAACATTTAGGTCATTTTCGTCCTCACTAGGCTTATCCTTGTGCAATTAGGGTTTTTATCCAATCTTGTGCATCCAAAAAGTTCATTTGTGTCATTGGATTAACATTTAGGTAATTTTCGTCCTCCCTAGGGTTATTTATGGGCAATTAGGGTTTTTAACCAATCTTGTGCATCCAAAAAGTTCATTTGTGTCTTTGAATTGACATTTAGGTCATTTTCGTCCTCTCTAGGGTTATTTATGTGCAATTAGGGTTTTTAACCATTCTTGTTCATCCAATAAGTTCATTTGTGTCATTGGATTAACATTTAGGTCATTTTCGTCCTCTCTAGGGTTA
>JBBPBR010000008.1:19934614-19990469 GCA_037974775.1 Cicer pinnatifidum | reverse complement strand
CAATTAGGGTTTTTAACCAATCTTGTGCATCCAATAAGTTCATTTGTGTCATTGGAATAACATTTAGGTCATTTTCGTCCTCCCTAGGCTTATTCTTGTCCAACTAGGGTTTTTAACCAATCTTGTGCGTCCAATAAGTTCATTTGTGTCATTGGATTAACATTTAGGTCATTTTCGTCCTCACTAGGCTTATTCTTGTGCAATTAGGGTTTTTAACCAATCTTGTGCATCCAATAAGTTCATTTGTGTCATTGGATTAACATTTTGGTCATTTTCGTCCTCCCTAGGCTTATTTATGTGCAATTAGGGTTTTTGACCAATCTTGTGCATCCAATTAGTTCATTTGTGTCATTGGATTAACATTTAGGTCATTTTCGTCCTCTCTAGGGTTATTTATGTGCAATTAGGGTTTTTAAGCAATCTTGTACATCCAATAGGTGTATTTATGTCATTGGATGAACTTTTACGTCATTTTCGTCCTCCCTAGGCTTATTCTTGTGCAATTAGGGTTTTTAACCAATCTTGTGCATCCAAAAAGCTCATTTGTGTCTTTGAATGACATTTAGGTCATTTTCGTCCTTTCTAGGGTTATTTATGTGCATTAAGGGTTTTTAACCAATCTTGTGCTTCCAAAAAGTTCATTTGTGACTTTGAATAGACATTTAGATCATTTTCGTCCTCTCTAGGGTTATTTATGTGCAATTAGGGTTTTTACCCAAACTTGTGCATCCAATAAGTTCATTTGTATCATTGGATGAACATTTAGGTCATTTTCGTCCTCCCTAGGCTTATTCTTGTGTAATTAGGGTTTTTAACCAATCTTGTGCATCCAATAAGTTCATTTGTGTCATTGGATTAACATTTAGGTCATTTTCGTCCTCCCTAGGCTTATTCTTGTCCAATTAGGGTTTTTAACCAATCTTCTGCATCTAATAAGTTTCTTTGTGTCATTGGATTAACATTTTGGTCATTTTCATCCTCCCTAAGCTTTTTTATGTGCAATTAGGGTTTTTAACCAATCTTGTGCATCCAATAAGTTCATTTGTGTCATTGAATTAACATTTAGGTCATTTTCTTCCTCCCTAGGCTTATTCTTGTCCAACTAGGGTTTTTAACCAATCTTGTGCATCCAAAAAGTTCATTTGTGTCTTTGGATTTACATTTTGGTCATTTTCGTCCGCTCTAGGGTTATTTATGTGCAATTAGGGTTTTAACCAATCTTATGCATCCAATGAATTCATGTGTGTCATTGGATTAACATTTAGGTCATTTTCGTCCTCCCTAGGCTTATCCTTGTGCAATTAGGGTTTTTATCCAATCTTGTGCATCCAAAAAGTTCATTTGTGTCATTGGATTAACATTTAGGTCATTTTCGTCCTCCCTAGGGTTATTTATGGGCAATTAGGGTTTTTAACCAATCTTGTGCATCCAAAAAGTTCATTTGTGTCTTTGAATTGACATTTAGGTCATTTTCGTCCTCTCTAGGGTTATTTATGTGCAATTAGGGTTTTTAACCATTCTTGTTCATCCAATAAGTTCATTTGTGTCATTGGATTAACATTTAGGTCATTTTCGTCCTCTCTAGGGTTATTTATGTGCAATTAGGGTTTTTAACCAATCTTGTGCATCCAATAAGTTCATTTGTGTCATTGGATTAACATTTAGGTCATTTTCGTCCTCTCTAGGGTTATTTATGTGCAATTAGGGTTTTAACCAATCTTATGCATCCAATGAATTCATGTGTGTCATTGGATTAACATTTAGGTCATTTTCGTCCTCCCTAGGCTTATCCTTGTGCAATTAGGGTTTTTAACCAATCTTGTGCATCCAAAAAGTTCATTTGTGTCATTGGATTAACATTTAGGTCATTTTCGTCCTCCCTAGGGTTATTTATGGGCAATTAGGGTTTTTAACCAATCTTGTGCATCCAATAAGTTCATTTGTGTCATTGGATTAAAAATTAGGTCATTTTCGTCCTCCTTAGGCTTATTCTTGTCCAATTAGGGTTTTTAACCATTCTTGTGCATCCAATAAGTTCATTTGTGTCATTGGATTAACATTTAGGTCATTTTCGTCCTCTCTAGGGTTATTTATGTGCAATTAGGGTTTTTAACCAATCTTGTGCATCCAATAAGTTCATTTGTGTCATTGGATTAACATTTAGGTCATTTTCGTCCTCGCTAGGCTTATTCTTGTGCAATTAGGGCTTTTAACCAATCTTGTGCATCAAAAAAGTTCATTTGTGTCTTTGAATTGACATTTAGGTCATTTTCGTCCTCTCTAGGGTTATTTATGTGCAATTAGGGTTTTTAACCAATCTTGTGCATCCAATAAGTTCATTTGTGTCATTGGATTAACATTTAGGTCATTTTCGTCCTCTCTAGGGTTATTTATGTGCAATTAGGGTTTTTAACCAATCTTGTGCATCCAATAAGTTCATTTGTGTCATTGGATTAACATTTAGGTCATTTTCGTCCTCCCTAGGCTTATTCTTTTCCAATTAGGGTTTTTAACCAATCTTGTGCATCCAATAAGTTCATTTGTGTCATTGGATTAACATTTAGGTCATTTTCGTCCTCCCTAGGCATATTCTTGTCCAATTAGGGTTTTTAACCAATCATGTGCTTCCAATAGGTGTGTTTGTGTCATTGGATGATCAGTTAGGTCATTTTCGTCCTCCCTAGGCTTATTCTTGTCCAATTAGGGTTTTTAACCAATCTTGTGCATCCAATAGGTGTGTTTGTGTCATTGGATTAACATTTAGGTCATTTTCGTCCTCCCTAGGCTTATTCTTGTCCAATTAGGGTTTTTAACCAATCTTGTGCATCCAATAAGTTTAATTGTGTCATTGAATTAATATTTAGGTCATTTTCGTCCTCCCAAGGTATATTGTTGTCCAATTAGGGTTTTTAACCAATCTTGTGCATCCAATAGGTGTGTTTGTGTCATTGGATGATCAATTAGGTCATTTTCGTCCTCCCTAGGCTTATTCTTGTCCAATTAGGGTTTTTAACCAATCTTGTGCATCCAATAGGTGTGTTTGTGTCATTGGATGATCAATTAGGTCATTTTCGTCCTCCTTAGGCTTATTCTTGTCCAATTAGGGTTTTTAACCAATCTTGTGCATCCAATAGGTGTGTTTGTGGCATTGGATGATCAATTAGGTTATTTTCGTCCTCCCTAGGCTTATTCTTGTCCAATTATGGTTTTTAACTAATCTTGTGCATCCAATAGGTGGGTTTGTGTCATTGGATGATCAATTAGGTCATTTTCGTCCTCCCTAGGCTTATTCTTGTCCAATTAGGGTTTTTAACCAATCTTGTGCATCCAATAGGTGTGTTTGTGTCATTGGATGATCAATTAGGTCATTTTCGTCCTCCCTAGGCTTATTCTTGTCCAATTAGGGTTTTTAACCAATCTTGTGCATCCAATAAGTTCATTTGTGTCATTGGATTAACATTTAGGTCATTTTCGTCCTCCCTAGGCATATTCTTGTCCAATTAGGGTTTTTAACCAATCTTGTGCATCCAATAGGTGTGTTTGAGTTATTGGATGATCAATTAGGTCATTTTCGTCCTCCCTAGGCATATTCTTGTCCAATTAGGGTTTTTAACCAATCTTGTGCATCCAATAGGTGTGTTTGTGTCATTGGATGATCAATTAGGTCATTTTCGTCCTCCCTAGGCTTATTCTTGTCCAATTAAGCTTTTTAACCAATCTTGTGCATCCAATAGGTGTGTTTGTGTCATTGGATGATCAATTAGGTCATTTTCGTCCTCCCTAGGCTTATTCTTGTCCAATTAGGGTTTTTAACCAATCTTGTGCATCCAATAACTTTGTTTGTGTCTTTGAATTAATATTTAGGTCATTTTCGTCCTCCCTAGGCATATTCTTGTCCAATTAGGGTTTTTAACCAATCTTGTGCATCCAATAGGTGTGTTTGTGTCATTGGATGATCAATTAGGTCATTTTCGTCCTCCCTAGGCTTATTCTTGTCCAATTAGGGTTTTTAACCAATCTTGTGCATCCAATAACTTTGTTTGTGTCATTGAATTAATATTTGGGTCATTTTCGTCCTCCCTAGGCATATTCTTGTCCAATTAGGGTTTTTAACCAATCTTGTGCATCCAATAGGTGTGTTTGTGTCATTGGATGATCAATTAGGTCATTTTCGTCCTCCCTAGGCTTATTCTTGTCCAATTAGGGTTTTTAACCAATCTTGTGCATCCAATAAGTTAAGTTGTGTCATTGGATTAACATTTAGGTCATTTTCGTCCTCCCTAGGCTGATTCTTGTCCAATTAGGGGTTTTAACCAATCTTGTGCATCCAATAGGTATGTTTGTGTCATTGGATGATCAATTAGGTCATTTTCGTCCTGCATAGGCTTATTCTTGTCCAATTAGGGTTTTTAACCAATCTTGTGCATCCAATAAGTTGAGTTGTGTCATTGGATTAACATTTAGGTCATTTTCGTCCTCCCTAGGCTTATTCTTGTCCAATTAGGGTTTTTAACCAATCTTGTGCATCCAATAAGTTCATTTGTGTCATTGGATTAACATTTAGGTCATTTTCGTCCTCCCTAGGGTTATTTATGAGCAATTAGGGTTTTTAACCAATCTTGTGCATCCAATAAGTTCATTTGTGTCATTGGATTAACATTTAGGTCATTTTCGTCCTCCCTAGGCTTATTCTTGTGCAATTAGGGTTTTTAACCAATCTTGTGCATCCAATAAGTTTATTTGTGTCATTGGATTAACATTTAGGTCATTTTCGTCCTCCCTAGGGTTTTTTATTGGAAATTATGGTTTTTAACCATTCATGTGCATCCAATTAGTTCATTTGTGTCATTGGATTAACATTTATGTCATTTTCGTCCTCCCTAGGCTTATTCTTGTGCAATTAGGGTTTTTAACCAATCTTGTGCATCCAATAAGTTCATTTGTGTCATTGGATTAACATTTTGGTCATTTTCGTCCTCCCTAGGCTTATTTATGTGCAATTAGGGTTTCTAACCAAATTTGTGCATCCAATAAGTTCATTTGTGTCATTGGATTAACATTTAGGTCATTTTCGTCCTCCCTAGGGTTATTTATGGGCAACTAGGGTTTCTAACCAATCTTGTGCATCCAATAAGTTCATTTGTGTCATTGGATTAACATTTAGGTCATTTTCGTCCTCCGTAGGGTTATTTATGGGAAATTAGGGTTTTTAACCAATCTTGTGCATCCAATAAGTTCATTTGTGTCATTGGATTAACATTTATGTCATTTTCGTCCTCCCTAGGCTTATTCTTGTGCAATTAGGGTTTTTAACCAATCTTGTGCATCCAATAAGTTCATTTGTGTCATTGGATTAACATTTTGGTCATTTTCGTCCTCCCTAGGCTTATTTATGTGCAATTAGGGTTTTTAACCAATCTAGTGCATCCAATAAGTTTATTTGTGTCATTGGATTAACATTTAGGTCATTTTCGTCCTCCCTAGGGTTATTTATGGGCAATTAGGGTTTTTAACCAATCTTGTGCATCCAATAAGTTCATTTGTGTCATTGGATTAACATTTAGGTCATTTTCGTCCTCTCTAGGGTATTTTATGTGCAATTAGGGTTTTTAACCAATCTTGTGCATCCAATAAGTTCATTTGTGTCATTGGATTAACATTTAGGTCATTTTCGTCCTCCTTAGGCTTATTCTTGTGCAATTAGGGTTTTTAACCAATCTTGTGCATCCAATAAATTCCTTTGTGTCATTGGATTAACATTTTGGTCATTTTAGTCCTCCCTAGGCTTATTTATGTGCAATTAGGGTTTTTAACCAATCTTGTGCATCCAATAAGTTCATTTGTGTCATTGGATTAACATTTAGGTCATTTTCGTCCTTCCTAGGCTTATTCTTGTCCAATAAGGGTTTTTAACCAAACTTGTGCATCCAATAAGTTCATTTGTGTCATTGGATTAACATTTAGGTCATTTTCGTCCTCTCTAGGGTTATTTATGTGCAATTAGGGTTTTTAACCAATCTTGTGCATCCAATAAGTTCATTTGTGTCATTGGATTAACATTTAGGTCATTTTCGTCCTCGCTAGGCTTATTCTTGTGCAATTAGGGCTTTTAACCAATCTTGTGCATCAAAAAAGTTCATTTGTGTCTTTGAATTGACATTTAGGTCATTTTCGTCCTCTCTAGGGTTATTTATGTGCAATTAGGGTTTTTAACCAATCTTGTGCATCCAATAAGTTCATTTGGGTCATTGGATTAACATTTAGGTCATTTTCGTCCTTCCTAGGCTTATTCTTGTCCAATTAGGGTTTTTAACCAATCTTGTGCATCCAATACGTTCATTTGTGTCATTGGATTAATATTTAGGTCATTTTCGTCCTCCCTAGGCTTATTCTTGTGCAATTAGGGTTTTTAACCAATCTTGTGCATCCAATAAGTTCATTTGTGTCATTGGATTAACATTTTGGTCATTTTCGTCCTCCCTAGGCTTATTTATGTGCAATTAGGGTTTTTGATCAATCTTGGGCATCCAATAAATTCATTTGTGTCATTGGATTAACATTTAGGTCATTTTCGTCCTCTCTAGGGTTATTCTTGTGCAATTAGGGTTTTTAACCAATCTTGTGCATCCAATAAGTTCATTTGTGTCATTGGATTAACATTTAGGTCATTTTCGTCCTCCCTAGGCTTATTCTTGTCCAACTAGGGTTTTTAACCAATATAGTGCGTCCAATAAGTTCATTTGTGTCATTGGATTAACATTTAGGTCATTTTCGTCCTCCCTAATCTTATTCTTGTCCAATTAGGGTTTTTAACCAATCTTGTGCATCCAATAAGTTCATTTGTGTCATTGGATTAACATTTAGGACATTTTCGTCCTTCCTAGGCTTATTCTTGTCCAATTAGGGTTTTTAACCAATCTTGTGCATCCAATACGTTCATTTGTGTCATTGGATTAATATTTAGATCATTTTCGTCCTCCCTAGGCTTATTCTTGTGCAATTAGGGTTTTTAACCAATCTTGTGCATCCAATAAGTTCATTTGTGTCATTGGAATAACATTTAGGTCATTTTCGTCCTCCCTAGGCTTATTCTTGTCCAACTAGGGTTTTTAACCAATCTTGTGCGTCCAATAAGTTCATTTGTGTCATTGGATTAACATTTAGGTCATTTTCGTCCTCACTAGGCTTATTCTTGTGCAATTAGGGTTTTTAACCAATCTTGTGCATCCAATAAGTTCATTTGTGTCATTGGATTAACATTTAGGTCATTTTCGTCCTCCCTAGGGTTATTGTTGTCCAATTAGGGTTTTTAACAAATCTTGTGCATCCAATAAGTTCATTTGTGTCATAGGATTAACATTTTGGTCATTTTCGTCCTCTCTAGGCTTATTTATGTGCAATTAGGGTTTTTGATCAATCTTGGGCATCCAATAAGTTCATTTGTGTCATTGGATTAACATTTAGGTCATTTTCGTCCTCTCTAGGGTTATTTATGTGCAATTAGGGGTTTTAAGCAATCTTGTGCATCCAATACGTGTATTTATGTCATTGGATGAACTTTTACGTCATTTTCGTCCTCCCCAGGCTTATTCTTGTGCAATTAGGGTTTTTAACCAATGTTGTGCATCCAAAAAGTTCATTTGTGTCATTGGATTCACAGTTAGGTCATTTTCGTCCTCCCTAGGCTAATTCTTGTCCAATTAGGGACTTTAACCAATCTTGTGCATCCAATAAGTTCATTTGTGTCATTGGATGAACATTTAGGTCATTTTCGTCCTCCCTAGGCTTATTCTTGTGTAATTAGGGTCTTTAACCAATCTTGTGCATCCAATAAGTTCATTTGTGTCATTGGATTAACATTTTGGTCATTTTCGTCCTCCCTAGGCTTATTCTTGTCCAATTAGGGTTTTTAACCAATCTTGTGCATCCAATAAGTTCCTTTGTGTCATTGGATTAACATTTTGGTCATTTTCGTCCTCCCTAGGCTTTTTCATGTGCAATTAGGGTTTTGAACCAATCTTGTGCATCCAATAAGTTCATTTGTGTCATTGGATTAACATTTTGGTCATTTTCGTCCTCCCTAGGGTTATTCTTGTCCAATTAGGGTTTTTAACCATTCTTGTGCATCCAATAAGTTCATTTATGTCATTGGATTAACATTTTGATCATTTTCGTCCTCCCTAGGCTTATTCTTGTCCAATTAGGGTTTTTAACCAATCTTGTGCATCCAATAAGTTCCTTTGTGTCATTGGATTAACATTTTGGTCATTTTCGTCCTCCCTAGGCTTATACTTGTGTAATTAGGGTCTTTAACCAATCTTGTGCATCCAATAAGTTCATTTGTGTCATTGGATTAACATTTTGGTCATTTTGGTCCTCCCTAGGGTTTTTCATGTCCAATTAGGGTTTTTAACCAATCTTGTGCATCCAAAAAGTTCATTTGTGTCTTTGGATTTACATTTAGGTCATTTTCGTCCGCTCTAGGGTTATTTATGTGCAATTAGGGTTTTTAACCGATCTTGTGCATCCAATGAGTTCATTTGTGTCATTGGATTAACAAGTAGTTCATTTTCGACCTCCCTAGGCTTATTCTTGTCCAATTAGGGTTTTTAACCAATCTTGTGCATCCAATAAGTTCATTTGTGTCATTGGATTAACATTTTTGTAATTTTCGTCCTCTCTAGGGTTTTTTATGTGCAATTAGGGTTTTTAACCAATCTTGTGCATCCAATAAGTTCATTTGTGTCATTGGATTAACATTTAGGTCATTTTCGTCCTCCCTAGGCTTATTCTTGTGCAATTAGGGCTTTTAACCAATCTTGTGCATCCAAAAAATTCATTTGTGTCTTTGAATTGTCATTTAGGTCATTTTCGTCCTCTCTAGGGTTTTTTATGTGCAATTAGGGTTTTTAACCAAGCTTGTGCATTCAATAAGTTCATTTGTGTCATGGGATTAACATTTAGGTCATTTTCGTCCTTCCTAGGCTTATTCTTGTCCAATTAGGGTTTTTAACCAATCTTGTGCATCCAATAAGTTCATTTGTGTCATTGGATTAACATTTTGGTCATTTTCGTCCTCCCTAGGCTTATTCTTGTGCAATTAGGGTTTTTAACCAATCTTGTTCATCCATAAAGCTCATTTGTGTCTTTGAGTTGACATTTAGGTCATTTTCGTCCTCTCTAGGGTTATTTATGTGCAATTATGGTTTTTTACCAATCTTGTTCATCCAATAAGCTTATTTGTATTTTCGTCCTCCCTAGGCTTATTCTTGTCCAACTAGGGTTTTTAACCAATCTTGTGCGTCCTATAAGTTCATTTGTGTAATTTGATTAACATTTAGGTGATTTTCGTCCTCCCTAGGCTTATTCTTGTGCAATTAGGGTTTTTAACCAATCTTGTGCATCCAAAAAGCTCATTTGTGTCTTTGAATTGACATTTAGGTCATTTTCGTCCTCTCTAGGGTTATTTATGTGCAATTAGGGTTTTTAACCAATCTTGTGCATCCAATAAGTTCATTTGTGTCATTGGATTAACATTTAGGTCAATTTCGTCCTCCCTAGGCTTATTCTTGTCCAACTAGGGTTTTTAACCAATCTTGTGCGTCCAATAAGTTCATTTGTGTCATTGGAATAACATTTAGGTCATTTTCGTCCTCCCTAGGCTTATTCTTGTGCAATTAGGGGTTTTTAACCAATCTTGTGCATCCAATAAGTTCATTTGTGTCACTGGATTAACATTTTGGTCATTTTCGTCCTCCCTAGGCTTATTTATGTGCAATTAGGGTTTTTAGCCAATCTTGTGCATCCAATAAGTTCATTTGTGTCATTGGATTAACATTTAGGTCATTTTCGTCCTCCCTAGGGTTATTGTTGTCCAATTAGGGTTTTTAACCAATCTTGTGCATCCAATAAGTTCATTTGTGTCATAGGATTAACATTTTGGTCATTTTCGTCCTCTCTAGGCTTATTTATGTGCAATTAGGGTTTTTGACCAATCTTGGGCATCCAATAAGTTCATTTGTGTCATTGGATTAACATTTAGGTCATTTTCATCCTCTCTAGGGTTATTTATGTGCAATTAGGGTTTTTAAGCAATCTTGTGCATCCAATAGGTGTATTTATGTCATTGGGTGAAATTTTACGTCATTTTCGTCCTCCCTAGGCTTATTCTTGTGCAATTAGGGTTTTTAACCAATCTTGTGCATCCAAAAAGCTCATTTGTGTCTTTGAATTGACATTTAGGTCATTTTGGTCCTCTCTAGGGTTATTTATGTGCAATTAGGGTTTTTACCCAAACTTGTGCATCCAAAAAGTTCATTTGTGTCATTGGATTAACAGTTAGGTCATTTTCGTCCTCCCTAGGCTTATTCTTGTCCAATTAGGGACTTTAACCCATCTTGTGCATCCAATATGTTCATTTGTGTCATTGGATGAACATTTAGGTCATTTTCGTCCTTCCTAGGCTTATTCTTGTGTAATTAGGGTCTTTAACCAATCTTGTGCATCCAATAAGTTCATTTGTGTCATTGGATTAACATTTTGGTCATTTTCTTCCTCCCTAGGCTTATTCTTGTCCAATTAGGGTTTTTAACCAATCTTGTGCATCCAATAAGTTCCTTTGTGTCATTGGATTAACATTTTGGTCATTTTCGTCCTCCCTAGGCTTTTTCATGTGCAATTAGGGTTTTTACCCAATCTTGTGCATCCAATAAGTTCATTTGTGTCATTGGATTAACATTTTGGTCATTTTCGTCCTCCCTAGGGTTATTCTTGTCCAATTAGGGTTTTTAACCATTCTTGTGCATCCAATAAGTTCATTTATGTCATTGGATTAACATTTTGATCATTTTCGTACTCCGTAGGCTTATTCTTGTCCAATTAGGGTTTTTAACCAATCTTGTGCATCCAATAAGTTCCTTTGTGTCATTGGATTAACATTTTGGTCATTTTCGTCCTCCCTAGGCTTATACTTGTGTAATTAGGGTCTTTAACAGATCTTTTGCATCCATTAAGTTCATTTGTGTCATTGGATTAACATTTTGGTCATTTTCGTCCTCCCTAGGCTTTTTCATGTCTAATTAGGATTTTTAACCAATCTTGTGCATCCAAAAAGTTCATTTGAGTCTTTGGATTTACATTTAGGTCATTTTCGTCCGCTCTAGGGTTATTTATGTGCAATTAGGGTTTTTAACCGATCTTGTGCATCGAATGAGTTCATTAGTGTCATTGGATTAAGAATTAGGTCATTTTCGATCTCCCTAGGCTTATTCTTGTCCAATTAGGGTTTTTAACCAATCTTGTGCATCCAATAAGTTCATTTGTGTCATTGGATTAACATTTTTGTAATTTTCGTCCTCTCTAGGGTTATTTATGTGCAATTAGGGTTTTTAACCAATCTTGTGCATCCAATAAGTTCATTTGTGTCATTGCATTAACATTTAGGTCATTTTCGTCCTCCCTAGGCTTATTCTTGTCCAATTAGGGACTTAAACCAGTCTTGTGCATCCAATAAGTTCATTTGTGTCATTGGATTAACATTTTGGTCATTTTCGTCCTCCCTAAGCTTATTCTTGTATAATTAGGGTCTTTAACCAATCTTGTGCATCCAATAAGTTCATTTGTGTCATTGGATTAACATTTTGGTCATTTTCGTCCTCCCTAGGCTTTTTCATGTCCAATTAGGGTTTTTAACCAATCTTGTGCATCCAAAAAGTTCATTTGTGTCATTGGATTTACATTTAGGTCATTTTCGTCCGCTCTAGTGTTATTTATGTGCAATTAGGGTTTTTAACCGATCTTGTGCATCCAATGAGTTCATTTGTGTCATTGGATTAACAAGCACGTCATTTTCGACCTCCCTAGGCTTATTCTTGTCCAATTAGGGTTTTTAACCAATCTTGTGCATCCAATAAGTTCATTTGTGTAATTGGATTAACATTTTTGTAATTTTCGTCCTCTCTAGGGTTACTTATGTGCAATTAGGGTTTTTAACCAATCTTGTGCATCCAATAAGTTCATTTGTGTCATTGGATTAACATTTTGGTCATTTTCGTCCTCCCTAGGCTTATTCTTGTGCAATTAGGGTTTTTAACCATTTTTGTGCATCCAATAAGTTCATTTATGTCATTGGATTAACATTTTGATCATTTTCGTCCTCCCTAGGCTTATTCTGGTCCAATTAGGGTTTTTAACCAATCTTGTGCATCCAATAAGTTCCTTTGTGTCATTGGATTAACATTTTGGTCATTTTCGTCCTCCCTAGGCTTATACTTGTGTAATTAGGGTCTTTCACCAATCTTGTGCATCCAATAAGTTCATTTGTGTCATTGGATTAACATTTTGGTCATTTTCGTCCTCCCTAGGCTTTTTCATGTCTAATTAGGATTTTTAACCAATCTTGTTCATCCAAAAAGTTCATTTGTGTCTTTGGATTTACATTTAGGTCATTTTCGTCCGGTCTAGGGTTATTTATGTGCAATTAAGGTTTTTAACCGATCTTGTGCATCCAATGAGTACATTAGTGTCATTTGATTAACAATTAGATCATTTTCGACCTCCCTAGGCTTATTCTTGTCCAATTAGGGTTTTTAACCAATCTTGTGCATCCAATAAGTTCATTTGTGTCAATGGATTAACATTTTTGTAATTTTCATCCTCTCTAGGGTTATTTATGTGCAATTAGGGTTTTTAACCAATCTTGTGCATCCAATAAGTTCATTTGTGTCATTGGATTAACATTTAGGTCATTTTCGTCCTCCCTAGGCTTATTCTTGTCCAATTAGGGTTTTTAACCAATCTTGTGCATCCAATAAGTTCATTTGTGTCATTGGATTAACATTTTGGTCATTTTCGTCCTCCCTAGGCTTATTCTTGTGCAATTAGGGTTTTTAACCAATCTTGTGCATCCATAAAGCTCATTTGTGTCTTTGAGTTGACATTTAGGTCATTTTCGTCCTCTCTAGGGTTATTTATGTGCTATTAGGGTTTTTACCCAAACTTGTGCATCCAAAAAGTTCATTTTTGTCATTGGATTAACAGTTAGGTCATTTTCGTCCTCCCTAGGCTTATTCTTGTGTAATTAGGGTCTTTAACCAATCTTGTGCATCCAATAAGTTCATTTGTGTCATTGGATTAACATTTTGGTCATTTTCGTCCTCCCTAGGCTTTTTCATGTGCAATTAGGGTTTTTAACCAATCTTGTGCATCCAATAAGTTCATTTGTGTCATTGGATTAACATTTTGGTCATTTTCGTCCTCCCTAGGGTTATTCTTGTCCAATTAGGGTTTTTAACCATTCTTGTGCATCCAATAAGTTCATTATATCATTGGATTAACATTTTGATCATTTTCGTCCTCCCTAGGCTTATTCTTGTCCAATTAGGGTTTTTAACCAATCTTGTGCATCCAATAAGTTCCTTTGTGTCATTGGATTAACATTTTGGTCATTTTCTTCCTCCCTAGGCTTATACTTGTGTAATTAGGGTCTTTAACCAATCTTGTGCATCCAATAAGGTCGTTTGTGTCATTGGATTAACATTTTGGTCATTTTTGTCCTCCCAAGGCTTTTTCATGTCCAATTAGGGTTTTTAACCAATCTTGTGCATCCAAAAAGTTCATTTGTGTCTTTGGATTTACATTTAGGTCATTTTCGTCCGCTCTAGGGTTATTTATGTGCAATTAGGGTTTTTAACCGATCTTGTGCATCCAATGAGTTCATTTGTGTCATTGGATTAACAAGTAGTTCATTTTCGACCTCCCTAGGCTTATTCTTGTCCAATTAGGGTTTTTAACCCATCTTGTGCATCCAATAAGTTCATTTGTGTCATTGGATTAACATTTTTGTAATTTTCGTCCTCTCTAGGGTTTTTTATGTGCAATTAGGGTTTTTAACCAATCTTGTGCATCCAATAAGTTCATTTGTGTCATTGGATTAACATTTAGGTCATTTTCGTCCTCCCTAGGCTTATTCTTCTGCAATTAGGGCTTTTAACCAATCTTGTGCATCCAAAAAATTCATTTGTGTCTTTGAATTGTCATTTAGGTCATTTTCGTCCTCTCTAGGGTTTTTTATGTGCAATTAGGGTTTTTAACCAAGCTTGTGCATCCAATAAGTTCATTTGTGTCATGGGATTAACATTTAGTTCATTTTCGTCCTTCCTAGGCTTATTCTTGTCCAATTAGGGTTTTTAACCAATCTTGTGCATCCATTAAGTTCATTTGTGTCATTGGATTAACATTTTGGTCATTTTCGTCCTCCCTATGCTTATTCTTGTGCAATTAGGGTTTTTAACCAATCTTGTGCATCCATAAAGCTCATTTGTGTCTTTGAGTTGACATTTAGGTCATTTTCGTCCTCTCTAGGGTTATTTATGTGCAATTATGGTTTTTTACCAATCTTGTTCATCCAATAAGCTTATTTGTATTTTCGTCCTCCCTAGGCTTATTCTTGTCCAACTAGGGTTTTTAACCAATCTTGTGCGTCCAATAAGTTCATTTGTGTCATTTGATTAACATTTAGGTCATTTTCAACCTCCCTAGGCTTATTCTTGTGCAATTAGGGTTTTTAACCAATCTTGTGCATCCAAAAAGCTCATTTGTGTCTTTGAATTGACATTTAGGTCATTTTCGTCCTCTCTAGGGTTATTTATGTGCAATTAGGGTTTTTAACCAATCTTGTGCATCCAATAAGTTCATTTGTGTCATCGGATTAACATTTAGGTCATTTTCGCCCTCCCTAGGCTTATTCTTGTCCAACTAGGGTTTTTAACCAATCTTGTGCGTCCAATAAGTTCATTTGTGTCATTGGAATAACATTTAGGTCATTTTCGTCCTCCCTAGGCTTATTCTTGTGCAATTAGGGGTTTTTAACCAATCTTGTGCATCCAATAAGTTCATTTGTGTCACTGGATTAACATTTTGGTCATTTTCGTCCTCCCTAGGCTTATTTATGTGCAATTAGGGTTTTTAGCCAATCTTGTGCATCCAATAAGTTCATTTGTGTCATTGGATTAACATTTAGGTCATTTTCGTCCTCCCTAGGGTTATTGTTGTCCAATTAGGGTTTTTAACCAATCTTGTGCATCCAATAAGTTCATTTGTGTCATAGGATTAACATTTTGGTCATTTTCGTCCTCTCTAGGCTTATTTATGTGCAATTAGGGTTTTTGACCAATCTTGGGCATCCAATAAGTTCATTTGTGTCATTGGATTAACATTTAGGTCATTTTCATCCTCTCTAGGGTTATTTATGTGCAATTAGGGTTTTTAAGCAATCTTGATCATCCAATAGGTGTATTTATGTCATTGGATGAAATTTTACGTCATTTTCGTCCTCCCTAGGCTTATTCTTGTGCAATTAGGGTTTTTAACCAATCTTGTGCATCCAAAAAGCTCATTTGTGTCTTTGAATTGACATTTAGGTCATTTTCGTCCTCTCTAGGGTTATTTATGTGCAATTAGGGTTTTTACCCAAACTTGTGCATCCAAAAAGTTCATTTGTGTCATTGGATTAACAGTTAGGTCATTTTCGTCCTCCCTAGGCTTATTCTTGTCCAATTAGGGACTTTAACCCATCTTGTGCATCCAATATGTTCATTTGTGTCATTGGATGAACATTTAGGTCATTTTTGTCCTCCCTAGGCTTATTCTTGTGTAATTAGGGTCTTTAACCAATCTTGTGCATCCAATAAGTTCATTTGTGTCATTGGATTAACATTTTGGTCATTTTCGTCCTCCCTAGGCTTATTCTTGTCCAATTAGGGTTTTTAACCAATCTTGTGCATCCAATAAGTTCCTTTGTGTCATTGGATTAACATTTTGGTCATTTTCGTCCTCCCTAGGCTTTTTCATGTGCTATTAGGGTTTTTACCCAATCTTGTGCATCCAATAAGTTCATTTGTGTCATTGGATTAACATTTTGGTCATTTTCGTCCTCCATAGGGTTATTCTTGTCCAATTAGGGTTTTTAACCATTCTTGTGCATCCAATATGTTCATTTATGTCATTGGATTAACATTTTGATCATTTTCGTACTCCGTAGGCTTATTCTTGTCCAATTAGGGTTTTTAACCAATCTTGTGCATCCATTAAGTTCATTTGTGTCATTGGATTAACATTTTGGTCATTTTCGTCCTCCATAGGCTTTTTCATGTCTAATTAGGATTTTTAACCAATCTTGTGCATCCAAAAAGTTCATTTGAGTCTTTGGATTTACATTTAGGTCATTTTCGTCCGCTCTACGGTTATTTATGTGCAATTAGGGTTTTTAACCGATCTTGTGCATCAAATGAGTTCATTAGTGTCATTGGATTAAGAATTAGGTCATTTTCGATCTCCCTAGGCTTATTCTTGTCCAATTAGGGTTTTTAACCAATCTTGTGCATCCAATAAGTTCATTTGTGTCATTGGATTAACATTTTTGTAATTTTCGTCCTCTCTAGGGTTATTTATGTGCAATTAGGGTTTTTAACCAATCTTGTGCATCCAATAAGTTCATTTGTGTCATTGGATTAACATTTTGGTCATTTTCGTCCTCCCTAGGCTTATTCTTGTGGAATTAGGGTTTTTAACCATTTTTGTGCATCCAATAAGTTCATTTATGTCATTGGATTAACATTTTGATCATTTTCGTCCTCCCTAGGCTTATTCTGGTCCAATTAGGGTTTTTAACCAATCTTGTGCATCCAATAAGTTCCTTTGTGTCATTGGATTAACATTTTGGTCATTTTCGTCCTCCCTAGGCTTATACTTGTGTAATTAGGGTCTTTAACCAATCTTGTGCATCCAATAAGTTCATTTGTGTCATTGGATTAACATTTTGGTCATTTTCGTCCTCCCTAGGCTTTTTCATGTCTAATTAGGATTTTTAACCAATCTTGTTCATCCAAAAAGTTCATTTGTGTCTTTGGATTTACATTTAGGTCATTTTCGTCCGGTCTAGGGTTTTTTATGTGCAATTAAGGTTTTTAACCGATCTTGTGCATCCAATGAGTTCATTAGTGTCATTTGATTAACAATTAGATCATTTTCGACCTCCCTAGGCTTATTCTTGTCCAATTAGGGTTTTTAACCAATCTTGTGCATCCAATAAGTTCATTTGTGTCAATGGATTAACATTTTTGTAATTTTCGTCCTCTCTAGGGTTATTTATGTGCAATTAGGGTTTTTAACCAATCTTGTGCATCCAATAAGTTCATTTGTGTCATTGGATTAACATTTAGGTCATTTTCGTCCTCCCTAGGCTTATTCTTGTCCAATTAGGGACTTAAACCAATCTTGTGCATCCAATAAGTTCATTTGTGTCATTGGATTAACATTTTGGTCATTTTCGTCCTCCCTAGGCTTATTCTTGTGTAATTAGGGTCTTTAACCAATCTTGTGCATCCAATAAGTTCATTTGTGTCATTGGATTAACATTTTGGTCATTTTCGTCCTCCTTAGGCTTTTTCATGTCCAATTAGGATTTTTAACCAATCTTGTGCATCCAAAAAGTTCATTTGTGTCTTTGGATTTACATTTAGGTCATTTTCGTCCGCTCTAGGGTTATTTATGTGCAATTAGGGTTTTTAACCGATCTTGTGCATCCAATGAGTTCATTTGTGTCATTGGATTAACAAGTAGATCATTTTCGACCTCCCTAGGATTATTCTTGTCCAATTAGGGTTTTTAACCAATCTTGTGCATCCAATAAGTTCATTTGTGTCATTGGATTAACATTTTTGTAATTTTCGTCCTCTCTAGGGTTATTTATGTGCAATTAGGGTTTTTAACCAATCTTGTGCATCCAATAAGTTCATTTGTGTCATTGGATTAACATTTAGGTCATTTTCGTCCTCCCTAGGCTTATTCTTGTGCAATTAGGGCTTTTAACCAATCTTGTGCATCCAAAAAATTCATTTGTGTCTTTGAATTGACATTTAGGTCATTTTCCTCCTCTCTAGGGTTATTTATGTGCAATTAGGGTTTTTAACCAATCTTGTGCATCCAATAAGTTCATTTGTGTCATGGGATTAACATTTAGGTCATTTTCGTCCTTCCTAGGCTTATTCTTGTCCAATTAGGGTTTTTAACCAATCTTGTGCATCCAATAAGTTCATTTGTGTCATTGGATTAAAATTTTGGTCGTTTTCGTCCTCCCTAGGCTTATTCTTGTGCAATTAGGGTTTTTAACCAATCTTGTGCATCCAAAAAGCTCATTTGTGTCTTTGAGTTGACATTTAGGTCATTTTCGTCCTCTCAAGGGTTATTTATGTGCCATTAGGGTTTTTAACCAATCTTGTTCATCCAATAAGCTTATTTGTATTTTCGTCCTCCCTAGGCTTATTCTTGTCCAACTAGGGTTTTTAACCAATCTTGGGCGTCCAATAAGTTCATTTGTGTCATTTAGGTCATTTTAGGTCATTTTAGTCATCTCTAGGGTTATTTATGTGCAATTAGGGTTTTTAACCAATCTTGTGCCTCCAATAAGTTCATTTGTGTCATTGGATTAACATTTAGGTCATTTTCGTCCTCCCTAGGCTTATTCTTGTCCAACTAGGGTTTTTAACCAATCTTGTGCGTCCAATAAGTTCATTTGTGTCATTGGATTAACATTTAGGTCATTTTCGTCCTCCCTAGGCTTATTCTTGTGCAATTAGGGTTTTTAAGCAATCTTGTGCATCCAATAGGTGTATTTATGTCATTGGATGAAATTTTACGTCATTTTCGTCCTCCCTAGGCTTATTCTTGTGCAATTAGGGTTTTTAACCAATCTTGTGCATCCAAAAAGCTCATTTGTGTCTTTGAATTGACATTTAGGTCATTTTCGTCCTCTCTAGGGTTATTTATGTGCAATTAGGGTTTTTACCCAAACTTGTGCATCCAAAAAGTTCATTTGTGTCATTGGATTAACAGTTAGGTCATTTTCGTCCTCCCTAGGCTTATTCTTGTCCAATTAGGGACTTTAACCCATCTTGTGCATCCAATATGTTCATTTGTGTCATTGGATGAACATTTAGGTCATTTTCGTCCTCCCTAGGCTTATTCTTGTGTAATTAGGGTCTTTAACCAATCTTGTGCATCCAATAAGTTCATTGGTGTCATTGGATAAACATTTTGGTCATTTTCGTCCTCCCTAGGCTTATACTTGTGTAATTAGGGTCTTTCACCAATCTTGTGCATCCAATAAGTTCATTTGTGTCATTGGATTAACATTTTGGTCATTTTCGTCCTCCCTAGGCTTTTTCATGTCTAATTAGGATTTTTAACCAATCTTGTTCATCCAAAAAGTTCATTTGTGTCTTTGGATTTACATTTAGGTCATTTTCGTCTGGTCTAGGGTTATTTATGTGCAATTAAGGTTTTTAACCGATCTTGTGCATCCAATGAGTTCATTAGTGTCATTTGATTAACAATTAGATCATTTTCGACCTCCCTAGGCTTATTCTTGTCCAATTAGGGTTTTTAACCAATCTTGTGCATCCAATAATTTCATTTGTGTCAATGGATTAACATTTTTGTAATTTTCGTCCTCTCTAGGGTTATTTATGTGCAATTAGGGTTTTTAACCAATCTTGTGCATCCAATAAGTTCATTTGTGTCATTGGATTAACATTTAGGTCATTTTCGTCCTCCCTAGGCTTATTCTTGTCCAATTAGGGTTTTTAACCAATCTTGTGCATCCAATAAGTTCATTTGTGTCATTGGATTAACATTTTGGTCATTTTCGTCCTCCCTAGGCTTATTCTTGTGCAATTAGGGTTTTTAACCAATCTTGTGCATCCATAAAGCTCATTTGTGTCTTTGAGTTGACATTTAGGTCATTTTCGTCCTCTCTAGGGTTATTTATGTGCAATTAGGGTTTTTACCCAAACTTGTGCATCCAAAAAGTTCATTTGTGTCATTGGATTAACAGTTAGGTCATTTTCGTCCTCCCTAGGCTTATTCTTGTCCAATTAGGGACTTTAACCAATCTTGTGCATCCAATAAGTTCATTTGTGTCATTGGATGAACATTTAGGTCATTTTCGTCCTCCCTAGGCTTATTCTTGTGTAATTAGGGTCTTTAACCAATCTTGTGCATCCAATAAGTTCATTTGTGTCATTGGATTAACATTTTGGTCATTTTCGTCCTCCCTAGGTTTATTCTTGTCCAATTAGGGTTTTTAACCAATCTTGTGCATCCAATAAGTTCCTTTGTGTCATTGGATTAACATTTTGGTCATTTTCGTCCTCCCTTGGCTTTTTCATGTGCAATTAGGGTTTTTAACCATTCTTGTGCATCCAATAAGTTCCTTTGTGTCATTGGATTAACATTTTGGTCATTTTCTTCCTCCCTAGGCTTATACTTGTGTAATTAGGGTCTTTAACCAATCTTGTGCATCCAATAAGTTCATTTGTGTCATTGGATTAACATTTTGGTCATTTTCGTCCTCCCTAGGCTTTTTCATGTCCAATTAGGGTTTTTAACCAATCTTGTGCATCCAAAAAGTTCATTTGTGTCTTTGGATTTACATTTAGGTCATTTTCGTCCGCTCTAGGGTTATTTATGTGCAATTAGGGTTTTTAACCGATCTTGTGCATCCAATGAGTTCATTTGTGTCATTGGATTAACAAGTACGTCATTTTCGACCTCCCTAGGCTTATTCTTGTGTAATTAGGGTCTTTAACCAATCTTGTGCATCCAATAAGTTCATTTGTGTCATTGGATTAACATTTTGGTCATTTTCGTCCTCCCTAGGCCTATTCTTGTCCAATTAGGGTTTTTAACCAATCTTGTGCATCCAATAAGTTCCTTTGTGTCATTGGATTAACATTTTGGTCATTTTCGTCCTCCCTAGGCTTTTTCATGTGCAATTAGGGTTTTTACCCAATCTTGTGCATCCAATAAGTTCATTTGTGTCATTGGATTAACATTTTGGTCATTTTCATCCTCCCTAGGGTTATTCTTGTCCAATTAGGGTTTTTAACCATTCTTGTGCATCCAATAAGTTCATTTATGTCATTGGATTAACATTTTGATCATTTTCGTACTCCGTAGGCTTATTCTTGTCCAATTAGGGTTTTTAACCGATCTTGTGCATCCAATGAGTTCATTTATGTCATTGGATTAACATTTTGATCATTTTCGTACTCCGTAGGCTTATTCTTGTCCAATTAGGGTTTTTAACCGATCTTGTGCATCCAATAAGTTCATTTGTGTCATTGGATTAACATTTTTGTAATTTTCGTCCTCTCTAGGGTTTTTTATGTGCAATTAGGGTTTTTAACCAATCTTGTGCATCCAATAAGTTCATTTGTGTCATTGGATTAACATTTAGGTCATTTTCGTCCTCCATAGGCTTATTCTTGTGCAATTAGGGCTTTTAACCAATCTTGTGCATCCAAAAAATTCATTTGTGTCTTTGAATTGTCATTTAGGTCATTTTCGTCCTCTCTAGGGTTTTTTATGTGCAATTTGGGTTTTTAACCAAGCTTGTGCATCCAATAAGTTCATTTGTGTCATGGGATTACCATTTAGGTCATTTTCGTCCTTCCTAGGCTTATTCTTGTCCAATTAGGGTTTTTAACCAATCTTGTGCATCCAATAAGTTCATTTGTGTCATTGGATTAACATTTTGGTCATTTTCGTCCTCCCTAGGCTTATTCTTGTGCAATTAGGGTTTTTAACCAATCTTGTGCATCCATAAAGCTCATTTGTGTCTTTGAGTGGACATTTAGGTCATTTTCGTCCTCTCTAGGGTTATTTATGTGCAATTATGGTTTTTTACCAATCTTGTTCATCCAATAAGCTTATTTGTATTTTCGTCCTCCCTAGGCTTATTCTTGTCCGACTAGGGTTTTTAACCAATCTTGTGCGTCCAATAAGTTCATTTGTGTCATTTGATTAACATTTAGGTCATTTTCGTCCTCCCTAGGCTTATTCTTGTGCAATTAGGGTTTTTAACCAATCTTGTGCATCCAAAAAGCTCATTTGTGTCTTTGACATTTAGGTCATTTTCGTCCTCTCTAGGGTTATTTATGTGCAATTAGGGTTTTTAACCAATCTTGTGCATCCAATAAGTTCATTTGTGTCATTGGAATAACATTTAGGTCAATTTCGTCCTCCCTAGGCTTATTCTTGTGCAATTAGGGGTTTTTAACCAATCTTGTGCATCCAATAAGTTCATTTGTGTCAGTGGATTAACATTTTGGTCATTTTCGTCCTCCCTAGGCTTATTTATGTGCAATTAGGGTTTTTAGCCAATCTTGTGCATCCAATAAGTTCATTTGTGTCATTGGATTAACATTTAGGTCATTTTCGTCCTCCCTAGGGTTATTGTTGTCCAATTAGGGTTTTTAACCAATCTTGTGCATCCAATAAGTTCATTTGTGTCATAGGATTAACATTTTGGTCATTTTCGTCCTCTCTAGGCTTATTTATGTGCAATTAGGGTTTTTGACCAATCTTGGGCATCCAATAAGTTCATTTGTGTCATTGGATTAACATTTAGGTCATTTTCATCCTCTCTAGGGTTATTTATGTGCAATTAGGGTTTTTAAGCAATCTTGTGCATCCAATAGGTGTATTTATGTCATTGGATGAAATTTTACGTCATTTTCGTCCTCCCTAGGCTTATTCTTGTGCAATTAGGGTTTTTAACCAATCTTGTGCATCCAAAAAGCTCATTTGTGTCTTTGAATTGACATTTAGGTCATTTTCGTCCTCTCTAGGGTTATTTATGTGCAATTAGGGTTTTTACCCAAACTTGTGCATCCAAAAAGTTCATTTGTGTCATTGGATTAACAGTTAGGTCATTTTCGTCCTCCCTAGGCTTATTCTTGTCCAATTAGGGACTTTAACCCATCTTGTGCATCCAATATGTTCATTTGTGTCATTGGATGAACATTTAGGTCATTTTCGTCCTCCCTAGGCTTATTCTTGTGTAATTAGGGTCTTTAACCAATCTTGTGCATCCAATAAGTTCATTTGTGTCATTGGATTAACATTTTGGTCATTTTCGTCCTCCCTAGGCTTATTCTTGTCCAATTAGGGTTTTTAACCAATCTTGTGCATCCAATAAGTTCCTTTGTGTCATTGGATTAACATTTTGGTCATTTTCGTCCTCCCTAGGCTTTTTCATGTGCAATTAGGGTTTTTACCCAATCTTGTGCATCCAATAAGTTCATTTGTGTCATTGGATTAACATTTTGGTCATTTTCGTCCTCCCTAGGGTTATTCTTGTCCAATTAGGGTTTTTAACCATTCTTGTGCATCCAATAAGTTCATTTATGTCATTGGATTAACATTTTGATCATTTTCGTACTCCGTAGGCTTATTCTTGTCCAATTAGGGTTTTTAACCAATCTTGTGCATCCAATAAATTCCTTTGTGTCATTGGATTAACATTTTGGTCATTTTCGTCCTCCCTAGGCTTATACTTGTGTAATTAGGGTCTTTAACAAATCTTGTGCATCCATTAAGTTCATTTGTGTCATTGGATTAACATTTTGGTCATTTTCGTCCTCCCTAGGCTTTTTCATGTCTAATTAGGATTTTTAACCAATCTTGTGCATCCAAAAAGTTCATTTGAGTCTTTGGATTTACATTTAGGTCATTTTCGTCCGCTCTACGGTTATTTATGTGCAATTAGGGTTTTTAACCGATCTTGTGCATCGAATGAGTTCATTAGTGTCATTGGATTAAGAATTAGGTCATTTTCGATCTCCCTAGGCTTATTCTTGTCCAATTAGGGTTTTTAACCAATCTTGTGCATCCAATAAGTTCATTTGTGTCATTGGATTAACATTTTTGTAATTTTCGTCCTCTCTAGGGTTATTTATGTGCAATTAGGGTTTTTAACCAATCTTGTGCATCCAATAAGTTCATTTGTGTCATTGCATTAACATTTAGGTTATTTTCGTCATCCCTAGGCTTATTCTTGTCCAATTAGGGACTTAAACCAGTCTTGTGCATCCAATAAGTTCATTTGTGTCATTGGATTAACATTTTGGTCATTTTGGTCCTCCCTAAGCTTATTCTTGTGTAATAAGGGTCTTTAACCAATCTTGTGCATCCAATAAGTTCATTTGTGTCATTGGATTAACATTTTGGTCATTTTCGTCCTCTCTAGGGTTATTTATGTGCAATTAGGGTTTTTAACCAATCTTGTGCATCCAATAAGTTCATTTGTGTCATTGGATTAACATTTAGGTCATTTTCGTCCTCCCTAGGCCTATTCTTGTGCAATTAGGGCTTTTAACCAATCTTGTGCATCCAAAAAATTCATTTGTGTCTTTGAATTGACATTTAGGTCATTTTCGTCCTCTCTAGGGTTATTTATGTGGAATTAGGGTTTTTAACCAATCTTGGGCATCCAATAAGTTCATTTGTGTCATGGGATTAACATTTAGGTCATTTTCGTCCTTCCTAGGCTTATTCTTGTCCAATTAGGGTTTTTAACCAATCTTGTGCATCCAATAAGTTCATTTGTGTCATTGGATTAACATTTTGGTCATTTTCGTCCTCCCTAGGCTTATTCTTGTGCAATTATGGTTTTTAACCAATCTTGTGCATCCAAAAAGCTCATTTGTGTCTTTGAGTTGACATTTAGGTCATTTTCGTCCTCTCTAGGGTTATTTATGTGCAATTAGGGTTTTTAACCAATCTTGTTCATCCAATAAGCTTATTTGTATTTTCGTCCTCCCTAGGCTTATTCTTGTCCAACTAGGGTTTTTAACCAATCTTGTGCGTCCAATAAGTTCATTTGTGTCATTTGATTAACATTTAGGTCATTTTTGTCCTCCCTAGGCTTATTCTTGTGCAATTAGGGTTTTTAACCAATCTTGTGCATCCAAAAAGCTCATTTGTGTCTTTGAATTGACATTTAGGTCATTTTCGTCATCTCTAGGGTTATTTATGTGCAATTAGGGTTTTTAACCAATCTTGTGCCTCTAATAAGTTCATTTGTGTCATTGGATTAACATTTAGGTCATTTTCGTCCTCCCTAGGCTTATTCTTGTCCAACTAGGGTTTTTAACCAATCTTGTGCGTCCAATAAGTTCATTTGTGTCATTCGATTAACATTTAGGTCATTTTCGTCCTCCCTAGGCTTATTCTTGTGCAATTAGGGTTTTTAACCAATCTAGTGCATCCAATAAGTTCATTTGTGTCACTGGATTAACATTTTGGTCATTTTCGTCCTCCCTAGGCTTATTTATGTGCAATTAGGTTTTTTAGCCAATCTTGTGCATCCAATAAGTTCATTTGTGTCATTGGATTAACATTTAGGTCATGTTCGTCCTCCCTAGGGTTATTGTTGTCCAATTAGGGTTTTTAACCAATCTTGTGCATCCAATAAGTTCATTTGTGTCATAGGATTAACATTTTGGTCATTTTCGTCCTCTCTAGGCTTATTTATGTGCAATTAGGGTTTTTGACCAATCTTGGGCATCCAATAAGTTCATTTGTGTCATTGGATTAACATTTAGGTCATTTTCATCCTCTCTAGGGTTATTTATGTGCAATTAGGGTTTTTAAGCAATCTTGTGCATCCAATAGGTGTATTTATGTCATTGGATGAACTTTTACGTCATTTTCGTCCTCCCTAGGCTTATTCTTGTGCAATTAGGGTTTTTAACCAATCTTGTGCATCCAAAAAGCTCATTTGTGTCTTTGAATTGACATTTAGGTCATTTTCGTCCTCTCTAGGGTTATTTATGTGCAATTAGGGTTTTTACCCAAACTTGTGCATCCAAAACGTTCATTTGTGTCATTGGATTAACAGTTATATCATTTTCGTCCTCCCTAGGCTTATTCTTGTCCAATTAAGGACTTTAACCAATCTTGTGCATCCAATAAGTTCATTTGTGTCATTGGATGAACATTTAGGTCATTTTCGTTCTCCCTAGGCTTATTCTTGTGTAATTAGGGTCTTTAACCAATCTTGTGCATCCAATAAGTTGATTTGTGTCATTGGATTAACATTTTGGTCATTTTCGTCCTCCCTAGGCTTATTCTTGTCCAATTAGGGTTTTTAACTAATCTTGTGCATCCAATAAGTTCCTTTGTGTCATTGGATTAATATTTTGGTCATTTTCGTCCTCCCTAGGCTTTTTCATGTGCAATTAGGGTTTTTACCCAATCTTGTGCATCCAATAAGTTCATTTGTGTCATTGGATTAACATTTTGGTCATTTTCGTCCTCCCTAGGGTTATTCTTGTCCAATTAGGGTTTTTAACCATTCTTGTGCATCCAATAAGTTCATTTATGTCATTGGATTAACATTTTGATCATTTTCGTCCTCCCTAGGCTTATTCTTGTCCAATTAGGGTTTTTAACCAATCTTGTGCATCCAATAAGTTCCTTTGTGTCATTGGATTAACATTTTGGTCATTTTCGTCCTCCCTAGGCTTATACTTGTGTAATTAGGGTCTTTAACCAATGTTGTGCATCCAATAAGTTCATTTGTGTCATTGGATTAACATTTTGGTCATTTTCGTCCTCCCTAGGCTTTTTCATGTCTAATTAGGATTTTTAACCAATCTTGTGCATCCAAAAAGTTCATTTGAGTCTTTGGATTTACATTTAGGTCATTTTCGTCCGCTCTAGGGTTATTTATGTGCAATTAGGGTTTTTAACCGATCTTGTGCATCCAATGAGTTCATTAGTGTCATTGGATTAACGATTAGGTCATTTTCGATCTCCCTAGGCTTATTCTTGTCCAATTAGGGTTTTTAACCAATCTTGTGCATCCAATAAGTTCATTTGTGTCATTGGATTAACATTTTTGTAATTTTCGTTCTCTCTAGGGTTATTTATGTGCAATTAGGGTTTTTAACCAATCTTGTGCATCCAATAAGTTCATTTGTGTCATTGCATTAACATTTAGGTCATTTTCGTCCTCCCTAGGCTTATTCTTGTCCAATTAGGGACTTAAACCAATCTTGTGCATCCAATAAGTTCATTTGTGTCATTGGATTAACATTTTTGTCATTTTCGTCCTCCCTAGGCTTATTCTTGTGTAATTAGGGTCTTTAACCAATCTTGTGCATCCAATAAGTTCATTTGTGTCATTGGATTAACATTTTGGTCATTTTCGTCCTACCTAGGCTTTTTCATGTCCAATTAGGGTTTTTAACCAATCTTGTGCATCCAAAAAGTTCATTTGTGTCTTTGGATTTACATTTAGGTCATTTTCGTCCGCTCTAGGGTTATTTATGTGCAATTAGGGTTTTTAACCGATCTTGTGCATCCAATGAGTTCATTTGTGTCATTGAATTAACAAGTAGGTCATTTTCGACCTCCCTAGGCTTATTCTTGTCCAATTAGGGTTTTTAACCAATCTTGGCATCCAATAAGTTCATTTGTGTGATTGGATTAACATTTTTGTAATTTTCGTCCTCTCTAGGGTTATTTATGTGCAATTAGGGTTTTTAACCAATCTTGTGCATCCAATAAGTTCATTTGTGTCATTGGATTAACATTTTGGTCATTTTCGTCCTCCCTAGGCTTATTCTTGTGCAATTAGGGTTTTTAACCATTTTTGTGCATCCAATAAGTTCATTTATGTCATTGGATTAACATTTTGATCATTTTCGTCCTCCCTAGGCTTATTCTTGTCCAATTAGGGTTTTTAACCAATCTTGTGCATCCAATAAGTTCCTTTGTGTCATTGGATTAACATTTTGGTCATTTTCGTCCTCCCTAGGCTTATACTTGTGTAATTAGGGTCTTTAACCAATCTTGTGCATCCAATAAGTTCATTTGTGTCATTGGATTAACATTTTGGTCATTTTCGTCCTCCCTAGGCTTTTTCATGTCTAATTAGGATTTTTAACCAATCTTGTTCATCCAAAAAGTTCATTTGTGTCTTTGGATTTACATTTAGGTCATTTTCGTCCGCTCTAGGGTTATTTATGTGCAATTAGGGTTTTTAACCAATCTTGTGCATCCAATAAGTTCATTTGTGTCATTGGATTAACATTTTTGTAATTTTCGTCCTCTCTAGGGTTATTTATGTGCAATTATGGTTTTTAACCAATCTTGTGCATCCAATAAGTTCATTTGTGTCATTGGATTAACATTTAGTTCATTTTCGTCCTCCCTAGGCTTATTCTTGTGCAATTAGGGCTTTTAACCAATCTTGTGCATCCAAAAAATTCATTTGTGTCTTTGAATTGACATTTAGGTCATTTTCGTCCTCTCTAGGGTTATTTATGTGCAATTAGGGTTTTTAACCAATCTTGTGCATCCAATAAGTTCATTTGTGTCATGGGATTAACATTTAGGTCATTTTCGTCCTTCCTAGGCTTATTCTTGTCCAATTAGGGTTTTTAACCAATCTTGTGCATCAATAAGTTCATTTGGGTCATTGGGTTAACATTTTGGTGATTTTCGTCCTCCCTAGGCTTATTCTTGTGCAATTGGGGTTTTTAACCAATCTTGTGCATCCAAAAAGCTCATTTGTGTCTTTGAGTTGACATTTAGGTCATTTTCGTCCTCTCTAGGGTTATTTATGTGCAATTAGGGTTTTTAACCAATCTTGTTCATCCAATAAGCTTATTTGTATTTTCGTCCTCCCTAGGCTTATTCTTGTCCAACTAGGGTTTTTAACCAATCTTGTGCGTCCAATAAGTTCATTTGTGTCATTTGATTAACATTTAGGTCATTTTCGTCCTCCCTTGGCTTATTCTTGTGCAATTACGGTTTTTAACCAATCTTGTGCATCCAAAAAGCTCATTTGTGTCTTTGAATTGACATTTAGGTCATTTTCGTCATCTCTAGGGTTATTTATGTGCAATTAGGGTTTTTAACCAATCTTGTGCATCCAATGAGTTCATTAGTGTCATTTGATTAACAATTAGGTCATTTTCGATCTCCCTAGGCTTATTCTTGTCCAATTAGGGTTTTTAACCAATCTTGTGCATCCAATAAGTTCATTTGTGTCATTGGATTAATATTTTGGTCATTTTCGTCCTCCCTAGGCTTTTTCATGTGCAATTATGGTTTTTACCCAATCTTGTGCATCCAATAAGTTCATTTGTGTCATTGGATTAACATTTTGGTCATTTTCGTCCTCCCTAGGGTTATTCTTGTCCAATTAGGGTTTTTAACCATTCTTGTGCATCCAATAAGTTCATTTATGTCATTGGATTAACATTTTGATCATTTTCGTCCTCCCTAGGCTTATTCTTGTCCAATTAGGGTTTTTAACCAATCTTGTGCATCCAATAAGTTCCTTTGTGTCATTGGATTAACATTTTGGTCATTTTCGTCCTCCCTAGGCTTATACTTGTGTAATTAGGGTCTTTAACCAATGTTGTGCATCCAATAAGTTCATTTGTGTCATTGGATTAACATTTTGGTCATTTTCGTCCTCCCTAGGCTTTTTCATGTCTAATTAGGATTTTTAACCAATCTTGTGCATCCAAAAAGTTCATTTGAGTCTTTGGATTTACATTTAGGTCATTTTCGTCCGCTCTAGGGTTATTTATGTGCAATTAGGGTTTTTAACCGATCTTGTGCATCCAATGAGTTCATTAGTGTCATTGGATTAACAATTAGGTCATTTTCGATCTCCCTAGGCTTATTCTTGTCCAATTAGGGTTTTTAACCAAACTTGTGCATCCAATAAGTTCATTTGTGTCGTTGGATTAACATTTTTGTAATTTTCGTTCTCTCTAGGGTTATTTATGTGCAATTAGGGTTTTTAACCAATCTTGTGCATCCAATAAGTTCATTTGTGTCATTGCATTAACATTTAGGTCATTTTCGTCCTCCCTAGGCTTATTCTTGTCCAATTAGGGACTTAAACCAATCTTGTGCATCCAATAAGTTCATTTGTGTCATTGGATTAACATTTTTGTCATTTTCGTCCTCCCTAGGCTTATTCTTGTGTAATTAGGGTCTTTAACCAATCTTGTGCATCCAATAAGTTCATTTGTGTCATTGGATTAACATTTTGGTCATTTTCGTCCTACCTAGGCTTTTTCATGTCCAATTAGGGTTTTTAACCAATCTTGTGCATCCAAAAAGTTCATTTGTGTCTTTGGATTTACATTTAGGTCATTTTCGTCCGCTCTAGGGTTATTTATGTGCAATTAGGGTTTTTAACCGATCTTGTGCATCCAATGAGTTCATTTGTGTCATTGAATTAACAAGTAGGTCATTTTCGACCTCCCTAGGCTTATTCTTGTCCAATTAGGGTTTTTAACCAATCTTGGCATCCAATAAGTTCATTTGTGTGATTGGATTAACATTTTTGTAATTTTCGTCCTCTCTAGGGTTATTTATGTGCAATTAGGGTTTTTAACCAATCTTGTGCATCCAATAAGTTCATTTGTGTCATTGGATTAACATTTTGGTCATTTTCGTCCTCCCTAGGCTAATTCTTGTGCAATTAGGGTTTTTAACCATTTTTGTGCATCCAATAAGTTCATTTATGTCATTGGATTAACATTTTGATCATTTTCGTCCTCCCTAGGCTTATTCTTGTCCAATTAGGGTTTTTAACCAATCTTGTGCATCCAATAAGTTCCTTTGTGTCATTGGATTAACATTTTGGTCATTTTCGTCCTCCCAAGGCTTATACTTGTGTAATTAGGGTCTTTAACCAATCTTGTGCATCCAATAAGTTCATTTGTGTCATTGGATTAACATTTTGGTCATTTTCGTCCTCCCTAGGCTTTTTCATGTCTAATTAGGATTTTTAACCAATCTTGTTCATCCAAAAAGTTCATTTGTGTCTTTGGATTTACATTTAGGTCATTTTCGTCCGCTCTAGGGTTATTTATGTGCAATTAGGGTTTTTAACCAATCTTGTGCATCCAATAAGTTCATTTGTGTCATTGGATTAACATTTTTGTAATTTTCGTCCTCTCTATGGTTATTTATGTGCAATTACGGTTTTTAACCAATCTTGTGCATCCAATAAGTTCATTTGTGTCATTGGATTAACATTTAGGTCATTTTCGTCCTCCCTAGGCTTATTCTTGTGCAATTAGGGCTTTTAACCAATCTTGTGCATCCAAAAAATTCATTTGTGTCTTTGAATTGACATTTAGGTCATTTTCGTCCTCTCTAGGGTTATTTATGTGCAATTAGGGTTTTTAACCAATCTTGTGCATCCAATAAGTTCATTTGTGTCATGGGATTAACATTTAGGTCATTTTCGTCCTTCCTAGGCTTATTCTTGTCCAATTAGGGTTTTTAACCAATCTTGTGCATCAATAAGTTCATTTGGGTCATTGGGTTAACATTTTGGTGATTTTCGTCCTCCCTAGTCTTATTCTTGTGCAATTGGGGTTTTTAACCAATCTTGTGCATCCAAAAAGCTCATTTGTGTCTTTGAGTTGACATTTAGGTCATTTTCGTCCTCTCTAGGGTTATTTATGTGCAATTAGGGTTTTTAACCAATCTTGTTCATCCAATAAGCTTATTTGTATTTTCGTCCTCCCTAGGCTTATTCTTGTCCAACTAGGGTTTTTAACCAATCTTGTGCGTCCAATAAGTTCATTTGTGTCATTTGATTAACATTTAGGTCATTTTCGTCCTCCCTTGGCTTATTCTTGTGCAATTACGGTTTTTAACCAATCTTGTGCATCCAAAAAGCTCATTTGTGTCTTTGAATTGACATTTAGGTCATTTTCGTCATCTCTAGGGTTATTTATGTGCAATTAGGGTTTTTAACCAATCTTGTGCCTCCAATAAGTTCATTTGTGTCATTGGATTAACATTTAGGTCATTTTCGTCCTCCCTAGGCTTATGCTTGTCCAACTAGGGTTTTTAACCAATCTTGTGCGTCCAATAAGTTCATTTGTGTCATTGGATTAACATTAAAGTCATATTCGTCCTCCCTAGGCTTATTCTTGTGCAATTAGGGTTTTTAACCAATCTAATGCATCCAATAAGTTCATTTGTGTCACTGGATTAACATTTTGGTCATTTTCGTCCTCCCTAGGCTTATTTATGTGCAATTAGGGTTTTTAGCCAATCTTGTGCATCCAATAAGTTCATTTGTGTCATTGGATTAACATTTAGGTCATGTTCGTCCTCCCTAGGGTTATTGTTGTCCAATTAGGGTTTTTAACCAATCTTGTGCATCCAATAAGTTCATTTGTGTCATAGGATTAACATTTTGGTCATTTTCGTCCTCTCTAGGCTTATTTATGTGCAATTAGGGTTTTTGACCAATCTTGGGCATCCAATAAGTTCATTTGTGTCATTGGATTAACATTTAGGACATTTTCATCCTCTCTAGGGTTATTTATGTGCAATTAGGGTTTTTAAGCAATCTTGTGCATCCAATAGGTGTATTTATGTCATTGGATGAACTTTTACGTCATTTTTGTCCTCCCTAGGCTTATTCTTGTGCAATTAGGGTTTTTAACCAATCTTGTGCATCCAAAAAGCTCATTTGTGTCTTTGAATTGACATTTAGGTCATTTTCGTCCTCTCTAGGGTTATTTATGTGCAATTAGGGTTTTTACCCAAACTTGTGCATCCAAAAAGTTCATTTGTGTCATTGGATTAACAATTAGGTCATTTTCGTCCTCCCTAGGCTTATTCTTGTCCAATTAGGGACTTTAACCAATCTTGTGCATCCAATAAGTTCATTTGTGTCATTGGATGAACATATAGGTCATTTTCGTCCTCCCTAGGCTTATTCTTGTGTAATTAGGGTCTTTAACCAATCTTGTGCATCCAATAAGTTCATTTGTGTCATTGGATTAACATTTTGGTCATTTTCGTCCTCCCTAGGCTTATTCTTGTCCAATTAGGGTTTTTAACCAATCTTGTGCATCCAATAAGTTCCTTTGTGTCATTGGATTAACATTTTGGTCATTTTCGTCCTCCCTAGGCTTTTTCATGTGCAATTAGGGTTTTTAACCAATCTTGTGCGTCCAATATGTTCATTTGTGTCATTGGATTAACATTTTGGTCATTTTCGTCCTCCCTAGGGTTATTCTTGTCCAATTAGGGTTTTTAACCAATCTTGTGCATCCAATAAGTTCATTTGTGTCATTGGATTAACATTTTTGTAATTTTCGTTCTCTCTAGGGTTATTCTTGTGCAATTAGGGTTTTTAACCATTGTTGTGCATCCAATAAGTTCATTTATGTCATTGGATTAACATTTTGATCATTTTCGTCCTCCCTAGGCTTATTCTTGTCCAATTAGGGTTTTTAACCAATCTTGTGAATCCAATAAGTTCCTTTGTGTCACTGGATTAACATTTTGGTCATTTTCGTCCTCCCTAGGCTTATTCTTGTGCAATTAGGGTTTTTAACCATTGTTGTGCATCCAATAAGTTCATTTATGTCATTGGATTAACATTTTGATCATTTTCGTCCTCCCTAGGCTTATTCTTGTCCAATTAGGGTTTTTAACCAATCTTGTGAATCCAATAAGTTCCTTTGTGTCACTGGATTAACATTTTGGTCATTTTAGTCCTCCCTAGGCTTATACTTGTGTAATTAGGGTCTTTAACCAATCTTGTGCATCCAATAAGTTCATTTGTGTCATTTGATTAACAATTAGGTCATTTTCGACCTCCCTAGGCTTATTCTTGTCCAATTATGGTTTTTAACCAATCTTGTGCATCCAATAAGTTCATTTGTGTCATTGGATTAACATTTTTGTAATTTTCGTCCTCTCTAGGGTTATTTATGTGCAATTAGGGTTTTTAACCAATCTTGTGCATCCAATAAGTTCATTTGTGTCATTGGATTAACATTTTGGTCATTTTCGTCCTCCCTAGGCTTTTTCATGTCCAATTAGGGTTTTTAATCAATCTTGTGCATCCAAAAAGTTCATTTGTGTCTTTGGATTTACATTTAGGTCATTTTCGTCCGCTCTAGGGTTATTTATGTGCAATTAGGGTTTTTAACCGATCTTGTGCATCCAATGAGTTCATTTGTGTCATTGGATTAACAAGTAGGTCATTTTCGACCTCCCTAGGCTTATTCTTGTCCAATTATGGTTTTTAACCAATCTTGTGCATCCAATAAGTTCATTTGTGTCATTGGATTAACATTTTTGTAATTTTCGTCCTCTCTAGGGTTATTTATGTGCAATTAGGGTTTTTAACCAATCTTGTGCATCCAATAAGTTCATTTGTGTCATGGGATTAACATTTAGGTCATTTTCGTCCTTCCTAGGCTTATTCTTGTCCAATTAGGGTTTTTAACCAATCTTGTGCATCCAATAAGTTCATTTGGGTCATTGGATTAACATTTTGGTCATTTTCGTCCTCCCTAGGCTTATTCTTGTGCAATTGGGGTTTTTAACCAATCTTGTGCATCCAAAAAGCTCATTTGTGTCTTTGAGTTGACATTTAGGTCATTTTCGTCCTCTCTAGGGTTATTTATGTGCAATTAGGGTTTTTAACCAATCTTGTTCATCCAATAAGCTTATTTGTATTTTCGTCCTCCCTAGGCTTATTCTTGTCCAACTAGGGTTTTTAACCAATCTTGTGCGTCCAATAAGTTCATTTGTGTCATTTGATTAACATTTAGGTCATTTTCGTCCTCCCTTGGCTTATTCTTGTGCAATTACGGTTTTTAACCAATCTTGTGCATCCAAAAAGCTCATTTGTGTCTTTGAATTGACATTTAGGTCATTTTCGTCATCTCTAGGGTTATTTATGTGCAATTAGGGTTTTTAACCAATCTTGTGCCTCCAATAAGTTCATTTGTGTCATTGGATTAACATTTAGGTCATTTTCGTCCTCCCTAGGCTTATGCTTGTCCAACTAGGGTTTTTAACCAATCTTGTGCGTCCAATAAGTTCATTTGTGTCATTGGATTAACATTAAAGTCATATTCGTCCTCCCTAGGCTTATTCTTGTGCAATTAGGGTTTTTAACCAATCTAATGCATCCAATAAGTTCATTTGTGTCACTGGATTAACATTTTGGTCATTTTCGTCCTCCCTAGGCTTATTTATGTGCAATTAGGGTTTTTAGAAAATCTTGTGCATCCAATAAGTTCATTTGTGTCATTGGATTAACATTTAGGTCATTTTCGTCCTCCCTAGGCTTATTCTTGTCCAATTAGGGACTTAAACCAATCTTGTGCATCCATTAAGTTCATTTGTGTTATTGGATTAACATTTTGGTCATTTTCGTCCTCCCTAGGCTTATTCTTGTGTAATTAGGGTCTTTGACCAATCTTGTGCATCCAATAAGTTCATTTGTGTCATTGGATTAACATTTTGGTCATTTTCGTCCTCCCTAGGCTTTTTCATGTCCAATTATGGTTTTTAACCAATCTTGTGTATTCAAAAAGTTGATTTGTGTCTTTGGATTTACATTTAGGTCATTTTCGTCCGCTCTAGGGTTATTTATGTGCAATTAGGGTTTTTAACAGATCTTGTGCATCCAATGAGTTCATTTGTGTCATTGGATTAATATTTTTGTAATTTTCGTCCTCCCTAGGCTTATTCTTGTGTAATTAGGGTCTTTAACCAATCTTGTGCATCCAATAAGTTCATTTGTGTCATTGGATTAACATTTTGGTCATTTTTGTCCTCCCTAGGCTTTTTCATCTCCAATTAGGGTTTTTAACCAATCTTGTGTATTCAAAAAGTTGATTTGTGTCTTTGGATTTACATTTAGGTCATTTTCGTCCGCTCTAGGGTTATTTATGTGCAATTAGGGTTTTTAACCGATCTTGTGCATCCAATAAGTTAATTTGTGTCATTGGATTAACATTTAGGTCATTTTCGTCCTCCCTAGGCTTATTCTTGTGCAATTCGGGCTTTTAACAATTCTTGTGCATCCAAAAAATTCATTTGTGTCTTTGAATTGACATTTAGGTCATTTTCGTCCTCTCTAGGGTTATTTATGTGCAATTAGGGTTTTTAACCAATCATGTGCATCCAATAAGTTCATTTGTGTCATGGGATTAACATTTAGGTCATTTTCGTCCTTCCTAGGCTTATTCTTGTCCAATTAGGGTTTTTAACCAATCTTGTGCATCCAATAAGTTCATTTGTGTCATTGGATTAACATTTTGGTCATTTTCATCCTCCCTAGGCTTATTCTTGTGCAATTAGGGTTTTTAACCAATCTTGTGCATCCAAAAAGCTCATTTGTGTCTTTGTGTTGACATTTAGGTCATTTTCGTCCTCTCTAGGGTTATTTATGTGCAATCAGGGTTTTTAACCAATCTTGTTCATCCAATAAGCTTATTTGTATTTTCGTCCTCCGTAGGCTTATTCTTGTCCAACTAGGGTTTTTAACCAATCTTGTGCGTTCAATAAGTTCATTTGTGTCATTTGATTAACATTTAGGTCATTTTCGTCCTCCCTAGGCTTATTCTTGTGCAATTAGGGTTTTTAACCAATCTTGTGCATCCAAAAAGCTCATTTGTGTCTTTGAATTGACATTTAGGTCATTTTCGTCATCTCTAGGGTTATTTATGTGCAATTAGGGTTTTTAACCAATCTTGTGCCTCCAATAAGTTCATTTGTGTCATTGGATTAACATTTAGGTCATTTTCGTCCTCCCTAGGCTTATTCTTGTCCAACTAGGGTTTTTAACCAATCTTGTGCGTCCAATAAGTTCATTTGTGTCATTGGATAAACATTTAGGTCATTTTCATCCTCCCTAGGCTTATTCTTGTGCAATTAGGGTTTTTAACCAATCTTGTGCATCCAATAAGTTCAATTGTGTCACTGGATTAACATTTTGGTCATTTTCGTCCTCCCTAGGCTTATTTATGTGCAATTAGGGTTTTTAGCCAATCTTGTGCATCCAATAAGTTCATTTGTGTCATTGGATTAACATTTAGGTCATGTTCGTCCTCCCTAGGGTTATTGTTGTCCAATTAGGGTTTTTAACCAATCTTGTGCATCCAATAAGTTCATTTGTGTCATAGGATTAACATTTTGGTCATTTTCGTCCTCTCTAGGCTTATTTATGTGCAATTAGGGTTTTTGACCAATCTTGGGCATCCAATAAGTTCATTTGTCTCATTGGATTAACATTTAGGTCATTTTCATCCTCTCTAGGGTTATTTATGTGCAATTAGGGTTTTTAAGCAATCTTGTGCATCCAATAGGTGTATTTATGTCATTGGATGAACTTTTACGTCATTTTCGTCCTCCCTAGGCTTATTCTTGTGCAATTAGGGTTTTTAACCAATCTTGTGCATCCAAAAAGCTCATTTGTGTCTTTGAATTGACATTTAGGTCATTTTCATCCTCTCTAGGGTTATTTACGTGCAATTAGGGTTTTTACCCAAACTTGTGCATCGAAAAAGTTCATTTGTGTCATTGGATTAACAGTTAGGTCATTTTCGTCATCCCTAGGCTTATTCTTGTCCAATTAGGGACTTTAACCAATCTTGTGCATCCAATAAGTTCATTTGTGTCATTGGATGAACATTTAGGTCATTTTCGTTCTCCCTAGGCTTATTCTTGTGTAATTAGGGTCTTTAACCAATCTTGTGCATCCAATAAGTTCATTTGTGTCATTGGATTAACATTTTGGTCATTTTCGTCCTCCCTAGGCTTATTCTTGTCCAATTAGGGTTTTTAACCAATCTTGTTCATCCAATAAGTTCATTTATGTCATTGGATTAACATTTTGATCATTTTCGTCCTCCCTAGGCTTATTCTTGTCCAATTAGGGTTTTTAACCAATCTTGTGCATCCAATAAGTTCATTTGTGTCATGGGATTAACATTTAGGTCATTTTCGTCCTTCCTAGGCTTATTCTTGTCCAATTAGGGTTTTTAACCAATCTTGTGCATCCAATAAGTTCATTTGGGTCATTGGATTAACATTTTGGTCATTTTCGTCCTCCCTAGGCTTATTCTTGTGCAATTGGGGTTTTTAACCAATCTTGTGCATCCAAAAAGCTCATTTGTGTCTTTGAGTTGACATTTAGGTCATTTTCGTCCTCTCTAGGGTTATTTATGTGCAATTAGGGTTTTTAACCAATCTTGTTCATCCAATGAGTTCATTTGTGTCATTGGATTAACAATTAGGTCATTTTCGACCTCCCTAGGCTTATTCTTGTCCAATTAGGGTTTTAAACCAATCTTGTGCATCCAATAAGTTCATTTGTGTCATTGGATTAACATTTTTGTAATTTTCGTCCTCTCTAGGGTTATTAATGTGCAATTAGGGTTTTTAGCCAATCTTGTGCATCCAATAAGTTCATTTGTGTCATTGGATTAACATTTAGGTCATTTTCGTCCTCCCTAGGCTTATTCTTGTCCAATTAGGGACTTTAACCAATCTTGTGCATCCAATAAGTTCATTTGTGTCATTGGATGAACATTTAGGTCATTTTCGTCCTCCCTAGGCTTATTCTTGTGTAATTAGGGTCTTTAACCAATCTTGTGCATCCAATAAGTTCATTTGTGTCATTGGGTTAACATTTTGGTCATTTTCGTCCTCTCTAGGGTTATTTATGTGCAATTAGGGTTTTTAAGCAATCTTGTGCTTCCAATAGGTGTATTTATGTCATTGGATGAACTTTTACGTCATTTTCGTCCTCCCTAGGCTTATTCTTGTGCAATTAGGGTTTTTAACCAATCTTGTGCATCCAAAAAGCTCATTTGTGTCTTTGAATTGACATTTTGGTCATTTTCGTCCTCCCTAGGCTTTTTCATGTCCAATTAGGGTTTTTAACCAATCTTGTGCATCCAAAAAGTTCATTTGTGTCTTTGGATTTACATTTAGGTCATTTTCGTCCGCTCTAGGGTTATTTATGTGCAATTAGGGTTATTAACCGATCTTGTGCATCCAATGAGTTCATTTGTGTCATTGGATTAACAATTAGGTCATTTTCGACCTCCCTAGGCTTATTCTTGTCCAATTAGGGTTTTTAACCAATCTTGTGCATCCAATAAGTTCATTTGTGTCATTGGATTAACATTTTTGTAATTTTCGTCCTCTCTAGGGTTATTTATGTGCAATTAGAGTTTTTAACCAATCTTGTGCATCCAATAAGTTCATTTGTGTCATTGGATTAACATTTAGGTCATTTTCGTCCTTCCTAGGCTTATTCTTGTCCAATTAGGGTTTTTAACCAATCTTGTGCATCCAATAAGTTCATTTGTGTCATTGGATTAACATTTTGGTCATTTTCATCCTCCCTAGGCTTATTCTTGTGCAATTAGGGTTTTTAACCATTTTTGTGCATCCAATAAGTTCATTTATGTCATTGGATTAACATTTTGATCATTTTCGTCCTCGCTAGGCTTATTCTTGTCCAATTAGGGTTTTTAACCAATCTTGTGCATCCAATAAGTTCCTTTGTGTCACTGGATTAACATTTTGGTCATTTTCGTCCTCCCTAGGCTTATACTTGTGTATTTAGGGTCTTTAACCAATCTTGTGCATCCAATAAGTTCATTTGTGTCATTGGATTAACATTTTGGTCATTTTCGTCCTCCCTAGGCTTTTTCATGTCTAATTAGGATTTTTAACCAATCTTGTTCATCCAAAAAGTTCATTTGTGTCTTTGGATTTACATTTAGGTCATTTTCGTCCTCCCTAGGCTTATTCTTGTCCAATTAGGGACTTCAACCAATCTTGTGCATCCATTAAGTTCATTTGTGTCATTGGATTAACATTTTGGTCATTTTCGTCCTCCCTAGGCTTATTCTTGTGTAATTAGGGTCATTAACCAATCTTGTGCATCCAATAAGTTCATTTGTGTCATTGGATTAACATTTTGGTCATTTTCGTCCTCCCTAGGCTTTTTCATGTCCAATTAGGGTTTTTAACCAATCTTGTGCATCCAAAAAGTTGATTTGTGTCTTTGGATTTACATTTAGGTCATTTTGGTCCGCTCTAGGGTTATTTATGTGCAATTAGGGTTTTTAACCGATCTTGTGCATCCAATGAGTTCATTTGTGTCATTGGATTAACAAGTAGGTCATTTTCGACCTCCCTAGGCTTATTCTTGTCCAATTAGGGTTTTTAACCAATCTTGTGCATCCAATAAGTTCATTTGTGTCATTGGATTAACATTTTTGTAATTTTCGTCCTCTCTAGGGTTATTTATGTGCAATTAGGGTTTTAACCAATCTTGTGCATCCAATAAGTTAATTTGTGTCATTGGATTAACATTTAGGTCATTTTCGTCCTCCCTAGGCTTATTCTTGTGCAATTAGGGCTTTTAACCAATCTTGTGCATCCAAAAAATTCATTTGTGTCTTTGAATTAAAATTTAGGTCATTTTCGTCCTCTCTAGGGTTATTTATGTGCAATTAGGGTTTTTAACCAATCATGTGCATCCAATAAGTTCATTTGTGTCATGGGATTAACATTTAGGTCATTTTCGTCCTTCCTAGGCTTATTCTTGTCCAATTAGGGTTTTTAACCAATCTTGTGCATCCAATAAGTTCATTTGTGTCATTGGATTAACATTTTGGTCATTTTCATCCTCCCTAGGCTTATTCTTGTGCAATTAGGGTTTTTAACCAATCTTGTGCATCCAAAAAGCTCATTTGTGTCTTTGAGTTGACATTTAGGTCATTTTCGTCCTCTCTAGGGTTATTTATGTGCAATCAGGGTTTTTAACCAATCTTGTTCATCAATAAGCTTATTTGTATTTTCGTCCTCCCTAGGCTTATTCTTGTCCAACTAGGGTTTTTAACCAATCTTGTGCGTCCAATAAGTTCATTTGTGTCATTGGATTAACATTTAGGTCATTTTCTTCCTCCCTAGGCTTATTCTTGTGCAATTAGGGTTTTTAACCAATCTTGTGCATCCAATAAGTTCATTTGTGTCACTGGATTAACATTTTGGTCATTTTCGTCCTCTCTAGGCTTATTTATGTGCAATTAGGGTTTTTAGCCAATCTTGTGCATCCAATAAGTTCATTTGTGTCATTGGATTAACATTTAGGTCACGTTCGTCCTCCTTAGGGTTATTGTTGTCCAATTAGGGTTTTTAACCAATCTTGTGCATCCAATAAGTTCATTTGTGTCATTGGATTAACATTTTTGTAATTTTCGTCCTCTCTAGGGTTATTTATGTGCAATTAGGGTTTTAACCAATCTTGTGCATCCAATAAGTTGATTTGTGTCATTGGATTAACATTTAGGTCATTTTCGTCCTCCCTAGGCTTATTCTTGTGCAATTAGGGCTTTTAACCAATCTTGTGCATCCAAAAAATTCATTTGTGTCTTTGAATTAAAATTTAGGTCATTTTCGTCCTCTCTAGGGTTATTTATGTGCAATTAGGGTTTTTAACCAATCATGTGTATCCAATAAGTTCATTTGTGTCATGGGATTAACATTTAGGTCATTTTCGTCCTTCCTAGGCTTATTCTTGTCCAATTAGGGTTTTTAACCAATCTTGTGCATCCAATAAGTTCATTTGTGTCATTGGATTAACATTTTGGTCATTTTCATCCTCCCTAGGCTTATTCTTGTGCAATTAGGGTTTTTAACCAATCTTGTGCATCCAAAAAGCTCATTTGTGTCTTTGAGTTGACATTTAGGTCATTTTCGTCCTCTCTAGGGTTATTTATGTGCAATCAGGGTTTTTAACCAATCTTGTTCATCAATAAGCTTATTTGTATTTTCGTCCTCCCTAGGCTTATTCTTGTCCAACTAGGGTTTTTAACCAATCTTGTGCGTCCAATAAGTTCATTTGTGTCATTGGATTAACATTTAGGTCATTTTCTTCCTCCCTAGGCTTATTCTTGTGCAATTAGGGTTTTTAACCAATCTTGTGCATCCAATAAGTTCATTTGTGTCACTGGATTAACATTTTGGTCATTTTCGTCCTCTCTAGGCTTATTTATGTGCAATTAGGGTTTTTAGCCAATCTTGTGCATCCAATAAGTTCATTTGTGTCATTGGATTAACATTTAGGTCACGTTCGTCCTCCTTAGGGTTATTGTTGTCCAATTAGGGTTTTTAACCAATCTTGTGCATCCAATAAGTTCATTTGTGTCATAGGATTAACATTTTGGTCATTTTCGTCCTCTCTAGGCTTATTTATGTGCAATTAGGGTTTTTGACCAATCTTGGGCATCCAATAAGTTCATTTGTGTCATTGGATTAACATTTAGGTCATTTTCATCCTCGCTAGGGTTATTTATGTGCAATTAGGGTTTTTAAGCAATCTTGTGCATCCAATAGGTGTATTTATGTCATTGGATGAACTTTTACGTCATTTCCGTCCTCCCTAGGCTTATTCTTGTGCAATTAGGGTTTTTAACCAATCTTGTGCATCCAAAAAGCTCATTTGTGTCTTTGAATTGACATTTAGGTCATTTTCGTCCTCTCTAGGGTTATTTACGTGCAATTAGGGTTTTTACCCAAACTTGTGCATCCAAAAAGTTCATTTGTGTCATTGGATTAACAGTTAGGTCATTTTCGTCATCCCTAGGCTTATTCTTGTCCAATTAGGGACTTTAACCAATCTTGTGCATCCAATAAGTTCATTTGTGTCATTGGATGAACATTTAGGTCATTTTCGTCCTCCCTAGGCTTATTCTTGTGTAATTAGGGTCTTTAACCAATCTTGTGCATCCAATAAGTTCATTTGTGTCATTGGATTAACATTTTGGTCATTTTCGTCCTCCCTAGGCTTATTCTTGTCCAATTAGGGTTTTTAACCAATCTTGTTCATCCAATAAGTTCATTTATGTCATTGGATTAACATTTTGATCATTTTCGTCCTCCCTAGGCTTATTCTTGTCCAATTAGGGTTTTTAACCAATCTTGTGCATCCAATAAGTTCCTTTGTGTCATTGGATTAACATTTTGGTCATTTTCGTCTTCCCTAGGCTTATACTTGTGTAATTAGGGTCTTTAACCAATCTTGTGCATCCAATAAGTTCATTTGTGTCATTGGATTAACATTTTGGTCATTTTCGTCCTCCCTAGGCTTTTTCATGTCTAATTAGGGTTTTTAACCAATCTTGTGCATCCAAAAAGTTCATTTGTGTCTTTGGATTTACATTTAGGTCATTTTCGTCCGCTCTAGGGTTATTTATGTACGATTAGGGTTTTTAACCGATCTTGTGCATCCAATGAGTTCATTTGTGTCATTGGATTAACAATTAGGTCATTTTCGACCTCCCTAGGCTTATTCTTGTCCAATTAGGGTTTTTAACCAATCTTGTGCATCCAATAAGTTCATTTGTGTCATTGGATTAACATTTTTGTAATTTTCGTCCTCTCTAGGGTTATTTATGTGCAATTAGGGTTTTTAACCAATCTTGTGCATCCAATAAGTTCATTTGTGTCATTGGATTAACATTTAGGTCCTTTTCGTCCTCCCTAGGCTTATTCTTGTCCAATTAGGGACTTTTACCAATCTTGTGCATCCAATAAGTTCATTTGTGTCATTGGATGAACATTTAGGTCATTTTCATCCTCCCTAGGCTTATTCTTGTGTAATTAGGGTCTTTAACCAATCTTGTGCATCCAATAAGTTCATTTGTGTCATTGGGTTAACATTTTGGTCATTTTCGTCCTCCCTAGGCTTATTCTTGTCCAATTAGGGTTTTTAACCAATCTTGTGCATCCAATAAGTTCCTTTGTGTCATTGGATTAACATTTTGGTCATTTTCGTCCTCCCTAGGCTTATTCTTGTGTAATTAGGGTCTTTAACCAATCTTGTGCATCCAATAAGTTCATTTGTGTCATTGGATTAACATTTTGGTCATTTTCGTCCTCCCTAGGCTTTTTCATGTCCAATTAGGGTTTTTAACCAATCTTGTGCATCCAAAAAGTTCATTTGTGTCTTTGGATTTACATTTAGGTCATTTTCGTCCGCTCTAGGGTTATTTATGTGCAATTAGGGTTTTTAACCGATCTTGTGCATCCAATGAGTTCATTTGTGTCATTGGATTAACATTTAGGTCATTTTCGTCCTTCCTAGGCTTATTGTTGTCCAATTAGGGTTTTTAACTGTAAGCCATAAGCTTCCCTGATCTAGTTTTTGATTTATGTCCCAAACATACAAGTGCACATTAAATAGTTGCTTTATTTAATGTTTTGAATCAAGAAACATTTCAGGCATACATGGAGACACCACAACACTTGGAACAATAGTTTGCAACTCAAGGAATCAACCACAGTTGGAGGATGCACTTGAGGAAGATGCAATTTGTGTATAGGTATATTAGGTGTCTAGGTATCAAGTTAAGTAAACAATCACTAAAGTCTCACACAAGATATGCCAATAAGTTTTGTCATTCATTCATGTGTTATGAAACTTAAATTTGAAAACACTCGATTGACCAATCGATTGAATGAGTCATAAATCGAATTGCACATAAACTGTTTTAAACAACTGAGGTCTGTAACAAGATCAATCGATTGTCCAGTCGATTGCACAGTAGACTGACAAATCGATTGATGCTGAAATTCAAGTTACAGAGAGCACTCAGTCAGTGCCCACTCGATTGACCAATCGATTGATCACTCGATTGGCAACTTGATTGTCTGTAGTATTTGAGTCAATATGACCACGATACTCGATTGACCAATCGATTGATGCCATATTTCATATCACAGTGAGCATCCAGTTTTAAACAAATCGATTGCTCACTCGATTGAAAGGAAAATATGGAATCAGGTCTGAATCACTTGATCACGACAATCGATTGTCCAGTCGATTGCACAATAGACTGACAACTCGATTGATGCTATATTTCATATCACAGTGAGCACCCAGTTTTGAACAAATCGATTGCTCACTCGATTGAAAGGTTTTCATAGCATCAGGTCTGATTCAGAAACTTGATCAATCGATTGACCAATCAAGTGAAGCCTATATAATTCAAGATTCCAGAAACACAGAATATACGACATTCGATGCAGCAATCGATTGTATTCTTACAAACTCGATTGGGAATCGATTGTCCTGGTGTTTGCCTTGAATATATATATGGTGCCTCAAATATTTTTTTACACACACAACCAAAACAAGAAAGAACTCTTGCACAAAAACTTTTCACATTTTTCAGAACCTTTTGCTCTCAATGTTGCATATCTCTGAAAACACTTTGAAAGAAAAGTTTTCTAACACACAAAAATATACATTGGCAAATCAAATTTCTTTGTGTGATGCTAGAGTGATTGAACACATCTCTTGATACTATTTTTCTTTGTTCGTGAAAAATACAATTCTTTGTAATTGATGCTGTAACAAAATCCAGTTTAGAAACTGGTGGCTATCCTTGTTGTTGTGTCATCATCAAGAGGATGTCTACTTTGATCTTGTGTGAGTTTGGGGATAAACTACAAGGATCAAAGGGGTGACAAGATAGAAGTGAAGGGAGTTAGATTGATAGGTCGTGTAGAAGACTGGAAAATCTATAAAAGTACTCGAATTCATTCTATAGTGAAAAAGGCTGGAATCATGATTATGATTACAGGACTGGATGTAGGTCGTTGGATCAACGGCTGAACCACGATAAATCTTGGTGCAATCTTCCTTATCCCTTTCTCTTTAATTTTCCAGTATTATATACCTGCTTATTGTTGTATGCTCCTTGTCATAATTGTATGTGTATTTTAATTTCCGCTGTGTATGATTTGTATGAACATTGTATGATTAATAAGGGAATTATGTCAAACTAGTTGGATTTGATCTTAATTCTCTCTGTGTTAATCAAAAGAAGTCATAATTTTCCAACAAGTGGCATCTGAGCCTGACTTTTTTAGAGAAAAACTCATAAAAGAAAATGACTTCTTTAGATTTCTTAGGAGAAGGAGCATCTCTAACCATACCCCGTGCATTTAATGGTACAGCATACATGTACTGGAAAGAGAGGATGCTCATCTTTCTAGAAGCATGTGGGGTTGGACATTTTAGATGCAGTGGAGAATGGTCCCTACGTGCCCAAAATTACAGGCACTGAGGTATCATCCTGCATCATCAAACCAAGAGCAGATTGGTCTGATGATGACAAAAAGAAGGTTGGATATAATGCCAAAGCAAAAAATATTATAACATCAGCTTTAAGTGCAGAAGAATTCTTCAGAGTATCAAATTGCAAGACTGCAAAGGAAATGTGGGACACCCTGCAAGAAACACATGAAGGCACTACAGACGTCAAACGGGCAAGAACAAATACATTAATGCACGAGTATGAACTTTTCTGCATGAAGAAAGATGAATCCATAAATGATCTACAAACGAGATTCACTCACATCATTAACAATCTACATGCCCTGGGAAAAGTTGTGGATAATGAACAGCAGATAGGAAAAGTTATGAGGTGTTTGTCAAGGGAATGGCAGCCCAAGTTAACTGCTATTGCTGAGTCTAAAGATCTTGCCAATATGACCATAGCAACGCTGTTTGGAAAGCTTCGTGAACATGAGATGGAACTACATAGATTAAATGAGACAGAGCAATCAAACAGAAAAGGCAAAGGACTTGCACTGAAGGCTCAATCTCACAAAGAAAAATCCGAACCAGATACGGAAAGCTCAGAAAGTGAATCTAGTGAAGAACCTGAGATAGGAATGTTGGTCAGAAAATTCAAGAAATTTCTGAAAAAGAAGGGAAGCCAGTCAAGAAAACCACAGAATTCAAAGACTAAAGGCTCCAGCAAAGGTGACACCGGTGATAGCAAAGTCATAACTTGCTATGAATGTGGGAAGACAGGACACATTAGATCTGAGTGTTACAAACTTCAAAATAGAAACAAGCCTACAAAAACTAAGGGCAAGGATCAACAGTCTTCAAACAGGAAAGCTTACATTGCCTGGAATGACAATGATGAAGATTCATCTGAAGAATCAGAAAATGAAGAAGCTAATATGTGTCTCATGAATAACAATGATTCAGATTCTGACAGTGAAGTAAGTACCAAATCTAATCCATCTTATGATGAACTTCATGATGCCTTTAATGAATTGCATAATGAATATGTTAGTGTACTCAAACAACTGATTAGTACTAAGAAACAGCTAGAAGAAAAATGCATGTTGATTAATGAAGTTAACTTGAAGCATGAGTCTCTTAAAGACATAAATGAAAAACTGAGAAAAGAAACTCATGAACTGAAATGTGATGTAGCTAAGTTTAACAGTGGTAAAAATAACTTAGATAGACTCCTTAGAGATCAAAGAAATTTACATGTTAAAACTGGACTTGGCTATAAACAAAGCATGCATACGAAAAGGAATCAGGAATTTGTTAAATCTAAACAAATGTATGATAACTTTACTATACCAAATCAGAAACCATTCCCTGCTGTTGTATGTCATTTTTGCTGCAAAAAGGGACATAAGGTGTTTAATTGTAAACTGAAAAAACGTGCCAACAGAGGATGGAGATAGATTTGGAAAGTTAAAGAACCATCATTTGAAACTAACCCCCCAGGACCCAATTTGAATTGGGTACCTAAATCCAAAACCTGACTTTTGTTGTGCAGATATGCTTGGCATCCAGGAATCAATCATGGTATCTAGACAGTGGATGCTCCAAGCATATGACCGGAGACAAGTCAAAGTTCTTGTCTCTGAACTTAAAAAGTGGTGGCTTTGTCAAATATGGAGATAACAACAAAGGAAAGATCCTAGGCATTGGAGATATAGGAAACAACTCAAGTGCTGTTATCAAGGAAGTTTTATTTGTTGAAGGCCTCAAGCACAACTTACTAAGCATCAGTCAGCTATGTGATAAAGGGTTTAAGGTACACTTTACTTCTACATATTGCACACTTGAGCATAAGGAAGTTGAAGGTATGAAACTTACAGGTAAAAGAGTTAATAATATTTACATGATAGATTTTGAGTCTTTACCTGCCAATGATATTTGTTGCCTGTTGTCTAGTGCTGATGAGAGCTGGTTGTGGCACAAGCGAGTGGCTCATATTAATATGAATCACCTGAACAGACTTGTTAACAAACAGCTAGTCTTAGGTCTCCCTAATAGGAAGTTCTCTAAGGATAGACTATGCGATTCCTGTGAAAGGAGTAAGCTGGTTAAATCCTCTTTCCCCCCTATAGACTTGGTGCAAACCAAGAAGGTTTTAGAGTTGGTTCATATGGACTTGTTTGGTCCATCTCAGGTTAGAAGTTTTGGTGGGAACCTATACGGCTATGTGTTGGTAGATGATTTCACCAGGTTCACATGGACATATTTTCTGACTCACAAGAGTGAGGCATTCTCAACTTCTAAGAAATTTGCTGCTTTAGTTCAAAATGAGAATAATCAGAAAATCATATCCATAAAAAGTGATCATGGAGGTGAATTCCAAAATGATGCTTTTCAAACCTACTGTGAACATCATGGTATCAAACACATATTTTCAGCCCCGAGAACTCCACAGCAAAATGGAGTAGTAGAAAGAAAGAACAGATCCTTAGAAGAGCTGGCTAGAACCATGCTTAAGGATTCTAATCTTCCTAAGTACTTATGGGCTGATGCCATTAACACTGCATCCCATGTAGTGAATAGGGTTCTTTTTAGACCTATACTTAAAAAGACTCCCTATGAGTTATACAAAGGGAGAAAGCCTAACATCTCCTACTTTAGGATTTTTGGGTGTAAGTGCTTTGTGTTAAACAATGGCAAGGGACATCTAGGTAAGTTTGATCCTAAGGCAGATGAGGGCATCTTTTTAGGGTATTCCCTGGTTAGTAAGGCCTATAGAATCTACAATAAAAGAACCAAAACTATAGAGGAGTCTGTCCATGTCAAATTTGATGAAAACTTGAACAGCACTCTTACTATAGTTGGTAACTCATTGGATGATATTGTTGATTCTGAACCTGTAGAAACCAGTGAACCTGAACCTCCAACCAACCCTGACTGCGTTGAACCAATTAGGGAAGATGATCTACCCAAAGAGTGGAAGTTTGCCAAGAACCATCCCATATACAATATTATTGGAGGGATTTCAAAAGGTGTTTCAACCAGAAAATCCCTTAGAGAGTTTTGCAACCTTACAGCCTTTGTTTCTCAAGTAGAACCCAAAAACATTAAGGAAGCTCTTTTGGACCCTGACTGGATAGTAGCCATGCAAGAAGTGCTCAATCAGTTTGAGAGAAACCAAGTATGGACTCTTGTTCCAAGACCAGAGAATAAACATGTCATAGGAACTAGGTGGGTTTTCAGAAACAAAATGGATGAGAATGGTGTGATCACTAGGAATAAAGCTAGGTTAGTGGCCAAGGGTTTCAACCAGGAAGAGGGAATAGACTATGATGAGACTTATGCCCCAGTAGCCAGACTAGAAGCTATTAGGATCCTGCTGGCCTATGCTTGTATAATGGATTTCAAATTATTTCAAATGGATGTTAAAAGTGCTTTTTTAAATGGAGATATTAAGGAGGAAGTTTTTGTAAGTCAAACTCCTGGTTTTGAAGATCCTAAGCATCCAAATCATGTGTTGGAACTTACAAAAGCTCTCTATGGCTTAAAACAAGCTCCAAGAGCTTGGTATGATAAGCTAAGTAATTTCCTTTTACAAGAAAAATTTCAAGGGGAAATGTAGATAAAATACTGTTTATCAAAAGACAAGGAAAAGACATTTTATTGGTTCAAATTTATGTTGATGACATAATATTTGGATCAACAAATGATAAGCTTTGTAAAAATTTTGAAAATACAATGAAAGGCAGATTTGAAATGTCCATGATGGGAGAGTTGACTTACTTCCTGGGATTTCAAATTAAACAAAGCAAAAATGGCATTTTCCTTAGTCAATCAAAATATTGCAGTGATCTTCTAAAGAAATTTAATTTTGAAAAATTTAAATCCATTGACACGCCTATGAGTCAGTCCTGCTACTTAGATAAGGATGAACAGGGTAAAGCTATAGATGTGACTGTGTTCAGAAGTTTAATAGGATCCTTACTTTACTTAACCGCTAGTAGACCAGATATCATGTTTAGTGTGTGCATGTGTGCTAGGTACCAGGCCAATCCCAAGGAATCTCACCTTAGTGCGGTTAAGAGAATCTTAAGATATCTTTTAGGAACCAAAGATCTAGGTTTGTGGTATCCTAAGGGATCTACTTGTACTCTTGTTGGTTATTCTGATTCTGACTTTGCTGGATGCAAATTGGACAGAAAAAGTACTTCAGGTACTTGCCAACTCTTAGGGAACTCTCTTGTCTCTTGGCATAGCAAGAAACAAAACAGTGTAGCTCTCTCAACTGCTGAAGCTGAGTATGTTGCTGCTGGTAGTTGTTGCGCTCAAATTCTTTGGATGCAACAACATCTTTCAGACTTTGGAGTGGACCTAGGAACCGTGCCTATTTTGTGTGATAACACTAGTGCTATTAATATTACTAAGAATCCTGTCATGCATTCTAGGACCAAGCACATTGAAATAAGGCATCACTTCATTCGAGATCAATATCAACAGGGCAAGTTTAAGATGGAATATGTCAATACAACTGAGCAGTTGGCTGACATTTTCACCAAGGCCTTGCCTAAGGACAGTTTCTTCTTTATAAGAATGAAACTGGGCATCATTGATCCCAATGAAATCTGATCCTTATAGCCTATTCGACTGCACAATCGAGTGTCCTGTGACCAAACTGGCATTAATTCACTCAATATTCGATTGTGAAATCGATTGCTTGATGAAAATTGCCTCATTGGGTCAAACTGGAAACTCGATATTCGATTGTAACGTCGATTGGATGTGTCTCAGTTTTTATTTTGTTTATGTTTGTTTTATTTTTTTTGTCTCAATCGAATGGGCATTCGATTGCTAGTATCTCAGAAGCCTGTCTGTTGAAGTTCTTATCAAGTCAATCGGATGGGTAATCGAGTGTTCATGTCTCTAGAACCAGTTTTCTGGATTTGTTGTTTCGATATTCGATTGGGTAATCGAGTGATACACTGAGAATTGGTTAAAATTCGATTGGATATGCGACTGTTTTTGGAAAAGTGAGCCACAAGTCTGAGGACCTTTGGAAATCAAAACCCGAACATCGATTGGGTAATCGATTGACAGGTATCCGTTGAGAAAAATTATAGCCGTTGGTTGAGTGTAACGGTCATATTTTCAACCCAGAAATGTAATCAGCCGATTGGGCAATCGAATTTCAGCAGTACTATATAAACCTGGACTTCACAACTCAATTTCTCAATCAACTGCTGCATTCTGCTATCATACTCTTCATCCAACTGCAATCTTTTCTTCATTCAATCAACCTCAAATTCACATTATTCAATGGCTCGTGTTAAACAAACTGGTAGAAAACCAAGTGTTACTTCTGTTGGACCTTCTTCCAAAGTTGTTCAACAATTAAGTTCATCTTCTTTTTCGTCTACCTCTAGTGGAAGAACTCCTTCACCATCACCTCCTCCACCTCCTTCACCTCCAGCTAAAAGGGTTTCAATCCCTACTCACAAGGTACAGGCGAGGGACAAGGGCAAAGCAGTTGCCAATACCCCTGAACCAAGCAAAAAGAGGAAAGTTCCTCCATCTGAAAAGCTGTTGGGAGATGCAATGAAAGAGTTGAAGAAGAAGAAGAAGCCTTCATCTCCTCCTAAGAAGGATAAGTCTTCAAAAGAGAAAGCTACTGAAGGCAAGACTATTCCAGAATCATTTGCCAAAAGAAAAATCCAAGATGCTAGAACTTTGGATTTTCCTTATTTTGATCAAAATGGTTTTTCGTTTCAAAACCATTTAAGGTTCCATGGGTTGGAAAACCTTCTTACCTGTTCTTTGGATGTATACCCAAAGATGGTGAGAGCCTTATATTCCACTTTCATCCTCACCAAGACCGGGTTCGCAGCTGAAGTGAAAGGCAAAAGAATAACAACGACTTTTGAAGATTTTTCAAAGCTAACTGGTTTGCCTTTTTGTGGATTCACTATTGATGGACGAGCACAGGATGCTGCAGAAGATGAAGGTTGGGAAAACTCCATCAACAAGCATGCTGCTTTACAAGAGTTGATGATAGAAGGATTTGTTGAGAAAGGAACAATTCAAGCTGGACGGATGAAGGTTGAGCACTGGCTGCTCATGTACGTGCTAACACGAATGTTAGTACCTAGAGCTGCTCATGTACGGTCTCTCATCCTCCTGCTGGTGATAATGAGGATCAAGCCTAAGGTTTTAGTTGTCTAGGTTTAGTTTGATGCTGGTTGTTGCTGGTTGTTTGTCTGTTCTTACATATGGTGCTTATTAATTTCCTCCTGTTATTTTTTTTTTTGCCGTATGTCTTTTTGTATTAATGACAAAAAGGGGGAGATTATTTGATTAATATATGAGATTTTGATTGATTTTGAGATTATGTATTTGATTATGCTTTGTATCTGATGAGACTGTATATGCTGGATTAACATTCTGATATTATAACTCTGATAATCTGATATTTTGCATATGTCCTGATTAATGCATATTCATGGTCTGATACACATTAAGCTCTGATATTTTATGTTCATCTGAATCAAATACATGTTACACTAATTTGAATCACTCCCTGGTCATGCACTAAAATGTTTGTATCATGCATTCCAAAACTAAGGGGGAGCTTTCTTTTATAATCTCATTATTAATTGTATGTTTGTCATTAAATCAAAAAGGGGGAGATTGTAAGCCATAAGCTTCCCTGATCTAGTTTTTGATTTATGTCCCAAACATACAAGTGCACATTAAATAGTTGCTTTATCTAATGTTTTGAATCAAGAAACATTTCAGGCATACATGGAGACACCACAACACTTGGAACAATAGTTTGCAACTCAAGGAATCAACCACAGTTGGAGGATGCACTTGAGGAAGATGCAATTTGTGTATAGGTGTATTAGGTGTCTAGGTATCAAGTTAAGTAAACAATCACTAAAGTCTCACACAAGATATGCCAATAAGTTTTGTCATTCATTCATGTGTTATGAAACTTAAATTTGAAAACACTCGATTGACCAATCGATTGAATGAGTCATAAATCGGATGGCACATAAACTGTTTTAAACAACTGAGGTCTGTAACAAGATCAATCGATTGTCCAGTCGATTGCACAGTAGACTGACAAATCGATTGATGCTGAAATTCAAGTTACAGAGAGCACTCAGTCAGTGCCCACTCGATTGACCAATCGATTGATCACTCGATTGGCAACTTGATTGTCTGTAGTATCTGAGTCAATATGACCACGATACTCGATTGACCAATCGATTGATGCCATATTTCATATCACAGTGAGCATCCAGTTTTAAACAAATCGATTGCTCACTCGATTGAAAGGAAAATATGGAATCAGGTCTGAATCACTTGATCACGACAATCGATTGTCCAGTCGATTGCACAATAGACTGACAACTCGATTGATGCTATATTTCATATCACAGTGAGCACCCAGTTTTGAACAAATCGATTGCTCACTCGATTGAAAGGTTTTCATAGCATCAGGTCTGATTCAGAAACTTGATCAATCGATTGACCAATCAAGTGAAGCCTATATAATTCAAGATTCCAGAAACACAGAATATACGACATTCGATGCAGCAATCGATTGTATTCTTACAAACTCGATTGGGCAATCGATTGTCCTGGTGTTTGCCTTGAATATATATATGGTGCCTCAAATATTTTTTTACACACACAACCAAAACAAGAAAGAACTCTTGCACAAAAACTTTTCACATTTTTCAGAACCTTTTGCTCTCAATCTTGCATATCTCTGAAAACACTTTGAAAGAAAAGTTTTCTAACACACAAAAATATTCATTGGCAAATCAAATTTCTTTGTGTGATGCTAGAGTGATTGAACACATCTCTTGATACTATTTTTCTTTGTTCGTGAAAAATACAATTCTTTGTAATTGATGCTGTAACAAAATCCAGTTTAGAAACTGGTGGCTATCCTTGTTGTTGTGTCATCATCAAGAGGAAGTCTACTTTGATCTTGTGTGAGTTTGGGGATAAACTACAAGGATCAAAGGGGTGACAAGATAGAAGTGAAGGGAGTTAGATTGATAGGTCGTGTAGAAGACTGGAAAATCTGTAAAAGTACTCGAATTCATTCTATAGTGAAAAAGGCTGGAATCATGATTATGATTACAGGACTGGATGTAGGTCGTTGGATCAACGGCTGAACCAGGATAAATCTTGGTGCAATCTTCCTTATCCCTTTCTGTTTAATATTCCAGTATTATATACCTGTTTGTTGTTGTATGCTCCTTGTCATAATTGTATGTGTATTTTAATTTCTGCTATGTATGATTTGTATGAACATTGTATGATTAATAAGGGAATTATGTCGAACTAGTTGGATTTGATCTTAATTCTCTCTGTGTTAATCAAAAGAAGTCATAATTTTCCAACATTAACCAATCTTGTGCATCCAATAAGTTCATTTGTGTCATTGGATTAACATTTTGGTCATTTTCGTCCTCCCTAGGCTTATTCTTGTGCAATTAGGGTTTTTAAGCAATCTTGTGCATCCAAAAAGCTCATTTTTGTCTTTGAGTTGACATTTAGGTCATTTTCGTCCTCTCTAGGGTTATTTATGTGCAATTAGGGTTTTTAACCAATCTTGTTCATCTAATAAGCTTATTTATATTTTCGTCCTCCCTAGGCTTATTCTTGTCCAACTAGGGTTTTTAACCAATCTTGTGCGTCCAATAAGTTCATTTGTGTCATTTGATTAACATTTAGGTCATTTTCGTCCTCCCTAGGCTTATTCTTGTGCAATTAGGGTTTTTAACCAATCTTGTGCATCCAAAAAGTTTATTTGTGTCATTGGATTAACATTTAGGTCATTTTCGTCCTCCCTAGGTATATTCTTGTGCAATTAGGGTTTTTAACCAATCTTGTGCATCCAATAAGTTCATTTGTGTCATTGGATTAACATTTTGGTCATTTTCGTCCTCCCTAGGCTTATTTATGTGCAAATAGGGTTTTTAGCCAATCTTGTGCGTCCAATAAGATCATTTGTGTCATTGGATTAACATTTAGGTCATTTTCGTCCTCCCTAGGGTTATTCTTGTCCAATTAGGGTTTTTAACCAATCTTGAGCATCCAATAAGTTCATTTATGTCATTGGATTAACATTTTGGTCATTTTCGTCCTCCCTAGGCTTATTTATGTGCAATTAGGGTTTTTGACCAATCTTGGGCATCCAATAAGTTCATTTGTGTCATTGGATTAACATTTAAGTCATTTTTGTCCTCTCTAGGGTTATTTATGTGCAATTAGGGTTTCTAAGCAATCTTGTGCATCCAATAGGTGTATTTATGTCGTTGGATGAGCTTTTACGACATTTTCGTCCTCCCTAGGCTTATTCTTGTGCAATTAGGGTTTTTAACCAATCTTGTACATCCAAAAAGTTCATTTGTGTCTTTGGATTAACATTTAAGTCATTTTCCTCCTCTCTAGGGTTATTTATGGGCAACTAGGGTTTTTAACCTATCTTGTGCATCCAATGAGTTCATTTATGTCATTGGATTAACAATTAGGTCATTTTCGACCTCCCTAGGCTTATTCTTGTCCAATTAGGGTTTTTAACCAATCTTGTGCATCCAATAAGTTCATTTGTGTAATTGGATTAACATTTTTGTAATTTTCGTCCTCTCTAGGGTTATTTATGTGCAATTAGGGTTTTTAACCAATCTTGTGCATCCAATAAGTTCATATGTGTCAATGGATTAACATTTATGTCATTTTCGTCCTCCCTAGGCTTATTCTTGTGCAATTAGGGCTTTTAACCAATTTTGTGCATCCAAAAAATTCATTTGTGTCTTTGAATTGACATTTAGGTCATTTTCGTCCTCTCTAGGGTTATTTATGTGCAATTAGGGTTTTTAACCAATCTTGTGCATCCAATAAGTTCATTTGTGTCATGGGATTAACATTTAGGTCATTTTCGTCCTCCATAGGCTTATTCTTGTGCAATTAGGGTTTTTAACCAATCTTGTGCATCCAAAAAGCTCATTTGTGTCTTTGAGTTGACATTTAGGTCATTTTCGTCCTCTCTAGGGTTATTTATGT
>JBBPBR010000008.1:19905810-19929053 GCA_037974775.1 Cicer pinnatifidum | reverse complement strand
AGTTCATTTGTGTCATTGGATTAACATTTAGGTCATTTTCATCCTCTCTAGGATTATTTATGTGCAATTAGCGTTTTTAACCAATCTTGTGCATCCAATAAGTTCATTTGTGTCATTGGATTAACATTTAGGTCATTTTCGTCCTCCCTAGGCTTATTCTTGTGCAATTAGGGCTTTTAACCAATCTTGTGCATCCAAAAAGTTCATTTGTGTCTTTGAATTGACATTTAGGTCATTTTCCTCCACTCTAGGGTTATTTATGTGCAATTCGGGTTTTTAACCAATCTTGTGCATCCAATAAGTTCATTTGTGTCATTGGATTAACATTTAGGTAATTTTCGTCGTCCCTAGGCTTATTCTTGTCCAATTAGGGTTTTTAACCAATCTTCTGCATCCAATAAGTTCATTTGTGTCATTGGATTAACATTTAGGTCATTTTCGTCCTCCCTAGGCTTATTCTTGTGCAATTAGGGTTTTTAACCAATCTTGTGCATCCAAAAAGCTCATTTGTGTCTTTGAGTTGACATTTAGGTCATTTTCGTCCTCTCTAGGGTTATTTATGTGCAATTAGGGTTTTTAACCAATCTTGTTCATCCAATAAGCTTATTTGTATTTTCGTCCTCCCTAGGCTTATTCTTGTCCAATTAGGGTTTTTAACCAATCTTATGCGTCCAATAAGTTCATTTGTGTCATTTGATTAACATTTAGGTCATTTTCGTCCTCCCTAGGCTTATTCTTTTGCAATTAGGGTTTTTAACCAATCTTGTGCATCCAAAAAGCTCATTTGTGTCTTTGAATTGACATTTAGGTCATTTTCGTCCTCTTTAGGGTTATTTATGTGCAATTAGGGTTTTTAACCAATCTTGTGCATCCAATAAGTTCATTTGTGTCATTGGATTAACATTTAGGTCATTTTCGTCCTCCCTAGGCTTATTCTTGTCCAATTAGGGTTTTTAACCCATCTTATGCGTCCAATAAGTTCATTTGTGTCATTGGATTAACATTTAGGTCATTTTCGTCCTCCTTAGGCTTATTCTTGTGCAATTAGGGTTTTTAACCAATCTTGTGCATCCAATAAGTTCATTTATGTCATTGGGTTAACATTTTGGTCATTTTCGTCCTCCCTAGGCTTATTTATGTGCAATTAGGGTTTTTAACCAATCTTGTGCATCCAATAAGTTCATTTGTGTCATTGGATTAACATTTAGGTCATTTAAGTCCTCCCTAGGGTTATTTATGGGCAACTAGGGTTTTTAACTAATCTTGTGCATCCCATAAGTTCATTTGTGTCATTGGATTAACATTTAGGTCATTTTCATCCTCTCTAGGATTATTTATGTGCAATTAGCATTTTTAACCAATCTTGTGCATCCAATAAGTTCATTTGTGTCATTGGACTAACATTTAGGTCATTTTCGTCCTCCCTAGGCTTATTCTTGTGCAATTAGGGCTTTTAACCAATCTTGTGCATCCCAAAAGTTCATTTGTGTCTTTGAATTGACATTTAGGTCATTTTCCTCCACTCTAGGGTTATTTATGTGCAATTCGAGTTTTTAACCAATCTTGTGCATCCAATAAGTTCATTTGTGTCATAGGATTAACATTTAGGTAATTTTCGTCGTCCCTAGGCTTATTCTTGTCCAATTAGGGTTTTTAACCAATCTTCTGCATCCAATAAGTTCATTTGTGTCATTGGATTAACATTTTTGTAATTTTCGTCCTCCCTAGGCTTATTTATGTGCAAATTGGGTTTTTAACCAATCTTGTGCATCCATTAAGTTCATTTGTGTCATTGGATTAACATTTAGGTCATTTTCGTCCTCTCTAGGGTAATTTATGTGCAATTAGGGTTTTTAACCAATCTTGTGCATTCAAAAATTTCATTTGTATCTTTGAATTGACATTTAGGTCATTTTCGTCCTCCCTAGGCTTATTCTTGTCCAATTAGGGTTTTTAACCAATCTTGTGCATCCAATAAGTTCATTTGTGTCATTGGATTAATATTTAGGTCATTTTCGTCCACCCTAGGCTTATTCTTGTGCAATTTGGGTTTTTAACCAATCTTATGCATCCAATAAGTTCATTTGTGTCATTGGATTAACATTTTGGTCAATTTCATCCTCCCTAGGCTTATTTATGTGCAATTAGGGTTTTTAACCAATCTTGTGCATCCAATAAGTTCATTTGTGTCATTGGATTAACATTTAGGTCATTTTCGTACTCTCTAGAGTTATTTATGTGTAATTAGGGTTTTTAACCTATCTTGTGCATCCAATATGTTCATTTGTGTCATTGGATTAACATTTAGGTCGTTTTCGTCCTCCCTAGGCTTATCCTTGTGCAATTACGGTTTTTAACCAATCTTGTGCATCCAATAAATTCATTTGTGTCATTGGATTAACATTTAGGTTATTTTTGTCCTCCCTAGGCTTATTCTTGTCCAATTAGGGTTTTTAACCAATCTTGTGCATCCAAAAAGTTCAATTGTGTCATTGGATTAACATTTAGATCATTTTTGTCCTCTCTAGGGTTATTTATATGCAATTAGGGTTTTTAACCAATCTTGTGCATCCAATGAGTTCCTGTGTGTCATTGGATTAACATTTAGGTCATTTTCGTCCTCCCTAGGCTGATCCTTGTGCAATTAGGGTTTTTAATCAATCTTGTGCATCCAATAAGTTCATTTGTGTCATTGGATTAACATTTAGGTCATTTTCGTCCTCTATAGGGTTATTTATGGGCAATTAGGGTTTTTAGCCAATCTTGTGCATCCAATAAGTTCATTTGTGTCATTGGATTAACATTTAGGTCATTTTCATCCTCCCTAGGGTTATTTGTGTGCAATTAGGGTTTTTAACCAATCTTGTGCATCCAATAAGTTCATTTGTGTCACTGGATTAACCTTTAGGTCATTTTCGTCCTCCCTAGGCTTATTCTGGTGCAATTAGGGCTTTTAACCAATCTTCTGCATCCAAAAAGTTCATTTGTGTCTTTGAATTGACACTTAGGTCATTTTCGTCCTCTCTAGGGTTATTTATGTGCAATTTGGGTTTTTAACCAATCTTGTGCATCCTATAAGTTCATTTGTGTCATTGGATTAAGATTTAGGTCATTTTCGTCCTCCCTAGGCTTATTCTTGTCCAATTAGGGTTTTTAACCAATCTTATGCATCCAATAAGTTCATTTGTGTCATTGGATTAACATTTAGGTCATTTTCGTCTTCCCTAGGCTTATTCTTGTGCAATTAGGGTTTTTAACCAATCTTGTGCATCCAATAAGTTCATTTGTGTCATTGGATTAACATTTAGGTCATTTTCGTCCTCCCTAGGCTTATTCTTGTGCAATTAGGGTTTTTAACCAATCTTGTACATCCAATGAGTTCCTGTGTGTCATTGGGTTAACATTTAGGTCATTTTCGTCCTCCCTAGGCTTATCCTTGTGCAATTAGGGTTTTTAACCAATCTTGTGCATCCAATAAGTTCATTTGTGTCATTGGATTAATATTTAGGTCATTTTAGTCCTCCCTAGGGTTATTTATGGGCAACTAGGGTTTTTAACTAATCTTGTGCATCCCATAAGTTCATTTGTGTCATTGGATTAACATTTAGGTCATTTTCATCCTCTCTAGGATTATTTATGTGCAATTAGCGTTTTTAACCAATCTTGTGCATCCAATAAGTTCATTTGTGTCATTGGATTAACATTTAGGTCATTTTCGTCCTCCCTAGGCTTATTCTTGTGCAATTAGGGCTTTTAACCAATCTTGTGCATCCAAAAAGTTCATTTGTGTCTTTGAATTGACATTTAGGTCATTTTCCTCCACTCTAGGGTTATTTATGTGCAATTCGGGTTTTTAACCAATCTTGTGCATCCAATAAGTTCATTTGTGTCATTGGATTAACATTTAGGTAATTTTCGTCGTCCCTAGGCTTATTCTTGTCCAATTAGGGTTTTTAACCAATCTTCTGCATCCAATAAGTTCATTTGTGTCTTTGAGTTGACATTTAGGTCATTTTCGTCCTCTCTAGGGTTATTTATGTGCAATTAGGGTTTTTAACCAATCTTGTTCATCCAATAAGCTTATTTGTATTTTCGTCCTCCCTAGGCTTATTCTTGTCCAATTAGGGTTTTTAACCAATCTTATGCGTCCAATAAGTTCATTTGTGTCATTTGATTAACATTTAGGTCATTTTCGTCCTCCCTAGGCTTATTCTTTTGCAATTAGGGTTTCTAACCAATCTTGTGCATCCAATAAGTTCATTTGTGTCATTGGATTAACATTTTGGTCATTTTCGTCCTCCCTAGGCTTATTTATGTGCAATTAGGGTTTTTAACCAATCTTGTGCAACCAATAAGTTCATTTGTGTCACTGGATTAACATTTAGGTCATTTTCGTCCTCCCTAGGCTTATTCTGGTGCAATTAGGGCTTTTAACAAATCTTCTGCATCCAAAAAGTTCATTTGTGTCTTTGAATTGACACTTAGGTCATTTTCGTCCTCTCTAGGGTTATTTATGTGCAATTCGGGTTTTTAACCAATCTTGTGCATCCAATAAGTTCATTTGTGTCATTGGATTAACATTTAGGTCATTTTCATCCTCCCTAGGCTTATTCTTGTCCAATTAGGGTTTTTAACCAATCTTATGCATCCAATAAGTTCATTTGTGTCATTGGATTAACATTTAGGTCATTTTCGTCTTCCCTAGGCTTATTCTTGTGCAATTAGGGTTTTTAACCAATCTTGTGCATCCAATAAGTTCGTTTGTGTCATTGGGTTAACATTTTGGTCATTTTCCTCCTCCTTAGGCTTATTTATGTGCAATTAGGGTTTTTAACCAATCTTGTGCATCCAATAAGTTCATTTGTGTCATTGGATTAACATTTAGGTCATTTTCGTCCTCTTTATGGTTTTTTATGTGCAATTAGGGTTTTTAACCAATCTTGGGCATCCAAAAAGTTCATTTGTATCTTTGAATTGACATTTAGGTCATTTTCGTCCTCTCTTGGGTTATTTATGTGCAATTAGGGTTTTTAACCAATCTTGTGCATCCAATAAGTTCATTTGTGTCATTGGATTAACATTTAGGTCATTTTCGTCCTCCCTAGGCTTATTCTTGTCCAATTAGGGTTTTTAACCAATCTTGTGCATCCAATAAGTTCATTTGTGTCATTGGATTAACATTTATGTCATTTTCGTCCTCCCTTGGCGTATTCTTGAGCAATTAGGGTTTTTAACCAATCTTATGCATCCAATAAGTTCATTTGTGTCATAGGATTAACATTTTGGTCATTTTCGTCCTCCCTAAACTTATTCTTGTCAAATTAGGGTTTTTAATTAATCTTGTGCATCCAAAAAGTTCAATTGTTTCTTTGGATTAACATTTAGGTCATTTTTGTCCTCTCTAGGGTTATTTATATCCAATTAGGGTTTTTAACCAATCTTGTACATCCAATGAGTTCCTGTGTGTCATTGGATTAACATTTAGGTCATTTATGTCCTCCCTAGGATTATCCTTGTGCAATTAGGGTTTTTAACCAATCTTGTGCATCCAATAAGTTCCTTTGTGTCATTGGATAAACATTTAGGTCATTTAAGTCCTCCCTAGGGTTATTTATGGGCAACTAGGGTTTTTAACCAATCTTGTGCATCCAATAAGTTCATTTGTGTCATTGGATTAACATTTAGGTCATTTTCGTCCTCCGTAGTGTTATTTATGGGCAACTAGGGTTTTTAACCAATCTTGTGCATCCAATAAGTTCATTTGTGTCATTGGATTAACATTTAAATCATTTTCATCCTCTCTAGGTTTATTTATGTGCAATTAGGGTTTTTAACCAATCTTGTGCATCCAATAAGTTCATTTGTGTCATTGGATTAACATTTAGGTCATTTTCGTCATCCCTAGGCTTATTCTTGTGCAATTAGGGCTTTTAACCAATCTTGTGCATCCAAAAAGTTCATTTGTGTCGTTCAATTGACATTTAGGTCATTTTCCTCCTCTCTAGGGTTATTTATGTGCAATTCGGGTTTTTAACCAATCTTGTGCATCCAATGAGTTCCTGTGTGTCATTGGATTAACATTTATGTCATTTTCGTCCTCCCTAGGCTTATTCTTGTGCAATTAGGGTTTTTAACCAATCTTGTGCATCCAATAAGTTCATTTGTGTCATTGGATTAACATTTAAGTCATTTTCGTCCTCCCTAAACTTATTCTTGTGAAATTAGGGTTTTTAACCAATCTTGTGCATCCAATAAGTTCATTTGTGTCATTGGATTATGATTTAGGTCATTTTCATCCTCTCTAGGGTTATTTATGTGCAATTAGGGTTTCTAACAAATCTTGTGCATCCAATAAGTTCATTTGTGTCATTGGATTAACATATAGGTCATTTTCGTCCTCTCTAGGGTTATTTATGTGCAATTAGGGTTTTTAACCAATCTTGTGCATCTAAAAAGTTCATTTGTATCTTTGAATTGACATTTAGGTCATTTTCGTCCTCCCTAGGCTTATTCTTGTCCAATTAGGGTTTTTAACCAATCTTGTGCATCCAAAAAGTTCATTTGTGTCTTTGAATTGACATTTAGGTCATTTTCGTCTTCGCTAGGCTTATTCTTGTGCAATTAGGGTTTTTAACCAATCTTATGCATCCAATAAGTTCATTTGTGTCATTGGATTAACATTTTGGTCATTTTCGTCCTCTCTAGGGTAATTTATGTGCAATTAGGGTTTTTAACCAATCTTGTGCGTCCAAAAAGTTGATTTCTATCTTTGAATACACATTTAGGTCATTTTCGTCCTCTCTAGGGTTATTTATGTGCAATTAGGGTTTTTAACCAATCTTGTGCATCCAATAAGTTCGTTTTTGTCATTGGATTAACATTTAGGTCATTTTCGTCCTCCCAAGGCTTATTCTTGTCCAATTAGGGTTTTTAACCAATCTTGTGCATCCAATAAGTTCATTTGTGTCATTGGATTAACATTTTGGTCATTTTCGTCCTCCCTAGGCTTATTTATGTGCAATTACATTTTTTAACCAATCTTGTGCATCCAAAAAGTTCTTTTGTGTCATTGGATTAACATTTAGGTCATTTTCGTCCTCCGTAGGGTTATTTGTGGGCAATTAGGGTTTTTAACCAATCTTGTGCATCCAATAAGTTCATTTGTGTCATTGGATTAACATTTAGGTCATTTTCGTCCTCCCTAGGCTTATTCTTGTCCAATTAGGATTTTTAACCAATCTTATGCATCCAATAAGTTCATTTGTGTCATTGGATTAACATTTAGGTCATTTTCGTCTTCCCTAGGCTTATTCTTGTGCAATTAGGGTTTTTAACAAATCTTGTGCATCCAATAAGTTCATTTGTGTCATTGGATTAACATTTTGGTCATTTTCGTCCTCCCTAGGCTTATTTATGTGCAATTAGGGTTTTTAACCAATCTTGTGCATCCAATAAGTTCATTTGTGTCATTGGATTAACATTTAGGTCATTTTCGTCCTCTCTAGAGTTATTTATGTGCAATTAGGGTTTTTAACCAATCTTGTGCATCCAAAAAGTTCTTTTGTATCTTTTAATTGACATTTAGGTCATTTTCTTCCTCTCTTGGGTTATTTATGTGCAATTAGGGTTTTTAACGAATCTTGTGCATCCAATAAGTTCATTTGTGTCATTGGATTAACATTTAGGTCATTTTCGTCCTCCCTAGGCTTATTCTTGTCCAATTAGGGTTTTTAACCAATCTTGTGCATCCAATAAGTTCATTTGTGTCATTGGATTAACATTTAGGTCGTTTTCATCCTCCCTAGGCGTATTCTTGTGCAATTAGGGTTTTTAACCAATCTTATGCATCCAATAAGTTCATTTGTGTCATTGGATTAACATTTTGGTCATTTTCGTCCTCCCTTGGCTTATTTATGTGCAATTAAGGTTTTTAACCAATCTTGTGCATCCAATAAGTTCATTTGTGTCATTGGATGAACATTTATGTCATTTTCGTCCTCTCTAGAGTTATTAATGTGCAATTAGGGCTTTTAACCTATCTTGTGCATCCAATATGTTCATTTGTGTCATTGGATTAACATTTAGGTCATTTTCGTCCTCCGTACGCTTATCCTTGTGCAATTAGGGTTTTTAACCAATCTTGTACATCCAATGAGTTCTTGTGTGTCATTGGATTAACATTTAGGTCATTTTAGTCCTCCCTAGGGTTATTTATTGGCAACTAGGGTTTTTAACCAATCTTGTGCATCCAATAAGTTCATTTGTGTCATTGGATTAACATTTAGGTCATTTTCGTCCTCCGTAGTGTTATTTATGGGCAATTAGGGTTTTTAACCAATCTTGTGCATCCAATAAGTTCAATTGTGTCATTGGATTAACATTTAGGTCATTTTCATCCTCTCTAGGTTTATTTATGTGCAATTAGGGTTTTTAACCAATCTTGTGCATCCAATAAGTTCATTTGTGTCATTGGATTAACATTTAGGTCATTATCGTTCTCCCTAGGCTTATTCTTGTGCAATTAGGGCTTTTAACCAATTTTGTGCATCCAAAAAGTTCATTTGTGTCTTTGAATTGACATTTAGGTCATTTTCCTCCTCTCTAGGGTTATTTATGTGCAATTCGGGTTTTTAACCAATCTTGTGCATCCAATAAGTTCATTTGTGTCATTGGATTAAAATTTAGGTAATTTTCGTCCTCCCTAGGCTTATTCTTTTCCAATTAGGGTTTTTAACCAATCTTATGCATCCAATAAGTTCATTTGTGTCATTGGATTAACATTTAGGTCATTTTCGTCTTCCCTAGGCTTATTCTTGTGCAATTAGGGTTTTTAACCAATCTTGTGCATACAATAAGTTCATTTGTGTCATTGGATTAACATTTTGGTCATTTTCCTCCTCCCTAGGCTTATTTATGAGCAATTAGGGTTTTTAACCAATCTTGTGCATCCAATAAGTTCATTTGTGTCATTGGATTAACATTTAGGTCATTTTCGTCCTCCCTAGGCTTATTCTTGTCCGATTAGGATTTTTAACCAATCTTATGCATCCAATAAGTTCATTTGTGTCATTGGATTAACATTTAGGTCATTTTCGTCTTCCCTAGGCTTATTCTTGTGCAATTAGGGTTTTTAACCAATCTTGTGCATCCAATAAGTTCATTTGTGTCATTGGATTAACATTTTGGTCATTTTCGTCCTCCCTAGGCTTATTTATGTTCAATTAGGGTTTTTAACCAATCTTGTGCATCCAATAAGTTCATTTGTGTCATTGGATTAACATTTAGGTCATTTTCGTCCTCTCTAGGGTTATTTATGTGCAATTAGGGTTTTTAACCAATCTTGTGCATCCAAAAAGTTCTTTTGTATCTTTTAATTGACATTTAGGTCATTTTCTTCCTCTCTTGGGTTATTAATGTGCAATTAGGGTTTTTAACCAATCTTGTGCATCCAATAAGTTCATTTGTGTCATTGGATTAACATTTAGGTCATTTTCGTCCTCCCTAGGCTTATTCTTGTCCAATTAGGGTTTTTAACCAATCTTGTGCATCCAATAAGTTCATTTGTGTCATTGGATTAACATTTAGGTCGTTTTCATCCTCCCTAGGCGTATTCTTGTGCAATTAGGGTTTTTAACCAATCTTATGCATCCAATAAGTTCATTTGTGTCATTGGATTAACATTTTGGTCCTTTTCGTCCTCCCTTGGCTTATTTATGTGCAATTAAGGTTTTTAACCAATCTTGTGCATCCAATAAGTTCATTTGTGTCATTGGATGAACATTTATGTCATTTTCGTCCTCTCTAGAGTTATTAATGTGCAATTAGGGCTTTTAACCTATCTTGTGCATCCAATATGTTCATTTGTGTCATTGGATTAACATTTAGGTCATTTTCGTCCTCCGTAGGGTTATTTGTGGGCAATTAGGGTTTTTAACCAATCTTGTGCATCCAATAAGTTCATTTGTGTCATTGGATTAACATTTAGGTCATTTTCGTCCTCCCTAGGCTTATTCTTGTGCAATTAGGGTTTTTAACCAATCTTGTGCATCCAACAAGTTCATTTGTGTCATTGGATTAACATTTTGGTCATTTTCGTCCTCCCTAGGCTTATTTATGTGCAATTAGGGTTTTTAACCAATCTTGTGCATCCAATAAGTTCATCTGTGCAATTGGACTAACATTTAGGTCATTTTCGTCCTCTCTAGGGTAATTTATGTGCAATTAGGGTTTTTAACCAATCTTGTGCATCCAAAAAGTTCATTTGTATCTTTGAATTGACATTAAGGTCATTTTCGTCCTCTCTAGGGTTATTTATATGCAATTAGGGTTTTTAACCAATCTTGTGCATCCAATAAGTTCATTTGTGTCATTGGATTAACATTTAGGTCATTTTCGTCCTCCCTAGACTTATTCTTGTCCAATTAGTGTTTTTAACCAATCTTGTGCATCCAATAAGTTCATTTGTGTCATTGGATTAACATTTTGGTCATTTTCGTCCTCCCTAGGCTTATTTATGTGCAATTACGTTTTTTAACCAATCTTGTGCATCCAAAAAGTTCTTTTGTGTCATTGGATTAACATTTAGGTCATTTTCGTCCTCCGTAGGGTTATTTGTGGGCAATTAGGGTTTTTAACCAATCTTGTGCGTCCAATAAGTTCATTTGTGTCATTGGATTAAGATTTAGGTCATTTTCATCCTCTCTAGGGTTATTTATGTGCAAATAGGGTTTTTAACCAATCTTGTGCATCCAATAAGTTCATTTGTATCTTTGAATTGACATTAAGGTCATTTTCGTACTCTCTAGGGTTATTTATATGCAATTAGGGTTTTTAACCAATCTTGTGCATCCAATAAGTTCATTTGTGTCATTGGATTAACATTTAGGTCATTTTCGTCCTCCCTAGACTTATTCTTGTCCAATTAGTGTTTTTAACCAATCTTGTGCATCCAATAAGTTCATTTGTGTCATTGGATTAACATTTTGGTCATTTTCGTCCTCCCTAGGCTTATTTATGTGCAATTACGTTTTTTAACCAATCTTGTGCATCCAAAAAGTTCTTTTGTGTCATTGGATTAACATTTAGGTCATTTTCGTCCTCCGTAGGGTTATTTGTGGGCAATTAGGGTTTTTAACCAATCTTGTGCATCCAATAAGTTCATTTGTGTCATTGGATTAACATTTAGGTCATTTTCGTCCTCCCTAGGCTTATTCTTGTGCAATTAGGGTTTTTAACCAATCTTGTGCATCCAATAAGTTCATTTGTGTCATTGGATTAACATTTAGGTCATTTTCGTCCTCCCTAGGCTTATTCTTGTTCAATTAGGGTTTTTAACCAATCTTGTGCATCCAATAAGTTAATTTGTGTCATTGGATTAACATTTTGGTCATTTTCGTCCTCCCTAGACTTATTCTTGTGCAATTAGGGTTTTTAACCAATCTTGTGCATCCAATAAGTTCATTTGTGTCATTGGATTAACATTTAGGTCATTTTCGTCCTCCCTAGGCTTATTCTTGGGCAATTAGGGTTTTTAACCAATCTTGTGCATAAAATAAGTTTATTTGTGTCATTGGATTAACATTTAGGTCATTTTCGTCCTCCCTAGGCTAATCCTTGTGCAATTAGGGCTTTTAACCAATCTTGTGCATCCTATAAGTTCATTTGTGTCTTTGAATTGACATTTAGGTTATTTTCGTCCTCTCTAGGGTTATTTATGTGTAATTAGGGTTTTTAACCAATCTTGTGCATCCAAAATGTTCATTTGTGTCTTTGAATTGACATTTATGTCATTTTCGTCCTCTCTAGGGTTATTTATTTGCAATTAAGGTTTTTAACCTATCTTGTGCATCGAACAAGTTCATTTGTGTCGTTGGATTAACATTTAGGTAATTTCCGTCCTCCCTAGACTTATTCTTGTGCAATTAGGGTTTTTAACCAATCTTGTGCATCCAATAAGTTCATTTGTGTCATTGGATTAACATTTAGGTCATTTTCGTCCTCCCTAGGCTTATTCTTGTGCAATTAGGGTTTTTAACCAATCTTGTGCATAAAATAAGTTTATTTGTGTCATTGGATTAACATTTAGGTCATTTTCGTCCTCCCTAGGGTTTTTTATGGGCAATTATGGTTTTTAACCAATCATGTGCATCCAATAAGTTCATTTGTGTCATTTGATTAACATTTTTGTCATTTTCGTCCTCCCTAGGCTTATTCTTGTGCAATTAGGGTTTTTAACCAATCTTATGCATCCAATAAGTTCATTTGTGTCATTGGATTAACATTTAGGTCATTTTCATCCTCCCTAGGCTAATCCTTGTGCAATTAGGGCTTTTCACCAATCTTGTGCATCCTATAAGTTCATTTGTGTCTTTGAATTGACATTTAGGTCATTTTCGTCATCTCTAGGGTTATTTATGTGTAATTAGGGTTTTTAACCAATCTTGTGCATCCAATAAGTTCATTTGTGTCATTGGATTAACATTTAGGTTATTTTCGTCCTCCCTAGGGTTATTTATGGGCAATTAGGGTTTTTAACCAATCTTGTGCATCCAATAAGTTCATTTGTGTTATTGGATTAACATTTAGGTCATTTTCGTCCTCCCTAGGCTTATTCTTGTGCAATTAGGGTTTTTAACCAATCTTGTGCATCCAATAAGTTCATTTGTGTCATTGGATTAACATTTAGGTCATTTTCGTCCTCCCTAGGCTTATTCTTGTGCAATTAGGGTTTTTAACCAATCTTGTGCATCCAATAAGTTTATTTTTGTCATTGGATTAACATTTAGGTCATTTTCGTCCTCCCTAGGGTTATTTATGGGCAATTATGGTTTTTAACCAATCATGTGCATCCAATAAGTTCATTTGTGTCATTGGATTAACATTTATGTCATTTTCGTCCTCCCTAGGCTTATTCTTGTGCAGTTAGGGTTTTTAACCAATCTTGTGCATCCAATAAGTTCATTTGTGTCATTGGATTAACATTTAGGTCATTTTCGTCCTCCCTAGGCTTATTCTTGTGCAATTAGGACTTTTAACCAATCTTGTGCATCCAAAAAGTTCATTTGTGTCTTTGAATTGACATTTAGGTCATTTTCGTCCTCTCTAGGGTTATTTATGTGCAATTAAGGTTTTTAACCTATCTTGTGCATCGAACAAGTTCATTTGTGTCGTTGGATTAACATTTAGGTCATTTCCGTCCTCCCTTGGCTTATTCTTGTCCAATTAGGGTTTTTAACCAATCTTGTGCATCCAATAAGTTCATTTGAGTCATTGGATTAACATTTAGGTCATTTTCGTCCTCCCTTGGCTTATTCTTGTGCAATTAGGGTTTTTAACCAATCTTGTGCATCCAATAAGTTCATTTGTGTCATTGGATTAACATTTAGGTCATTTTCGTCCTCCCTAGGCTTATTCTTGTGCAATTAGGGTTTTTAACCAATCTTGTGCATCCAATAAGTTCATTTGTGTCATTGGATTAACATTTGGGTCATTTTCGTCCTCCCTAGGGTTATTTAGGGGCAATTAGGGTTTTTAACCAATCTTGTGCATCCAATAAGTTCATTTGTGTCATTGGATTAACATTTAGGTCATTTTCGTCCTCCCTAGGCTTATTCTTGTCCAATTAGGGTTTTTAACCAATCTTGTGCATCCAATAGGAGTGTTTGTGTCATTGGATGAACATTTAGGTCATTTTCGTCCTCCCTAGGCTTATTCTTGTCCAATTAGGGTTTTTAACCAATCTTGTGCATCCAATAAGTTCATTTGTGTCATTGGATGAATATTTAGGTCATTTTCCTCCTCCCTAGGCTTATTCTTGTCCAATTAGGGTTTTGTATGCAATCTTGTGCGTCCAATAGGTGTGTTTGTGTCGTTGGACGAACATTTAGGTCATTTTCGTCCTCCCTAGGCTTATTCTTGTCCAATTAGGGTTTTTATGCAATCTTGTGCATCCAATAGGTGTGTTTGTGTCATTGGACGAACATTTAGGTCATTTTCGTCCTCCCTAGTCTTATTCTTTTCCAATTAGGGTTTTTATGCAATCTAGTGCATCCAATAGGTGTGTTTGTGTCATTGGACGAACATTTAGGTCATTTTCGTCCTCCCTAGGCTTATTCTTGTCTAATTAGGGTTTTAACCAATCTTGTGCATCCAATAAGTTCATTTGTGTCATTGGATGAACATTTAGGTCATTTTCGTCCTCCCTAGGCTTATTCTTGTCCAATTAGGGTTTTTAACCAATCTTGTGCATCCAAAAAGTTCATTTGTGTCATTGGATTAACATTTAGGTCATTTTCGTCCTCTCTAGGGTTATTTATGTGCAATTAGGGTTTTTTTACCAATCTTGTGCATCCAATAAGTTCATTTGTGTCATTGGATTAACATTTAGGTCATTTTCGTCCGCCCAAGGCTTATTCTTGTCCAATAAGGGTTTTTAACCAATCTTGTGCATCCAATAAGTTCATCTGTGTCATTGGATTAACATTTAGGTCATTTTCGTCCTCCCCAGGCTTATTCTTGTGCAAATAGGGTATTGAACCAATCTTGTGCATCCAAAAAGTTCATTTGTGTCTTTGGATGAACATTTAGGTCATTTTCGTCCTCCCTAGGGTTATTCTTGTCCAATTAGGGTTTTTAACCAATCTTCTGCAACCAAAAAGTTTATTTGTGTCATTGGATGAACATTTAGGTCATCTTTGTCCTCCGTAGCCTTATTTATGTGCAATTATGGTTTTTAACCAATCTTGTGCATCCAATAAGTTCATTTGTGTCATTGGATTAACATTTAGGTCATTTTCGTCCTCTCTAGGGTTATTCATGTGCAATTAGGGTTTTTAACCAATGTTGTGCATCCAATAAGTTCATTTGTGTCATTGGATTAACATTTAGGTCATTTTCGTCCTCCCTAGGCTTATTCTTGTCCAATTAGGGTTTTTAACCAATCTTGTGCATCCAATAAGTTCATTTGTACCATTGGATTAACATTTAGGTCATTTTTGTCCTCCCTAGGCTTATTTATGTGAAATTAGGGTTTTTAACCAATCTTGTGCATCCAATATGATCATTTGTGTCATTGGATTAACATTTAGGTCATTTTCGTCCTCCCAAGGCTTATTTATGTGCAATTAGGGTTTTCAACCAATCTTGTGTATCCAATATGTTCATTTGTGTCATCGGATTAACATTTAGGTCATTTTCGTCCTCAATAGACTTTTTCTTGTGCAATTAGGGTATTTTTAACAATCTTGTCATCCAAAAAGTTCATTTGTGTCTTTGGATTAACATTTAGGTCATTTTGGTCTTCGCTTGAGTTATTTACGTGCAATTAGGGTTTTTAACCAATGTTGTGCATCCAATAAGTTCATTTGTGTCATTGGATTAACATTTAGGTAATTTTCGTCCTCCCTAGGCTTATTCTTGTCCAATTAGGGTTTTTAACCAATCTTGTGCATCCAATAAGTTTATTTGTGTCATTGGATTAACATTTAGGTCATTTTCGTCCTCCCTAGGCTTATTCTTGTGCAATTAGGGTTTTTAACCAATCTTGTGCATCCAATAAGTTCATTTGTGTCATTGGATTAACATTTTGGTCATTTTCGTCCTCCCTAGGCTTATTTATGTGCAATTAGGGTTTCTAACCAAATTTGTGCATCCAATAAGTTCATTTGTGTCATTGGATTAACATTTAGGTCATTTTCGTCCTCCCTAGGCTTATTTTTGTGCAATTAGGGCTTTTAACCAATCTTGTGCATCCAAAAAGTTCATTTGTGTCTTTGGATTAACATTTAGGTCATTTTCGTCCTCTCTAGGGTTATTTATATGCAATTAGGGTTTTTAACCAATCTTGTACATCCAATGAGTTCCTGTGTGTCATTGGATTAACATTTAGGTCATTTTCGTCCTCCCTAGGCTTATTCTTGTGCAATTAGGGTTTTTAACCAATCTTGTGCATCCAATAAGTTCATTTGTGTCATTGGATTAACATTTTGGTCATTTTCGTCCTCCCTAGGCTTATTTATGTGCAATTACGTTTTTTAACCAATCTTGTGCATCCAAAAAGTTCTTTTGTGTCATTGGATTAACATTTAGGTCATTTTCGTCCTCCATAGGGTTATTTGTGGGCAATTAGGGTTTTTAACCAATCTTGTGCATCCAATAAGTTCATTTGTGTCATTGGATTAAGATTTAGGTCATTTTCATCCTCTCTAGGGTTATTTATGTGCAATTAGGGTTTCTAACCAATCTTGTGCATCCAATAAGTTCATTTGTGTCATTGGATTAACATTTTGGTCATTTTCGTCCTCCCTAGGCTTATTTACGTGCAATTACGTTTTTTAACCAATCTGGTGCATCCAAAAAGTTCTTTTGTGTCATTGGATTAACATTTAGGTCATTTTCGTCCTCCGTCGGGTTATTTGTGGGCAATTAGGGTTTTTAACCAATCTTGTGCATCCAAAAAGTTCATTTGTGTCATTGGATTAAGATTTAGGTCATTTGCATCCTCTCTAGGGTTATTTATGTGCAATTAGGGTTTCTAACCAATCTTGTGCATCCAATAAGTTCATTTGTGTCATTGGATTAACATTTAGGTCATTTTCGTCCTCTCTAGGGTTATTTATGTGCAATTAGGGTTTTTAACCAATCTTGTGCATCCAAAAATTCATTTGTATCTTTGAATTGACATTTAGGTCATTTTCGTCCTCTCTAGGGTTATTTATGTGCAATTAGGGTTTTTAACCAATCTTGTGCATCCAAAATGTTTATTTGTGTCATTCGATTAACATTTAGGTCATTTTCGTCCTCCCTAGGCTTATTCTTGTGAAATTAGGGTTTTTAACCAATCTTGTGTATCCAATAAGTTAATTTGTGTCATTGGATTAACATTTTGGTCATTTTCATCCTCCCTAGGCTTATTTATGTGCAATTAGGGTTTTTAACCAATCTTGTGCATCCAATAAGTTCATTTGTGTCATTGGACTAACATTTAGGTTATTTTCGTCCTCTCTAGGGTAATTTATGTGCAATTAGGGTTTTTAACCAATCTTGTGCATCCAAAAAGTTCATTTGTATCTTTGAATTGACATTTAGGTCATTTTCGTCCTCTCTAGGGTTATTTATGTGCAATTACGTTTTTTAACCAATCTTGTGCATCCAAAAAGTTCTTTTGTGTCATTGGATTAACATTTAGGTCATTTTCGTCCTCCGTTGGGTTATTTGTGGGCAATTAGGGTTTTTAACCAATCTTGTGCATCCAATAAGTTCATTTGTGTCATTGGATTAAGATTTAGGTCATTTTCATCCTCTCTAGGGTTATTTATGTGCAATTAGGGTTTCTAACCAATCTTGTGCATCCAATAAGTTCATTTGTGTCATTGGATTAACATTTAGGTCATTTTCGTCATCTCTAGGGTTATTCATGTGCAATTAGGGTTGTTAACCAATCTTGGGCATCTAAAAAGTTCATTTGTATCTTTGAATTGACATTTAGGTCATTTTCGTCCTCCCTAGGCTTATTCTTGTCCAATTAGGGTTTTTAACCAATCTTGTGCATCCAAAAAGTTCATTTGTGTCTTTGAATTGACATTTAGGTCATTTTCGTCCTCGCTAGGCTTATTCTTGTGCAATTAGGGTTTTTAACCAATCTTATGCATCCAATAAGTTCATTTGTGTCATTGGATTAATATTTAAGTCATTTTCGTCCTCCCTAGACTTATTCTTGTCCAATTAGGGTTTTTAACCAATCTTATGCATCCAATAAGTTCATTTGTGTCATTGGATTAACATTTAGGTCATTTTCGTCCTCCCTACGCTTATTCTTGTGCAATTAGGGTTTTTAACCAATCTTGTGCATCCAATAAGTTCATTTGTGTCATTGGATTAACATTTTGATCATTTTCGTCCTCCCTAGGCTTATTTATGTGCAATTAGGGTTTTTAACCAATCTTGTGCATTCAATAAGTTCATTTGGGTCATTGGATTAACATTTAGGTCATTTTCGTCCTCTCTAGGGTAATTTATGTGCAATTAGGGTTTTTAACCAATCTTGTGCATCCAAAAAGTTGATTTGTATCTTTGAATACACATTTAGGTCATTTTCGTCCTCTCTAGGGTTATTTATGTGCAATTAGGGTTTTTAACCAATCTTGTGCATCCAATAAGTTCATTTTTGTCATTGGATTAACATTTAGGTCATTTTCGTCCTCCCTAGGCTTATTCTTGTCCAATTAGGGTTTTTAACCAATCTTGTGCATCCAATAAGTTCATTTGTGTCATTGGATTAAAGTTTTGGTCATTTTCGTCCTCCCTAGGCTTATTTATGTGCAATTACGTTTTTTTAACAAATCTTGTGCATCCAAATAGTTCTTTTGTGTCATTGGATTAACATTTAGGTCATTTTCGTCCTCCGTAGGGTTATTTGTGGGCAATTAGGGTTTTTAACCAATCTTGTGCATCCAATAAGTTCATTTGTGTCATTGGATTAAGATTTAGGTCGTTTTCATCCTCTCTAGGATTATTTATGTGCAATTAGGGTTTCTAACCAATCTTGTGCATCCAATAAGTTCCTTTGTGTCATTGGATTAACATTTAGGTCATTTTCGTTTTCTCTAGGGTTATTTATGTGCAATTAGGGTTTTTAACCAATCTTGTGCATCTAAAAAGTTCATTTGTATCTTTGAATTGACATTTAGGTCATTTTCGTCCTCCCTAGGCTTATTCTTGTCCAATTAGGGTTTTTAACCAATCTTGTGCATCCAAAAAGTTCATTTGTGTCTTTGAATTGACATTTAGGTCATTTTCGTCCTCGCTAGGCGTATTCTTGTGCAATTAGAGTTTTTAACCAATCTTGTGCATCCAGTAAGTTCATTTGTTTCATTGGATTAACATTTAGGTCATTTTCGTCCTCGCTAGGCTTATTCTTGTCCAATTAGGGTTTTTAACCAATCTTGTGCATCCAATAAGTTCATTTGTGTCATTGGATTAACATTTAGGTCATTTTCGTCCTCCCTAGGCTTATTCTTGTCCAATTAGGGTTTTTAACCAATCTTGTGCATTCAATAAGTTCATTTGTGTCTTTGGATTAACATTTAGGTCATTTTCGTCCTCTCTAGGGTAATTTATGTGCGATTATGGTTTTTAACCAATCTTGTGCATCCAAAAAGTTCATTTGTATCTTTGAATTGACATTTAGGTCATTTTCGTCCTCTCTAGGGTTATTTATGTACAATTAGGGTTTTTAACCAATCTTGTGCATCCAAAATGTTTATTTGTGTCATTGGATTAACATTTAGGTCATTTTCGTCCTCCCTAGGCTTATTCTTGTGAAATTATGGTTTTTAACCAATCTTGTGTATCCATTAAGTTAATTTGTGTCATTGGATTAACATTTTGGTCATTTTCGTCCTCCCTAGGCTTATTTATGTGCAATTAGGGTTTTTAACCAATCTTGTGTATCCAATAAGTTCATTTTTGTCATTGGATTAACATTTAGGTCATTTTCGTCCTCCCTAGGCTTATTCTTGTCCAATTAGGGTTTTTAACCAATCTTGTGCATCCAATAAGTTCATTTGTGTCATTGGATTAACATTTTGGTCATTTTCGTCTTCCCTAGGCTTATTTATGTGCAATTACGTTTTTTAACCAATCTTGTGCATCCAAAAAGTTCTTTTGTGTCATTGGATTAACATTTAGGTCATTTTCGTCCTCCGTAGGGTTATTTGTGGGCACTTAGGGTTTTTAACCAATCTTATGCATCCAATAAGTTCATTTGTGTCATTGGATTAACATTTAGGTCATTTTCGTCCTCCATAGGGTTATTTGTGGGCAATTAGGGTTTTTAACCAATCTTGTGCATCCAATAAGTTCATTTGTGTCATTGGATTAAGATTTAGGTCATTTTCATCCTCTCTAGGGTTATTTATGTGCAATTAGGGTTTCTAACCAATCTTGTGCATCCAATAAGTTCATTTGTGTCATTGGATTAACATTTAGGTCATTTTCGTCCTCTCTAGGGTTATTTATGTGCAATTAGGGTTTTTAACCAATCTTGTGCATCCAAAAAGTTCATTTGTATCTTTGAATTGACATTTAGGTCATTTTCGTCCTCTCTAGGGTTATTTATGTACAATTAGGGTTTTTAACCAATCTTGTGCATCCAAAATGTTTATTTGTGTCATTGGATTAACATTTAGGTCATTTTCGTCCTCCCTAGGCTTATTCTTGTGAAATTAGGGTTTTTAACCAATCTTGTGTATCCAATAAGTTAATTTGTGTCATTGGATTAACATTTTGGTCATTTTCGTCCTCCCTAGGCTTATTTATGTGCAATTAGGGTTTTTAACCAATCTTGTGCATCCAATAAGTTCATTTGTGTCATTGGATTAACATTTAGGTCATTTTCGTCCTCCCTAGGCTTATTCTTGTCCAATTAGGGTTTTTAACTAATCTTGTGCATCCAATAAGTTCATTTGTGTCATTGGATGATCAATTAGGTCATTTTCGTCCTCCCTAGGCATATTCTGGTCCAATAAGGGTTTTTAACCAATCTTGTGCATCCAATAGGTGTGTTTGTGTCATTGGATGATCAATTAGGTCATTTTCGTCCTCCCTAGGCATATTCTTGTCCAATTAGGGTTTTTAACCAATCTTGTGCATCCAATAGGTGTGTTTGTGTCATTGGATGATCAATTAGGTCATTTTCGTCCTCCCTAGGCTTATTCTTGTCCAATTAGGGTTTTTAACCAATCTTGTCCATCCAATAGGTGTGTTTGTGTCATTGGATGATCAATTAGGTCATTATCGTCCTCCCTAGGCATATTCTTGTCCAATTTGGGTTTTTAACCAATCTTGTGCATCCAATAGGTGTGTTTGTGTCATTGGATGATCAATTAGGTCATTTTCGTCCTCCCTAGGCATATTCTTGTCCAATTAGGGTTTTTAACCAATCTTGTGCATCCAATAGGTGTGTTTGTGTCATTGGATGATCAATTAGGTCATTTTCGTCCTCCCTAGGCATATTCTTGTCCAATTAGGGTTTTTAACCAATCTTGTGCATCCAATAGGTGTGTTTGTGTCATTGGATGATCAATTAGGTTATTTTCGTCCTCCCTAGGCAAATTCTTGTCCAATTAGGGTTTTTAACTGATCTTGTGCATCTAATACGTTCATTTGTGTCATTGGATGATCAATTAGGTCATTTTCGTCCTCCCTAGGCTTATTCTTGTCCAATTAGGGTTTTTAACCAATCTTGTGTATCCAATAGGTGTGTTTGTGTCATTGGATGATCAATTAGGTCATTTTCGTCCTCCCTAGGCATATTCTTGTCCAATTAGGGTTTTTAACCAATCTTGTGCATCCAATAGGTGTGTTTGTGTCATTGGATGATCCATTAGGTCATTTTCGTCCTCCCTAGGCAAATTCTTGTCCAATTAGGGTTTTTAACCAATCTTGTGCATCCAATAGGTGTGTTTGTGTCATTGGATGATCAATTAGGTCATCTTCGTCCTCCCTAGGCTTATTCTTGTCCAATTAGGGTTTTTAATCAATCTTGTGCATCCAATAACTTGAGTTGTGTCTTTGGATTAACATTTAGGTCATTTTCGTCCTCCCTAGGCTTATTCTTGTCCAATTAGGGTTTTTAACCAATCTTGTGCATCCAATAAGTTCATTTGTGTCATTGGATTAACATTTAGGTCATTTTCGTCCTCTCTAGGGTTATTTATGTGCAATTAGGGTTTTGAACCAATCTTGTGCATCCAATAAGTTCATTTGTGTCATTGGATTAACATTTAGGTCATTTTCGTCCTCTCTAGGGTTATTCATGTGCAATTAGGGTTTTTATCCAATGTTGTGCATCCAATAAGTTCATTTGTGTCATTGGATTAACATTTAGGTCATTTTCGTCCTCCCTAGGCTTATTCTTGTCCAATTAGGGTTTTTAACCAATCTTCTGCATCCAAAAAGTTCATTTGTGTAATTGGATTAACATTTAGGTCATTTTCGTCCTCTCTAGGGTTATTTATGTGCAATTAGGGTTTTTAACCAATCTTGTGCATCCAATAAGTTCATTTGTGTCATTGGATTAACATTTAGGTCATTTTCGTCCTCCTTAGGCTTATTCTTGTGCAATTAGGGTTTCTAACCAATCTTGTGCATCCAATAATTTCATTTGTGTCATTGGATTAACATTTAGGTCATTTTTGTCCTCCCTAGGCTTACTTATGTGCAATTAGGGTTTTTAACCATTCTTGTGCATCCAAAAAGTTCTTTTTTGTCATTGGATTAACATTTAGGTCATTTTCGTCCTCCCTAGGGTTATTTATTGGCAATTAGGGTTTTTAACCAATCTTGTGCATCCAATAAGTTCATTTGTGTCATTGGATTATTATTTAGGTCATTTTCGTCCTCCCTAGGCTTATTCTTGTCCAATTAGGGTTTTTAACCAATCTTGTGCATCCAAAAAGTTAATTTGTGTCTTTGGATTAACATTTAGGTCATTTTCGTCCTCTCTAGGGTTATTTATGTGCAATTAGGGTTTTTAACCAATCTTGTGCATCCAATATGTTCATTTGTGTCATTGGATTAGAATTTAGGTCATTTTCATCCGCCCTAGGCTTATTCTTGTGTAATTAGGGCTTTTAACCAATCTTGTGCATCCAAAAAGTTCATTTCTGTCTTTGAATTGACATTTAGGTCATTTTCGTCCTCTCCAAGGTTATTTATGTGCAATTAGGGTTTTTAACCAATCTTGTGCATCCAATAAGTTCATTTTTGTCATTGGATTAACATTTAGGTCATTTTCGTCCTCCCTAGGCTTATTCTTGTCCAATTAGGGTTTTTAACCAATCTTGTGCATCCAATAAGTTCATTTGTGTCATTGGATTAACATTTTGGTCATTTTCGTCCTCCCTAGGCTTATTTATGTGCAATTACGTTTTTTAACCAATCTTGTGCATCCAAAAAGTTCTTTTGTGTCATTGGATTAACATTTAGGTCATTTTCGTCCTCCATAGGGTTATTTGTGGGCAATTAGGGTTTTTAACCAATCTTGTGCATCCATTAAGTTCATTTGTGTCATTGGATTAAGATTTAGGTCATTTTCATCCTCTCTAGGGTTATTTATGTGCAATTAGGGTTTCTAACCAATCTTGTGCATCCAATAAGTTCATTTGTGTCATTGGATTAACATTTAGGTCATTTTCGTCCTCTCTAGGGTTATTTATGTGCAATTAGGGTTTTTAACCTATCTT
>JBBPBR010000008.1:19855708-19905800 GCA_037974775.1 Cicer pinnatifidum | reverse complement strand
GCATCCAAAAAGTTGATTTGTATCTTTGAATACACATTTAGGTCATTTTCGTCCTCTCTAGGGTTATTTATGTGCAATTAGGGTTTTTAACCAATCTTGTGCATCCAATAAGTTCATTTTTGTCATTGGATTAACATTTAGGTCATTTTCGTCCTCCCTAGGCTTATTCTTGTCCAATTAGGGTTTTTAACCAATCTTGTGCATCCAATAAGTTCATTTGTGTCATTGGATTAAAGTTTTGGTCATTTTCGTCCTCCCTAGGCTTATTTATGTGCAATTACGTTTTTTTAACAAATCTTGTGCATCCAAATAGTTCTTTTGTGTCATTGGATTAACATTTAGGTCATTTTCGTCCTCCGTAGGGTTATTTGTGGGCAATTAGGGTTTTTAACCAATCTTGTGCATCCAATAAGTTCATTTGTGTCATTGGATTAAGATTTAGGTCGTTTTCATCCTCTCTAGGATTATTTATGTGCAATTAGGGTTTCTAACCAATCTTGTGCATCCAATAAGTTCCTTTGTGTCATTGGATTAACATTTAGGTCATTTTCGTTTTCTCTAGGGTTATTTATGTGCAATTAGGGTTTTTAACCAATCTTGTGCATCTAAAAAGTTCATTTGTATCTTTGAATTGACATTTAGGTCATTTTCGTCCTCCCTAGGCTTATTCTTGTCCAATTAGGGTTTTTAACCAATCTTGTGCATCCAAAAAGTTCATTTGTGTCTTTGAATTGACATTTAGGTCATTTTCGTCCTCGCTAGGCGTATTCTTGTGCAATTAGAGTTTTTAACCAATCTTGTGCATCCAGTAAGTTCATTTGTTTCATTGGATTAACATTTAGGTCATTTTCGTCCTCGCTAGGCTTATTCTTGTCCAATTAGGGTTTTTAACCAATCTTGTGCATCCAATAAGTTCATTTGTGTCATTGGATTAACATTTAGGTCATTTTCGTCCTCCCTAGGCTTATTCTTGTCCAATTAGGGTTTTTAACCAATCTTGTGCATTCAATAAGTTCATTTGTGTCTTTGGATTAACATTTAGGTCATTTTCGTCCTCTCTAGGGTAATTTATGTGCGATTATGGTTTTTAACCAATCTTGTGCATCCAAAAAGTTCATTTGTATCTTTGAATTGACATTTAGGTCATTTTCGTCCTCTCTAGGGTTATTTATGTACAATTAGGGTTTTTAACCAATCTTGTGCATCCAAAATGTTTATTTGTGTCATTGGATTAACATTTAGGTCATTTTCGTCCTCCCTAGGCTTATTCTTGTGAAATTATGGTTTTTAACCAATCTTGTGTATCCATTAAGTTAATTTGTGTCATTGGATTAACATTTTGGTCATTTTCGTCCTCCCTAGGCTTATTTATGTGCAATTAGGGTTTTTAACCAATCTTGTGTATCCAATAAGTTCATTTTTGTCATTGGATTAACATTTAGGTCATTTTCGTCCTCCCTAGGCTTATTCTTGTCCAATTAGGGTTTTTAACCAATCTTGTGCATCCAATAAGTTCATTTGTGTCATTGGATTAACATTTTGGTCATTTTCGTCTTCCCTAGGCTTATTTATGTGCAATTACGTTTTTTAACCAATCTTGTGCATCCAAAAAGTTCTTTTGTGTCATTGGATTAACATTTAGGTCATTTTCGTCCTCCGTAGGGTTATTTGTGGGCACTTAGGGTTTTTAACCAATCTTATGCATCCAATAAGTTCATTTGTGTCATTGGATTAACATTTAGGTCATTTTCGTCCTCCATAGGGTTATTTGTGGGCAATTAGGGTTTTTAACCAATCTTGTGCATCCAATAAGTTCATTTGTGTCATTGGATTAAGATTTAGGTCATTTTCATCCTCTCTAGGGTTATTTATGTGCAATTAGGGTTTCTAACCAATCTTGTGCATCCAATAAGTTCATTTGTGTCATTGGATTAACATTTAGGTCATTTTCGTCCTCTCTAGGGTTATTTATGTGCAATTAGGGTTTTTAACCTATCTTATGCATCCAAAAAGTTCATTTGTATCTTTGAATTGACATTTAGGTCATTTTCGTCCTCTCTAGGGTTATTTATGTACAATTAGGGTTTTTAACCAATCTTGTGCATCCAAAATGTTTATTTGTGTCATTGGATTAACATTTAGGTCATTTTCGTCCTCCCTAGGCTTATTCTTGTGAAATTAGGGTTTTTAACCAATCTTGTGTATCCAATAAGTTAATTTGTGTCATTGGATTAACATTTTGGTCATTTTCGTCCTCCCTAGGCTTATTTATGTGCAATTAGGGTTTTTAACCAATCTTGTGCATCCAATAAGTTCATTTGTGTCATTGGATTAACATTTAGGTCATTTTCGTCCTCTCTAGGGTAATTTATGTGCAATTAGGGTTTTTAACCAATCTTGTGCATCCAAAAAGTTCATTTGTATCTTTGAATTGACATTTAGGTCATTTTCGTCCTCTCTAGGGTTATTTATGTGCAATTAGGGTTTTTAACCAATCTTGTGCATCCAATAAGTTCATTTGTGTCATTGGATTAACATTTAGGTCATTTTCGTCCTCCCTAGGCTTATTCTTGTCCAATTAGGGTTTTTAACCAATCTTGTGCATCCAATAAGTTCATTTGTGTCATTGGATTAACATTTTGGTCATTTTCGTCCTCCCTAGGCTTATTTATGTGCAATTACGTTTTTTAACCAATCTTGTGCATCCAAAAAGTTCTTTTGTGTCATCGGATTAACATTTAGGTCATTTTCGTCCTCCGTATGGTTATTTGTGGGCAATTAGGGTTTTTAACCAATCTTGTGCATCCAATAAGTTCATTTGTGTCATTGGATTAAGATTTAGGTCATTTTCATCCTATCTAGGGTTATTTATGTGCAATTAGGGTTTCTAACCAATCTTGTGCATCCAATAAGTTCATTTGTGTCATTGGATTAACATTTAGGTCATTTTCGTCCTCTCTAGGGTTATTTATGTGCAATTAGGGTTTTTAACCAATCTTGTGCGTCTAAAAAGTTCATTTGTATCTTTGAATTGACATTTAGGTCATTTTCGTCCTCCCTAGGCTTATTCTTGTCCAATTAGGGTTTTTAACCAATCTTGTGCATCCAAAAAGTTCATTTGTGTCTTTGAATTGACATTTAGGTCATTTTCGTCCTCGCTAGGCTTATTCTTGTGCAATTAGGGTTTTTAACCGATCTTATGCATCCAATAAGTTCATTTGTGTCATTGGATTAACATTTTGGTCATTTTCGTCCTCCCTAGGCGTTATTTATATGCAATTAGGGTTTTTAACCAATCTTGTGCATCCAAAAAGTTCATTTGTGTCATTGGATTAACATTTAAGTCATTTTCGTCCTCCCTAGGCTTATTCTTGTCCATTAGGGTTTTTAACCAATCTTATGCATCCAATAAGTTCATTTGTGTCATTGGATTAACATTTAGGTCATTTTCGTCCTCTCTAGGGTAATTTATGTGCAATTAGGGTTTTTAACCAATCTTGTGCATCCAAAAAGTTGATTTGTATCTTTGAATACACATTTAGGTCATTTTCGTCCTCTCTAGGTTATTGATGTGCAATTAGGGTTTTTAACCAATCTTGTGCATCCAATAAGTTCATTTTTGTCATTGGATTAACATTAAGGTCATTTTCGTCCTCCCTAGGCTTATTCTTGTCCAATTAGGGTTTTTAACCCATCTTGTGCATCCAATAAGTTCATTTGTGTCATTGGATTAACATTTTTGACATTTTCGTCCTCCCTAGGCTTATTTATGTGCAATTACGTTTTTTAACCAATCTTGTGCATCCAAAAAGTTCTTTTGTGTCATTGGATTAACATTTAGGTCATTTTCGTCCTCCGTAGGGTTATTTGTGGGCAATTAGGGTTTTTAACCAATCTTGTGCATCCAATAAGTTCATTTGTTACATTGGATTAAGATTTAGGTCATTTTCATCCTCTCTAGGGTTATTTATGTGCAATTAGGGTTTCTAACCAATCTTGTGCATCCAATAAGTTCATTTGTGTCATTGGATTAACATTTAGGTCATTTTCGTCCTCTCTAGGGTTATTTATGTGCAATTAGGGTTTTTAACCAATCTTGTGCATCCATAAAGTTCATTTGTGTCTTTGAATTGACATTTAGGTCATTTTCGTCCTCTCTAGGGTTATTTATGTGCAATTAGGGTTTTTAACCAATCTTGTGCATCCAAAATGTTTATTTGTGTCATTGGATTAACATTTAGGTCATTTTCGTCCTCCCTAGGCTTATTCTTGTGCAATTAGGGTTTTTAACTAATCCTGTGTATCCAATAAGTTAATTTGTGTCATTGGATTAACATTTTGGTCATTTTCGTCCTCCCTAGGCTTATTTATGTGCAATTAGGGTTTTTAACCAATCTTGTGCATCCAATAAGTTCATTTGTGTCATTGGACTAACATTTAGGTTATTTTCGTCCTCTCTAGGGTAATTTATGTGCAATTAGGGTTTTTAACCAATCTTGTGCATCCAAAAAGTTCATTTGTATCTTTGAGTTGACATTTAGGTCATTTTCGTCCTCTCTAGGGTTATTTATGTGTAATTAGGGTTTTTAACCAATCTTGTGCATACAATAAGTTCATTTGTGTCATTGGATTAACATTTAGGTCATTTTCGTCCTCCCTAGGCTTATTCTTGTCCAATTAGGGTTTTTAACCAATCTTGTGCATCCAATAAGTTCATTTGTGTCATTGGATTAACATTTTGGTCATTTTCGTCCTCCCTAGGCTTATTTATGTGCAATTAGGGTTTTTAACCAATCTTGTGCATCCAATAAGTTCATTTGTGTCATTGGATTAACATTTAGGTCATTTTCGTCCTCTCTAGGGTAATTTATGTGCAATTAGGGATTTTAACCAATCTTGTGCATCCAAAAAGTTGATTTGTATCTTTGAATACACATTTATGTCATTTTCGTCCTCTCTAGGGTTATTTATGTGCAATTAGGGTTTTTAACCAATCTTGTGCATCCAATAAGTTCATTTTTGTCATTGGATTAACATTTAGGTCATTTTCGTCCTCCCTAGGCTTATTCTTGTCCAATTAGGGTTTTTAACCAATCTTGTGCATCCAATAAGTTCATTTGTGTCATTGGATTTACATTTTGGTCATTTTCGTCCTCCCTAGGCTTATTTATGTGCAATTACGTTTTTTAACCAATCTTGTGCATCCAAAAAGTTCTTTTGTGTCATTGGATTAACATTTAGGTCATTTTCGTCCTCCATAGGGTTATTTGTGGTCAATTAGGGTTTTTAACCAATCTTGTGCATCCAATAAGTTCATTTGTGTCATTGGATTAAGATTTAGGTCATTTTCATCCTCTCTAGGGTTATTTATGTGCAATTAGGGTTTCTAACCAATCTTGTGCATCCAATAAGTTCATTTGTGTCATTGGATTAACATTATGGTCATTTTCGTCCTCCCTAGGCTTATTTACGTGCAATTACGTTTTTTAACCAATCTGGTGCATCCAAAAAGTTCTTTTGTGTCATTGGATTAACATTTAGGTCATTTTCGTCCTCCGTCGGGTTATTTGTTGGCAATTAGGGTTTTTAACCAATCTTGTGCATCCAAAAAGTTCTTTTGTGTCATTGGATTAAGATTTAGGTCATTTTCATCCTCTCTAGGGTTATTTATGTGCAATTAGGGTTTCTAACCAATCTTGTGCATCCAATAAGTTCATTTGTGTCATTGGATTAACATTTAGGTCATTTTCGTCCTCTCTAGGGTTATTTATGTGCAATTAGGGTTTTTAACCAATCTTGTGCATCCAAAAAGTTCATTTGTATCTTTGAATTGACATTTAGGTCATTTTCGTCCTCCCTAGGCTTATTTATGTGCAATTAGGGTTTTTAACCAATCTTGTGCATCCAATAAGTTCATTTGTGTCATTGGATTTACATTTAGGTCATTTTCGTCCTCTCTAGGGTAATTTATGTGCAATTAGGGATTTTAACCAATCTTGGGCATCCAAAAAGTTGATTTGTATCTTTGAATACACATTTAGGTCATTTTCGTCCTCTCTAGGGTTATTTATGTGCAATTAGGGTTTTTAACCAATCTTGTGCATCCAATAAGTTCATTTTTGTCATTGGATTAACATTTAGGTCATTTTCGTCCTCCCTAGGCTTATTCTTGTCCAATTAGGGTTTTTAACCAATCTTGTGCATCCAATAAGTTCATTTGTGTCATTGGATTAACATTTTGGTCATTTTCGTCCTCCCTAGGCTTATTTATGTGCAATTACGTTTTTTAACCAATCTTGTGCATCCAAAAAGTTCTTTTGTGTCATTCGATTAACATTTAGGTCATTTTCGTCCTCCATAGGGTTGCTTGTGGGCAATTAGGGTTTTTAACCAATCTTGTGCATCCAATAAGTTCATTTGTGTCATTGGATTAAGATTTAGGTCATTTTCATCCTCTCTAGGGTTATTTATGTTCAATTAGGGTTTCTAACCAATCTTGTGCATCCAATAAGTTCATTTGTGTCATTGGATTAACATTTTGGTCATTTTCGTCCTCCTTAGGCTTATTTACGTGCAATTACGTTTTTTAACCAATCTGGTGCATCCAAAAAGTTCTTTTGTGTCATTGGATTAACATTTAGGTCATTTTCGTCCTCTGTCGGGTTATTTGTGGGCAATTAGGGTTTTTAACGAATCTTGTGCATCCAAAAAGTTCATTTGTGTCATTGGATTAAGATTTAGGTCATTTTCATCCTCTCTAGGGTTATTTATGTGCAATTAGGGTTTCTAACCAATCTTGTGCATCCAATAAGTTCATTTGTGTAATTGGATTAACATTTAGGTCATTTTCGTCCTCTCTAGGGTTATTTATGTGCAATTAGGGTTTTTAACCAATCTTGTGCATCCAAAAAGTTCATTTGTATCTTTGAATTGACATTTAGGTCATTTTCGTCCTCTCTAGGGTTATTTATGTACAATTAGGGTTTTTAACCAATCTTGTGCATCCAAAATGTTTATTTGTGTCATTGGATTAACATTTAGGTCATTTTCGTCCTCCCTAGGCTTATTCTTGTGAAATTAGGGTTTTTAACCAATCTTGTGTATCCAATAAGTTAATTTGTGTCATTGGATTAACATTTTGGTCATTTTCGTCCTCCCTAGGCTTATTTATGTGCAATTAGGGTTTTTAACCAATCTTGTGCATCCAATAAGTTCATTTGTGTCATTGGATTTACATTTAGGTCATTTTCGTCCTCTCTAGGGTAATTTATGTGCAATTAGGGATTTTAACCAATCTTGGGCATCCAAAAAGTTGATTTGTATCTTTGAATACACATTTAGGTCATTTTCGTCCTCTCTAGGGTTATTTATGTGCAATTAGGGTTTTTAACCAATCTTGTGCATCCAATAAGTTCATTTTTGTCATTGGATTAACATTTAGGTCATTTTCGTCCTCCCTAGGCTTATTCTTGTCCAATTAGGGTTTTTAACCAATCTTGTGCATCCAATAAGTTCATTTGTGTCATTGGATTAACATTTTGGTCATTTTCGTCCTCCCTAGGCTTATTTATGTGCAATTACGTTTTTTAACCAATCTTGTGCATCCAAAAAGTTCTTTTGTGTCATTGGATTAACATTTAGGTCATTTTCGTCCTCCATAGGGTTACTTGAGGGCAATTAGGGTTTTTAACCAATCTTGTGCATCCAATAAGTTCATTTGTGTCATTGGATTAAGATTTAGGTCATTTTCATCCTCTCTAGGGTTATTTATGTGCAATTAGGGTTTCTAACCAATCTTGTGCATCCAATAAGTTCATTTGTGTAATTGGATTAACATTTAGGTCATTTTCGTCCTCTCTAGGGTTATTTATGTGCAATTAGGGTTTTTAACCAATCTTGTGCATCCAAAAAGTTCATTTGTATCTTTGAATTGACATTTAGGTCATTTTCGTCCTCTCTAGGGTTATTTATGTACAATTAGGGTTTTTAACCAATCTTGTGCATCCAAAATGTTTATTTGTGTCATTGGATTAACATTTAGGTCATTTTCGTCCTCCCTAGGCTTATTCTTGTGAAATTAGGGTTTTTAACCAATCTTGTGTATCCAATAAGTTAATTTGTGTCATTGGATTAACATTTTGGTCATTTTCGTCCTCCCTAGGCTTATTTATGTGCAATTAGGGTTTTTAACCAATCTTGTGCATCCAATAAGTTCATTTGTGTCATTGGATTAACATTTAGGTCATTTTCGTCCTCTCTAGGGTAATTTATGTGCAATTAGGGTTTTTAACCAATCTTGTGCATCCAAAAAGTTCATTTGTATCTTTGAATTGACATTTAGGTCATTTTCGTCCTCTCTAGGGTTATTTATGTGCAATTAGGGTTTTTAACCAATCTTGTGCATCCAATAAGTTCATTTGTGTCATTGGATTAACATTTAGGTCATTTTCGTCCTCCCTAGGCTTATTCTTGTCCAATTAGGGTTTTTAACCAATCTTGTGCATCCAATAAGTTCATTTGTGTCATTGGATTAACATTTTGGTCATTTTCGTCCTCCCTAGGCTTATTTATGTGCAATTACGTTTTTTAACCAATCTTGTGCATCCAAAAAGTTCTTTTGTGTCATCGGATTAACATTTAGGTCATTTTCGTCCTCCGTATGGTTATTTGTGGGCAATTAGGGTTTTTAACCAATCTTGTGCATCCAATAAGTTCATTTGTGTCATTGGATTAAGATTTAGGTCATTTTCATCCTATCTAGGGTTATTTATGTGCAATTAGGGTTTCTAACCAATCTTGTGCATCCAATAAGTTCATTTGTGTCATTGGATTAACATTTAGGTCATTTTCGTCCTCTCTAGGGTTATTTATGTGCAATTAGGGTTTTTAACCAATCTTGTGCGTCTAAAAAGTTCATTTGTATCTTTGAATTGACATTTAGGTCATTTTCGTCCTCCCTAGGCTTATTCTTGTCCAATTAGGGTTTTTAACCAATCTTGTGCATCCAAAAAGTTCATTTGTGTCTTTGAATTGACATTTAGGTCATTTTCGTCCTCGCTAGGCTTATTCTTGTGCAATTAGGGTTTTTAACCGATCTTATGCATCCAATAAGTTCATTTGTGTCATTGGATTAACATTTTGGTCATTTTCGTCCTCCCTAGGCGTTATTTATATGCAATTAGGGTTTTTAACCAATCTTGTGCATCCAAAAAGTTCATTTGTGTCATTGGATTAACATTTAAGTCATTTTCGTCCTCCCTAGGCTTATTCTTGTCCATTAGGGTTTTTAACCAATCTTATGCATCCAATAAGTTCATTTGTGTCATTGGATTAACATTTAGGTCATTTTCGTCCTCTCTAGGGTAATTTATGTGCAATTAGGGTTTTTAACCAATCTTGTGCATCCAAAAAGTTGATTTGTATCTTTGAATACACATTTAGGTCATTTTCGTCCTCTCTAGGTTATTGATGTGCAATTAGGGTTTTTAACCAATCTTGTGCATCCAATAAGTTCATTTTTGTCATTGGATTAACATTAAGGTCATTTTCGTCCTCCCTAGGCTTATTCTTGTCCAATTAGGGTTTTTAACCCATCTTGTGCATCCAATAAGTTCATTTGTGTCATTGGATTAACATTTTTGACATTTTCGTCCTCCCTAGGCTTATTTATGTGCAATTACGTTTTTTAACCAATCTTGTGCATCCAAAAAGTTCTTTTGTGTCATTGGATTAACATTTAGGTCATTTTCGTCCTCCGTAGGGTTATTTGTGGGCAATTAGGGTTTTTAACCAATCTTGTGCATCCAATAAGTTCATTTGTTACATTGGATTAAGATTTAGGTCATTTTCATCCTCTCTAGGGTTATTTATGTGCAATTAGGGTTTCTAACCAATCTTGTGCATCCAATAAGTTCATTTGTGTCATTGGATTAACATTTAGGTCATTTTCGTCCTCTCTAGGGTTATTTATGTGCAATTAGGGTTTTTAACCAATCTTGTGCATCCATAAAGTTCATTTGTGTCTTTGAATTGACATTTAGGTCATTTTCGTCCTCTCTAGGGTTATTTATGTGCAATTAGGGTTTTTAACCAATCTTGTGCATCCAAAATGTTTATTTGTGTCATTGGATTAACATTTAGGTCATTTTCGTCCTCCCTAGGCTTATTCTTGTGCAATTAGGGTTTTTAACTAATCCTGTGTATCCAATAAGTTAATTTGTGTCATTGGATTAACATTTTGGTCATTTTCGTCCTCCCTAGGCTTATTTATGTGCAATTAGGGTTTTTAACCAATCTTGTGCATCCAATAAGTTCATTTGTGTCATTGGACTAACATTTAGGTTATTTTCGTCCTCTCTAGGGTAATTTATGTGCAATTAGGGTTTTTAACCAATCTTGTGCATCCAAAAAGTTCATTTGTATCTTTGAGTTGACATTTAGGTCATTTTCGTCCTCTCTAGGGTTATTTATGTGTAATTAGGGTTTTTAACCAATCTTGTGCATACAATAAGTTCATTTGTGTCATTGGATTAACATTTAGGTCATTTTCGTCCTCCCTAGGCTTATTCTTGTCCAATTAGGGTTTTTAACCAATCTTGTGCATCCAATAAGTTCATTTGTGTCATTGGATTAACATTTTGGTCATTTTCGTCTTCCCTAGGCTTATTTATGTGCAATTACGTTTTTTAACCAATCTTGTGCATCCAAAAAGTTCTTTTGTGTCATTGGATTAACATTTAGGTCATTTTCGTCCTCCGTAGGGTTATTTGTGGGCACTTAGGGTTTTTAACCAATCTTATGCATCCAATAAGTTCATTTGTGTCATTGGATTAACATTTAGGTCATTTTCGTCCTCCATAGGGTTATTTGTGGGCAATTAGGGTTTTTAACCAATCTTGTGCATCCAATAAGTTCATTTGTGTCATTGGATTAAGATTTAGGTCATTTTCATCCTCTCTAGGGTTATTTATGTGCAATTCGGGTTTCTAACCAATCTTGTGCATCCAATAAGTTCATTTGTGTCATTGGATTAACATTTTGGTCATTTTCGTCCTCCCTAGGCTTATTTACGTGCAATTACGTTTTTTAACCAATCTGGTGCATCCAAAAAGTTCTTTTGTGTCATTGGATTAACATTTAGGTCATTTTCGTCCTCCGTCGGGTTATTTGTGGGCAATTAGGGTTTTTAACCAATCTTGTGCATCCAAAAAGTTCATTTGTATCTTTGAATTGACATTTAGGTCATTTTCGTCCTCTCTAGGGTTATTTATGTGCAATTAGGGTTTTTACCCAATCTTGTGCATCCAATAAGTTCATTTGTGTCATTGGATTAACATTTAGGTCATTTTCGTCCTCCCTAGGCTTATTCTTGTCCAATTAGGGTTTTTAACCAATCTTGTGCATCCAATAGGTGTGTTTGTGTGATTGGATGATCAATTAGGTCATTTTCGTCCTCCCTAGGCATATTCTTGTCCAATTAGGGTTTTTAACCAATCTTGTACATCCAATAGGTGTGTTTGTGTCATTGGATGATCAATTAGGTCATTTTCGTCCTCTCTAGGCTTATTCTTGTCCAATTAGGGTTTTTAACCAATCTTGTGCATCCAATAGGTGTGTTTGTGTCATTGGATGAACAATTAGGTCATTTTCGTCCTCCCTAGGCTTATTCTTGTCCAATTAGGGTTTTTAACCAATCTTGTGCATCCAATAACTTCATTTGTGTCATTGGATGATCAATTAGGTCATTTTCGTCCTCCCTAGGCATAATCTTGTCCAACTAGGGTTTTAAACCAATCTTGTGCATCCAATAGGTGTGTTTGTGTCATTGGATGATCAATTAGGTCATTTTCGTCCTCCCTAGGCTTATTCTTGTCCAATTAGGGTTTTTAACCAATCTTGTGCATCCAATAGGTGTGTTTGTGTCATTGGATGATATATTCGGTCATTTTCTTCCTCCCTAGGCTTGTTCTTGTCCAATTAGGGTTTTTAACCAATCTTGTGCATCCAATAGGTGTGTTTGTGTCATTGGATGATCAATTAGGTCATTTTCGTCCTCCCTAGGCTTATTCTTGTCCAATTATGGTTTTTAACCAATCTTGTGCATCCAATAAGTTCATTTGTCTCATTGGATTAACATTTACGTCATTTTCGTCCTCCCTAGGCTTTTTCTTGTCCAATTAGGGTTTTTAACCAATCTTGTGCATCCAATAGGTGTGTTTGTGTCATTGGATGATCAATTAGGTCATTTTCGTCCTCCCTAGGCTTATTCTTGTCCAATTAGGGTTTTTAACCAATCTTGTGCATCCAATAAGTTCATTTGTGTCATTGGATTCACATTTAGGTCATTTTCGTCCTCCCTAGGCATATTCTTTTCCAATTAGGGTTTTTAACCAATCTTGTGCATCCAATAACTTTGTTTGTGTCATTGAATTAATATTTAGGTCATTTTCGTCCTCCCTAGGCATATTCTTGTCCAATTAGGGTTTTTAACCAATCTTGTGCATCCAATAAGTTTGTTTGTTTCATTGAATTAATATTTAGGTCATTTTCGTCCTCCCTAGGCATATTCTTGTCTAATTAGGGTTTTTAACCAATCTTGTGCATCCAATAGGTGTGTTTGTGTCATTGGATGATCAATTAGGTCATTTTCGTCCTCCCTAGGCTTATTCTTGTCCAATTAGGGTTTTTAACAAATCTTGTGAATCCAATAAGTTGAGTTGTTTCATTGGATTAACATTTAGGTCATTTTCGTCCCCCCTAGGCTTATTCTTGTCCAATTAGGGTTCTTAACCAATCTTGTTCATCCAATATGTTCATTTGTGTCATTGGATTAACATTTAGGTTATTTTCGTCCTCCCTAGGCATATTCTTGTCCAATTTGGGTTTTTAACCAATCTTGTGTATCCAATAGGTGTGTTTGTGTCATATTCTTGTCCAATTAGGGTTTTTAACCAATCTTGTGTATCCAATAGGTGTGTTTGTGTCATTGGATGATCAATTAGGTCATTTTCGTCCTCCCTAGGCTTATTCTTGTCCAATTAGGGTTTTTAACCAATCTTGTGCATCCAATAGGTGTGTTTGTGTCATTGGATGATCAATTAGGTCATTTTCGTCGTCCCTAGGCTTATTCTTGTCCAATTAGGGTTTTTAACCAATCTTGTGCATCCAATAAGTTCATTTGTGTCATTGGATGATCAATTAGGTCATTTTCGTCCTCCCTAGGCATATTCTTGTCCAACTATGGTTTTTAACCAATATTGTGCATCCAATAGGTGTGTTTGTGTCATTGGATGATCAATTAGGTCATTTTCGTCCTCCCTAGGCTTATTCTTGTCCAATTAGGGTTTTTAACCAATCTTGTGCATCCAATATGTTTGTTTGTGTCATTGGATGATCAATTAGGTCATTTTCGTCCTCCCTAGGCATATTCTTGTCCAATTAGGGTTTTTAACCAATCTTGTGCATCCAATAGGTGTGTTTGTGTCATTGGATGATCAATTAGGTCATTTTCGTCCTCCCTAGGCTTATTCTTGTCCAATTAGGGTTTTTAACCAATCTTGTGCATCTAATAGGTGTGTTTGTGTCATTGGATGATCAATTAGGTCATTTTCGTCCTTCCTAGGCTTATTCTTGTCCAATTAGGGTTTTTAACCAATTTTGTGCATCCGATAAGTTTGTTTGTGTCATTGAATTAATATTTAGGTCATTTTCGTCTTCCCTAGGCATATTCTTGTCCAATTAGGGTTTTTAACCAATCTTGTGCATCCAATAGGTGTGTTTGTGTCATTGGATGATCAATTAGGTCATTTTCGTCCTCCCTATGATTATTCTTGTCCAATTAGGGTTTTTAACCAATCTTGTGCATCCAATAAGTTCATTTGTGTCATTGGATTAACATTTAGGTCATTTTCGTCCTCCCTAGGCTTATTCTTGTCCAATTAGGGTTTTTAACCAATCTTGTGCATCCAAAAAGTTCATTTGTGTCTTTGAATTGACATTTAGGTCATTTTCGTCCTCTCTAGGGTTATTTATGTCCAATTAGGGTTTTTAATCTATCTTGTGCATCGAACAAGTTCATTTGTGTCATTGGATTAACATTTAGGTCATTTTCGTCCTCTCTAGGGTTATTTATGTGCAATTAGGGTTTTTAACCAATCTTGTGCATCCAATAAGTTCATTTGTGTCATTGGATTAACATTTAGGTCATTTTCGTCCTCCCTAGGCTTATTCTTGTCCAATTAGGGTTTTTAACAACTGTTGTGCATCCAATAAGTTCATTTGTATCATTGGATTAACATTTAGGTCATTTTCGTCCTCTCTAGGGTTATTTATGTGCAATTAGGGTTTTTAACCAATCTTGTGCATCCAATAAGTTCATTTGTGTCATTGGATTAACATTTAGGTCATTTTCGTCCTCCTTAGGCTTATTCTTGTGCAATTAGGGTTTCTAACCAATCTTGTGCATCCAATAATTTCATTTGTGTCATTGGATTAACATTTAGGTCATTTTTGTCCTCCCTAGGCTTACTTATGTGCAATTAGGGTTTTTAACCATTCTTGTGCATCCAAAAAGTTCTTTTTTGTCATTGGATTAACATTTAGGTCATTTTCGTCCTCCCTAGGGTTATTTATTGGCAATTAGGGTTTTTAACCAATCTTGTGCATCCAATAAGTTCATTTGTGTCATTGGATTATTATTTAGGTCATTTTCGTCCTCCCTAGGCTTATTCTTGTCCAATTAGGGTTTTTAACCAATCTTGTGCATCCAAAAAGTTAATTTGTGTCTTTGGATTAACATTTAGGTCATTTTCGTCCTCTCTAGGGTTATTTATGTGCAATTAGGGTTTTTAACCAATCTTGTGCATCCAATATGTTCATTTGTGTCATTGGATTAGAATTTAGGTCATTTTCATCCGCCCTAGGCTTATTCTTGTGTAATTAGGGCTTTTAACCAATCTTGTGCATCCAAAAAGTTCATTTCTGTCTTTGAATTGACATTTAGGTCATTTTCGTCCTCTCCAAGGTTATTTATGTGCAATTAGGGTTTTTAACCAATCTTGTGCATCCAATAAGTTCATTTTTGTCATTGGATTAACATTTAGGTCATTTTCGTCCTCCCTAGGCTTATTCTTGTCCAATTAGGGTTTTTAACCAATCTTGTGCATCCAATAAGTTCATTTGTGTCATTGGATTTACATTTTGGTCATTTTCGTCCTCCCTAGGCTTATTTATGTGCAATTACGTTTTTTAACCAATCTTGTGCATCCAAAAAGTTCTTTTGTGTCATTGGATTAACATTTAGGTCATTTTCGTCCTCCATAGGGTTATTTGTGGGCAATTAGGGTTTTTAACCAATCTTGTGCATCCAATAAGTTCATTTGTGTCATTGGATTAAGATTTAGGTCATTTTCATCCTCTCTAGGGTTATTTATGTGCAATTAGGGTTTCTAACCAATCTTGTGCATCCAATAAGTTCATTTGTGTCATTGGATTAACATTTTGGTCATTTTCGTCCTCCCTAGGCTTATTTACGTGCAATTACGTTTTTTAACCAATCTGGTGCATCCAAAAAGTTCTTTTGTGTCATTGGATTAACATTTAGGTCATTTTCGTCCTCCGTCGGGTTATTTGTTGGCAATTAGGGTTTTTAACCAATCTTGTGCATCCAAAAAGTTCATTTGTGTCATTGGATTAAGATTTAGGTCATTTTCATCCTCTCTAGGGTTATTTATGTGCAATTAGGGTTTCTAACCAATCTTGTGCATCCAATAAGTTCATTTGTGTCATTGGATTAACATTTAGGTCATTTTCGTCCTCTCTAGGGTTATTTATGTGCAATTAGGGTTTTTAACCAATCTTGTGCATCCAAAAAGTTCATTTGTATCTTTGAATTGACATTTAGGTCATTTTAGTCCTCTCTAGGGTTATTTATGTGCAATTAGGGTTTTTAACCAATCTTGTGCATCCAAAATGTTTATTTGTGTCATTGGATTAACATTTAGGTCATTTTCGTCCTCCCTAGGCTTATTCTTGTGAAATTAGGGTTTTTAACCAATCTTGTGTATCCAATAAGTTAATTTGTGTCATTGGATTAACATTTTGGTCATTTTCGTCCTCGCTAGGCGTATTCTTGTGCAATTAGGGTTTTTAACCAATCTTGTGCATCCAATAAGTTCATTTGTTTCATTGGATTAACATTTAGGTCATTTTCATCCTCGCTAGGCTTATTCTTGTCCAATTAGGGTTTTTAACCAATCTTGTGCATCCAATAAGTTCATTTGTGTCATTGGATTAACATTTAGGTCATTTTCGTCCTCCCTAGGCTTATTCTTGTCCAATTAAGGTTTTTAACCAATCTTGTGCATTCAATAAGTTCATTTGTGTCTTTGGATTAACATTTAGGTCATTTTCGTCCTCTCTAGGGTAATTTATGTGCGATTAGGGTTTTTAACCAATCTTGTGCATCCAAAAAGTTCATTTGTATCTTTGAATTGACATTTAGGTCATTTTCGTCCTCTCTAGGGTTATTTATGTACAATTAGGGTTTTTAACCAATCTTGTGCATCCAAAATGTTTATTTGTGTCATTGGATTAACATTTAGGTCATTTTCGTCCTCCCTAGGCTTATTCTTGTGAAATTAGGGTTTTTAACCAATCTTGTGTATCCAATAAGTTAATTTGTGTCATTGGATTAACATTTTGGTCATTTTCGTCCTCCCTAGGCTTATTTATGTGCAATTAGGGTTTTTAACCAATCTTGTGCATCCAATAAGTTCATTTGTGTCATTGGATTAACATTTAGGTCATTTTCGTCCTCTCTAGGGTAATTTATGTGCAATTAGGGATTTTAACCAATCTTGTGCATCCAAAAAGTTGATTTGTATCTTTGAATACACATTTATGTCATTTTCGTCCGCTCTAGGGTTATTTATGTGCAATTAGGGTTTTTAACCAATCTTGTGCATCCAATAAGTTCATTTTTGTCATTGGATTAACATTTAGGTCATTTTCGTCCTCCCTAGGCTTATTCTTGTCCAATTAGGGTTTTTAACCAATCTTGTGCATCCAATAAGTTCATTTGTGTCATTGGATTAACATTTTGGTCATTTTCGTCCTCCCTAGGCTTATTTATGTGCAATTACGTTTTTTAACCAATCTTGTGCATCCAAAAAGTTCTTTTGTGTCATTGGATTAACATTTAGGTCATTTTCGTCCTCCATAGGGTTATTTGTGGGCAATTAGGGTTTTTAACCAATCTTGTGCATCCAATAAGTTCTTTTGTGTCATTGGATTAAGATTTAGGTCATTTTCATCCTCTCTAGGGTTATTTATGTGCAATTAGGGTTTCTAACCAATCTTGTGCATCCAATAAGTTCATTTGTGTCATTGGATTAACATTTTGGTCATTTTCGTCCTCCCTAGGCTTATTTACGTGCAATTACGTTTTTTAACCAATCTGGTGCATCCAAAAAGTTCTTTTGTGTCATTGGATTAACATTTAGGTCATTTTCGTCCTCCGTCGGGTTATTTGTGGGCAATTAGGGTTTTTAACCAATCTTGTGCATCCAAAAAGTTCATTTGTGTCATTGGATTAAGATTTAGGTCATTTTCATCCTCTCTAGGGTTATTTATGTGCAATTAGGGTTTCTAACCAATCTTGTGCATCCAATAAGTTCATTTGTGTCATTGGATTAACATTTAGGTCATTTTCGTCCTCTCTAGGGTTATTTATGTGCAATTAGGGTTTTTAACCAATCTTGTGCATCCAAAAAGTTCATTTGTATCTTTGAATTGACATTTAGGTCATTTTAGTCCTCTCTAGGGTTATTTATGTGCAATTAGGGTTTTTAACCAATCTTGTGCATCCAAAATGTTTATTTGTGTCATTGGATTAACATTTAGGTCATTTTCGTCCTCGCTAGGCTTATTCTTGTCCAATTAGGGTTTTTAACCAATCTTGTGCATCCAATAAGTTCATTTGTGTCATTGGATTAACATTTAGGTCATTTTCGTCCTCCCTAGGCTTATTCTTGTCCAATTAGGGTTTTTAACCAATCTTGTGCATTCAATAAGTTCATTTGTGTCTTTGGATTAACATTTAGGTCATTTTCATCCTCTCTAGGGTAATTTATGTGCGATTAGGGTTTTTAACCAATCTTGTGCATCCAAAAAGTTCATTTGTATCTTTGAATTGACATTTAGGTCATTTTCGTCCTCTCTAGGGTTATTTATGTACAATTAGGGTTTTTAACCAATCTTGTGCATCCAAAATGTTTATTTGTGTCATTGGATTAACATTTAGGTCATTTTCGTCCTCCCTAGGCTTATTCTTGTGAAATTAGGGTTTTTAACCAATCTTGTGTATCCAATAAGTTAATTTGTGTCATTGGATTAACATTTTGGTCATTTTCGTCCTCCCTAGGCTTATTTATGTGCAATTAGGGTTTTTAACCAATCTTGTGCATCCAATAAGTTCATTTGTGTCATTGGATTTACATTTAGGTCATTTTCGTCCTCTCTAGGGTAATTTATGTGCAATTAGGGATTTTAACCAATCTTGGGCATCCAAAAAGTTGATTTGTATCTTTGAATACACATTTAGGTCATTTTCGTCCTCTCTAGGGTTATTTATGTGCAATTAGGGTTTTTAACCAATCTTGTGCATCCAATAAGTTCATTTTTGTCATTGGATTAACATTTAGGTCATTTTCGTCCTCCCTAGGCTTATTCTTGTCCAATTAGGGTTTTTAACCAATCTTGTGCATCCAATAAGTTCATTTGTGTCATTGGATTAACATTTTGGTCATTTTCGTCCTCCCTAGGCTTATTTATGTGCAATTACGTTTTTTAACCAATCTTGTGCATCCAAAAAGTTCTTTTGTGTCATTGGATTAACATTTAGGTCATTTTCGTCCTCCATAGGGTTACTTGAGGGCAATTAGGGTTTTTAACCAATCTTGTGCATCCAATAAGTTCATTTGTGTCATTGGATTAAGATTTAGGTCATTTTCATCCTCTCTAGGGTTATTTATGTGCAATTAGGGTTTCTAACCAATCTTGTGCATCCAATAAGTTCATTTGTGTAATTGGATTAACATTTAGGTCATTTTCGTCCTCTCTAGGGTTATTTATGTGCAATTAGGGTTTTTAACCAATCTTGTGCATCCAAAAAGTTCATTTGTATCTTTGAATTGACATTTAGGTCATTTTCGTCCTCTCTAGGGTTATTTATGTACAATTAGGGTTTTTAACCAATCTTGTGCATCCAAAATGTTTATTTATGTCATTGGATTAACATTTAGGTCATTTTCGTCCTCCCTAGGCTTATTCTTGTGAAATTAGGGTTTTTAACCAATCTTGTGTATCCAATAAGTTAATTTGTGTCATTGGATTAACATTTTGGTCATTTTCGTCCTCCCTAGGCTTATTTATGTGCAATTAGGGTTTTTAACCAATCTTGTGCATCCAATAAGTTCATTTGTGTCATTGGATTAACATTTAGGTCATTTTCGTCCTCTCTAGGGTAATTTATGTGCAATTAGGGATTTTAACCAATCTTGTGCATCCAAAAAGTTGATTTGTATCTTTGAATACACATTTATGTCATTTTCGTCCTCTCTAGGGTTATTTATGTGCAATTAGGGTTTTTAACCAATCTTGTGCATCCAATAAGTTCATTTTTGTCATTGGATTAACATTTAGGTCATTTTCGTCCTCCCTAGGCTTATTCTTGTGCAATTAGGGTTTTTAACCAATCTTGTGCATCCAATAAGTTCATTTGTGTCATTGGATTAACATTTAGGTCATTTTCGTCGTCTTTAGGGTTATTTATGTGCAATTAGGGTTTTTAACCAATCTTGTGCATCCAATAAGTTCATTTCTGTCATTGGATTAACATTTAGGTCATTTTCGCACTCCCTAGGGGTATTTATGGGCAATTATGGTTTTTAACCAATCTTGTGCATCCAATAAGTTCATTTGTGTCATTGGATTAACATTTTGGTCATTTTCGTCCTCCCTAGGCTTATTCTTGTGCAATTAGGGATTTTAACCACTCTTGTGCATCCAATAAAATCATTTGTGTCATTGGATTAACATTTAGGTCATTTTCGTCCTCTCTAGGGTTATTTATGTGCAATTAGGGTTTTTAACCAATCTTGTGCATCCAATAAGTTCATTTGTGTCATTGGATTAACATTTAGGTCATTTTCGTCCTCCCTAGGCTTATTCTTGTGCAATTAGGGCTTTTAACCAATCTTTAGCATCCAAAAAGTTCATTTGTGTCTTTGAATTGACATTTAGGTCTTTTTCGTCCTCTCTAGGGTTATTTATGTCCAATTAGGGTTTTTAACCTATCTTGTGCATCGACAAAGTTCATTTGTGTCATTGGATTAACATTTAGGTCATTTCCGTCCTCCCTAGGCTTATTCTTGTCCAATTAGGGTTTTTAACCAATCTTGTGCATCCAATAAGTTCATTTGTGTCATTGGATTAACATTTAGGTCATTTTCGTCGTCTCTAGGGTTATTTATGTGCAATTAGGGTTTTTAACCAATCTTGTGCATCCAATAAGTTCATTTGTGTCATTGGATTAACATTTAGGTCATTTTCGTCCTCCCTAGGCTTATTCTTGTGCAATTAGGGTTTTTAACCAATCTTGTGCATCCAAAAAGTTCATTTGTGTCTTTGAATTGACATTTAGGTCATTTTCGTCCTCTCTAGGGTTATTTATGTGCAATTAGGGTTTTTAACCAATCTTGTGCATCCAATAAGTTCATTTGTGTCATTGGATTAACATTTAGGTCATTTTCGTCCTCCCTAGGCTTATTCTTGTCCAATTAGGGTTTTTAACCAATCTTGTGCATCCAATAAGTTCATTTGTGACATTGGATTAACATTTAGGTCATTTTCGTCCTCCTTAGGCTTATTCTTGTGCAATTAGGGTTTTTAACCAATCTTGTGCATCCAATAAGTTCATTTGTGTCATTGGATTGAAATTTAGGTCATTTTCGTCCTCCCTAGGCTTATTCTTGTGCAATTAGGGCTTTTAACCAATCTTGTGCATCCAATAAATTCCTTTGTGTCATTGGATTAACATTTAGGTCATTTTCGTCCTCCCTAGGCTTATTTATGTGCAATTAGGGTTTTTAACCAATATTGTGCATCCAAAAAGTTCTTTTTTGTCATTGGATTAACATTTAGGTCATTTTCGTCCTCCATAGGGTTATTTATGGGCAATTAGGGTTTTTAACCAATCTTGTGCATCCAATAAGTTCATTTGTGTCATTGGATTATTATTTAGGTCATTGTTGTCCTCCCTAGGCTTATTCTTGACCAATTAGGGTTTTTAACCAATCTTGTGCATCTAAAAAGTTAATTTGTGTCTTTGGATTAACATTTATGTCATTTTCGTCCTCCCTAGGCTTATTCTTGTGCAATTAGGGTTTTTAACCAATCTTGTGCATCCAAAAAGTTCATTTGTGTCATTGGATTAACATTTAGGTCATTTTCGTCCTCCCTAGGCTTATTATTGTCCAATTAGGGTTTTTAACCAATCTTGTGCATCCAAAAAGTTCATTTGTGTCTTTGGATTTACATTTAGTTCATTTTCGTCCGCTCTAGGGTTATTTATGTGCAATTTGGGTTTTTAACCAATATTGTGCATCCAATGAGTTCATGTGTGTCATTGGATTAACATTTAGGTCATTTTCGTCCGCCCTAGGCTTATTCTTGTGCAATTAGGGCTTTTAACCTATCTTGTGCATCCAAAAAGATCATTTGTGTCTTTGAATTGACATTTAGGTCATTTTCGTCCTCTCTAGGGTTATTTATGTGCAATTAGGGTTTTTAACCAATCTTGTGCATCCAATAAGTTCATTTGTGTCATTGGATTAACATTTAGGTCATTTTCGTCCTCCCTAGGCTTATTTATGTGCAATTAGGGTTTTTAACCAATCTTGTGCATCCAATAAGTTCATTTGTGTCATTGGATTAACATTTTGGTCATTTTCGTCCTCCCTAGGCTTATTTATGTGCAATTAGGGTTTTTAACCAATCTTGTGTATCCAATAAGTTCATTTGTGTCATTGGATTAACATTTAGGTCATTTTCGTCCTCTCTAGGGTAATTTATGTGCAATTAGGGTTTTTAACCAATCTTGTGCATCCAAAAAGTTGATTTGTATCTTTGAATACACATTTAGGTCATTTTCGTCCTCTCTAGGGTTATTTGTGTGTAATTAGGGTTTTTAACCAATCTTGTGCATCCAATAAGTTCATTTTTGTCATTGGATTAACATTTAGGTCATTTTCGTCCTCCCTAGGCTTATTCTTGTCCAATTAGGGTTTTTAACCAATCTTGTGCATCCAATAAGTTCATTTGTGTCATTGGATTAAAGTTTTGGTCATTTTCGTCCTCCCTAGGCTTATTTATGTGCAATTACGTTTTTTTAACAAATCTTGTGCATCCAAATAGTTCTTTTGTGTCATTGGATTAACATTTAGGTCATTTTCGTCCTCCGTAGGGTTATTTGTGGGCAATTAGGGTTTTTAACCAATCTTGTGCATCCAATAAGTTCATTTGTGTCATTGGATTAAGATTTAGGTCGTTTTCATCCTCTCTAGGATTATTTATGTGCAATTAGGGTTTCTAACCAATCTTGTGCATCCAATAAGTTCCTTTGTGTCATTGGATTAACATTTAGGTCATTTTCGTTTTCTCTAGGGTTATTTATGTGCAATTAGGGTTTTTAACCAATCTTGTGCATCTAAAAAGTTCATTTGTATCTTTGAATTGACATTTAGGTCATTTTCGTCCTCCCTAGGCTTATTCTTGTCCAATTAGGGTTTTTAACCAATCTTGTGCATCCAAAAAGTTCATTTGTGTCTTTGAATTGACATTTAGGTCATTTTCGTCCTCGCTAGGCGTATTCTTGTGCAATTAGAGTTTTTAACCAATCTTGTGCATCCAGTAAGTTCATTTGTTTCATTGGATTAACATTTAGGTCATTTTCGTCCTCGCTAGGCTTATTCTTGTCCAATTAGGGTTTTTAACCAATCTTGTGCATCCAATAAGTTCATTTGTGTCATTGGATTAACATTTAGGTCATTTTCGTCCTCCCTAGGCTTATTCTTGTCCAATTAGGGTTTTTAACCAATCTTGTGCATTCAATAAGTTCATTTGTGTCTTTGGATTAACATTTAGGTCATTTTCGTCCTCTCTAGGGTAATTTATGTGCGATTATGGTTTTTAACCAATCTTGTGCATCCAAAAAGTTCATTTGTATCTTTGAATTGACATTTAGGTCATTTTCGTCCTCTCTAGGGTTATTTATGTACAATTAGGGTTTTTAACCAATCTTGTGCATCCAAAATGTTTATTTGTGTCATTGGATTAACATTTAGGTCATTTTCGTCCTCCCTAGGCTTATTCTTGTGAAATTATGGTTTTTAACCAATCTTGTGTATCCATTAAGTTAATTTGTGTCATTGGATTAACATTTTGGTCATTTTCGTCCTCCCTAGGCTTATTTATGTGCAATTAGGGTTTTTAACCAATCTTGTGTATCCAATAAGTTCATTTTTGTCATTGGATTAACATTTAGGTCATTTTCGTCCTCCCTAGGCTTATTCTTGTCCAATTAGGGTTTTTAACCAATCTTGTGCATCCAATAAGTTCATTTGTGTCATTGGATTAACATTTTGGTCATTTTCGTCTTCCCTAGGCTTATTTATGTGCAATTACGTTTTTTAACCAATCTTGTGCATCCAAAAAGTTCTTTTGTGTCATTGGATTAACATTTAGGTCATTTTCGTCCTCCGTAGGGTTATTTGTGGGCACTTAGGGTTTTTAACCAATCTTGTGCATCCAATAAGTTCATTTGTGTCATTGGATTAAGATTTAGGTCATTTTCATCCTATCTAGGGTTATTTATGTGCAATTAGGGTTTCTAACTGATCTTGTGCATCCAATAAGTTCATTTGTGTCATTGGATTAACATTTAGGTCATTTTCGTCCTCTCTAGGGTTATTTATGTGCAATTAGGGTTTTTAACCAATCTTGTGCGTCTAAAAAGTTCATTTGTATCTTTGAATTGACATTTAGGTCATTTTCGTCCTCCCTAGGCTTATTCTTGTCCAATTAGGGTTTTTAACCAATCTTGTGCATCCAAAAAGTTCATTTGTGTCTTTGAATTGACATTTAGGTCATTTTCGTCCTCGCTAGGCTTATTCTTGTGCAATTAGGGTTTTTAACCAATCTTATGCATCCAATAAGTTCATTTGTGTCATTGGATTAAGATTTAGGTCATTTTCGTCCTCCCTAGGCGTTATTTATGTGCAATTAGGGTTTTTAAACAATCTTGTGCATCCAAAAAGTTCATTTGTGTCATTGGATTAACATTTAAGTCATTTTCGTCCTCCCTAGGCTTATTCTTGTCCAATTAGGGTTTTTAACCAATATTATGCATCCAATAAGTTCATTTGTGTCATTGGATTAACATTTAGGTCATTTTCGTCCTCCCTAGGCTTATTCTTGTGCAATTAGAGTTTTTAACCAATCTTGTGCATCCAATAAGTTCATTTGTGTCATTGGATTAACATTTTGGTCATTTTCGTCCTCCCTAGGCTTATTTATGTGCAATTAGGGTTTTTAACCAATCTTGTGTATCCAATAAGTTCATTTGTGTCATTGGATTAACATTTAGGTCATTTTCGTCCTCTCTAGGGTAATTTATGTGCAATTAGGGTTTTTAACCAATCTTGTGCATCCAAAAAGTTGATTTGTATCTTTGAATACACATTTAGGTCATTTTCGTCCTCTCTAGGGTTATTTGTGTGCAATTAGGGTTTTTAACCAATCTTGTGCATCCAATAAGTTCATTTTTGTCATTAGATTAACATTTAGGTCATTTTCGTCCTCCCTAGGCTTATTCTTGTCCAATTAGGGTTTTTAACCAATCTTGTGCATCCAATAAGTTCATTTGTGTCATTGGATTAACATTTTGGTCATTTTCGTCCTCCCTAGGCTTATTTATGTGCAATTACGTTTTTTAACCAATCTTGTGCATCCAAAAAGTTCTTTTGTGTTATTGGATTAACATTTAGGTCATTTTCGTCCTCCGTAGGGTTATTTGTGGGCAATTAGGGTTTTTAACCAATCTTGTGCATCCAATAAGTTCATTTGTGTCATTGGATTAAGATTTAGGTCATTTTCATCCTCTCTAGGGTTATTTATGTGCAATTAGGGTTTCTAACCAATCTTGTGCATCCAATAAGTTCATTTGTGTCATTGGATTAACATTTTGGTCATTTTCGTCCTCCTTAGGCTTATTTACGTGCAATTACGTTTTTTAACCAATCTGGTGCATCCAAAAAGTTCTTTTGTGTCATTGGATTAACATTTAGGTCATTTTCGTCCTCTGTCGGGTTATTTGTGGGCAATTAGGGTTTTTAACGAATCTTGTGCATCCAAAAAGTTCATTTGTGTCATTGGATTAAGATTTAGGTCATTTTCATCCTCTCTAGGGTTATTTATGTGCAATTAGGGTTTCTAACCAATCTTGTGCATCCAATAAGTTCATTTGTGTAATTGGATTAACATTTAGGTCATTTTCGTCCTCTCTAGGGTTATTTATGTGCAATTAGGGTTTTTAACCAATCTTGTGCATCCAAAAAGTTCATTTGTATCTTTGAATTGACATTTAGGTCATTTTCGTCCTCTCTAGGGTTATTTATGTACAATTAGGGTTTTTAACCAATCTTGTGCATCCAAAATGTTTATTTGTGTCATTGGATTAACATTTAGGTCATTTTCGTCCTCCCTAGGCTTATTCTTGTGAAATTAGGGTTTTTAACCAATCTTGTGTATCCAATAAGTTAATTTGTGTCATTGGATTAACATTTTGGTCATTTTCGTCCTCCCTAGGCTTATTTATGTGCAATTAGGGTTTTTAACCAATCTTGTGCATCCAATAAGTTCATTTGTGTCATTGGACTAACATTTAGGTTATTTTCGTCCTCTCTAGGGTAATTTATGTGCAATTAGGGTTTTTAACCAATCTTGTGCATCCAAAAAGTTCATTTGTATCTTTGAATTGACATTTAGGTCATTTTCGTCCTCTCTAGGGTTATTTATGTGCAATTAGGGTTTTTAACCAATCTTGTGCATCCAATAAGTTCATTTGTGTCATTGGATTAACATTTAGGTCATTTTCGTCCTCCCTAGGCTTATTCTTGTCCAATTAGGGTTTTTAACCAATCTTGTGCATCCAATAAGTTCATTTGTGTCATTGGATTAACATTTTGGTCATTTTCGTCCTCCCTAGGCTTATTTATGTGCAATTACGTTTTTTAACCAATCTTGTGCATCCAAAAAGTTCTTTTGTGTCATCGGATTAACATTTAGGTCATTTTCGTCCTCCGTATGGTTATTTGTGGGCAATTAGGGTTTTTAACCAATCTTGTGCATCCAATAAGTTCATTTGTGTCATTGGATTAAGATTTAGGTCATTTTCATCCTATCTAGGGTTATTTATGTGCAATTAGGGTTTCTAACCAATCTTGTGCATCCAATAAGTTCATTTGTGTCATTGGATTAACATTTAGGTCATTTTCGTCCTCTCTAGGGTTATTTATGTGCAATTAGGGTTTTTAACCAATCTTGTGCGTCTAAAAAGTTCATTTGTATCTTTGAATTGACATTTAGGTCATTTTCGTCCTCCCTAGGCTTATTCTTGTCCAATTAGGGTTTTTAACCAATCTTGTGCATCCAAAAAGTTCATTTGTGTCTTTGAATTGACATTTAGGTCATTTTCGTCCTCGCTAGGCTTATTCTTGTGCAATTAGGGTTTTTAACCAATCTTATGCATCCAATAAGTTCATTTGTGTCATTGGATTAAGATTTAGGTCATTTTCGTCCTCCCTAGGCGTTATTTATGTGCAATTAGGGTATTTAAACAATCTTGTGCATCCAAAAAGTTCATTTGTGTCATTGGATTTACATTTAAGTCATTTTCGTCCTCCCTAGGCTTATTCTTGTCCAATTAGGGTTTTTAACCAATATTATGCATCCAATAAGTTCATTTGTGTCATTGGATTAACATTTAGGTCATTTTCGTCCTCCCTAGGCTTATTCTTGTGCAATTAGAGCTTTTAACCAATCTTGTGCATCCAATAAGTTCATTTGTGTCATTGGATTAACATTTTGGTCATTTTCGTCCTCCCTAGGCTTATTTATGTGCAATTAGGGTTTTTAACCAATCTTGTGTATCCAATAAGTTCATTTGTGTCATTGGATTAACATTTAGGTCATTTTCGTCCTCTCTAGGGTAATTTATGTGCAATTAGGGTTTTTAACCAATCTTGTGCATCCAAAAAGTTGATTTGTATCTTTGAATACACATTTAGGTCATTTTCGTCCTCTCTAGGGTTATTTGTGTGTAATTAGGGTTTTTAACCAATCTTGTGCATCCAATAAGTTCATTTTTGTCATTGGATTAACATTTAGGTCATTTTCGTCCTCCCTAGGCTTATTCTTGTCCAATTAGGGTTTTTAACCAATCTTGTGCATCCAATAAGTTCATTTGTGTCATTGGATTAAAGTTTTGGTCATTTTCGTCCTCCCTAGGCTTATTTATGTGCAATTACGTTTTTTTAACAAATCTTGTGCATCCAAATAGTTCTTTTGTGTCATTGGATTAACATTTAGGTCATTTTCGTCCTCCGTAGGGTTATTTGTGGGCAATTAGGGTTTTTAACCAATCTTGTGCATCCAATAAGTTCATTTGTGTCATTGGATTAAGATTTAGGTCGTTTTCATCCTCTCTAGGATTATTTATGTGCAATTAGGGTTTCTAACCAATCTTGTGCATCCAATAAGTTCCTTTGTGTCATTGGATTAACATTTAGGTCATTTTCGTTTTCTCTAGGGTTATTTATGTGCAATTAGGGTTTTTAACCAATCTTGTGCATCTAAAAAGTTCATTTGTATCTTTGAATTGACATTTAGGTCATTTTCGTCCTCCCTAGGCTTATTCTTGTCCAATTAGGGTTTTTAACCAATCTTGTGCATCCAAAAAGTTCATTTGTGTCTTTGAATTGACATTTAGGTCATTTTCGTCCTCGCTAGGCGTATTCTTGTGCAATTAGAGTTTTTAACCAATCTTGTGCATCCAGTAAGTTCATTTGTTTCATTGGATTAACATTTAGGTCATTTTCGTCCTCGCTAGGCTTATTCTTGTCCAATTAGGGTTTTTAACCAATCTTGTGCATCCAATAAGTTCATTTGTGTCATTGGATTAACATTTAGGTCATTTTCGTCCTCCCTAGGCTTATTCTTGTCCAATTAGGGTTTTTAACCAATCTTGTGCATTCAATAAGTTCATTTGTGTCTTTGGATTAACATTTAGGTCATTTTCGTCCTCTCTAGGGTAATTTATGTGCGATTATGGTTTTTAACCAATCTTGTGCATCCAAAAAGTTCATTTGTATCTTTGAATTGACATTTAGGTCATTTTCGTCCTCTCTAGGGTTATTTATGTACAATTAGGGTTTTTAACCAATCTTGTGCATCCAAAATGTTTATTTGTGTCATTGGATTAACATTTAGGTCATTTTCGTCCTCCCTAGGCTTATTCTTGTGAAATTATGGTTTTTAACCAATCTTGTGTATCCATTAAGTTAATTTGTGTCATTGGATTAACATTTTGGTCATTTTCGTCCTCCCTAGGCTTATTTATGTGCAATTAGGGTTTTTAACCAATCTTGTGTATCCAATAAGTTCATTTTTGTCATTGGATTAACATTTAGGTCATTTTCGTCCTCCCTAGGCTTATTCTTGTCCAATTAGGGTTTTTAACCAATCTTGTGCATCCAATAAGTTCATTTGTGTCATTGGATTAACATTTTGGTCATTTTCGTCTTCCCTAGGCTTATTTATGTGCAATTACGTTTTTTAACCAATCTTGTGCATCCAAAAAGTTCTTTTGTGTCATTGGATTAACATTTAGGTCATTTTCGTCCTCCGTAGGGTTATTTGTGGGCACTTAGGGTTTTTAACCAATCTTATGCATCCAATAAGTTCATTTGTGTCATTGGATTAACATTTAGGTCATTTTCGTCCTCCATAGGGTTATTTGTGGGCAATTAGGGTTTTTAACCAATCTTGTGCATCCAATAAGTTCATTTGTGTCATTGGATTAAGATTTAGGTCATTTTCATCCTCTCTAGGGTTATTTATGTGCAATTCGGGTTTCTAACCAATCTTGTGCATCCAATAAGTTCATTTGTGTCATTGGATTAACATTTTGGTCATTTTCGTCCTCCCTAGGCTTATTTACGTGCAATTACGTTTTTTAACCAATCTGGTGCATCCAAAAAGTTCTTTTGTGTCATTGGATTAACATTTAGGTCATTTTCGTCCTCCGTCGGGTTATTTGTGGGCAATTAGGGTTTTTAACCAATCTTGTGCATCCAAAAAGTTCATTTGTGTCATTGGATTAAGATTTAGGTCATTTTCATCCTCTCTAGGGTTATTTATGTGCAATTAGGGTTTCTAACCAATCTTGTGCATCCAATAAGTTCATTTGTGTCATTGGATTAACATTTAGGTCATTTTCGTCCTCTCTAGGGTTATTTATGTGCAATTAGGGTTTTTAACCAATCTTGTGCATCCAAAAAGTTCATTTGTATCTTTGAATTGACATTTAGGTCATTTTCGCCCTCTCTAGTGTTATTTATGTACAATTAGGGTTTTTAACCAATCTTGTGCATCCAAAATGTTTATTTGTGTCATTGGATTAACATTTAGGTCATTTTCGTCCTCCCTAGGCTTATTCTTGTGAAATTAGGGTTTTTAACCAATCTTGTGTGTCCAATAAGTTAATTTGTGTCATTGGATTAACATTTTGGTCATTTTCGTCCTCCCTAGGCTTATTTATGTGCAATTAGGGTTTTTAACCAATCTTGTGCATCCAATAAGTTCATTTGTGTCATTGGATTAACATTTAGGTCATTTTCGTCCTCTCTAGGGTAATTTATGTGAAATTAGGGATTTTAACCAATCTTGTGCATCCAAAAAGTTGATTTGTATCTTTGAATACACATTTATGTCATTTTCGTCCTCTCTAGGGTTATTTATGTGCAATTAGGGTTTTTAACCAATCTTGTGCATCCAATAAGTTCATTTTTGTCATTGGATTAACATTTAGGTCATTTTCGTCCTCCCTAGGCTTATACTTGTCCAATTAGGGTTTTTAACCAATCTTGTGCATCCAATAAGTTCATTTGTGTCATTGGATTAACATTTTGGTCATTTTCGTCCTCCCTAGGCTTATTTATGTGCAATTACGTTTTTTAACCAATCTTGTGCATCCAAAAAGTTCTTTTGTGTCATTGGATTAACATTTAGGTCATTTTCGTCCTCCATAGGGTTATTTGTGGGCAATTAGGGTTTTTAACCAATCTTGTGCATCCAATAAGTTCATTTGTGTCATTGGATTAAGATTTAGGTCATTTTCATCCTCTCTAGGGTTATTTATGTGCAATTAGGGTTTCTAACCAATCTTGTGCATCCAATAAGTTCATTTGTGTCATTGGATTAACATTTTGGTCATTTTCGTCCTCCTTAGGCTTATTTACGTGCAATTACGTTTTTTAACCAATCTGGTGCATCCAAAAAGTTCTTTTGTGTCATTGGATTAACATTTAGGTCATTTTCGTCCTCTGTCGGGTTATTTGTGGGCAATTAGGGTTTTTAACGAATCTTGTGCATCCAAAAAGTTCATTTGTGTCATTGGATTAAGATTTAGGTCATTTTCATCCTCTCTAGGGTTATTTATGTGCAATTAGGGTTTCTAACCAATCTTGTGCATCCAATAAGTTCATTTGTGTAATTGGATTAACATTTAGGTCATTTTCGTCCTCTCTAGGGTTATTTATGTGCAATTAGGGTTTTTAACCAATCTTGTGCATCCAAAAAGTTCATTTGTATCTTTGAATTGACATTTAGGTCATTTTCGTCCTCTCTAGGGTTATTTATGTACAATTAGGGTTTTTAACCAATCTTGTGCATCCAAAATGTTTATTTGTGTCATTGGATTAACATTTAGGTCATTTTCGTCCTCCCTAGGCTTATTCTTGTGAAATTAGGGTTTTTAACCAATCTTGTGTATCCAATAAGTTAATTTGTGTCATTGGATTAACATTTTGGTCATTTTCGTCCTCCCTAGGCTTATTTATGTGCAATTAGGGTTTTTAACCAATCTTGTGCATCCAATAAGTTCATTTGTGTCATTGGATTTACATTTAGGTCATTTTCGTCCTCTCTAGGGTAATTTATGTGCAATTAGGGATTTTAACCAATCTTGGGCATCCAAAAAGTTGATTTGTATCTTTGAATACACATTTAGGTCATTTTCGTCCTCTCTAGGGTTATTTATGTGCAATTAGGGTTTTTAACCAATCTTGTGCATCCAATAAGTTCATTTTTGTCATTGGATTAACATTTAGGTCATTTTCGTCCTCCCTAGGCTTATTCTTGTCCAATTAGGGTTTTTAACCAATCTTGTGCATCCAATAAGTTCATTTGTGTCATTGGATTAACATTTTGGTCATTTTCGTCCTCCCTAGGCTTATTTATGTGCAATTACGTTTTTTAACCAATCTTGTGCATCCAAAAAGTTCTTTTGTGTCATTGGATTAACATTTAGGTCATTTTCGTCCTCCATAGGGTTACTTGAGGGCAATTAGGGTTTTTAACCAATCTTGTGCATCCAATAAGTTCATTTGTGTCATTGGATTAAGATTTAGGTCATTTTCATCCTCTCTAGGGTTATTTATGTGCAATTAGGGTTTCTAACCAATCTTGTGCATCCAATAAGTTCATTTGTGTAATTGGATTAACATTTAGGTCATTTTCGTCCTCTCTAGGGTTATTTATGTGCAATTAGGGTTTTTAACCAATCTTGTGCATCCAAAAAGTTCATTTGTATCTTTGAATTGACATTTAGGTCATTTTCGTCCTCTCTAGGGTTATTTATGTACAATTAGGGTTTTTAACCAATCTTGTGCATCCAAAATGTTTATTTATGTCATTGGATTAACATTTAGGTCATTTTCGTCCTCCCTAGGCTTATTCTTGTGAAATTAGGGTTTTTAACCAATCTTGTGTATCCAATAAGTTAATTTGTGTCATTGGATTAACATTTTGGTCATTTTCGTCCTCCCTAGGCTTATTTATGTGCAATTAGGGTTTTTAACCAATCTTGTGCATCCAATAAGTTCATTTGTGTCATTGGATTAACATTTAGGTCATTTTCGTCCTCTCTAGGGTAATTTATGTGCAATTAGGGATTTTAACCAATCTTGTGCATCCAAAAAGTTGATTTGTATCTTTGAATACACATTTATGTCATTTTCGTCCTCTCTAGGGTTATTTATGTGCAATTAGGGTTTTTAACCAATCTTGTGCATCCAATAAGTTCATTTTTGTCATTGGATTAACATTTAGGTCATTTTCGTCCTCCCTAGGCTTATTCTTGTGCAATTAGGGTTTTTAACCAATCTTGTGCATCCAATAAGTTCATTTGTGTCATTGGATTAACATTTAGGTCATTTTCGTCCTCTCTAGGGTTATTTGTGTGCAATTAGGGTTTTTAACCAATCTTGTGCATCCAATAAGTTCATTTGTGTCATTGGATTAACATTTTGGTCATTTTCGTCCTCCCTAGGCTTATTTATGTGCAATTAGGGTTTTTAACCAATCTTGTGTATCCAATAAGTTCATTTGTGTCATTGGATTAACATTTAGGTCATTTTCGTCCTCTCTAGGGTAATTTATGTGCAATTAGGGTTTTTAACCAATCTTGTGCATCCAAAAAGTTGATTTGTATCTTTGAATACACATTTAGGTCATTTTCGTCCTCTCTAGGGTTATTTGTGTGTAATTAGGGTTTTTAACCAATCTTGTGCATCCAATAAGTTCATTTTTGTCATTGGATTAACATTTAGGTCATTTTCGTCCTCCCTAGGCTTATTCTTGTCCAATTAGGGTTTTTAACCAATCTTGTGCATCCAATAAGTTCATTTGTGTCATTGGATTAAAGTTTTGGTCATTTTCGTCCTCCCTAGGCTTATTTATGTGCAATTACGTTTTTTTAACAAATCTTGTGCATCCAAATAGTTCTTTTGTGTCATTGGATTAACATTTAGGTCATTTTCGTCCTCCGTAGGGTTATTTGTGGGCAATTAGGGTTTTTAACCAATCTTGTGCATCCAATAAGTTCATTTGTGTCATTGGATTAAGATTTAGGTCGTTTTCATCCTCTCTAGGATTATTTATGTGCAATTAGGGTTTCTAACCAATCTTGTGCATCCAATAAGTTCCTTTGTGTCATTGGATTAACATTTAGGTCATTTTCGTTTTCTCTAGGGTTATTTATGTGCAATTAGGGTTTTTAACCAATCTTGTGCATCTAAAAAGTTCATTTGTATCTTTGAATTGACATTTAGGTCATTTTCGTCCTCCCTAGGCTTATTCTTGTCCAATTAGGGTTTTTAACCAATCTTGTGCATCCAAAAAGTTCATTTGTGTCTTTGAATTGACATTTAGGTCATTTTCGTCCTCGCTAGGCGTATTCTTGTGCAATTAGAGTTTTTAACCAATCTTGTGCATCCAGTAAGTTCATTTGTTTCATTGGATTAACATTTAGGTCATTTTCGTCCTCGCTAGGCTTATTCTTGTCCAATTAGGGTTTTTAACCAATCTTGTGCATCCAATAAGTTCATTTGTGTCATTGGATTAACATTTAGGTCATTTTCGTCCTCCCTAGGCTTATTCTTGTCCAATTAGGGTTTTTAACCAATCTTGTGCATTCAATAAGTTCATTTGTGTCTTTGGATTAACATTTAGGTCATTTTCGTCCTCTCTAGGGTAATTTATGTGCGATTATGGTTTTTAACCAATCTTGTGCATCCAAAAAGTTCATTTGTATCTTTGAATTGACATTTAGGTCATTTTCGTCCTCTCTAGGGTTATTTATGTACAATTAGGGTTTTTAACCAATCTTGTGCATCCAAAATGTTTATTTGTGTCATTGGATTAACATTTAGGTCATTTTCGTCCTCCCTAGGCTTATTCTTGTGAAATTATGGTTTTTAACCAATCTTGTGTATCCATTAAGTTAATTTGTGTCATTGGATTAACATTTTGGTCATTTTCGTCCTCCCTAGGCTTATTTATGTGCAATTAGGGTTTTTAACCAATCTTGTGTATCCAATAAGTTCATTTTTGTCATTGGATTAACATTTAGGTCATTTTCGTCCTCCCTAGGCTTATTCTTGTCCAATTAGGGTTTTTAACCAATCTTGTGCATCCAATAAGTTCATTTGTGTCATTGGATTAACATTTTGGTCATTTTCGTCTTCCCTAGGCTTATTTATGTGCAATTACGTTTTTTAACCAATCTTGTGCATCCAAAAAGTTCTTTTGTGTCATTGGATTAACATTTAGGTCATTTTCGTCCTCCGTAGGGTTATTTGTGGGCACTTAGGGTTTTTAACCAATCTTATGCATCCAATAAGTTCATTTGTGTCATTGGATTAACATTTAGGTCATTTTCGTCCTCCATAGGGTTATTTGTGGGCAATTAGGGTTTTTAACCAATCTTGTGCATCCAATAAGTTCATTTGTGTCATTGGATTAAGATTTAGGTCATTTTCATCCTCTCTAGGGTTATTTATGTGCAATTCGGGTTTCTAACCAATCTTGTGCATCCAATAAGTTCATTTGTGTCATTGGATTAACATTTTGGTCATTTTCGTCCTCCCTAGGCTTATTTACGTGCAATTACGTTTTTTAACCAATCTGGTGCATCCAAAAAGTTCTTTTGTGTCATTGGATTAACATTTAGGTCATTTTCGTCCTCCGTCGGGTTATTTGTGGGCAATTAGGGTTTTTAACCAATCTTGTGAATCCAAAAAGTTCATTTGTGTCATTGGATTAAGATTTAGGTCATTTTCATCCTCTCTAGGGTTATTTATGTGCAATTAGGGTTTCTAACCAATCTTGTGCATCCAATAAGTTCATTTGTGTCATTGGATTAACATTTAGGTCATTTTCGTCCTCTCTAGGGTTATTTATGTCCAATTAGGGTTTTTAACCAATCTTGTGCATCCAAAAAGTTCATTTGTATCTTTGAATTGACATTTAGGTCATTTTAGTCCTCTCTAGGGTTATTTATGTGCAATTAGGGTTTTTAACCAATCTTGTGCATCCAAAATGTTTGTTTGTGTCATTGGATTAACATTTAGGTCATTTTCGTCCTCCCTAGGCTTATTCTTGTGAAATTAGGGTTTTTAACCAATCTTGTGTATCCAATAAGTTAATTTGTGTCATTGGATTAACATTTTGGTCATTTTCGTCCTCCCTAGGCTTATTTATGTGCAATTAGGGTTTTTAACCAATCTTGTGCATCCAATAAGTTCATTTGTGTCATTGGACTAACATTTAGGTTATTTTCGTCCTCTCTAGGGTAATTTATGTGCAATTAGGGTTTTTAACCAATCTTGTGCATCCAAAAAGTTCATTTGTATCTTTGAATTGACATTTAGGTCATTTTCGTCCTCTCTAGGGTTATTTATGTGCAATTAGGGTTTTTAACCAATCTTGTGCATCCAATAAGTTCATTTGTGTCATTGGATTAACATTTAGGTCATTTTCGTCCTCTCTAGGGTAATTTATGTGCAATTAGGGTTTTTAACCAATCTTGTGCATCCAAAACGTTGATTTGTATCTTTGAATACACATTTAGGTCATTTTCGTCCTCTCTAGGGTTATTTGTGTGCAATTAGGGTTTTTAACCAATCTTGTGCATCCAATAAGTTCATTTTTGTCATTGGATTAACATTTAGGTCATTTTCGTCCTCCCTAGGCTTATTCTTGTCCAATTAGGGTTTTTAACCAATCTTGTGCATCCAATAAGTTCATTTGTGTCATTGGATTAAAGTTTTGGTCATTTTCGTCCTCCCTAGGCTTATTTATGTGCAATTACGTTTTTTTAACAAATCTTGTGCATCCAAATAGTTCTTTTGTGTCATTGGATTAACATTTAGGTCATTTTCGTCCTCCGTAGGGTTATTTGTGGGCAATTAGGGTTTTTAACCAATCTTGTGCATCCAATAAGTTCATTTGTGTCATTGGATTAAGATTTAGGTCATTTTCATCCTCTCTAGGATTATTTATGTGCAATTAGGGTTTCTAACCAATCTTGTGCATCCAATAAGTTCCTTTGTGTCATTGGATTAACATTTAGGTCATTTTCGTTCTCTCTAGGGTTATTTATGTGCAATTAGGGTTTTTAACCAATCTTGTGCATCTAAAAAGTTCATTTGTATCTTTGAATTGACATTTAGGTCATTTTCGTCCTCCCTAGGCTTATTCTTGTCCAATTAGGGTTTTTAACCAATCTTGTGCATCCAAAAAGTTCATTTGTGTCTTTGAATTGACATTTAGGTCATTTTCGTCCTCGCTAGGCGTATTCTTGTGCAATTAGAGTTTTTAACCAATCTTGTGCATCCAGTAAGTTCATTTGTTTCATTGGATTAACATTTAGGTCATTTTCGTCCTCGCTAGGCTTATTCTTGTCCAATTAGGGTTTTTAACCAATCTTGTGCATCCAATAAGTTCATTTGTGTCATTGGATTAACATTTAGGTCATTTTCGTCCTCCCTAGGCTTATTCTTGTCCAATTAGGGTTTTTAACCAATCTTGTGCATTCAATAAGTTCATTTGTGTCTTTGGATTAACATTTAGGTCATTTTCGTCCTCTCTAGGGTAATTTATGTGCGATTAGGGTTTTTAACCAATCTTGTGCATCCAAAAAGTTCATTTGTATCTTTGAATTGACATTTAGGTCATTTTCGTCCTCTCTAGGGTTATTTATGTACAATTAGAGTTTTTAACCAATCTTGTGCATCCAAAATGTTTATTTGTGTCATTGGATTAACATTTAGGTCATTTTCGTCCTCCCTAGGCTTATTCTTGTGAAATTAGGGTTTTTAACCAATCTTGTGTATCCATTAAGTTAATTTGTGTCATTGGATTAACATTTTGGTCATTTTCGTCCTCCCTAGGCTTATTTATGTGCAATTAGGGTTTTTAACCAATCTTGTGTATCCAATAAGTTCATTTTTGTCATTGGATTAACATTTAGGTCATTTTCGTCCTCCCTAGGCTTATTCTTGTCCAATTAGGGTTTTTAACCAATCTTGTGCATCCAATAAGTTCATTTGTGTCATTGGATTAACATTTTGGTCATTTTCGTCTTCCCTAGGCTTATTTATGTGCAATTACGTTTTTTAACCAATCTTGTGCATCCAAAAAGTTCTTTTGTGTCATTGGATTAACATTTAGGTCATTTTCATCCTCCGTAGGGTTATTTGTGGGCACTTAGGGTTTTTAACCAATCTTGTGCATCCAATAAGTTCATTTGTGTCATTGGATTAAGATTTAGGTCATTTTCATCCTATCTAGGGTTATTTATGTGCAATTAGGGTTTCTAACTGATCTTGTGCATCCAATAAGTTCATTTGTGTCATTGGATTAACATTTAGGTCATTTTCGTCCTCTCTAGGGTTATTTATGTGCAATTAGGGTTTTTAACCAATCTTGTGCGTCTAAAAAGTTCATTTGTATCTTTGAATTGACATTTAGGTCATTTTCGTCCTCCCTAGGCTTATTCTTGTCCAATTAGGGTTTTTAACCAATCTTGTGCATCCAAAAAGTTCATTTGTGTCTTTGAATTGACATTTAGGTCATTTTCGTCCTCGCTAGGCTTATTCTTGTGCAATTAGGGTTTTTAACCAATCTTATGCATCCAATAAGTTCATTTGTGTCATTGGATTAAGATTTAGGTCATTTTCGTCCTCCCTAGGCGTTATTTATGTGCAATTAGGGTATTTAAACAATCTTGTGCATCCAAAAAGTTCATTTGTGTCATTGGATTTACATTTAAGTCATTTTCGTCCTCCCTAGGCTTATTCTTGTCCAATTAGGGTTTTTAACCAATATTATGCATCCAATAAGTTCATTTGTGTCATTGGATTAACATTTAGGTCATTTTCGTCCTCCCTAGGCTTATTCTTGTGCAATTAGAGCTTTTAACCAATCTTGTGCATCCAATAAGTTCATTTGTGTCATTGGATTAACATTTTGGTCATTTTCGTCCTCCCTAGGCTTATTTATGTGCAATTAGGGTTTTTAACCAATCTTGTGTATCCAATAAGTTCATTTGTGTCATTGGATTAACATTTAGGTCATTTTCGTCCTCTCTAGGGTAATTTATGTGCAATTAGGGTTTTTAACCAATCTTGTGCATCCAAAAAGTTGATTTGTATCTTTGAATACACATTTAGGTCATTTTCGTCCTCTCTAGGGTTATTTGTGTGTAATTAGGGTTTTTAACCAATCTTGTGCATCCAATAAGTTCATTTTTGTCATTGGATTAACATTTAGGTCATTTTCGTCCTCCCTAGGCTTATTCTTGTCCAATTAGGGTTTTTAACCAATCTTGTGCATCCAATAAGTTCATTTGTGTCATTGGATTAAAGTTTTGGTCATTTTCGTCCTCCCTAGGCTTATTTATGTGCAATTACGTTTTTTTAACAAATCTTGTGCATCCAAATAGTTCTTTTGTGTCATTGGATTAACATTTAGGTCATTTTCGTCCTCCGTAGGGTTATTTGTGGGCAATTAGGGTTTTTAACCAATCTTGTGCATCCAATAAGTTCATTTGTGTCATTGGATTAAGATTTAGGTCATTTTCATCCTCTCTAGGATTATTTATGTGCAATTAGGGTTTCTAACCAATCTTGTGCATCCAATAAGTTCATTTGTGTCATTGGATTAACATTTAGGTCATTTTCGTCCTCTCTAGGGTTATTTATGTGCAATTAGGGTTTTTAACCAATCTTGTGCATCTAAAAAGTTCATTTGTATCTTTGAATTGACATTTAGGTCATTTTCGTCCTCCCTAGGCTTATTTACGTGTTTTTATGTCATTGGATGAACATTTAAGTCATTTTCGTCCTCCCTAGGCTTATTCTTGTGTAATTAGGGTTTTTAACCAATCTTGAGTATCCAATAAGTTCATTTGTGTCATCGGATTAACATTTAGGTCATTTTCATCCTCCCTAGGCTTATTCTTGTGCAATTAGGGTTTTTAACCAATCTTGTGCATCCAATAAGTTCATTTGTGTCATTGGATTAACATTTAGGTCATTTTCGTCCTCCCTAGGCTTATTCTTGTCCAATTAGGGTTTTTAACCAATCTTGAGTATCCAATAAGTTTATTTGTGTCATCGGATTAACATTTAGGTCATTTTCATCCTCCCTAGGCTTATTCTTGTGCAATTAGGGTTTTTAACCAATCTTGTGCATCCAATAAGTTCATTTGTGTCATTGGATTAACATTTAGGTCATTTTCGTCCTCTCTAGGGTTATTTATGTGCAATTAGGGTTTTTAACCAATCTTGTGCATCCAAAAAGTTCATTTGTATCTTTGAATTGACATTTAGGTCATTTTCGTCCTTTCTAGGGTTATTTATGTGCAATTAGGGTTTTTAACCAATCTTGTGCATCCAAAATGTTTATTTGTGTCATTGGATTAACATTAAGGTCATTTTCGTCCTCCCTAGGCTTATTCTTGTCCAATTAGGGTTGTTAACCAATCTTGTGCATCCAATAAGTTCATTTGTGTCATTGGATTAAAGTTTTGGTCATTTTCGTCCTCCCTAGGCTTATTTATGTGCAATTACGTATTTTAACCAATCTTGTGCATCCAAAAAGTTCTTTTGTGTCATTGGATTAACGTTTAGGTCATTTTCGTCCTCCGTAGGGTTATTTGTGGGCAATTAGGGTTTTTAACCAATCTTGTGCATCCAATAAGTTCATTTGTGTCATTGGATTAAGATTTAGGTCATTTTCATCCAATCTAGGGTTATTTATGTGCAATTAGGGTTTCTAACCAATCTTGTGCATCCAATAAGTTCATTTGTGTCATTGGATTAACATTTAGGTCATTTTCGTCCTCTCTAGGGTTATTTATGTGCAATTAGGGTTTTTAACCAATCTTGTGCATCCAAAAAGTTCATTTGTATCTTTGAATTGACATTTAGGTCATTTTAGTCCTCTCTAGGGTTATTTATGTGCAATTAGGGTTTTTAACCAATCTTGTGCATCCAAAATGTTTGTTTGTGTCATTGGATTAACATTTAGGTCATTTTCGTCCTCCCTAGGCTTATTCTTGTGAAATTAGGGTTTTTAACCAATCTTGTGTATCCAATAAGTTAATTTGTGTCATTGGATTAACATTTTGGTCATTTTCGTCCTCCCTAGGCTTATTTATGTGCAATTAGGGTTTTTAACCAATCTTGTGCATCCAATAAGTTCATTTGTGTCATTGGACTAACATTTAGGTTATTTTCGTCCTCTCTAGGGTAATTTATGTGCAATTAGGGTTTTTAACCAATCTTGTGCATCCAAAAAGTTCATTTGTATCTTTGAATTGACATTTAGGTCATTTTCGTCCTCTCTAGGGTTATTTATGTGCAATTAGGGTTTTTAACCAATCTTGTGCATCCAATAAGTTCATTTGTGTCATTGGATTAACATTTAGGTCATTTTCGTCCTCCCTAGGCTTATTCTTGTCCAATTAGGGTTTTTAACCAATCTTGTGCATCCAATAAGTTCATTTGTGTCATTGGATTAACATTTTGGTCATTTTCGTCCTCCCTAGGCTTATTTATGTGCAATTACGTTTTTTAACCAATCTTGTGCATCCAAAAAGTTCTTTTGTGTCATCGGATTAACATTTAGGTCATTTTCGTCCTCCGTATGGTTATTTGTGGGCAATTAGGGTTTTTAACCAATCTTGTGCATCCAATAAGTTCATTTGTGTCATTGGATTAAGATTTAGGTCATTTTCATCCTATCTAGGGTTATTTATGTGCAATTAGGGTTTCTAACCAATCTTGTGCATCCAATAAGTTCATTTGTGTCATTGGATTAACATTTAGGTCATTTTCGTCCTCTCTAGGGTTATTTATGTGCAATTAGGGTTTTTAACCAATCTTGTGCGTCTAAAAAGTTCATTTGTATCTTTGAATTGACATTTAGGTCATTTTCGTCCTCCCTAGGCTTATTCTTGTCCAATTAGGGTTTTTAACCAATCTTGTGCATCCAAAAAGTTCATTTGTGTCTTTGAATTGACATTTAGGTCATTTTCGTCCTCGCTAGGCTTATTCTTGTGCAATTAGGGTTTTTAACCGATCTTATGCATCCAATAAGTTCATTTGTGTCATTGGATTAACATTTTGGTCATTTTCGTCCTCCCTAGGCGTTATTTATATGCAATTAGGGTTTTTAACCAATCTTGTGCATCCAAAAAGTTCATTTGTGTCATTGGATTAACATTTAAGTCATTTTCGTCCTCCCTATGCTTATTCTTGTCCATTAGGGTTTTTAACCAATCTTGTGCATCCAATAAGTTCATTTTTGTCATTGGATTAACATTTAGGTCATTTTCGTCCTCCCTAGGCTTATTCTTGTCCAATTAGGGTTTTTAACCAATCTTGTGCATCCAATAAGTTCATTTGTGTCATTGGATTTACATTTTGGTCATTTTCGTCCTCCCTAGGCTTATTTATGTGCAATTACGTTTTTTAACCAATCTTGTGCATCCAAAAAGTTCTTTTGTGTCATTGGATTAACATTTAGGTCATTTTCGTCCTCCATAGGGTTATTTGTGGGCAATTAGGGTTTTTAACCAATCTTGTGCATCCAATAAGTTCATTTGTGTCATTGGATTAAGATTTAGGTCATTTTCATCCTCTCTAGGGTTATTTATGTGCAATTAGGGTTTCTAACCAATCTTGTGCATCCAATAAGTTCATTTGTGTCATTGGATTAACATTTTGGTCATTTTCGTCCTCCCTAGGCTTATTTACGTGCAATTACGTTTTTTAACCAATCTGGTGCATCCAAAAAGTTCTTTTGTGTCATTGGATTAACATTTAGGTCATTTTCGTCCTCCGTCGGGTTATTTGTGGGCAATTAGGGTTTTTAACCAATCTTGTGCATCCAAAAAGTTCATTTGTATCTTTGAATTGACATTTAGGTCATTTTCGTCCTCTCTAGGGTTATTTATGTGCAATTAGGGTTTTTACCCAATCTTGTGCATCCAATAAGTTCATTTGTGTCATTGGATTAACATTTAGGTCATTTTCGTCCTCCCTAGGCTTATTCTTGTCCAATTAGGGTTTTTAACCAATCTTGTGCATCCAATAAGTTCATTTGTGTCATTGGATTAACATTTTAGTCATTTTCGTCTTCCCTAGGCTTATTTATGTGCAATTACGTTTTTTAACCAATCTTGTGCATCCAAAAAGTTCTTTTGTGTCATTGGATTAACATTTAGGTCATTTTCGTCCTCCGTAGGGTTATTTATGTGCAATTAGGGTTTCTAACTAATCTTGTGCATCCAATAAGTTCATTTGTGTCATTGGATTAACATTTAGGTCATTTTCGTCCTCTCTAGGGTTATTTATGTGCAATTAGGGTTTTTAACCAATCTTGTGCGTCTAAAAAGTTCATTTGTATCTTTGAATTGACATTTAGGTCATTTTCGTCCTCCCTAGGCTTATTCTTGTCCAATTAGGGTTTTTAACCAATCTTGTGCATCCAAAAAGTTCATTTGTGTCTTTGAATTGACATTTAGGTCATTTTCGTCCTCGCTAGGCTTATTCTTGTGCAATTAGGGTTTTTAACCAATCTTATGCATCCAATAAGTTCATTTGTGTCATTGGATTAAGATTTAGGTCATTTTCGTCCTCCCTAGGCGTTATTTATGTGCAATTAGGGTTTTTAAACAATCTTGTGCATCCAAAAAGTTCATTTGTGTCATTGGATTAACATTTAAGTCATTTTCGTCCTCCCTAGGCTTATTCTTGTCCAATTAAGGTTTTTAACCAATCTTATGCATCCAATAAGTTCATTTGTGTCATTGGATTAACATTTAGGTCATTTTCGTCCTCCCTAGGCTTATTCTTGTGCAATTAGAGTTTTTAACCAATCTTGTGCATCCAATAAGTTCATTTGTGTCATTGGATTAACATTTTGGTCATTTTCGTCCTCCCTAGGCTTATTTATGTGCAATTAGGGTTTTTAACCAATCTTGTGTATCCAATAAGTTCATTTGTGTCATTGGATTAACATTTAGGTCATTTTCGTCCTCTCTAGGGTAATTTATGTGCAATTAGGGTTTTTAACCAATCTTGTGCATCCAAAAAGTTGATTTGTATCTTTGAATACACATTTAGGTCATTTTCGTCCTCTCTAGGGTTATTTGTGTGCAATTAGGGTTTTTAACCAATCTTGTGCATCCAATAAGTTCATTTTTGTCATTGGATTAACATTTAGGTCATTTTCGTCCTCCCTAGGCTTATTCTTGTCCAATTAGGGTTTTTAACCAATCTTGTGCATCCAATAAGTTCATTTGTGTCATTGGATTAAAGTTTTGGTCATTTTCGTCCTCCCTAGGCTTATTTATGTGCAATTACGTTTTTTTAACAAATCTTGTGCATCCAAATAGTTCTTTTGTGTCATTGGATTAACATTTAGGTCATTTTCGTCCTCCGTAGGGTTATTTGTGGGCAATTAGGGTTTTTAACCAATCTTGTGCATCCAATAAGTTCATTTGTGTCATTGGATTAAGATTTAGGTCGTTTTCATCCTCTCTAGGATTATTTATGTGCAATTAGGGTTTCTAACCAATCTTGTGCATCCAATAAGTTCCTTTGTGTCATTGGATTAACATTTAGGTCATTTTCGTTTTCTCTAGGGTTATTTATGTGCAATTAGGGTTTTTAACCAATCTTGTGCATCTAAAAAGTTCATTTGTATCTTTGAATTGACATTTAGGTCATTTTCGTCCTCCCTAGGCTTATTCTTGTCCAATTAGGGTTTTTAACCAATCTTGTGCATCCAAAAAGTTCATTTGTGTCTTTGAATTGACATTTAGGTCATTTTCGTCCTCGCTAGGCGTATTCTTGTGCAATTAGAGTTTTTAACCAATCTTGTGCATCCAGTAAGTTCATTTGTTTCATTGGATTAACATTTAGGTCATTTTCGTCCTCGCTAGGCTTATTCTTGTCCAATTAGGGTTTTTAACCAATCTTGTGCATCCAATAAGTTCATTTGTGTCATTGGATTAACATTTAGGTCATTTTCGTCCTCCCTAGGCTTATTCTTGTCCAATTAGGGTTTTTAACCAATCTTGTGCATTCAATAAGTTCATTTGTGTCTTTGGATTAACATTTAGGTCATTTTCGTCCTCTCTAGGGTAATTTATGTGCGATTATGGTTTTTAACCAATCTTGTGCATCCAAAAAGTTCATTTGTATCTTTGAATTGACATTTAGGTCATTTTCGTCCTCTCTAGGGTTATTTATGTACAATTAGGGTTTTTAACCAATCTTGTGCATCCAAAATGTTTATTTGTGTCATTGGATTAACATTTAGGTCATTTTCGTCCTCCCTAGGCTTATTCTTGTGAAATTATGGTTTTTAACCAATCTTGTGTATCCATTAAGTTAATTTGTGTCATTGGATTAACATTTTGGTCATTTTCGTCCTCCCTAGGCTTATTTATGTGCAATTAGGGTTTTTAACCAATCTTGTGTATCCAATAAGTTCATTTTTGTCATTGGATTAACATTTAGGTCATTTTCGTCCTCCCTAGGCTTATTCTTGTCCAATTAGGGTTTTTAACCAATCTTGTGCATCCAATAAGTTCATTTGTGTCATTGGATTAACATTTTGGTCATTTTCGTCTTCCCTAGGCTTATTTATGTGCAATTACGTTTTTTAACCAATCTTGTGCATCCAAAAAGTTCTTTTGTGTCATTGGATTAACATTTAGGTCATTTTCATCCTCCGTAGGGTTATTTGTGGGCACTTAGGGTTTTTAACCAATCTTGTGCATCCAATAAGTTCATTTGTGTCATTGGATTAAGATTTAGGTCATTTTCATCCTATCTAGGGTTATTTATGTGCAATTAGGGTTTCTAACTGATCTTGTGCATCCAATAAGTTCATTTGTGTCATTGGATTAACATTTAGGTCATTTTCGTCCTCTCTAGGGTTATTTATGTGCAATTAGGGTTTTTAACCAATCTTGTGCGTCTAAAAAGTTCATTTGTATCTTTGAATTGACATTTAGGTCATTTTCGTCCTCCCTAGGCTTATTCTTGTCCAATTAGGGTTTTTAACCAATCTTGTGCATCCAAAAAGTTCATTTGTGTCTTTGAATTGACATTTAGGTCATTTTCGTCCTCGCTAGGCTTATTCTTGTGCAATTAGGGTTTTTAACCAATCTTATGCATCCAATAAGTTCATTTGTGTCATTGGATTAAGATTTAGGTCATTTTCGTCCTCCCTAGGCGTTATTTATGTGCAATTAGGGTTTTTAAACAATCTTGTGCATCCAAAAAGTTCATTTGTGTCATTGGATTAACATTTAAGTCATTTTCGTCCTCCCTAGGCTTATTCTTGTCCAATTAGGGTTTTTAACCAATATTATGCATCCAATAAGTTCATTTGTGTCATTGGATTAACATTTAGGTCATTTTCGTCCTCCCTAGGCTTATTCTTGTGCAATTAGAGTTTTTAACCAATCTTGTGCATCCAATAAGTTCATTTGTGTCATTGGATTAACATTTTGGTCATTTTCGTCCTCCCTAGGCTTATTTATGTGCAATTAGGGTTTTTAACCAATCTTGTGTATCCAATAAGTTCATTTGTGTCATTGGATTAACATTTAGGTCATTTTCGTCCTCTCTAGGGTAATTTATGTGCAATTAGGGTTTTTAACCAATCTTGTGCATCCAAAAAGTTGATTTGTATCTTTGAATACACATTTAGGTCATTTTCGTCCTCTCTAGGGTTATTTGTGTGCAATTAGGGTTTTTAACCAATCTTGTGCATCCAATAAGTTCATTTTTGTCATTGGATTAACATTTAGGTCATTTTCGTCCTCCATAGGCTTATTCTTGTCCAATTAGGGTTTTTAACCAATCTTGTGCATCCAATAAGTTCATTTGTGTCATTGGATTAACATTTTGGTCATTTTCGTCCTCCCTAGGCTAATTTATGTGCAATTACGTTTTTTAACCAATCTTGTGCATCCAAAAAGTTCTTTTGTGTCATTGGATTAACATTTAGGTCATTTTCGTCCTCCGTAGGGTTATTTGTGGGCAATTAGGGTTTTTAACCAATCTTGTGCATCCAATAAGTTCATTTGAGTCATTGGATTAAGATTTAGGTCATTTTCATCCTCTCTAGGGTTATTTATGTGCAATTAGGGTTTCTAACCAATCTTGTGCATCCAATAAGTTCGTTTGTGTCATTGGTTTAACATTTAGGTCATTTTCGTCCTCTCTAGGGTTATTTATGTGCAATTAGGGTTTTTAACCAATCTTGTGCGTCTAAAAAGTTCATTTGTATCTTTGAATTGACATTTAGGTCATTTTCGTCCTCCCTAGGCTTATTCTTGTCCAATTAGGGTTTTTAACCAATCTTGTGCATCCAAAAAGTTCATTTGTGTCTTTGAATTGACATTTAGGTCATTTTCGTCCTCGCTAGGCTTATTCTTGTGCAATTAGGGTTTTTAACCAATCTTATGCATCCAATAAGTTCATTTGTGTCATTGGATTAAGATTTAGGTCATTTTCGTCCTCCCTAGGCGTTATTTATGTGCAATTAGGGTTTTTAAACAATCTTGTGCATCCAAAAAGTTCATTTGTGTCATTGGATTAACATTTAAGTCATTTTCGTCCTCCCTAGGCTTATTCTTGTCCAATTAGGGTTTTTAACCAATCTTATGCATCCAATAAGTTCATTTGTGTCATTGGATTAACATTTAGGTCATTTTCGTCCTCCCTAGGCTTATTCTTGTGCAATTAGAGTTTTTAACCAATCTTGTGCATCCAATAAGTTCATTTGTGTCATTGGATTAACATTTTGGTCATTTTCGTCCTCCCTAGGCTTATTTATGTGCAATTAGGGTTTTTAACCAATCTTGTGTATCCAATAAGTTCATTTGTGTCATTGGATTAACATTTAGGTCATTTTCGTCCTCTCTAGGGTAATTTATGTGCAATTAGGGTTTTTAACCAATCTTGTGCATCCAAAAAGTTGATTTGTATCTTTGAATACACATTTAGGTCATTTTCGTCCTCTCTAGGGTTATTTGTGTGCAATTAGGGTTTTTAACCAATCTTGTGCGTCCAATAAGTTCATTTTTGTCATTGGATTAACATTTAGGTCATTTTCGTCCTCCCTAGGCTTATTCTTGTCCAATTAGGGTTTTTAACCAATCTTGTGCATCCAATTAGTTCATTTGTGTCATTGGATTAACATTTTGGTCATTTTCGTCCTCCCTAGGCTTATTTATGTGCAATTACGTTTTTTAACCAATCTTGTGCATCCAAAAAGTTCTTTTGTGTCATTGGATTAACATTTAGGTCATTTTCGTCCTCCGTAGGGTTATTTGTGGGCAATTAGGGTTTTTAACCAATCTTGTGCATCCAATAAGTTCATTTGAGTCATTGGATTAAGATTTAGGTCATTTTCATCCTCTCTAGGGTTATTTATGTGCAATTAGGGTTTCTAACCAATCTTGTGCATCCAATAAGTTCATTTGTGTCATTGGTTTAACATTTAGGTCATTTTCGTCCTCTCTAGGGTTATTTATGTGCAATTAGGGTTTTTAACCAATCTTGTGCGTCTAAAAAGTTCATTTGTATCTTTGAATTGACATTTAGGTCATTTTCGTCCTCCCTAGGCTTATTCTTGTCCAATTAGGGTTTTTAACCAATCTTGTGCATCCAAAAAGTTCATTTGTGTCTTTGAATTGACATTTAGGTCATTTTCGTCCTCGCTAGGCTTATTCTTGTGCAATTAGGGTTTTTAACCGATCTTATGCATCCAATAAGTTCATTTGTGTCATTGGATTAACATTTTGGTCATTTTCGTCCTCCCTAGGCGTTATTTATATGCAATTAGGGTTTTTAACCAATCTTGTGCATCCAAAAAGTTCATTTGTGTCATTGGATTAACATTTAAGTCATTTTCGTCCTCCCTAGGCTTATTCTTGTCCATTAGGGTTTTTAACCAATCTTATGCATCCAATAAGTTCATTTGTGTCATTGGATTAACATTTAGGTCATTTTCGTCCTCCATAGGCTTATTCTTGTGCAATTAGAGTTTTTAACCAATCTTGTGCATCCAATAAGTTCATTTGTGTCATTGGATTAACATTTTGGTCATTTTCGTCCTCCCTAGGCTTATTTATGTGCAATTAGGGTTTTTAACCAATCTTGTGCATCAAATAAGTTCATTTGTGTCATTGGATTAACATTTAGGTCATTTTCGTCCTCTCTAGGGTAATTTATGTGCAATTAGGGTTTTTAACCAATCTTGTGCATCCAAAAAGTTGATTTGTATCTTTGAATACACATTTAGGTCATTTTCGTCCTCTCTAGGTTATTTATGTGCAATTAGGGTTTTTAACCAATCTTGTGCATCCAATAAGTTCATTTTTGTCATTGGATTAACATTTAGGTCATTTTCATCCTCTCTAGGGTTATTTATGTGCAATTAGGGTTTCTAACCAATCTTGTCCATCCAATAAGTTCATTTGTGTCATTGGTGTAACATTTAGGTCATTTTCGTCCTCTCTAGGGTTATTTATGTGCAATTAGGGTTTTTAACCAATCTTGTGCGTCTAAAAAGTTCATTTGTATCTTTGAATTGACATTTAGGTCATTTTCGTCCTCCCTAGGCTTATTCTTGTCCAATTAGGGTTTTTAACCAATCTTGTGCATCCAAAAAGTTCATTTGTGTCTTTGAATTGACATTTAGGTCATTTTCGTCCTCGCTAGGCTTATTCTTGTGCAATTAGGGTTTTTAACCGATCTTATGCATCCAATAAGTTCATTTGTGTCATTGGATTAACATTTTGGTCATTTTCGTCCTCCCTAGGCGTTATTTATATGCAATTAGGGTTTTTAACCAATCTTGTGCATCCAAAAAGTTCATTTGTGTCATTGGATTAACATTTAAGTCATTTTCGTCCTCCCTATGCTTATTCTTGTCCATTAGGGTTTTTAACCAATCTTGTGCATCCAATAAGTTCATTTTTGTCATTGGATTAACATTTAGGTCATTTTCGTCCTCCCTAGGCTTATTCTTGTCCAATTAGGGTTTTTAACCAATCTTGTGCATCCAATAAGTTCCTTTGTGTCATTGGATTAACATTTTGGTCATTTTCGTCCTCCCTAGGCTTATTTATGTGCACTTACGTTTTTTAACCAATCTTGTGCATCCAAAAAGTTCTTTTGTGTCATTGGATTAACATTTAGGTCATTTTCGTCCTCCGTAGGGTTATTTGTGGGCAATTAGGGTTTTTAACCAATCTTGTGCATCCAATAAGTTCATTTGTGTCATTGGATTAAGATTTAGGTCATTTTCATCCTCTCTAGGGTTATTTATGTGCAATTAGGGTTTCTAACCAATCTTGTGCATCCAATAAGTTCATTTGTGTCATTGGTTTAACATTTAGGTCATTTTCGTCCTCTCTAGGGTTATTTATGTGCAATTAGGGTTTTTAACCAATCTTGTGCGTCTAAAAAGTTCATTTGTATCTTTGAATTGACATTTAGGTCATTTTCGTCCTCCCTAGGCTTATTCTTGTCCAATTAGGGTTTTTAACCAATCTTGTGCATCCAAAAAGTTCATTTGTGTCTTTGAATTGACATTTAGGTCATTTTCGTCCTCGCTAGGCTTATTCTTGTGCAATTAGGGTTTTTAACCGATCTTATGCATCCAATAAGTTCATTTGTGTCATTGGATTAACATTTTGGTCATTTTCGTCCTCCCTAGGCGTTATTTATATGCAATTAGGGTTTTTAACCAATCTTGTGCATCCAAAAAGTTCATTTGTGTCATTGGATTAACATTTAAGTCATTTTCGTCCTCCCTA
>JBBPBR010000008.1:19843486-19855011 GCA_037974775.1 Cicer pinnatifidum | reverse complement strand
TCTTTGAATTGACATTTAGGTCATTTTCGTCCTCTCTAGGGTTATTTATGTGCAATTAGGGTTTTTAACCAATCTTGTGCATCCAAAATGTTTATTTGTGTCATTGGATTAACATTTAGGTCATTTTCGTCCTCCCTAGGCTTATTCTTGTGCAATTAGGGTTTTTAACTAATCCTGTGTATCCAATAAGTTAATTTGTGTCATTGGATTAACATTTTGGTCATTTTCGTCCTCCCTAGGCTTATTTATGTGCAATTAGGGTTTTTAACCAATCTTGTGCATCCAATAAGTTCATTTGTGTCATTGGACTAACATTTAGGTTATTTTCGTCCTCTCTAGGGTAATTTATGTGCAATTAGGGTTTTTAACCAATCTTGTGCATCCAAAAAGTTCATTTGTATCTTTGAGTTGACATTTAGGTCATTTTCGTCCTCTCTAGGGTTATTTATGTGTAATTAGGGTTTTTAACCAATCTTGTGCATACAATAAGTTCATTTGGGTCATTGGATTAACATTTAGGTCATTTTCGTCCTCCCTAGGCTTATTCTTGTCCAATTAGGGTTTTTAACCAATCTTGTGCATCCAATAAGTTCATTTGTGTCATTGGTTGAAAGTTTTGGTCATTTTCGTCCTCCCTAGGCTTATTTTTGTGCAATTACGTTTTTTAACCAATCTTGTGCATCCAAAAAGTTCTTTTGTGTCATTGGATTAACATTTAGGTCAATTTCGTCCTCCGTAGGGTTATTTGTGGGCAATTAAGGTTTTTAACCAATCTTGTGCATCGAATAAGTTCATTTGTGTCATTGGATTAAGATTTAGGTCATTTTCATCCTCTCTAGGATTATTTATGTGCAATTAGGGTTTCTAACCAATCTTGTGCATCCAATAAGTTCATTTGTGTCATTGGATTAACATTTAGGTCATTTTCGTCCTCTCTAGGGTTTTTTATGTGCAATTAGGGTTTTTAACCAATCTTGTGCATCTAAAAAGTTCATTTGTATCTTTGAATTGACATTTAGGTCATTTTCGTCCTCCCTAGGCTTATTCTTGTCCAATTAGGGTTTTTAACCAATCTTGTGCATCCAAAAAGTTCATTTTTGTCTTTGAATTGACATTTAGGTCATTTTCGTCCTCGCTAGGCGTATTCATGTGCAATTAGGGTTTTTAACCAATCTTGTGCATCCAATAAGTTCATTTGTGTCATTGGATTAAAATTTAGGTCATTTTCGTCCTCGCTAGGCTTATTCTTGTCCAATTAGGGTTTTTAACCAATCTTGTGCATCCAATAAGTTCATTTGTGTCATTGGATTAACATTTTGGTCATTTTCGTCCTCCCTAGGCTTATTTATGTGCAATTACGTTTTTTAACCAATCTTGTGCATCCAAAAAGTTATTTTGTGTCATTGGATTAACATTTAGGTTATTTTCGTCCTCCGTAGGGTTATTTGTGGGCAATTAGGGTTTTTAACCAATCTTGTGCATCCAATAAGTTCATTTGTGTCATTGGATTAAGATTTAGGTCATTTTCATCCTCTCTAGGCTTATTCTTGTGCAATTAAGGTTTTTAATCGATCTTATGCATCCAATAAGTTCATTTGTGTCATTGGATTAACATTTTGGTCATTTTCGTCCTCCCTAGGCGTTATTTATATGCAATTAGGGTTTTTAACCAATCTTGTGCATCCAAAAAGTTCATTTGTGTCATTGGATTAACATTTAAGTCATTTTCGTCCTCCCTAGGCTTATTCTTGTCCATTAGGGTTTTTAACCAATCTTATGCATCCAATAAGTTCATTTGTGTCATTGGATTAACATTTAGGTCATTTTCGTCCTCTCTAGGGTAATTTATGTGCAATTAGGGTTTTTAACCAATCTTGTGCATCCAAAAAGTTGATTTGTATCTTTGAATACACATTTAGGTCATTTTCGTCCTCTCTAGGTTATTGATGTGCAATTAGGGTTTTTAACCAATCTTGTGCATCCAATAAGTTCGTTTTTGTCATTGGATTAACATTTAGGTCATTTTCGTCCTCCCTAGGCTTATTCTTGTCCAATTAGGGTTTTTAACCCATCTTGTGCATCCAATAAGTTCATTTGTGTCATTGGATTAACATTTTTGACATTTTCGTCCTCCCTAGGCTTATTTATGTGCAATTACGTTTTTTAACCAATCTTGTGCATCCAAAAAGTTCTTTTGTGTCATTGGATTAACATTTAGATCATTTTCGTCCTCCGTAGGGTTATTTGTGGGCAATTAGGGTTTTTAATTAATCTTGTGCATCCAATAAGTTCATTTGTGTCATTGGATTAAGATTTAGGTCATTTTCATCCTCTCTAGGGTTATTTATGTGCAATTAGGGTTTCTAACCAATCTTGTGCATCCAATAAGTTCATTTGTGTCATTGGATTAACATTTAGGTCATTTTCGTCCTCTCTAGGGTTATTTATGTGCAATTAGGGTTTTTAACCAATCTTGTGCATCCATAAAGTTCATTTGTATCTTTGAATTGACATTTAGGTCATTTTCGTCCTCTCTAGGGTTATTTATGTGCAATTAGGGTTTTTAACCAATCTTGTGCATCCATAAAGTTCATTTGTATCTTTGAATTGACATTTAGGTCATTTTCGTCCTCTCTAGGGTTATTTATGTGCAATTAGGGTTTTTAACCAATCTTGTGCATCCAAAATGTTTATTTGTGTCATTGGATTAACATTTAGGTCATTTTCGTCCTCCCTAGGCTTATTCTTGTGCAATTAGGGTTTTTAACTAATCCTGTGTATCCAATAAGTTAATTTGTGTCATTGGATTAACATTTTGGTCATTTTCGTCCTCCCTAGGCTTATTTATGTGCAATTAGGGTTTTTAACCAATCTTGTGCATCCAATAAGTTCATTTGTGTCATTGGACTAACATTTAGGTTATTTTCGTCCTCTCTAGGGTAATTTATGTGCAATTAGGGTTTTTAACCAATCTTGTGCATCCAAAAAGTTCATTTGTATCTTTGAGTTGACATTTAGGTCATTTTCGTCCTCTCTAGGGTTATTTATGTGTAATTAGGGTTTTTAACCAATCTTGTGCATACAATAAGTTCATTTGGGTCATTGGATTAACATTTAGGTCATTTTCGTCCTCCCTAGGCTTATTCTTGTGCAATTAGGGTTTTTAACTAATCCTGTGTATCCAATAAGTTAATTTGTGTCATTGGATTAACATTTTGGTCATTTTCGTCCTCCCTAGGCTTATTTATGTGCAATTAGGGTTTTTAACCAATCTTGTGCATCCAATAAGTTCATTTGTGTCATTGGATTAACATTTAGGTCATTTTCGTCCTCTCTAGGGTAATTTATGTGCAATTAGGGTTTTTAACCAATCTTGTGCATCCAAAAAGTTGATTTGTATCTTTGAATACACATTTAGGTCATTTTCGTCCTCTCTAGGGTTATTTATGTGCAATTAGGGTTTTTAACCAATCTTGTGCATCCAATAAGTTCATTTTGGTCCTTGGATTAACATTTAGGTCATTTTCGTCCTCCCTAGGCTTATTCTTGTGCAATTAGGGTTTTTAACCAATCTTGTGCATCCAATAAGTTCATTTGTGTCATTGGATTAACATTTAGGTCATTTTCGTCCTCTCTAGGGTTATTTATGTGCAATTAGGGTTTTTAACCAATCTTGTGCGTCTAAAAAGTTCATTTGTATCTTTGAATTGACATTTAGGTCATTTTCGTCCTCCCTAGGCTTATTCTTGTCCAATTAGGGTTTTTAACCAATCTTGTGCATCCAAAAAGTTCATTTGTGTCTTTGAATTGACATTTAGGTCATTTTCGTCCTCGCTAGGCTTATTCTTGTGCAATTAGGGTTTTTAACCGATCTTATGCATCCAATAAGTTCATTTGTGTCATTGGATTAACATTTTGGTCATTTTCGTCCTCCCTAGGCGTTATTTATATGCAATTAGGGTTTTTAACCAATCTTGTGCATCCAAAAAGTTCATTTGTGTCATTGGATTAACATTTAAGTCATTTTCGTCCTCCCTATGCTTATTCTTGTCCATTAGGGTTTTTAACCAATCTTGTGCATCCAATAAGTTCATTTTTGTCATTGGATTAACATTTAGGTCATTTTCGTCCTCCCTAGGCTTATTCTTGTCCAATTAGGGTTTTTAACCAATCTTGTGCATCCAATAAGTTCATTTGTGTCATTGGATTAACATTTTGGTCATTTTCGTCCTCCCTAGGCTTATTCTTGTCCAATTAGGGTTTTTAACCAATCTTGTGCATCCAATAGGTGTGTTTGTGTCATTGGATGATCAATTAGGTTATTTTCGTCCTCCCTAGGCTTATTCTTGTCCAATTAGGGTTTTTAACCAATCTTGTGCATCCAATAAGTTGGGTTGTGTCATTGGATTATCATTTAGGTCATTTTCGTCCTCCCTAGGCATATTCTTGTCCAATTAGGGTTTTTAACCAATCTTGTGCATCCAATAGGTGTGTTTGTGTCATTGGATGATCAATTAGGTCATTTTCGTCCTCCCTAGGCTTATTCTTGTCCAATTAGGGTTTTTAACCAATCTTGTGCATCCAATAGGTGTGTTTGTGTCATTGGATGATCAATTAGGTCATTTTCGTCCTCCCTAGGCTTATTCTTGTCCAATTAGGGTTTTTAACCAATCTTGTGCATCCAATAAGTTTGTTTGTGTCATTGAACTAAAATTAGGTCATTTTCGTCCTCCCTAGACATATTCTTGTCCAATTAGAGTTTTTAACCAATCTTGTGCATCCAATAGTCGTGTTTGTGTCATTGGATAATCAATTAGGTCATTTTCGTCCTCCCTAGGCTTATTCTTGTCCAATTAGGGTTTTTAACCAATCTTGTGCATCCAATAAGTTCATTTGTGTCATTGGATTAACATTTAGGTCATTTTCGTCCTCCCTAGGCTTATTCTAGTCCAATTAGGGTTTTTAACCAATCTTGTGCATCCAATAAGTTCATTTGTGTCATTGGATTAACATTTTGGTCATTTTCGTCCTCCCTAGGCTTATTTATGTGCAATTACGTTTTTTAACCAATCTTGTGCATCCAAAAAGTTCTTTTGTGTCATTGGATTAACATTTAGGTCATTTTCGTCCTCCGTAGGGTTATTTGTGGGCAATTAGGGTTTTTAACCAATCTTGTGCATCCAATAAGTTCATTTGTGTCATTGGATTAACATTTAGGTCATTTTCGTCCTCTCTAGGGTTATTTATGTGCAATTAGGGTTTTTAACCAATCTTGTGCATCTAAAAAGTTCATTTGTATCTTTGAATTGACATTTAGGTCATTTTCGTCCTCCCTAGGCTTATTTACGTGTTTTTATGTCATTGGATGAACATTTAAGTCATTTTCGTCCTCCCTAGGCTTATTCTTGTGTAATTAGGGTTTTTAACCAATCTTGAGTATCCAATAAGTTCATTTGTGTCATCGGATTAACATTTAGGTCATTTTCATCCTCCCTAGGCTTATTCTTGTGCAATTAGGGTTTTTAACCAATCTTGTGCATCCAATAAGTTCATTTGTGTCATTGGATTAACATTTAGGTCATTTTCGTCCTCCCTAGGCTTATTCTTGTCCAATTAGGGTTTTTAACCAATCTTGAGTATCCAATAAGTTTATTTGTGTCATCGGATTAACATTTAGGTCATTTTCATCCTCCCTAGGCTTATTCTTGTGCAATTAGGGTTTTTAACCAATCTTGTGCATCCAATAAGTTCATTTGTGTCATTGGATTAACATTTAGGTCATTTTCGTCCTCTCTAGGGTTATTTATGTGCAATTAGGGTTTTTAACCAATCTTGTGCATCCAAAAAGTTCATTTGTATCTTTGAATTGACATTTAGGTCATTTTCGTCCTTTCTAGGGTTATTTATGTGCAATTAGGGTTTTTAACCAATCTTGTGCATCCAAAATGTTTATTTGTGTCATTGGATTAACATTAAGGTCATTTTCGTCCTCCCTAGGCTTATTCTTGTCCAATTAGGGTTGTTAACCAATCTTGTGCATCCAATAAGTTCATTTGTGTCATTGGATTAAAGTTTTGGTCATTTTCGTCCTCCCTAGGCTTATTTATGTGCAATTACGTATTTTAACCAATCTTGTGCATCCAAAAAGTTCTTTTGTGTCATTGGATTAACGTTTAGGTCATTTTCGTCCTCCGTAGGGTTATTTGTGGGCAATTAGGGTTTTTAACCAATCTTGTGCATCCAATAAGTTCATTTGTGTCATTGGATTAAGATTTAGGTCATTTTCATCCAATCTAGGGTTATTTATGTGCAATTAGGGTTTCTAACCAATCTTGTGCATCCAATAAGTTCATTTGTGTCATTGGATTAACATTTAGGTCATTTTCGTCCTCTCTAGGGTTATTTATGTGCAATTAGGGTTTTTAACCAATCTTGTGCATCCAAAAAGTTCATTTGTATCTTTGAATTGACATTTAGGTCATTTTAGTCCTCTCTAGGGTTATTTATGTGCAATTAGGGTTTTTAACCAATCTTGTGCATCCAAAATGTTTGTTTGTGTCATTGGATTAACATTTAGGTCATTTTCGTCCTCCCTAGGCTTATTCTTGTGAAATTAGGGTTTTTAACCAATCTTGTGTATCCAATAAGTTAATTTGTGTCATTGGATTAACATTTTGGTCATTTTCGTCCTCCCTAGGCTTATTTATGTGCAATTAGGGTTTTTAACCAATCTTGTGCATCCAATAAGTTCATTTGTGTCATTGGACTAACATTTAGGTTATTTTCGTCCTCTCTAGGGTAATTTATGTGCAATTAGGGTTTTTAACCAATCTTGTGCATCCAAAAAGTTCATTTGTATCTTTGAATTGACATTTAGGTCATTTTCGTCCTCTCTAGGGTTATTTATGTGCAATTAGGGTTTTTAACCAATCTTGTGCATCCAATAAGTTCATTTGTGTCATTGGATTAACATTTAGGTCATTTTCGTCCTCTCTAGGGTTATTTATGTGCAATTAGGGTTTTTAACCAATCTTGTGCATCCATAAAGTTCATTTGTATCTTTGAATTGACATTTAGGTCATTTTCGTCCTCTCTAGGGTTATTTATGTGCAATTAGGGTTTTTAACCAATCTTGTGCATCCAAAATGTTTATTTGTGTCATTGGATTAACATTTAGGTCATTTTCGTCCTCCCTAGGCTTATTCTTGTGCAATTAGGGTTTTTAACTAATCCTGTGTATCCAATAAGTTAATTTGTGTCATTGGATTAACATTTTGGTCATTTTCGTCCTCCCTAGGCTTATTTATGTGCAATTAGGGTTTTTAACCAATCTTGTGCATCCAATAAGTTCATTTGTGTCATTGGACTAACATTTAGGTTATTTTCGTCCTATCTAGGGTAATTTATGTGCAATTAGGGTTTTTAACCAATCTTGTGCATCCAAAAAGTTCATTTGTATCTTTGAGTTGACATTTAGGTCATTTTCGTCCTCTCTAGGGTTATTTATGTGTAATTAGGGTTTTTAACCAATCTTGTGCATACAATAAGTTCATTTGGGTCATTGGATTAACATTTAGGTCATTTTCGTCCTCCCTAGGCTTATTCTTGTCCAATTAGGGTTTTTAACCAATCTTGTGCATCCAATAAGTTCATTTGTGTCATTGGTTGAAGGTTTTGGTCATTTTCGTCCTCCCTAGGCTTATTTTTGTGCAATTACGTTTTTTAACCAATCTTGTGCATCCAAAAAGTTCTTTTGTGTCATTGGATTAACATTTAGGTCATTTTCGTCCTCCGTAGGGTTATTTGTGGGCAATTCAGGTTTTTAACCAATCTTGTGCATCGAATATGTTCATTTGTGTCATTGGATTAAGATTTAGGTCATTTTCATCCTCTCTAGGATTATTTATGTGCAATTAGGGTTTCTAACCAATCTTGTGCATCCAATAAGTTCATTTGTGTCATTGGATTAACATTTAGGTCATTTTCATCCTCTCTAGGGTTATTTATGTGCAATTAGGGTTTCTAACCAATCTTGTGCATCCAATAAGTTCATTTGTGTCATTGGATTAACATTTTGGTCATTTTCGTCCACCCTAGGCTTATTTATGTGCAATTTCATTTTTTTAACAATCTTGTGCATCCAATAAGTTCATTTGTGTCATTGGATTAACATTTAGGTCATTTTCGTCCTCCGTAGGGTTATTTATGGGCAATTAGGGTTTTTAACCATTCTTGTGCATCCAAAAAGTTCATTTGTGTCATTGGATTAACATTTAGGTCATTTTCGTCCTCTCTAGGGTTATTTATATGCAATTAGGGATTTTAACCAATCTTGTACATCCAATGAGTTCCTGTGTGTCATTGGATTAACATTCAGGTCATTTTCGTCCTCCCTAGGCTTATCCTTGTGCAATTAGGGTTTTTAACCAATCTTGTGCATCCAATAAGTTCATTTGTGTCATTGGATTAACATTTTGGTCATTTTCGTCCTCCCTAGGCTTATTTATGTGCAATTAGGGTTTTTAACCAATCTAGTGCATCCAATAAGTTCATTTGTGTCATTGGACTAACATTTAGGTTATTTTCGTCCTCTCTAGGGTAATTTATGTGCAATTAGGGTTTTTAACCAATCTTGTGCATCCAAAAAGTTCATTTGTATCTTTGAATTGACATTTAGGTCATTTTCGTCCTCTCTAGGGTTATTTATGTGCAATTAGTGTTTTTAACCAATCTTGTGCATACAATAAGTTCATTTGGGTCATTGGATTAACATTTAGGTCATTTTCGTCCTCCCTAGGCTTATTATTGTCCAATTAGGGTTTTTAACCAATCTTGTGCATCCAATAAGTTCATTTGTGTCATTGGATTAAAGTTTTGGTCTTTTTCGTCCTCCCTAGGCTTATTTTTGTGCAATTACGTTTTTTAACCAATCTTGTGCATCCAAAAAGTTCTTTTGTGTCATTGGATTAACATTTAGGTCATTTTCGTCCTCCGTAGGGTTATTTGTGGGCAATTAGGGTTTTTAACCAATCTTGTGCATCCAATAAGTTCATTTGTGTCATTGGATTAAGATTTAGGTCATTTTCATCCTCTCTAGGATTATTTATGTGCAATTAGGGTTTCTAACCAATCTTGTGCATCCAATAAGTTCATTTGTGTCATTGGATTAACATTTAGGTCATTTTCGTCCTCTCTAGGGTTATTTATGTGCAATTAGGGTTTTTAACCAATCTTGTGCATCTAAAAAGTTCATTTGTATCTTTGAATTGACATTTAGGTCATTTTCGTCCTCCCTAGGCTTATTTACGTGTTTTTATGTCATTGGATGAACATTTAAGTCATTTTCGTCCTCCCTAGGCTTATTCTTGTGTAATTAGGGTTTTTAACCAATCTTGAGTATCCAATAAGTTCATTTGTGTCATCGGATTAACATTTAGGTCATTTTCATCCTCCCTAGGCTTATTCTTGTGCAATTAGGGTTTTTAACCAATCTTGTGCATCCAATAAGTTCATTTGTGTCATTGGATTAACATTTAGGTCATTTTCGTCCTCCCTAGGCTTATTATTGTCCAATTAGGGTTTTTAACCAATCTTGTGCATCCAATAAGTTCATTTGTGTCATTGGATTAAAGTTTTGGTCTTTTTCGTCCTCCCTAGGCTTATTTTTGTGCAATTACGTTTTTTAACCAATCTTGTGCATCCAAAAAGTTCTTTTGTGTCATTGGATTAACATTTAGGTCATTTTCGTCCTCCGTAGGGTTATTTGTGGGCAATTAGGGTTTTTAACCAATCTTGTGCATCCAATAAGTTCATTTGTGTCATTGGATTAAGATTTAGGTCATTTTCATCCTCTCTAGGATTATTTATGTGCAATTAGGGTTTCTAACCAATCTTGTGCATCCAATAAGTTCATTTGTGTCATTGGATTAACATTTAGGTCATTTTCGTCCTCTCTAGGGTTATTTATGTGCAATTAGGGTTTTTAACCAATCTTGTGCATCTAAAAAGTTCATTTGTATCTTTGAATTGACATTTAGGTCATTTTCGTCCTCCCTAGGCTTATTTACGTGTTTTTATGTCATTGGATGAACATTTAAGTCATTTTCGTCCTCCCTAGGCTTATTCTTGTGTAATTAGGGTTTTTAACCAATCTTGAGTATCCAATAAGTTCATTTGTGTCATCGGATTAACATTTAGGTCATTTTCATCCTCCCTAGGCTTATTCTTGTGCAATTAGGGTTTTTAACCAATCTTGTGCATCCAATAAGTTCATTTGGGTCATTGGATTAACATTTAGGTCATTTTCGTCCTCCCTAGGCTTATTATTGTCCAATTAGGGTTTTTAACCAATCTTGTGCATCCAATAAGTTCATTTGTGTCATTGGATTAAAGTTTTGGTCTTTTTCGTCCTCCCTAGGCTTATTTTTGTGCAATTACGTTTTTTAACCAATCTTGTGCATCCAAAAAGTTCTTTTGTGTCATTGGATTAACATTTAGGTCATTTTCGTCCTCCGTAGGGTTATTTGTGGGCAATTAGGGTTTTTAACCAATCTTGTGCATCCAATAAGTTCATTTGTGTCATTGGATTAAGATTTAGGTCATTTTCATCCTCTCTAGGATTATTTATGTGCAATTAGGGTTTCTAACCAATCTTGTGCATCCAATAAGTTCATTTGTGTCATTGGATTAACATTTAGGTCATTTTCGTCCTCTCTAGGGTTATTTATGTGCAATTAGGGTTTTTAACCAATCTTGTGCATCTAAAAAGTTCATTTGTATATTTGAATTGACATTTAGGTCATTTTCGTCCTCCCTAGGCTTATTCTTGTCCAATTAGGGTTTTTAACCAATCTTGTGCATCCAAAAAGTTCATTTGTGTCTTTGAATTGACATTTAGGTCATTTTCGTCCTCGCTAGGCGTATTCATGTGCAATTAGGGTTTTTAACCAATCTAGTGCATCCAATAAGTTCATTTGTGTCATTGGATTAACATTTAGGTTATTTTCGTCCTCGCTAGGCTTATTCTTGTCCAATTAGGGTTTTTAACCAATCTTGTGCATCCTATAAGTTCATTTGTGTCATTGGATTAACATTTTGGTCATTTTCGTCCTCCGTAGGGTTATTTATGTGCAATTAGGGTTTCTAACCAATCTTGTGCATCCAAAAAGTTCTTTTGTGTCATTGGATTTACATTTAGGTCATTTTCGTCCTCCGTAGGGTTATTTGTGGGCAATTAGGGTTTTTAATTAATCTTGTGCATCCAATAAGTTCATTTGTGTCATTGGATTAACATTTAGGTCATTTTCATCCTCCGTAGGGTTATTTATGGGCAATTAGGGTTTTTAACCAAACTTGTGCATCCAATAAGTTCATTTGTGTCATTGGATTAAGATTTAGGTCATTTTCATCCTCTCTAGGGTTATTTATGTGCAATTAGGGTTTCTAACCAATCTTGTGCATCCAATAAGTTCATTTGTGTCATTGGATTAACATTTTGGTCATTTTCGTCCACCCTAGGCTTATTT
>JBBPBR010000008.1:19827723-19843476 GCA_037974775.1 Cicer pinnatifidum | reverse complement strand
TCATTTGTGTTATTGGATTAACGTTTTGGTCATTTTGGTGCTCCCTAGGCTTATTTATGTGCAATTACGTTTTTTAACCAATCTTGTGCATCCAAAAAGTTCTTTTGTGTCATTGGATTAACATTTAGGTCATTTTCGTCCTCCGTAGGGTTATTTGTGGGCAATTAGGGTTTTTAACCAATCTTGTGCATCCAATAAGTTCTTTTGTGTCATTGGATTAACATTCAGGTCATTTTCGTCCTCCGTAGGGTTATTTATGTGCAATTAGGGTTTCTAACCAATCTTGTGCATCCAATAAGTTCATTTGTGTCATTGGATTAACATTTAGGTCATTTTCGTCCTCTCTAGGGTTATTTATGTGCAATTAGGGTTTTTAACCAATCTTGTGCATCTAAAAAGTTCATTTGTATCTTTGAATTGACATTTAGGTCATTTTCGTCCTCCCTAGGCTTATTTACGTGTTTTTATGTCATTGGATGAACATTTAAGTCATTTTCGTCCTCCCTAGGCTTATTCTTGTGTAATTAGGGTTTTTAACCAATCTTGAGTATCCAATAAGTTCATTTGTGTCATCGGATTAACATTTAGGTCATTTTCATCCTCCCTAGGCTTATTCTTGTGCAATTAGGGTTTTTAACCAATCTTGTGCATCCAATAAGTTCATTTGTGTCATTGGATTAATATTTAGGTCATTTTGGTCCTCCCTAGGCTTATTCTTGTCCAATTAGGGATTTTAACCAATCTTGTGCATCCAATAAGTTCATTTGTGTCATTGGATTAAAGTTTTGGTCATTTTCGTCCTCCCTAGCCTTATTTATGTGCAATTACATTTTTTAACCAATCTTGTGCATCCAAAAAGTTCTTTTGTGTCATTGGATTAACATTTAGGTCATTTTCGTCCTCCGTAGGGTTATTTGTGGGCAATTAGGGTTTTTAACCAATCTTGTGCATCCAATAAGTTCATTTGTGTCATTGGATTAAGATTTAGGTCATTTTCATCCTCTCTAGGGTTATTTATGTGCAATTAGGGTTTCTAACCAATCTTGTGCATCCAATAAGTTCATTTGTGTCATTGGATTAACATTTTGGTCATTTTCGTCCACCCTAGGCTTATTTTTGTACAATTTCGTTTTTTTAACAATCTTGTGCATCCAATAAGTTCATTTGTGTCATTGGATTAACATTTAGGTCATTTTCGTCCTCCGTAGGGTTATTTATGGGCAATTAGGGTTTTTAACCATTCTTGTGCATCCAAAAAGTTCATTTGTGTCATTGGATTAACATTTAGGTCATTTATGTCCTCTCTAGGGTTATTTATATGCAATTAGGGATTTTAACCAATCTTGTACATCCAATGAGTTCCTGTGTGTCATTGGATTAACATTCAGGTCATTTTCGTCCTCCCTAGGCTTATCCTTGTGCAATTAGGGTTTTTAACCAATCTTGTGCATCCAATAAGTTCATTTGTGTCATTGGATTAACAATTAGGTCATTTTTGTCCTCCCTAGGGTTATTTATGGGCAACTAGGGTTTTTAACTAATCTTGTGCATCCAAAAAGTTCATTTGTGTCATTGGATTAACATTTAGGTCATTTTCGTCCTCTGTAGGGTCATTTATGGGCAATTAGGGTTTTTAACCAATCTTGTGCATCCAAAAAGTTCATTTGTGTCATTGGATTAACATTTAGGCCATTTTTGTCCTCCCTAGGCTTATTCTTGTCCAATTAGGGTTTTTAACCAATCTTATGCATCCAATAAGTTCATTTGTGTCATTGGATTAACATTTAGGTCATTTTCGTCCTCCCTAGTCTTATTCTTGTGCAATTAGGGTTTTTATCCAATCTTGTGCAGCCAATAAGTTCATTTGTGTCATTGGATTAACGTTTTGATCATTTTCGTCCTCCCTAGGCTTATTTATGTGCAATTAGGGTTTTTAACCAATCTTGTGCATCCAATAAGTTCATTGGTGTCATTGGATTAACATTTAGGTCATTTTCGTCCTCTCTAGGGTAATTTATGTGCAATTAGGTTTTTTAACCAATCTTGTGCATCCAAAAAGTTCATTTCTATCTTTGAATTGACGTTTAGGTCATTTTCGCCCTCCCTAGGGTTATTTATGGGCAACTAGGGTTTTTAACCAATCTTGTGCATCCAATAAGTTCATTTTATCATTGGATTAACATTTAGGTCATTTTCGTCCTCCGTAGGGTTATTTATGGTCAATTAGGGTTTTTAACCATTCTTGTGCATCCAAAAAGTTCATTGGTGTCATTGGATTAACATTTAGGTCATTTTCGTCCTCTCTAGGGTTATTTATATGCAATTAGGGATTTTAACCAATCTTGTACATCCAATGAGTTCCAGTGTGTCATTGGATTAACATTCAGGTCATTTTCGTCCTCCCTAGGCTAATCCTTGTGCAATTAGGGTTTTTAACCAATCTTGTGCATCCAATAAGTTCATTTGTGTCATTGGATTAACATTTAGGTCATTTTTGTCCTCCCTAGGGTTATTAATGGGCAACTAGGGTTTTTAACCAATCTTGTGCATCCAATAAGTTCATTTGTGTCATTGGATTAACATTTAGGTCATTTTCGTCCTCTATAGGGTCATTTATGGGCAATTAGGGTTTTTAACCAATCTTGTGCAACCAAAAAGTTCATTTGTGTCATTGGATTAACATTTAGGTAATTTTTGTCCTCCCTAGGCTTATTCTTGTCCAATTAGGGTTTTTAACCAATCTTATGCATCCAATAAGTTCATTTGTGTCATTGGATTAACATTTAGGTCATTTTCGTCCTCCCTTGTCTTATTCTTGTGCAATTAGGGTTTTTAACCAATCTTGTGCATCCAATAAGTTCATTTGTGTTATTGGATTAACGTTTTGGTCATTTTGGTGCTCCCTAGGCTTATTTATGTGCAATTACGTTTTTTAACCAATCTTGTGCATCCAAAAAGTTCTTTTGTGTCATTGGATTAACATTTAGGTCATTTTCGTCCTCCGTAGGGTTATTTGTGGGCAATTAGGGTTTTTAACCAATCTTGTGCATCCAATAAGTTCTTTTGTGTCATTGGATTAACATTCAGGTCATTTTCGTCCTCCGTAGGGTTATTTATGTGCAATTAGGGTTTCTAACCAATCTTGTGCATCCAATAAGTTCATTTGTGTCATTGGATTAACATTTAGGTCATTTTCGTCCTCTCTAGGGTTATTTATGTGCAATTAGGGTTTTTAACCAATCTTGTGCATCTAAAAAGTTCATTTGTATCTTTGAATTGACATTTAGGTCATTTTCGTCCTCCCTAGGCTTATTTACGTGTTTTTATGTCATTGGATGAACATTTAAGTCATTTTCGTCCTCCCTAGGCTTATTCTTGTGTAATTAGGGTTTTTAACCAATCTTGAGTATTCAATAAGTTCATTTGTGTCATCGGATTAACATTTAGGTCATTTTCATCCTCCCTAGGCCTATTCTTGTGCAATTAGGGTTTTTAACCAATCTTGTGCATCCAATAAGTTCATTTGTGTCATTGGATTAACATTTAGGTCATTTTGGTCCTCCCTAGGCTTATTCTTGTCCAATTAGGGATTTTAACCAATCTTGTGCATCCAATAAGTTCATTTGTGTCATTGGATTAAAGTTTTGGTCATTTTCGTCCTCCCTAGCCTTATTTATGTGCAATTACATTTTTTAACCAATCTTGTGCATCCAAAAAGTTCTTTTGTGTCATTGGATTAACATTTAAGTCATTTTCGTCCTCCGTAGGGTTATTTGTGGGCAATTAGGGTTTTTAACCAATCTTGTGCATCCAATAAGTTCATTTGTGTCATTGGATTAAGATTTAGGTCATTTTCGTCCTCGCTAGGCTTATTCTTGTCCAATTAGGGTTTTTAACCAATCTTGTGCATCCAATAAGTTCATTTGTGTCATTGGATTAACATTTAGGTCATTTTCGTCCTCCCTAGGCTTATTCTTGTCCAATTAGGGTTTTTAACCAATCTTGTGCATCCAATAAGTTCATTTGTGTCATTGGATTAACATTTAGGTCATTTTCATCCTCTCTAGGTTTATTTATGTGCAATTAGGGTTTTTAACCAATCTTGTGCATCCAATAAGTTCATTTGTGTCATTGGATTAACATTTAGGTCATTTTCGTCCTCCCTAGGCTTATTCTTGTGCAATTAGGGTTTTTAACCAATCTTGTGCATCCAATAAGTTCATTTGTGTCATTGGATTAACATTTAGGACATTTTTGTCCTCCCTAGGCTTATTCTTGTCCAATTAGGGTTTTTAACCAATCTTGAGTATCCAATAAGTTCATTTGTGTCATCGGATTAACATTTAGGTCATTTTCGTCCTCCCTTGTCTTATTCTTGTGCAATTAGGGTTTTTAACCAATCTTGTGCATCCAATAAGTTCATTTGTGTTATTGGATTAACGTTTTGGTCATTTTCGTGCTCCCTAGGCTTATTTATGTGCAATTACGTTTTTTAACCAATCCTGTGCATCCAAAAAGTTCTTTTGTGTCATTGGATTAACATTTAGGTCATTTTCGTCCTCCGTAGGGTTATTTGTGGGCAATTAGGGTTTTTAACCAATCTTGTGCATCCAATAAGTTCATTTGTGTCATTGGATTAAGATTTAGGTCATTTTCATCCTCTCTAGGATTATTTATGTGCAATTAGGGTTTCTAACCAATCTTGTGCATCCAATAAGTTCATTTGTGTCATTGGATTAACATTTAGGTCATTTTCGTCCTCTCTAGGGTTATTTATGTGCAATTAGGGTTTTTAACCAATCTTGTGCATCTAAAAAGTTCATTTGAATCTTTGAATTGACATTTAGGTCATTTTCGTCCTCCCTAGGCTTATTTACGTGTTTTTATGTCATTGGATGAACATTTAAGTCATTTTCGTCCTCCCTAGGCTTATTCTTGTGTAATTAGGGTTTTTAACCAATCTTGAGTATCCAATAAGTTCATTTGTGTCATCGGATTAACATTTAGGTCATTTTCATCCTCCCTAGGCTTATTCTTGTGCAATTAGGGTTTTTAACCAATCTTGTGCATCCAATAAGTTCATTTGTGTCATTGGATTAAGATTTAGGTCATTTTCGTCCTCGCTAGGCTTATTCTTGTCCAATTAGGGTTTTTAACCAATCTTGTGCATCCAATAAGTTCATTTGTGTCATTGGATTAACATTTAGGTCATTTTCGTCCTCCCTAGGCTTATTCTTGTCCAATTAGGGTTTTTAACCAATCTTGTGCATCCAATAAGTTGATTTGTGTCATTGGATTAACATTCAGGTCATTTTCGTCCTCCCTAGGCTTATTCTTGTCCAATTAGGGTTTTTAACCAATCTTGTGCATCCAATAGGTGTGTTTGTGTCCTTGGATGATCAATTAGGTCATTTTCGTCCTCCCTAGGAATATTCTTGTCCAATTAGGGTTTTTATCCAATCTTGTGCATCCAATAGGTGTGTTTGTGTCATTGGATGATCAATTAGGTCATTTTCGTCCTTTCTAGGCATAATCTTGTCCAATTAGGGTTTTTAACCAATCTTGTGCATCCAATAGGTGTGTTTGTGTCATTAGATGATCAATTAGGTCATTTTCGTCCTCCCTAGGCATATTCTTGTCCAATTAGGGTTTTTAACGAATCTTGTGCATCCAATAGGTGTGTTTGTGTCATTGGATGATCAATTAGGTCATTTTCGTCCTCCTTAGGCTTATTCTTGTCCAATTAGGGTTTTTAACTAATCTTGTGCATCCAATTGGTGTGTTTGTGTCATTGGATGATCAATTAGGTCATTTTCGTCCTCCCTAGGCATATTCTTGTCCAATTAGGGTTTTTAACCAATCTTGTGCATCCAATAGGTGTGTTTGTGTCATTGGATGATCAATTAGGTCATTTTCGTCCTCCCTAGGCATATTCTTGTCCAATTAGGGTTTTTAACCAATCTTGTGCATCCAATAGGTGTGTTTGTGTCATTGGATGATCAATTAGGTCATTTTCGTCCTCCCTAGGCTTATTCTTGTCCAATTAGGGTTTTTAACCAATCTTGTGCATCCAATAAGTTGAGTTGTGTCATTGGCTTAACATTTAGGTCATTTTCATTCTCCCTAGGCTTATTCTTGTCCAATTAGGTTTTTAACCAATCTTGTGCATCCAATAAGTTCATTTGTGTCATTGGATGATCAATTAGGTCATTTTCGTCCTCCCTAGACATATTCTTGTCCAGGTAGGGTTTTTAACCAATCTTGTGCATCCAATAGGTGTGTTTGTGTCATTGGATGATCAATTAGGTCATTTTCGTCCTCCCTAGGCATATTCTTGTCCAATTAGGGTTTTTAACCAATCTTGTGCATCCAATAGGTGTGTTTGTGTCATTGGATGATCAATTAGGTCATTTTCGTCCTCCTTAGGCATATTCTTGTCCAATTAGGGTTTTTAACGAATCTTGTGCATCCAATAGGTGTGTTTGTGTCATTGGATGATCAATTAGGTCATTTTCGTCCTCCCTAGGCATATTCTTGTCCAATTAGAGTTTTAGACCAATCTTGTGCATCCAATAGGTGTGTTTGTGTCATTGGATGATCAATTAGGTTATTTTCGTTCTCCCTAGGCTTATTCTTGTCCAATTAGGGTTTTTAACTAGTCTTGTGCATCCAATACGTTCATTTGTGTCATTCGAAGATCAATTAGGTCATTTTCGTCCTCCCTAGGCATATTCTTGTCCAATTAGGGTTTTTAACCAATCTTGTGCATCCAATAGGTGTGTTTGTGTCATTGGATGATCAATTAGGTCATTTTCGTCCTCCCTAGGCTTATTCTTGTCCAATTAGGGTTTTTAACCAATCTTGTGCATCCAATAACTTTGTTTGTGTCGTTGAATTAATATTTAGGTCATTTTCGTCCTCATTAGGCATATTCTTGTCCAATTAGGGTTTTTAACCAATCTTGTGCATCCAATAGGTGTGTTTGTGTCATTGGATGATCAATTAGGTCATTTTCGTCCTCCCTAGGCTTATTCTTGTCCAATTAGGGTTTTTAACCAATCTTGTGCATCCAATAACTTTGTTTGTGTCATTGAATTAATATTTAGGTCATTTTCGTCCTCCCTAGGCATATTCTTGTCCAATTAGGGTTTTTAACCAATCTTCTGCATCCAATAGGTGTGTTTGTGTCATTGGATGATCAATTAGGTCATTTTCGTCCTCGCTAGGCTTATTCTTGTCCAATTAGGGTTTTTAACCAATCTTGTGCATCCAATAAGTTTGTTAGTGTCATTGAATTAATATTTAGGTCATTTTCATCCTCCCTAGGCATATTCTTGTCCAATTAGGGTTTTTAACCAATCTTGTGCATCCAATAGGTGTGTTTGTGTCATTGGATGATCAATTAGGTCATTTTCGTCCTCCCTAGGCTTATTCTTGTCCAATTAGGGTTTTTAACCAATCTTGTGCATCCAATAAGTTAAGTTGTGTCATTGGATTAACATTTAGGTCATTTTCGTCCTCCCTAGGCTGATTCTTGTCCAATTAGGGGTTTTAACCAATCTTGTGCATCCAATAGGTATGTTTGTGTCATTGGATGATCAATTAGGTCATTTTCGTCCTGCATAGGCTTATTCTTGTCCAATTAGGGTTTTTAACCAATCTTGTGCATCCAATAAGTTGAGTTGTGTCATTGGATTAACATTTAGGTCATTTTCGTCCTCCCTAGGCTTATTCTTGTCCAATTAGGGTTTTTAACCAATCTTGTGCATCCAATAAGTTCATTTGTGTCATTGGATTAACATTTAGGTCATTTTCGTCCTCCCTAGGCATATTCTTGTCCAATTAGGGTTTTTAACAAATCTTTTGCATCCAATAGGTGTGTTTGTGTCATTGGATGATCAATTAGGTCATTTTCGTCCTCCCTAGGCATATTCTTGTCCAATTAGGGTTTTTAACCAATTTTGTGCATCCAATAAGTTTGTTTATGTCATTGAATTAATATTTAGGTCATTTTCGTCCTCCCTAGGCATATTCTTGTCCAATTAGGGTTTTTAACCAATCTTGTGCATCCAATAGGTGTGTTTGTGTCATTGGATGATCAATTAGGTCATTTTCGTCCTCCCTAGGCTTATTCTTGTCCAATTAGGGTTTTTAACCAATCTTGTGCATCCAATAAGTTCTTTTGTGTCATTGGATTAACATTTAGGTCATTTTCATCCTCCCTAGGCATATTCTTGTCCAATTAGGGTTTTTAACCAATCTTGTGCATCCAATAGGTGTGTTTGTGTCATTGGATGATCAATTAGGTCATTTTCTTCCTCCCTATGCTTATTCTTGTCCAATTAGGGTTTTTAACCAATCTTGTGTATCCAATAAGTTTGTTTGTTTCATTGAATTAATATTTAGGTCATTTTCGTCCTCCCTAGGCTTAATCTTGTCCAATAAGGGTTTTTAACCAATCTTGTGCATCCAATAAGTTCATTTGTGTCATTGCATGATCAATTAGGTCATTTTCGTCCTCCCTAGGCTTATTCATGTCCAATTAGGGTTTTTAACCAATCTTGTGCATCCAATAAGTTCATTTGTGTCATTGGATTAACATTTAGGTCATTTTCGTCCTCCCTAGGCTTATTCTTGTCCAATTAGGGTTTTTAACCAATCTTGTGCATCCAATAGGTGTGTTTGTGTCATTGGATGATCAATTAGGTCATTTTCGTCCTCCCTAGGCATATTCTTGTCCAATTAGGGTTTTTAACCAATCTTGTGCATCCAATAGGTGTGTTTGTGTCATTGGATGAATATTTAGGTCATTTTCGTCCTCCCTAGGCTTATTCTTGTCCAATTAGGGTTTTTAACCAATCTTGTGCATCCAATAGGTGTGTTTAGTCATTTGATGAACATTTAGGTTATTTTCATCCTCCCTAGGCTTATTCTTGTCCAATTAGGGTTTTTAACCAATCTTGTGCATCCAATAAGTTCATTTGTGTCATTGGATTAACATTTAGGTCATTTTCGTCCTCCCTAGGCTTATTCTTGTCCAATTAGGGTTTTTAACCAATCTTGTGCATCCAATAAGTTCATTTGTGTCATTGGATTAACATTTAGGTCATTTTCGTCCTCCCTACGCTTATTCTTGTCCAATTAGGGTTTCTAACCAATCTTGTGCATCCAATAGGTGTTTTTGTGTCATTGGATGAACATTTAGGTCATTTTCGTCCTCTTTAGGCTTATTCTTGTCCAATTAGGGTTTTTAACCAATCTTGTGCATCCAATAGGTGTGTTTAGTCATTTGATGAACATTTAGGTTATTTTCATCCTCCCTAGGCTTATTCTTGTCCAATTAGGGTTTTTAACCAATCTTGTGCATCCAATAAGTTCATTTGTGTCATTGGATTAACATTTAGGTCATTTTCGTCCTCCCTAGGCTTATTCTTGTCCAATTAGGGTTTTTAACCAATCTTGTGCATCCAATAAGTTCATTTGTGTCATTGGATTAAAGTTTTGGTCATTTTCGTCCTCCCTAGCCTTATTTATGTGCAATTACATTTTTTAACCAATCTTGTGCATCCAAAAAGTTCTTTTGTGTCATTGGATTAACATTTAGGTCATTTTCGTCCTCCGTAGGGTTATTTGTGGGCAATTAGGGTTTTTAACCAATCTTGTGCATCCAATAAGTTCATTTGTGTCATTGGATTAACATTTAGGTCATTTTCGTCCTCTCTAGGGTTATTTATGTGCAATTAGGGTTTTTAACCAATCTTGTGCATCTAAAAAGTTCATTTGTATCTTTGAATTGACATTTAGGTCATTTTCGTCCTCCCTAGGCTTATTTACGTGTTTTTATGTCATTGGATGAACATTTAAGTCATTTTCGTCCTCCCTAGGCTTATTCTTGTGTAATTAGGGTTTTTAACCAATCTTGAGTATCCAATAAGTTCATTTGTGTCATCGGATTAACATTTAGGTCATTTTCATCCTCCCTAGGCTTATTCTTGTGCAATTAGGGTTTTTAACCAATCTTGTGCATCCAATAAGTTCATTTGTGTCATTGGATTAATATTTAGGTCATTTTGGTCCTCCCTAGGCTTATTCTTGTCCAATTAGGGATTTTAACCAATCTTGTGCATCCAATAAGTTCATTTGTGTCATTGGATTAAAGTTTTGGTCATTTTCGTCCTCCCTAGCCTTATTTATGTGCAATTACATTTTTTAACCAATCTTGTGCATCCAAAAAGTTCTTTTGTGTCATTGGATTAACATTTAGGTCATTTTCGTCCTCCGTAGGGTTATTTGTGGGCAATTAGGGTTTTTAACCAATCTTGTGCATCCAATAAGTTCATTTGTGTCATTGGATTAAGATTTAGGTCATTTTCGTCCTCCCTAGGCTTATTCTTGTCCAATTAGGGTTTTTAACCAATCTTGTGCATCCAATAAGTTCATTTGTGTCATTGGATTAACATTTAGGTCATTTTCGTCCTCCCTAGGCTTATTCTTGTCCAATTAGGGTTTTTAACCAATCTTGTGCATCCAATAAGTTGAGTTGTGTCATTGGAGTAACATTTAGGTCATTTTCGTCCTCCGTAGGCTTATTCTTGTCCAATTAGTGTTTTTAACCAATCTTGTGCATCCAATAAGTTCATTTGTGTCATTGGATTAACATTTAGGTTATTTTCGTCCTCCCTAGGCTTATTCTTGTCCAATTAGGGTTTTTAACCAATCTTGTGCATCCAATAGGTGTGTTTGTGTCATTGGATGATCAATTAGGTCATTTTCGTTCTCCATAGGCTTATTCTTGTCCAATTAGGGTTTTTAACCAATCTTGGGCATCTAATAAGTTGAGTTGTGTCATTGGATTAACATTTAGGTCGTTTTCGTCCTCCCTAGGCTTATTCTTGTCCAATTAGGGTTTTTAACCAATCTTGTGCATTCAATAAGTTCATTTGTGTCATTGGATTAACATTTAGGTCATTTTCGTCCTCTCTAGGCTTATTCTTGTCCAATTAGGGTTTTTAACCAATCTTGTGCATCCAATAAGTTGAGTTGTGTCATTGGATTAACATTTAGGTCATTTTCGTCCTCCCTAGGCTTATTCTTGTCCAATTAGGGTTTTTAACCAATCTTGTGCATCCAATAGGTGTGTTTGTGTCATTGGTTATCAATTAGGTCATTTGCGTCCACCATAGGCTTATTCTTGTCCAATTAGGGTTTTTAACCAATCTTGTGCATCCAATAAGTTCATTTGTGTCATTGGATTAACATTTAGGTCATTTTCGTCCTCCCTAGGCTTATTCTTGTCCAATTAGGGTTTTTAACCAATCTTGTGCATCCAATAGGTGTGTTTGTGTCATTCGATGATAGATTAGGTCATTTTCGTCCTCCCTAGGCTTATTCTTGTCCAATTAGGGTTTTTAACCAATCTTGTGCATCCAATAAGTTCATTTGTGTCATTGGATTAACATTTAGGTCATTTTCGTCCTCCCTAGGCTTATTCTTGTCCAATTAGGGTTTTTAACCAATCTTGTGCATCCAATAGGTGTGTTTGTGCATTAGATGATCAATTAGGTTATTTTCGTCCTCCCTAGGCATATTCTTGTCCAATTAGGGTTTTTAACTAATCTTGTGCATCCAATAAGTTCATTTGTGTCATTGGATGATCAATTAGGTCATTTTCGTCCTCCCTAGGCATATTCTTGTCCAATTAGGGTTTATAACCAATCTTGTGCATCCAATAGGTGTGTTTGTGTCATTGGATGATCAATTAGGTCATTTTCGTCCTCCCTAGGCATATTCTTGTCCGATTAGGGTTTTTAACCAATGTTGTGCATCCAATAGGTGTGTTTGTGTCATTGGATGATCAATTAGGTCATTTTCGTCCTCCCTAGGCATATTCTTGTCCAATTAGGGTTTTTAACCAATCTTGTGCATCCAATAGGTGTGTTTGTGTCATTGGATGATCAATTAGGTCATTTTCTTCCTCCCTAGGCATATTCTTGTCCAATTATGGTTTTTAACCAATCTTGTGCATCCAATAGGTGTGTTTGTGTCATTGGATGATCAATTAGGTCATTTTCGTCCTCCCTAGGCTTATTCTTGTCCAATTAGGTTTTTTAACCAATCTTGTGCATCCAATAAGTTCATTTGTGTCATTGGATGATCAATTAGGTCATTTTCGTCCTCTCTAGGCATATTCTTGTCCAACAAGGGTTTTTAACCAATCTTGTGCATCCAATAGGTGTGTTTGTGTCATTGGATGATCAATTAGGTCATTTTCGTCCTCCCTAGGCTTATTCTTGTCCAATTAGGGTTTTTAACCAATCTTGTGCATCCAATAAGTTCATTTGTGTCATTGGATGATCAATTAGGTCATTTTCGTCCTCCCTAGGCATATTCTTGTCCAACTAGGGTTTTTAACCAATCTTGTGCATCCAATAGGTGTGTTTGTGTCATTGGATGATCAATTAGGTCATTTGCTTCCTCCCTAGGCTTATTCTTGTCCAATTAGGGTTTTTAACCAATCTTGTGCATCCAATAGGTGTGTTTGTGTCATTGGATGATCAATTAGGTCATTTTCGTCCTCCCTAGGCTTATTCTTGTCCAATTAGGGTTTTTAACCAATCTTGTGCATCCAATAAGTTCATTTGTGTCATTGGATTAACATTTAGTTCATTTTCGTCCTCCCTAGGCATATTATTGTCCAATTAGGGTTTTTAACCAATCTTGTGCATCCAATAGGTGTGTTTGTGTCATTGGATTAACATTTAGGTCATTTTCGTCCTCCCTAGACATATTCTTGTCCAATTAGGGTTTTTAACCAATCTTGTGCATCCAATAGGTGGGTTTGTGTCATTGGATGATCAATTAAGTTATTTTCATCCTCCCTAGGCTTATTCTTGTCCAATTAGGGTTTTTAACCAATCTTGTGCATCCAATAGGTGTGTTTGTGTCATTGGATGATCAATTAGGTCATTTTCGTCCTCCCTAGGCTTATTCTTGTCCAATTAGGGTTTTTAACCAATCTTGTGCATCCAATAAGTTCATTTGTGTTATTGGTTTAACATTTAGGTCATATTCGTCCTCCCTAGGCATATTGTTGTCCAATTAGGGTTTTTAACCAATCTTGTGCATCCAATAGGTGTGTTTGTGTCATTGGATGATCAATTAGGTCATTTTCGTCCTCCCTAGGCATATTCTTGTCCAATTAGGGTTTTTAACCAATCTTGTGCATCCAATAGGTGTGTTTGTGTCATTGGATGATCAATTAGGTCATTTTCGTCCTCCCTATGCTTTTTCTTGTCCAATTACGGTTTTTAACCAATCTTGTGCATCCAATAAGTTCATTTGTGTCATTGGATGATCAATTAGGTCATTTTCGTCCTCCCTAGGCATGTTCTTGTCCAACTAGGGTTTTTAACCAATCTTGTGCATCCAATAGGTGTGTTTGTGTCATTGGATGATCAATTAGATCATTTTCGTCCTCCCTAGGCTTATTCTTGTCGAATTATGGTTTTTAACCAGTCTTGTGCATCCAATAGGTGTGTTTGTGTCATTGGATGATCAATTAGGTCATTTTCGTCCTCCCTAGGCATATTCTTGTCCAATTATGGTTTTTAACCAATCTTGTGCATCCAATAGGTGTGTTTGTGTCATTGGATGATCAATTAGGTCATTTTCGTCCTCCCTAGGCTTATTCTTGTCCAATTAGGGTTTTTAACCAATCTTGTGCATCCAATATGTGTGTTTGTGTCATTGGATGATCAATTAGGTCATTTTCGTCCTCCCTAAGCTTATTCTTGTCCAATTAGGGTTTTTAACCAATCTTGTGCATCCAATAAGTTCATTTGTGTCATTGGATTAACATTTAGGTCATTTTCGTCCTCCCTAGGCTTATTCTTGTCCAATTAGGGTTTTTAACCAATCTTGTGCATCCAATAAGTTCATTTGTGTCATTGGATTAACATTTAGGTCATTTTCGTCCTCCCTAGGCTTATTCTTGTCCAATTAGGGTTTTTAACCAATCTTCTGCATCCAATAAGTTCATTTGTGTCATTGGATTAACATTTAGGTCATTTTCGTCCTCCCTACGCTTATTCTTGTCCAATTAGGGTTTCTAACCAATCTTGTGCATCCTATAGGTGTGTTTGTGTCTTTGGATGAACATTTAGGTCATTTTCGTCCTCTTTAGGCTTATTCTTGTCCAATTAGGGTTTTTAACCAATCTTGTGCATCCAATAGGTGTGTTTAGTCATTTGATGAACATTTAGGTTATTTTCATCCTCCCTAGGCTTATTCTTGTCCAATTAGGGTTTTTAACCAATCTTGTGCATCCAATAAGTTCATTTGTGTCATTGGATTAACATTTAGGTCATTTTCGTCCTCCCTAGGCTTATTCTTGTCCAATTAGGGTTTTTAACCAATCTTGTGCATCCAATAAGTTCATTTGTGTCATTGGATTAACATTTAGGTCATTTTCGTCCTCCCTACGCTTATTCTTGTCCAATTAGGGTTTCTAACCAATCTTGTGCATCCAATAGGTGTTTTTGTGTCATTGGATGAACATTTAGGTCATTTTCGTCCTCTTTAGGCTTATTCTTGTCCAATTAGGGTTTTTAACCAATCTTGTGCATCCAATAGGTGTGTTTAGTCATTTGATGAACATTTAGGTTATTTTCATCCTCCCTAGGCTTATTCTTGTCCAATTAGGGTTTTTAACCAATCTTGTGCATCCAATAAGTTCATTTGTGTCATTGGATTAACATTTAGGTCATTTTCGTCCTCCCTAGGCTTATTCTTGTCCAATTAGGGTTTTTAACCAATCTTGTGCATCCAATAAGTTCATTTGTGTCATTGGATTAACATATAGGTCATTTTCGTCCTCCCTAGGCTTATTCTTATGCAATTAGTGCTTTTAACCAATCTTGTGCATCCAAAAAGTTCATTTGTGTCTTTGAATTGACATTTAGGTCATTTTCGTCCTCTCTAGGGTTATTTATGTGCATTTAGGGTTTTTAACCAATCTTGTGCATACAATAAGTTCATTTGTGTCATTGGATTAGCATTTAGGTTATTTTCGTCCTGCATGTGCTTATTCTTGTCCAATTAGGGTTTTTAACCAATCTTGTGCATCCAATAAGTTCATTTGTGTCATTGGATTAACATTTAGGTCATTTTCGTCCTCCCTAGGCTTATTCTTGTCCAATTAGGGTTTTTAACCAATCTTGTGCATCCAATAAGTTCATTTGTGTCATTGGATTAACATTTAGGTCATTTTCATCCTCTCTAGGTTTATTTATGTGCAATTAGGGTTTTTAACCAATCTTGTGCATCCAATAAGTTCATTTGTGTCATTGGATTAACATTTAGGTCATTTTCGTCCTCCCTAGGCTTATTCTTGTGCAATTAGGGTTTTTAACCAATCTTGTGCATCCAATAAGTTCATTTGTGTCATTGGATTAACATTTAGGTCATTTTCGTCCTCCCTAGGCTTATTCTTGTCCAATTAGGGTTTTTAACCAATCTTCAGTATCCAATAAGTTCATTTGTGTCATCGGATTAACATTTAGGTCATTTTCATCCTCCCTAGGCTTATTCTTGTGCAATTAGGGTTTTTAACCAATCTTGTGCATCCAATAAGTTCATTTGTGTCATTGGATTAACATTTAGGTCATTTTCGTCCTCCGTAGGGTTATTTGTGGGCAATTAGGGTTTTTAACCAATCTTGTGCATCCAATAAGTTCATTTGTGTCATTGGATTAA
>JBBPBR010000008.1:19807741-19827262 GCA_037974775.1 Cicer pinnatifidum | reverse complement strand
CAATTAGGGTTTTTAACCAATCTTGTGCATCCAATAAGTTCATTTGTGTCATTGGATTAACATTTAGGTCATTTTCATCCTCTCTAGGTTTATTTATGTGCAATTAGGGTTTTTAACCAATCTTGTGCATCCAATAAGTTCATTTGTGTCATTGGATTAACATTTAGGTCATTTTCGTCCTCCGTAGGGTTATTTGTGGGCAATTAGGGTTTTTAACCAATCTTGTGCATCCAATAAGTTCATTTGTGTCATTGGATTAAGATTTAGGTCATTTTCATCCTCTCTTGGATTATTTATGTGCAATTAGGGTTTCTAACCAATCTTGTGCATCCAATAAGTTCATTTGTGTCATTGGATTAACATTTAGGTCATTTTCGTCCTCTCTAGGGTTATTTATGTGCAATTAGGGTTTTTAACCAATCTTGTGCATCTAAAAAGTTCATTTGTATCTTTGAATTGACATTTAGGTCATTTTTGTCCTCCCTAGGCTTATTCTTTTCCAATTAGGGTTTTTAACCAATCTTGTGCATCCAAAAAGTTCATCTGTGTCTTTGAATTGACATTTAGGTCATTTTCGTCCTCGCTAAGCGTATTCTTGTGCAATTAGAGTTTTTAACCAATCTTGTGCATCCAATAAATTCATTTGAGTCATTGGATTAACATTTAGGTCATTTTTGTCCTCGCTAGGCTTATTCTTGTCCAATTAGGGTTTTTAACCAATCTTGTGCATCCAATAAGTTCATTTGTGTCATTGGATTAACATTTAGGTCATTTTCATCCTCTCTAGGTTTATTTATGTGCAATTAGGGTTTTTAACCAATCTTGTGCATCCAATAAGTTCATTTGTGTCATTGGATTAACATTTATGTCATTTTCATCCTCCCTAGGCTTATTCTTGTGCAATTAGGGCTTTTAACCAATCTTGTGCATCCAAAAAGTTCATTTGTGTCTTTGAATTGACATTTAGGTCATTTTCCTCCTCTCTAGGGTTATTTATGTGCAATTCGGGTTTTTAACCAATCTTGTGCATCCAATAAGTTCATTTGTGTCATTGGATTAACATTTAGGTAATTTTCGTCCTCCCTAGGCTTATTCTTGGTCAATTAGGGTATTTAACCAATCTTATGCATCCAATAAGTTCATTTGTGTCATTGGATTAACATTTAGGTCATTTTAGTCCTCCCTAGGCTTATTCTTGTGCAATTAGGGTTTTTAACCAATCTTGTGTATCCATTAAGTTCATTTGTGTCATTGGATTAACATTTTGGTCATTTTCGTCCTCCCTAGGCTTATTTATGTGCAATTAGGGTTTTTAACCAATCTTGTGCATCCAATAAGTTCATTTGTGTAATTGGACTAACATTTAGGTCATTTTCGTCCTCTCTAGGGTAATTTATGTGCAATTAGGGTTTTTAACCAATCTTGTGCATCCAAAAAGTTCATTTGTATCTTTGAATTGACATTTAGGTCATTTTCGTCCTCTCTAGGGTTATTTATGTGCAATTAGGGTTTTTAATCAATCTTGTGCATCCAATAAGTTCATTTGTGTCATTGGATTAACATTTAGGTCATTTTCGTCCTCCCTAGGCTTATTCTAGTCCAATTAGGGTTTTTAACCAATCTTGTGCATCCAATAAGTTCATTTGTGTCATTGGATTAACATTTTGGTCATTTTCGTCCTCCCTAGGCTTATTTATGTGCAATTACGTTTTTTAACCAATCTTGTGCATCCAAAAAGTTCTTTTGTGTCATCGGATTAACATTTAGGTCATTTTCGTCCTCCGTATGATTATTTGTGGGCAATTAGGGTTTTTAACCAATCTTGTGCATCCAATAAGTTCATTTGTGTCATTGGATTAAGATTTAGGTCATTTTCATCCTATCTAGGGTTATTTATGTGCAATTAGGGTTTCTAACCAATCTTGTGCATCCAATAAGTTCATTTGTGTCATTGGATTAACATTTAGGTCATTTTCGTCCTCTCTAGGGTTATTTATGTGCAATTAGGGTTTTTAACCAATCTTGTGCGTCTAAAAAGTTCATTTGTATCTTTGAATTGACATTTAGGTCATTTTCGTCCTCCCTAGGCTTATTCTTGTCCAATTAGGGTTTTAAACCAATCTTGTGCATCCAATAAGTTCATTTGTGTCATTGGATTAAAGTTTTGGTCATTTTCGTCCTCCCTAGCCTTATTTATGTGCAATTACATTTTTTAACCAATCTTGTGCATCCAAAAAGTTCTTTTGTGTCATTGGATTAACATTTAGGTCATTTTCGTCCTCCGTAGGGTTATTTGTGGGCAATTAGGGTTTTTAACCAATCTTGTGCATCCAATAAGTTCATTTGTGTCATTGGATTAAGATTTAGGTCATTTTCGTCCTCGCTAGGCTTATTCTTGTCCAATTAGGGTTTTTAACCAATCTTGTGCATCCAATAAGTTCATTTGTGTCATTGGATTAACATTTAGGTCATTTTCGTCCTCCCTAGGCTTATTCTTGTCCAATTAGGGTTTTTAACCAATCTTGTGCATCCAATAAGTTCATTTGTGTCATTGGATTAACATTTAGGTCATTTTCATCCTCTCTAGGTTTATTTATGTGCAATTAGGGTTTTTAACCAATCTTGTGCATCCAATAAGTTCATTTGTGTCATTGGATTAACATTTAGGTCATTTTCGTCCTCCCTAGGCTTATTCTTGTGCAATTAGGGTTTTTAACCAATCTTGTGCATCCAATAAGTTCATTTGTGTCATTGGATTAACATTTAGGTCATTTTCGTCCTCCCTAGGCTTATTCTTGTTCAATTAGGGTTTTTAACCAATCTTGTGCATCCAATAAGTTAATTTGTGTCATTGGATTAACATTTTGGTCATTTTCGTCCTCCCTAGACTTATTCTTGTGCAATTAGGGTTTTTAACCAATCTTGTGCATCCAATAAGTTCATTTGTGTCATTGGATTAACATTTAGGTCATTTTCGTCCTCCCTAGGCTTATTCTTGTGCAATTAGGGTTTTTAACCAATCTTGTGCATCCAATAAGTTCATTTTTGTCATTGGATTAACATTTAGGTCATTTTCGTCCTCCCTAGGCTTATTCTTGTGCAATTAGGGTTTTTAACCAATCTTGTGCATCCAATAAGTTCATTTGTGTCATTGGATTAACATTTAGGTCATTTTCGTCCTCCCTAGGCTTATTCTTGTCCAATTACGGTTTTTAACCAATCTTGTGCATCCAATAGGTGTGTTTGTGTCATTGGATGATCAATTAGGTCATTTTCGTCCTCCATAGGCTTATTCTTGTCCAATTAGGGTTTTTAACCAATCTTGTGCATCCAATAAGTTGAGTTGTGTCATTGGATTAAAATTTAGGTCATTTTTATCCTCCCTATGTTTACTCTTGTCCAATTAGGGTTTTTAACCAATCTTGTGCATCCAATAAGTTCATTTGTGTCATTGGATTAACATTTAGGTCATTTTCGTCCTCCCTAGGCATATTCTTGTCCAATTAGGGTTTTTAACCAATCTTGTGCATCCAATAGGTGTGTTTGTGTCATTGGATGATCAATTAGGTCATTTTCGTCCTCCCTAGGCTTATTCTTGTCCAATTAGTGTTTTTAACCAATCTTCTGCATCTGATAAGTTTGTTTGTGTCATTGAATTAATATTTAGGTCATTTTCGTCCTCCCAAGGAATATTCTTGTCCAATTAATGTTTTTAACCAATCTTGTGCATCCAATAGGTGTGTTTGTGTCATTGGATGATCAATTAGGTCATTTTCGTCCTCCCTAGGCATATTCTTGTCCAATTAGGGTTTTTAACCAATCTTGTGCATCCAATAGGTGTGTTTGTGTCATTGGATGATCAATTAGGTCATTTTCGTGCTCCCTAGGCTTATTCTTGCCCAATTAAGGTTTTTAACCAATCTTGTGCATCCAATAAGTTGAGTTGTGTCATTGGATTAGCATTTAGGTCATTTTCGTCCTCCCTAGGCTTATTCTTGTCCAATTAGGGTTTTTAACCAATCTTGTGCATCCAATAAGTTCATTTGTGTCATTGGATTAACATTTAGGTCATTTTCGTCCTCCCTAGGCATATTCTTGTCCAATTAGGGATTTTAACTAATCTTGTGCATCCAATAAGTTCATTTGTGTCATTGGATGATCAATTAGGTCATTTTCGTCCTCCCTAAGCTTATTCTTGTCCAATTAGTGTTTTTTAACCAATCTTGTGCATCCAATAAGTTCATTTGTGTCATTGGATTAACATTTAGGTCATTTTCGTCCTCCCTAGGCATATTCTTGTCCAATTAGGGTTTTTAACCAATCTTGTGCATCCAATAAGTTGAGTTGTGTCATTGGATTAACATTTAGGTCATTTTCGTCCTCCCTAGGCTTATTCTTGTCCAATTAGGGTTTTTAACCAATCTTGTGCATCCAATAAGTTCATTTGTGTCATTGGATTAACATTTAGGTCATTTTCGTCCTCCCTAGGCATATTCTTGTCCAATTAGGGTTTTTAACCAATCTTGTGCATCCAATAGGATTGTTTGTGTCATTGGATGATCAATTAGGTCATTTTCGTCCTCCCTAGGCTTATTCTTGTCCAATTAGGGTTTTTAACCAATCTTGTGCATCCAATAAGTTCATTTGTGTCATTGGATTAACATTTAGGTCATTTTCGTCCTCCCTAGGCATATTCTTGTTCAATTAGGGTTTTAACCAATCTTGTGCATCCAATAGGTGTGTTTGTGTCATTGGATGATCAATTAGGTCATTTTCGTCCTTTTTATGCTTATTCTTGTCCAATTAGGGTTTTTAAGAAACCCTGTGCATCCAATAGGTGTGTTTGTGTCATTGGATGATCAATTAGGTCATTTTCGTCCTCCCTAGGCTTATTCTTGTCCAATTAGGGTTTTTAACCAATCTTGTGCATCCAATAGGTGTGTTTGTGTCATTGGATGATCAATTAGGTCATTTTCGTCCTCCCTAGGCTTATTCTTGTCCAATTAGGGTTTTTAACCAATCTTGTGCATCCAATAAGTTTATTTGTGTCATTGGATTAACATTTAGGTCATTTTCGTCCTCCCTAGGCATATTATTGTCCAATTAGGGTTTTTAACCAATCTTGTGCATCCAATAGGTGTGTTTGTGTCATTGGATGATCAATTAGGTCATTTTCGTCCTCCCTATGCTTATTCTTGTCCAATTAGGGTTTTTAACCAATCTTTTGCATCCAATAAGTTTGTTTGTTTCATTGAATTAATATTTAGGTCATTTTCGTCCTCCCTAGGCATATTCTTGTCCAATTAGGGTTTTTAACCAATCTTGTGCATCCAATAGGTGTGTTTGTGTCATTGGATGATCAATTAGGTCATTTTCGTCCTCCCTAGGCTTATTCTTGTCCAATTAGGGTTTTTAACCAATCTTGTGCATCCAATAGGTGTGTTTGTGTCATTGGAAGATCAATTAGGTCATTTTCGTCCTCCCTAGGCTTATACTTGTCCAATTAGGGTTTTTAACCAATCTTGTGCATCCAATAAGTTCATTTGTGTCATTGGATGATCAATTAGGTCATTTTCGTCTTCCATAGGCTTATTCTTGTCCAATTAGGGTTTTTAACCAATCTTGTGCATCCAATAAGTTCATTTGTGTCATTGGATTAACATTTAGGTCATTTTCGTCCTCCCTAGGCTTATTCTTGTCCAATTAGGGTTTTTAACCAATCTTGTGCATCCAATAAGTTCATTTGTGTCATTGGATTAAAGTTTTGGTCATTTTCGTCCTCCCTAGGCTTATTTATGTGCAATTACGTTTTTTAACCAATCTTGTGCATCCAAAAAGTTCTTTTGTGTCATTGGATTAACGTTTAGGTCATTTTCGTCCTCCGTAGGGTTATTTGTGGGCAATTAGGGTTTTTAACCAATCTTGTGCATCCAATAAGTTCATTTGTGTCATTGGATTAAGATTTAGGTCATTTTCATCGTATCTAGGGTTATTCATGTGCAATTAGGGTTTCTAACCAATCTTGTGCATCCAATAAGTTCATTTGTGTCATTGGATTAACATTTAGGTCATTTTCGTCCTCTCTAGGGTTATTTATGTGCAATTAGGGTTTTTAACCAATCTTGTGCATTCAAAAAGTTGATTTGTATCTTTGAATACACATTTAGGTCATTTTCGTCCTCTCTAGGGTTATTTATGTGCAATTAGGGTTTTTAACCAATCTTGTGCATCCAATAAGTTCATTTTGGTCCTTGGATTAACATTTAGGTCATTTTCGTCCTACCTAGGCTTATTCTTGTGCAATTAGGGTTTTTAACCAATCTTGTGCATCCAATAAGTTCATTTGTGTCATTGGATTAACATTTAGGTCATTTTCGTCCTCCCTAGGCTTATTCTTGTCCAATTAGGGTTTTTAACCAATCTTGTGCATCCAATAAGTTCATTTGTGTCATTGGATTAACCTTTAAGTCATTTTCGTCCTCCCTAGGCTTATTCTTGTCCAATTAGGGTTTTTAACCAATCTTGTGCATCCAATAAGTTCATTTGTGTCATTGGATTAACATTTAGGTCATTTTCGTCCTCCCTAGGCTTATTCTAGTCCAATTAGGGTTTTTAACCAATCTTGTGCATCCAATAAGTTCATTTGTGTCATTGGATTAACATTTTGGTCATTTTCGTCCTCCCTAGGCTTATTTATGTGCAATTAGGGTTTTTAACCAATCTTGTGCATCCAATAAGTTCATTTGTGTAATTGGACTAACATTTAGGTCATTTTCGTCCTCTCTAGGGTAATTTATGTGCAATTAGGGTTTTTAACCAATCTTGTGCATCCAAAAAGTTCATTTGTATCTTTGAATTGACATTTAGGTCATTTTCGTCCTCTCTAGGGTTATTTATGTGCAATTAGGGTTTTTAACCAATCTTGTGCATCCAATAAGTTCATTTGTGTCATTGGATTAACATTTAGGTCATTTTCGTCCTCCCTAGGCTTATTCTTGTCCAATTAGGGTTTTTAACCAATCTTGTGCATCCAATAAGTTCATTTGTGTCATTGGATTAACATTTTGGTCATTTTCGTCCTCCCTAGGCTTATTTATGTGCAATTACGTTTTTTAACCAATCTTGTGCATCCAAAAAGTTCTTTTGTGTCATCGGATTAACATTTAGGTCATTTTCGTCCTCCGTATGGTTATTTGTGGGCAATTAGGGTTTTTAACCAATCTTGTGCATCCAATAAGTTCATTTGTGTCATTGGATTAAGATTTAGGTCATTTTCATCCTATCTAGGGTTATTTATGTGCAATTAGGGTTTCTAACCAATCTTGTGCATCCAATAAGTTCATTTGTGTCATTGGATTAACATTTAGGTCATTTTCGTCCTCTCTAGGGTTATTTATGTGCAATTAGGGTTTTTAACCAATCTTGTGCGTCTAAAAAGTTCATTTGTATCTTTGAATTGACATTTAGGTCATTTTCGTCCTCCCTAGGCTTATTCTTGTCCAATTAGGGTTTTAAACCAATCTTGTGCATCCAAAAAGTTCATTTGTGTCTTTGAATTGACATTTAGGTCATATTCGTCCTCGCTAGGCTTATTCTTGTCCAATTAGGGTTTTTAACCAATCTTGTGCATCCAATAAGTTCATTTGTGTCATTGGATTAACATTTAGGTCATTTTCATCCTCTCAAGGTTTATTTATGTGCAATTAGGGTTTTTAACCAATCTTGTGCATCCAATAAGTTCATTTGTGTCATTGGATTAACATTTATGTCATTTTCATCCTCCCTAGGCTTATTCTTGTGCAATTAGGGCTTTTAACCAATCTTGTGCATCCAAAAAGTTCATTTGTGTCTTTGAATTGACATTTAGGTCATTTTCCTCCTCTCTAGGGTTATTTATGTGCAATTTGGGTTTTTAACCAATCTTGTGCATCCAATAAGTTCATTTGTGTCATTGGATTAACATTTAGGTAATTTTCGTCCTCCCTAGGCTTATTCTTGTCCAATTAGGGTTTTTAACCAATCTTATGCATCCAATAAGTTCATTTGTATCATTGGATTAACATTTAGGTCATTTTCGTCCTCCCTAGGCTTATTCTTGTGCAATTAGGGTTTTTAACCAATCTTGTGTATCCATTAAGTTCATTTGTGTCATTGGATTAACATTTTGGTCATTTTCGTCCTCCCTAGGCTTATTTATGTGCAATTAGGGTTTTTAACCAATCTTGTGCATCCAATAAGTTCATTTGTGTAATTGGACTAACATTTAGGTCATTTTCGTCCTCTCTAGGGTAATTTATGTGCAATTAGGGTTTTTAACCAATCTTGTGCATCCAAAAAGTTCATTTGTATCTTTGAATTGACATTTAGGTCATTTTCGTCCTCTCTAGGGTTATTTATGTGCAATTAGGGTTTTTAACCAATCTTGTGCATCCAATAAGTTCATTTGTGTCATTGGATTAACATTTAGGTCATTTTCGTCCTCCCTAGGCTTATTCTTGTCCAATTAGGGTTTTTAACCAATCTTGTGCATCCAATAAGTTCATTTGTGTCATTGGATTAACATTTTGGTCATTTTCGTCCTCCCTAGGCTTATTTATGTGCAATTACGTTTTTTAACCAATCTTGTGCATCCAAAAAGTTCTTTTGTGTCATCGGATTAACATTTAGGTCATTTTCGTCCTCCGTATGGTTATTTGTGGGCAATTAGGGTTTTTAACCAATCTTGTGCATCCAATAAGTTCATTTGTGTCATTGGATTAAGATTTAGGTCATTTTCATCCTATCTAGGGTTATTTATGTGCAATTAGGGTTTCTAACCAATCTTGTGCATCCAATAAGTTCATTTGTGTCATTGGATTAACATTTAGGTCATTTTCGTCCTCTCTAGGGTTATTTATGTGCAATTAGGGTTTTTAACCAATCTTGTGCGTCTAAAAAGTTCATTTGTATCTTTGAATTGACATTTAGGTCATTTTCGTCCTCCCTAGGCTTATTCTTGTCCAATTAGGGTTTTTAACCAATCTTGTGCATCCAAAAAGTTCTTTTGTGTCTTTGAATTGACATTTAGGTCATTTTCGTCCTCGCTAGGCTTATTCTTGTGCAATTAGGGTATTTAACCAATCTTATGCATCCAATAAGTTCATTTGTGTCATTGGATTAACATTTTGGTCATTTTCGTCCTCCCTAGGCGTTATTTATGTGCAATTAGGGTTTTTAACCAATCTTGTGCATCCAAAAAGTTCATTTGTGTCATTGGATTAACATTTAAGTCATTTTCGTCCTCCCTAGGCTTATTCTTGTCCAATTAGGGTTTTTAACCAATCTTATGCATCCAATAAATTCATTTGTGTCATTGGATTAACATTTAGGTCATTTTCGTCCTCCCTAGGCTTATTCTTGTGCAATTAGGGTTTTTAACCAATCTTGTGCATCCAATAAGTTCATTTGTTTCATTGGATTAACATTTTGGTCATTTTCGTCCTCCCTAGGCTTATTTATGTGCAATTAGGGTTTTTAACCAATCTTGTGCATCCAATAAGTTCATTTGTGTCATTGGATTAACATTTAGGTCATTTTCGTCCTCTCTAGGGTAATTTATGTGCAATTAGGGTTTTTAACCAATCTTGTGCATCCAAAAAGTTGATTTGTATCTTTGAATACACATTTAGGTCATTTTCGTCCTCTCTAGGGTTATTTATGTGCAATTAGGGTTTTTAACCAATCTTGTGCATCCAATAAGTTCATTTTGGTCCTTGGATTAACATTTAGGTCATTTTCGTCCTCCCTAGGCTTATTCTTGTGCAATTAGGGTTTTTAACCAATCTTGTGCATCCAATAAGTACATTTGTGTCATTGGATTAACATTTAGGTCATTTTCGTCCTCCCTAGGCTTATTCTTGTCCAATTAGGGTTTTTAACCAATCTTGTGCATCCAATAAGTTCATTTGTGTCATTGGATTAAAGTTTTGGTCATTTTCGTCCTCCCTAGGCTTATTTATGTGCAATTACGTTTTTTAACCAATCTTGTGTTCCCAAAAAGTTCTTTTGTGTCATTGGATTAACGTTTAGGTCATTTTCGTCCTCCGTAGGGTTATTTGTGGGCAATTAGGGTTTTTAACCAATCTTGTGCATCCAATAAGTTCATTTGTGTCATTGGATTAAGATTTAGGTAATTTTCATCCTATCTAGGGTTATTTATGTGCAATTAGGGTTTCTAACCAATCTTGTGCATCCAATAAGTTCATTTGTGTCATTGGATTAACATTTAGGTCATTTTCGTCCTCTCTAGGGTTATTTATGTGCAATTAGGGTTTTTAACCAATCTTGTGCGTCTAAAAAGTTCATTTGTATCTTTGAATTGACATTTAGGTCATTTTCGTCCTCCCTAGGCTTATTCTTGTCCAATTAGGGTTTTTAACCAATCTTGTGCATCCAAAAAGTTCATTTGTGTCTTTGAATTGACATTTAGGTCATTTTCGTCCTCGCTAGGCTTATTCTTGTGCAATTAGGGTATTTAACCAATCTTATGCATCCAATAAGTTCATTTGTGTCATTGGATTAACATTCCCTAGGCGTTATTTATGTGCAATTAGGGTTTTTAACCAATCTTGTGCATCCAAAAAGTTCATTTGTGTCATTGGATTAACATTTAAGTCATTTTCGTCCTCCCTAGGCTTATTCTTGTCCAATTAGGGTTTTTAACCAATCTTTTGCATCCAATAAATTCATTTGTGTCATTGGATTAACATTTAGGTCATTTTCGTCCTCCCTAGGCTTATTCTTGTGCAATTAGGGTTTTTAACCAATCTTGTGCATCCAATAAGTTCATTTGTGTCATTGGATTAACATTTTGGTCATTTTCGTCCTCCCTAGGCTTATTTATGTGCAATTAGGGTTTTTAACCAATCTTGTGCATCCAATAAGTTCATTTGTGTCATTGGATTAACATTTAGGTCATTTTCGTCCTCTCTAGGGTAATTTATGTGCAATTAGGGTTTTTAACCAATCTTGTGCATCCAAAAAGTTGATTTGTATCTTTGAATACACATTTAGGTCATTTTCGTCCTCTCTAGGGTTATTTATATGCAATTAGGGTTTTTAACCAATCTTGTGCACCCAATAAGTTCATTTTTGTCATTGGATTAACATTTAGGTCATTTTCGTCCTCCCTAGGCTTATTCTTGTCCAATTATGGTTTTTAACCAATCTTGTGCATCCAATAAGTTCATTTGTGTCATTGGATTAACATTTTGGTCATTTTCGTCCTCCCTAGGCTTATTTATGTGCAATTACGTTTTTTAACCAATCTTGTGCATCCAAAAAGTTCTTTTGTGTCATTGGATTAACATTTAGGTCATTTTCGTCCTCCGTAGGGTTATTTGTGGGCAATTAGGGTTTTTAACCAATCTTGTGCATCCAATAAGTTCATTTGTGTCATTGGATTAACATTTAGGTCATTTTCGTCCTCCCTAGGCTTATTCTTGTGCAATTAGGGTTTTTAACCAATCTTGTGCATCCAATAAGTTCATTTGTGTCATTGGATTAACATTTAGGTCATTTTCGTCCTCCCTAGGCTTATTCTTGTTCAATTAGGGTTTTTAACCAATCTTGTGCATCCAATAAGTTAATTTGTGTCATTGGATTAACATTTTGGTCATTTTCGTCCTCCCTAGACTTATTCTTGTGCAATTAGGGTTTTTAACCAATCTTGTGCATCCAATAAGTTCATTTGTGTCATTGGATTAACATTTAGGTCATTTTCGTCCTCCCTAGGCTTATTCTTGTGCAATTAGGGTTTTTAACCAATCTTGTGTATCCAATAAGTTCATTTGTGTCATTGGATTAACATTTAGGTCATTTTCGTCCTCCCTAGACTTATTCTGGTGCAATTAGGGTTTTTAACCAATCTTGTGCATCCAATAAGTTCATTTGTGTCATTGGATTAACATTTAGGTCATTTTCGTCCTTCCTAGGCTTATTCTTGTCCAATTAGGGTTTTTAACCAATCTTCTGCATCCAATAGGTGTGTTTATGTCATTGGATGAACATTTAGGTCATTTTCGTCCTCCCTAGGCTTATTCTTGTGCAATTAGGGTTTTTAACCAATCTTGTGCATCCAATAAGTTCATTTGTGTCATTGGATTAACATTTAGGTCATTTTCGTCCTCCCTAAGCTTATTCTTGTGCAATTAGGGTTTTTAACCAATCTTGTGCATCCAATAAGTTCATTTGTGTCATTGGGTTAACATTTAGGTCATTTTCGTCGTCTTTAGGGTTATTTATGTGCAATTAAGGTTTTTAACCAATCTTGTGCATCCAATAAGTTCATTTGTGTCATTGGATTAACATTTCGGTCATTTCCGTCCTCCCTAGGCTTATTCTTGTGCAATTAGGGCTTTTAACCAATCTTTGCATCCAATAAGTTCATTTGTGTCATTGGATTAACATTTAGGTCATTTTCGTCCTCCCTAGGCTTATTCTTGTGCAATTAGGGTTTTTAACCAATCTTGTGCATCCAATAAGTTCATTTGTGTCATTGGATTAACATTTAGGTCATTTTCGTCCTCCCTAGGCTTATTCTTGTCCAATTAGAGTTTTTAACCAATCTTGTGCATCCAATAAGTTCATTTGTGTCATTGGATTAACATTTAGGTCATTTTCGTCCTCCCTAGGCATATTCTTGTCCAATTAGGGTTTTTAACCAATCTTGTGCATCCAATAGGTGTGTTTGTGTCATTGGATGATCAATTAGGTTATTTTCTTCCTCCCTAGGCTTATTCTTGTCCAATTAGGGTTTTTAACCAATCTTGTGCATCCAATAGGTGTGTTTGTGTCATTGGATGATCAATTAGGTCATTTTCGTCCTCCCTAGGCATATTCTTGTCCAATTAGGGTTTTTAACCAATCTTGTGCATCCAATAGGTGTGTTTGTGTCATTGGATGATCAATTAGGTCATTTTCGTCCTCCCTAGGCTTAGTCTTGTCCAATTACGGTTTTTAACCAATCTTGTGAATCCAATAGGTGTGTTTGTGTGATTGGATGATCAATTAGGTCATTTTCGTCCTCCCTAGGCTTATTCTTGTCCAATTAGGGTTTTTAACCAATCTTGTGCATCCAATAAGTTGAGTTGTGTCATTGGATTAACATTTAGGTCATTTTCGTCCTCCCTAGGCTTATTCTTGTCCAATTAGGGTTTTTAACCAATCTTGTGCATCCAATAACTTTGTTTGTGTCGTTAAATTAATATTTAGGTCATTTTCGTCCTCCCTAGGCATATTCTTGTCCAATTAGGGTTTTTAACCAATCTTGTGCATCCAATAGGTGTGTTTGTGTCATTGGATGATCAATTAGGTCATTTTCGTCCTCCCTAGGCTTATTCTTGTCCAATTAGGGTTTTTAACCAATCTTGTGCATCCAATAAGTTCATTTGTGTCATTGGATTAGCATTTCGGTCATTTTCGTCCTCCCTAGGCTTATTCTTGTCCAATTAGGGTTTTTAACCAATCTTGTGCATCCAATAGGTGTGTTTGTGTCATTGGATGATCAATTAGGTCATTTTCGTCCTCCATAGGCTTATTCTTGTCCAATTAGGGTTTTTAACCAATCTTGTGCATCCAATAGGTGTGTTTGTGTAATTGGATGATCAATTAGGCCATTTTCGTCCTCCCTAGGCTTATTCTTGTCCAATTAGGGTTTTTAACCAATCTTGTGCATCCAATAGGTGTGTTTGTGTCATTGGATGATCAATTAGGTCATTTTCGTCCTCCCTTGGCTTATTCTTGTCCAATTATGGTTTTTAACCAATCTTGTGCATCCAATAGGTGTGTTTGTGTCATTGGATGGTCAATTAGGTCATTTTCGTCATCCCTAGGCATATTCATGTCCAATTAGGGTTTTTAACCAATCTTGTGCATCCAATATGTTTGTTTGTGTCATTGGATGATCAATTAGGTCATTTTCGTCCTCCCTAGGCTTATTCTTGTCCAATTAGGGTTTTTAACCAATCTTGTGCATCCAATAGGTGTGTTTGTGTCATTGGATGATCAATTAGGTCATTTTTGTCCTCCCTAGGCTTATTCTTGTCCAATTAGGGTTTTTAACCAATCTTGTGCATCCAATAAGTTCATTAGTGTCATTGGATGATCAATTGGTCATTTTCGTCCTCCCTAGGCATGTTCTTGTCCAACTAGGGTTTTTAACCAATCTTGTGCATCCAATAGGTGTGTTTGTGTCATTGGATGATCAATTAGGTCATTTTCGTCCTTGCTACGCTTATTCTTGTCCGATTAGGGTTTTTAACCAATCTTGTGCATCCAATAGGTGTGTTTGTGTCATTGGATGATCAATTAGGTCATTTTCGTCCTCCCTAGGCTTATTCTTGTCCAATTAGGGTTTATAACCGATCTTGTACATCCAATAAGTTCATTTGTCATTGGATTAACATTTAGGTCATTTTCGTCCTCCCTAGGCATATTCTTGTCCAATTAGGGTTTTTAACCAATCTTGTGCATCCAATAGGTGTGTTTGTGTCATTGGATGATCAATTAGGTCATTTTCGTCCTCCCTAGGCTTATTCTTGTCCAATTAGGGTTTTTAACCAATCTTGTGCATCCAATAAGTTGAGTTGTGTCATTGGATTAACATTTAGGTCATTTTCGTTCTCCCTAGGCTTATTCTTGTCCAATTTGGGTTTTTAACCAATCTTGTGCATCCAATAGGTGTGTTTGTGTCATTGGATGATCAATGAGGTCATTTTCGTCCTCCCTAGGCTTATTCTTGTCCAATTAGGGTTTTTAACCAATCTTGTGCATCCAATAGGTGTGTTTGTGTCATTGGATGATCAATTAGGTCATTTTCGTCCTCCCTAGGCTTATTCTTGTCCAATTAGGGTTTTTAACCAATCTTGTGCATCCAATAAGTTCATTTGTGTCATTGGATTAACATTTATGTCATTTTCGTCCTCCCTAGGCTTATTCTTGTGCAATTAGGGTTTTTAACCAATCTTGTGCATCCAATAAGTTCATTTGTGTCATTGGATTAACATTTTGGTCATTTTCGTCCTCCCTAGGCTTATTTATGTGCAATTAGGGTTTCTAACCAAATTTGTGCATCCAATAAGTTCATTTGTGTCATTGGATTAACATTTAGGTCATTTTCGTCCTCCCTAGGGTTATTTATGGGCAACTAGGGTTTCTAACCAATCTTGTGCATCCAATAAGTTCATTTGTGTCATTGGATTAACATTTAGGTCATTTTCGTCCTCCGTAGGGTTATTTATGGGAAATTAGGGTTTTTAACCAATCTTGTGCATCCAATAAGTTCATTTGTGTCATTGGATTAACATTTATGTCATTTTCGTCCTCCCTAGGCTTATTCTTGTGCAATTAGGGTTTTTAACCAATCTTGTGCATCCAATAAGTTCATTTGTGTCATTGGATTAACATTTTGGTCATTTTCGTCCTCCCTAGGCTTATTTATGTGCAATTAGGGTTTTTAACCAATCTTGTGCATCCAATAAGTTCATTTGTGTCATTGGATTAACATTTAGGTCATTTTCGTCCTCTCTAGGGTAATTTATGTGCAATTAGGGTTTTTAACCAATCTTATGCATCCAAAAAGTTGATTTGTATCTTTGAATACACATTTAGGTCATTTTCGTCCTCTCTAGGGTTATTTATGTGCAATTAGGGTTTTTAACCAATCTTGTGCATCAAATAAGTTCATTTTGGTCCTTGGATTAACATTTAGGTCATTTTCGTCCTCCCTAGGCTTATTCTTGTGCAATTAGGGTTTTTAACCAATCTTGTGCATCCAATAAGTTCATTTGTGTCATTGGATTAACATTTAGGTCATTTTCGTCCTCCCTAGGCTTATTCTTGTCCAATTAGGGTTTTTAACCAATCTTGAGTATCCAATAAGTTTATTTGTGTCATCGGATTAACATTTAGCTCATTTTCGTCCTCCCTAGGCTTATTCTTGTCCAATTAGGGTTTTTAACCAATCTTGTGCATCCAATAAGTTCATTTGTGTCATTGGATTAAAGTTTTGGTCATTTTCGTCCTCCCTAGGCTTATTTATGTGCAATTACGTTTTTTAACCAATCTTGTGCATCCAAAAAGTTCTTTTGTGTCATTGGATTAACGTTTAGGTCATTTTCGTCCTCTGTAGGGTTATTTGTGGGCAATTAGGGTTTTTAACCAATCTTGTGCATCCAATAAGTTCATTTGTGTCATTGGATTAAGATTTAGATCATTTTCATCCTATCTAGGGTTATTTATGTGCAATTAGGGTTTCTAACCAATCTTGTGCATCCAATAAGTTCATTTGTGTCATTGGATTAACATTTAGGTCATTTTCGTCCTCTCTAGGGTTATTTATGTGCAATTAGGGTTTTTAACCAATCTTGTGCGTCTAAAAAGTTCATTTGTATCTTTGAATTGACATTTAGGTCATTTTCGTCCTCCCTAGGCTTATTCTTGTCCAATTAGGGTTTTTAACCAATCTTGTGCATCCAAAAAGTTCATTTGTGTCTTGGAATTGACATTTAGGTCATTTTCGTCCTCGCTAGGCTTATTCTTGTGCAATTAGGGTATTTAACCAATCTTATGCATCCAATAAGTTCATTTGTGTCATTGGATTAACATTTTGGTCATTTTCGTCCTCCCTAGGCGTTATTTATGTGCAATTAGGGTTTTTAACCAATCTTGTGCATCCAAAAAGTTCATTTGTGTCATTGGATTAACAGTTAAGTCATTTTCGTCCTCCCTAGGCTTATTCTTGTCCAATTAGGGTTTTTAACCAATCTTATGCATCCAATAAATTCATTTGTGTCATTGGATTAACATTTAGGTCATTTTCGTCCTCCCTAGGCTTATTCTTGTGCAATTAGGGTTTTTAACCAATCTTGTGCATCCAATAAGTTCATTTGTGTCATTGGATTAACATTTTGGTCATTTTCGTCCTCCCTAGGCTTATTTATGTGCAATTAGGGTTTTTAACCAATCTTGTGCATCCAATAAGTTTATTTGTGTCATTGGATTAACATTTAGGTCATTTTCGTCCTCTCTAGGGTAATTTATGTGCAATTAGGGTTTTTAACCAATCTTGTGCATTCAAAAAGTTGATTTGTATCTTTGAATACACATTTAGGTCATTTTCGTCCTCTCTAGGGTTATTTATGTGCAATTAGGGTTTTTAACCAATCTTGTGCATCCAATAAGTTCATTTTGGTCCTTGGATTAACATTTAGGTCATTTTCGTCCTACCTAGGCTTATTCTTGTGCAATTAGGGTTTTTAACCAATCTTGTGCATCCAATAAGTTCATTTGTGTCATTGGATTAACATTTAGGTCATTTTCGTCCTCCCTAGGCTTATTCTTGTCCAATTAGGGTTTTTAACCAATCTTGAGTATCCAATAAGTTTATTTGTGTCATCGGATTAACATTTAGGTCATTTTCATCCTCCCTAGGCTTATTCTTGTGCAATTAGGGTTTTTAACCAATCTTGTGCATCCAATAAGTTCATTTGTGTCATTGGATTAACATTTAGGTCATTTTCGTCCTCTCTAGGGTTATTTATGTGCAATTAGGGTTTTTAACCAATCTTGTGCATCCAAAAAGTTCATTTGTATCTTTGAATTGACATTTAGGTCATTTTCGTCCTTTCTAGGGTTATTTATGTGCAATTAGGGTTTTTAACCAATCTTGTGCATCCAAAATGTTTATTTGTGTCATTGGATTAACATTAAGGTCATTTTCGTCCTCCCTAGGCTTATTCTTGTCCAATTAGGGTTGTTAACCAATCTTGTGCATCCAATAAGTTCATTTGTGTCATTGGATTAAAGTTTTGGTCATTTTCGTCCTCCCTAGGCTTATTTATGTGCAATTACGTTTTTTAACCAATCTTGTGCATCCAAAAAGTTCTTTTGTGTCATTGGATTAACGTTTAGGTCATTTTCGTCCTCCGTAGGGTTATTTGTGGGCAATTAGGGTTTTTAACCAATCTTGTGCATCCAATAAGTTCATTTGTGTCATTGGATTAAGATTTAGGTCATTTTCATCCAATCTAGGGTTATTTATGTGCAATTAGGGTTTCTAACCAATCTTGTGCATCCAATAAGTTCATTTGTGTCATTGGATTAACATTTAGGTCATTTTCGTCCTCTCTAGGGTTATTTATGTGCAATTAGGGTTTTTAACCAATCTTGTGCGTCTAAAAAGTTCATTTGTATCTTTGAATTGACATTTAGGTCATTTTCGTCCTCCCTAGGCTTATTCTTGTCCAATTAGGGTTTTTAACCAATCTTGTGCATCCAAAAAGTTCATTTGTGTCTTTGAATTGACATTTAGGTCATTTTCGTCCTCGCTAGGCTTATTCTTGTGCAATTAGGGTTTTTAACCGATCTTATGCATCCAATAAGTTCATTTGTGTCATTGGATTAACATTTTGGTCATTTTCGTCCTCCCTAGGCGTTATTTATATGCAATTAGGGTTTTTAACCAATCTTGTGCATCCAAAAAGTTCATTTGTGTCATTGGATTAACATTTAAGTCATTTTCGTCCTCCCTATGCTTATTCTTGTCCATTAGGGTTTTTAACCAATCTTGTGCATCCAATAAGTTCATTTTTGTCATTGGATTAACATTTAGGTCATTTTCGTCCTCCCTAGGCTTATTCTTGTCCAATTAGGGTTTTTAACCAATCTTGTGCATCCAATAAGTTCATTTGTGTCATTGGATTAACATTTTGGTCATTTTCGTCCTCCCTAGGCTTATTCTTGTGCAATTAGGGTTTTTAACCAATCTTGTGCATCCAATAAGTTCATTTGTGTCATTGGATTAACATTTAGGTCATTTTCGTCCTCTCTAGGGTTATTTATGTGCAATTAGGGTTTTTAACCAATCTTGTGCATCCAATAAGTTCATTTTGGTCCTTGGATTAACATTTAGGTCATTTTCGTCCTACCTAGGCTTATTCTTGTGCAATTAGGGTTTTTAACCAATCTTGTGCATCCAATAAGTTCATTTGTGTCATTGGATTAACATTTAGGTCATTTTCGTCCTCCCTAGGCTTATTCTTGTCCAATTAGGGTTTTTAACCAATCTTGAGTATCCAATAAGTTTATTTGTGTCATCGGATTAACATTTAGGTCATTTTCATCCTCCCTAGGCTTATTCTTGTGCAATTAGGGTTTTTAACCAATCTTGTGCATCCAATAAGTTCATTTGTGTCATTGGATTAACATTTAGGTCATTTTCGTCCTCTCTAGGGTTATTTATGTGCAATTAGGGTTTTTAACCAATCTTGTGCATCCAAAAAGTTCATTTGTATCTTTGAATTTACATTTAGGTCATTTTCGTCCTTTCTAGGGTTATTTATGTGCAATTAGGGTTTTTAACCAATCTTGTGCATCCAAAATGTTTATTTGTGTCATTGGATTAACATTAAGGTCATTTTCGTCCTCCCTAGGCTTATTCTTGTCCAATTAGGGTTTTTAACCAATCTTGTGCATCCAATAAGT
>JBBPBR010000008.1:19729520-19797261 GCA_037974775.1 Cicer pinnatifidum | reverse complement strand
ACATTTAGGTCATTTTCGTCCTCTCTAGGGTTATTTATGTGCAATTAGGGTTTTTAACCAATCTTGTGCATCCAATAAGTTCATTTTGGTCCTTGGATTAACATTTAGGTCATTTTCGTCCTACCTAGGCTTATTCTTGTGCAATTAGGGTTTTTAACCAATCTTGTGCATCCAATAAGTTCATTTGTGTCATTGGATTAACATTTAGGTCATTTTCGTCCTCCCTAGGCTTATTCTTGTCCAATTAGGGTTTTTAACCAATCTTGAGTATCCAATAAGTTTATTTGTGTCATCGGATTAACATTTAGGTCATTTTCATCCTCCCTAGGCTTATTCTTGTGCAATTAGGGTTTTTAACCAATCTTGTGCATCCAATAAGTTCATTTGTGTCATTGGATTAACATTTAGGTCATTTTCGTCCTCTCTAGGGTTATTTATGTGCAATTAGGGTTTTTAACCAATCTTGTGCATCCAAAAAGTTCATTTGTATCTTTGAATTGACATTTAGGTCATTTTCGTCCTTTCTAGGGTTATTTATGTGCAATTAGGGTTTTTAACCAATCTTGTGCATCCAAAATGTTTATTTGTGTCATTGGATTAACATTAAGGTCATTTTCGTCCTCCCTAGGCTTATTCTTGTCCAATTAGGGTTTTTAACCAATCTTGTGCATCCAATAAGTTCATTTGTGTCATTGGATTAAAGTTTTGGTCATTTTCGTCCTCCCTAGGCTTATTTATGTGCAATTACGTTTTTTAACCAATCTTGTGCATCCAAAAAGTTCTTTTGTGTCATTGGATTAACGTTTAGGTCATTTTCGTCCTCCGTAGGGTTATTTGTGGGCAATTAGGGTTTTTAACCAATCTTGTGCATCCAATAAGTTCATTTGTGTCATTGGATTAAGATTTAGGTCATTTTCATCGTATCTAGGGTTATTCATGTGCAATTAGGGTTTCTAACCAATCTTGTGCATCCAATAAGTTCATTTGTGTCATTGGATTAACATTTAGGTCATTTTCGTCCTCTCTAGGGTTATTTATGTGCAATTAGGGTTTTTAACCAATCTTGTGCGTCTAAAAAGTTCATTTGTATCTTTGAATTGACATTTAGGTCATTTTCGTCCTCCCTAGGCTTATTCTTGTCCAATTAGGGTTTTTAACCAATCTTGTGCATCCAAAAAGTTCATTTGTGTCTTTGAATTGACATTTAGGTCATTTTCGTCCTCGCTAGGCTTATTCTTGTGCAATTAGGGTATTTAACCAATCTTATGCATCCAATAAGTTCATTTGTGTCATTGGATTAACATTTTGGTCATTTTCGTCCTCCCTAGGCGTTATTTATGTGCAATTAGGGTTTTTAACCAATCTTGTGCATCCAAAAAGTTCATTTGTGTCATTGGATTAATATTTAAGTCATTTTCGTCCTCCCTAGGCTTATTCTTGTCCAATTAGGGTTTTTAACCAATCTTATGCATCCAATAAATTCATTTGTGTCATTGGATTAACATTTAGGTCATTTTCGTTCTCCCTAGGCTTATTCTTGTGCAATTAGGGTTTTTAACCAATCTTGTGCATCCAATAAGTTCATTTGTGTCATTGGATTAACATTTTGGTCATTTTCGTCCTCTCTAGGCTTATTTATGTGCAATTAGGGTTTTTAACCAATCTTGTGCATCCAATAAGTTCATTTGTGTCATTGGATTAACATTTAGGTCATTTTCGTCCTCTCTAGGGTAATTTATGTGCAAGTAGGGTTTTTAAACAATCTTGTGCATCCAAAAAGTTGATTTGTATCTTTGAATACACATTTAGGTCATTTTCGTCCTCTCTAGGGTTATTTATGTGCAATTAGGGTTTTTAACCAATCTTGTGCATCCAATAAGTTCATTTTGGTCCTTGGATTAACATTTAGGTCATTTTCGTCCTCCCTAGGCTTATTCTTGTGCAATTAGGGTTTTTAACCAATCTTGTGCATCCAATAAGTTCATTTGTGTCATTGGATTAACATTTAGGTCATTTTCGTCCTCCCTAGGCTTATTCTTGTCCAATTAGGGTTTTTAACCAATCTTGAGTATCCAATAAGTTCATTTGTGTCATCGGATTAACATTTAGGTCATTTTCATCCTCCCTAGGCTTATTCTTGTGCATTTAGGGTTTTTAACCAATCTTGTGCATCCAATAAGTTCATTTGTGTCATTGGATTAACATTTAGGTCATTTTCGTCCTCTCTAGGGTTATTTATGTGCAATTAGGGTTTTTAACCAATCTTGTGCATCCAATAAGTTCATTTTGGTCCTTGGATTAACATTTAGGTCATTTTCGTCCTCCCTAGGCTTATTCTTGTGCAATTAGGGTTTTTAACCAATCTTGTGCATCCAATAAGTTCATTTGTGTCATTGGATTAACATTTAGGTCATTTTCGTCCTCCCTAGGCTTATTCTTGTCCAATTAGGGTTTTTAACCAATCTTGAGTATCCAATAAGTTTATTTGTGTCATCGGATTAACATTTAGGTCATTTTCATCCTCCCTAGGCTTATTCTTGTGCAATTAGGGTTTTTAACCAATCTTGTGCATCCAATAAGTTCATTTGTGTCATTGGATTAACATTTAGGTCATTTTCGTCCTCTCTAGGGTTATTTATGTGCAATTAGGGTTTTTAACCAATCTTGTGCATCCAAAAAGTTCATTTGTATCTTTGAATTGACATTTAGGTCATTTTCGTCCTTTCTAGGGTTATTTATGTGCAATTAGGGTTTTTAACCAATCTTGTGCATCCAAAATGTTTATTTGTGTCATTGGATTAACATTAAGGTCATTTTCGTCCTCCCTAGGCTTATTCTTGTCCAATTAGGGTTGTTAACCAATCTTGTGCATCCAATAAGTTCATTTGTGTCATTGGATTAAAGTTTTGGTCATTTTCGTCCTCCCTAGGCTTATTTATGTGCAATTACGTTTTTTAACCAATCTTGTGCATCCAAAAAGTTCTTTTGTGTCATTGGATTAACGTTTAGGTCATTTTCGTCCTCCGTAGGGTTATTTGTGGGCAATTAGGGTTTTTAACCAATCTTGTGCATCCAATAAGTTCATTTGTGTCATTGGATTAAGATTTAGGTCATTTTCATCCAATCTAGGGTTATTTATGTGCAATTAGGGTTTCTAACCAATCTTGTGCATCCAATAAGTTCATTTGTGTCATTGGATTAACATTTAGGTCATTTTCGTCCTCTCTAGGGTTATTTATGTGCAATTAGGGTTTTTAACCAATCTTGTGCATCTAAAAAGTTCATTTGTATCTTTGAATTGACATTTAGGTCATTTTCGTCCTCCCTAGGCTTATTCTTGTCCAATTAGGGTTTTTAACCAATCTTGTGCATCCAAAAAGTTCATTTGTGTCTTTGAATTGACATTTAGGTCATTTTCGTCCTCGCTAGGCGTATTCTTGTGCAATTAGAGTTTTTAACCAATCTTGTGCATCCAGTAAGTTCATTTGTTTCATTGGATTAACATTTAGGTCATTTTCGTCCTCGCTAGGCTTATTCTTGTCCAATTAGGGTTTTTAACCAATCTTGTGCATCCAATAAGTTCATTTGTGTCATTGGATTAACATTTAGGTCATTTTCGTCCTCCCTAGGCTTATTCTTGTCCAATTAGGGTTTTTAACCAATCTTGTGCATTCAATAAGTTCATTTGTGTCTTTGGATTAACATTTAGGTCATTTTCATCCTCTCTAGGGTAATTTATGTGCGATTAGGGTTTTTAACCAATCTTGTGCATCCAAAAAGTTCATTTGTATCTTTGAATTGACATTTAGGTCATTTTCGTCCTCTCTAGGGTTATTTATGTACAATTAGGGTTTTTAACCAATCTTGTGCATCCAAAATGTTTATTTGTGTCATTGGATTAACATTTAGGTCATTTTCGTCCTCCCTAGGCTTATTCTTGTGAAATTAGGGTTTTTAACCAATCTTGTGTATCCAATAAGTTAATTTGTGTCATTGGATTAACATTTTGGTCATTTTCGTCCTCCCTAGGCTTATTTATGTGCAATTAGGGTTTTTAACCAATCTTGTGCATCCAATAAGTTCATTTGTGTCATTGGATTTACATTTAGGTCATTTTCGTCCTCTCTAGGGTAATTTATGTGCAATTAGGGATTTTAACCAATCTTGGGCATCCAAAAAGTTGATTTGTATCTTTGAATACACATTTAGGTCATTTTCGTCCTCTCTAGGGTTATTTATGTGCAATTAGGGTTTTTAACCAATCTTGTGCATCCAATAAGTTCATTTTTGTCATTGGATTAACATTTAGGTCATTTTCGTCCTCCCTAGGCTTATTCTTGTCCAATTAGGGTTTTTAACCAATCTTGTGCATCCAATAAGTTCATTTGTGTCATTGGATTAACATTTTGGTCATTTTCGTCCTCCCTAGGCTTATTTATGTGCAATTAGGGTTTTTAACCAATCTTGTGCATCCAATAAGTTCATTTGTGTCATTGGATTAACATTTTGGTCATTTTCGTCCTCCCTAGGCTTATTTATGTGCAATTAGGGTTTTTAACCAATCTTGTGCATCCAATAAGTTCATTTTTGTCTTTGGATTAACATTTAGGTCATTTTCGTCCTCCCTAGGCTTATTCTTGTCTAATTAGGGTTTTTAACCAATCTTGTGCATCCAATAAGTTCATTTGTGTCATTGGATTAACATTTAGGTCATTTTCGTCCTCCCTAGGCATATTCTTGTCCAATTAGGGTTTTTAACCAATCTTGTGCATCCAATATGTTTGTTTGTGTCATTGGATGATCAATTAGGTCATTTTCGTCCTCCCTAGGCTTATTCTTGTCCAATTAGGGTTTTTAACCAATCTTGTGCATCCAATAAGTTGAGTTGTGTCATTGGATTAACATTTATGTCATTTTCGTCCTCCCTAGGATTATTCTTGTCCAATTAGGCTTTTTAACCAATCTTGTGCATCCAATAAGTTCATTTGTGTCATTGGATTAACATTTAGGTCATTTTCGTCCTCCCTAGGCATATTCTTGTCCAATTAGGGTTTTTAACCAATCTTGTGCATCCAATAGGTGTGTTTGTGTCATTGGATGATCAATTAGGTCATTTTCGTCCTCCCTAGGCATATTCTTGTCCAATTAGGGTTTTTAACTAATCTTGTGCATCCAATAAGTTCATTTGTGTCATTGGATGATCAATTAGGTCATTTTCGTCCTCTCTAGGCATATTCTTGTCCAATTAGGGTTTTTAACCAATCTTGTGCATCCAATAGGTGTGTTTGTGTCACTGGATGATCAACTAGGTCATTTTCGTCCTCCCTAGGCTTATTCTTGTCCAATTAGGGTTTTTAACCGATCTTGTGCATCCAATAGGTGTGTTTGTTTCATTGGATGATCAATTAGGTCATTTTCGTCCTCCCTAGGCATATTCTTGTCCAATTAGGATTTTTAACCAATCTTGTGCATCCAATAGGTGTGTTTGTGTCATTGGATGATCAATTAGGTCATTTTCGTCCTCCCTTTGCATATTCTTGTCCAATTAGGGTTTTTAACCAATCTTGTGCGTCCGATAGATGTGTTTGTGTCATTGGATGATCAATTAAGTCATTTTCGTCCTCCATAGGCTTATTCTTGTCCAACTAGGGTTTTTAACCAATCTTGTGCATCCAATAAGTTGAGTTGTGTCATTGGATTAACATTTAGGTCATTTTCGTCCTTCCTAGGCTTATTCTTGTCCAATTAGGGTTTTTAACCAATCTTGTGCATCCAATAAGTTCATTTGTGTCATTGGATTAACATTTAGGTCATTTTCGTCCTCCCTAGGCATATTCTTGTCCAATTAGGGTTTTTAACCAATCTTGTGCATCCAATAGGTGTGTTTGTGTCATTGGATGATCAATTAGGTCATTTTCGTCCTCCCTAGGCATATTCTTGTCCAATTAGGGTTTTTAACCAATCTTGTGCATCCAATAGGTGTGTTTGTGTCATGGGATGATCAATTAGATCATTTTCGTCCTCCCTAGGCATATTCTTATCCAATTAGGGTTTTGAACCAATCTTGTGCATCCAATAGGTGTGTTTGTGTCATTGGATGATCAATTAGGTCATTTTCGTCCTTTCTATGCTTATTCTTGTCCAATTAGGGTTTTTAACCAATCTTGTGCATCCAATAAGTTCATTTGTGTCATTGGATGATCAATTAGATCATTTTCGTCCTCCCTAGGCATATTTTGTCCAACTAGGGTTTTTAACCAATCTTGTGCTTCCAATAGGTGTGTTTGTGTCATTGGATGATCAATTAGGTCATTTTCGTCCTCCCTAGGCTTATTCTTGTCCAATTAGGGTTTTTAACAAATCTTGTGCATCCAATAAGTTCATTTGTGTCATTGGATCATCAATTAGGTCATTTTCATCCTCCCTAGGCTTATTCTTGTCCAATTAGGGTTTTTAACCAATCTTGTGCATCCAATAGGTGTGTTTGTGTCATTGGATGATCAATTAGGTTATTTTCGTCCTTCCTAGGCTTACTCATATCCAATTAGGGTTTTTAACCAATCTTGTGCATCCAATAAGTTCATTTGTGTCATTGGATTAACATTTAGGTCATTTTCGTCCTCCCTAGGCATATTCTTGTCCAATTAGGGTTTTTAACCAATCTTGTGCATCCAATAGGTGTGTTTGTGTCATTGGATGATTAATTAGGTCATTTTCGTCCTCCCTAGACTTATTCTTGTCAAATTAGGGTTTTTAACCAATCTTGTGCATCCAATAACTTTGTTTGTGTCATTGAATTAATATTTAAGTCATTTTCGTCCTACCTAGGCATATTCTTGTCCAATTAGGGTTTTTAACCAATCTTGTGCATCCAATAGGTGTGTTTGTGTCATTGGATGATCAATTAGGTCATTTTCGTCCTCCCTAGGCATATTCTTGTCCAATTAGGGTTTTTAACCAATCTTGTGCATCCAATAGGTGTGTTTGTGTCATTGGATTATCAATTAGGTTATTTTCGTCCTTCCTAGGCTTACTCTTGTCCAATTAGGGTTTTTAACCAATGTTGTGCATCCAATAAGTTCATTTGTGTCATTGGATTAACATTTAGGTCATTTTCGTCCTCCCTAGGCTTATTCTTGTCCAATTAGGGTTTTTAACCAATCTTGTGCATCCAATAAGTTCATTTGTGTCACTGGATTAAAATTTATGTCATTTTCGTCCTCCCTAGGCTTATTCTTGTGCAATTAGGGTTTTTAACCAATCTTGTGCATCCAATAAGTTCATTTGTGTCATTGGATTAACATTTAGGTCATTTTCGTCCTCCCTAGGCTTATTCTTGTCCAATTAGGGTTTTTAACCAATCTTGTGCATCCAATAAGTTCATTTGTGTCATTGGATTAAAGTTTTGGTCATTTTCGTCCTCCCTAGGCTTATTTATGTGCAATTACGTTTTTTAACCAATCTTGTGCATCCAAAAAGTTCTTTTGTGTCATTGGATTAACGTTTAGGTCATTTTCGTCCTCCGTAGGGTTATTTGTGGGCAATTAGGGTTTTTAACCAATCTTGTGCATCCAATAAGTTCATTTGTGTCATTGGATTAAGATTTAGGTCATTTTCATCCAATCTAGGGTTATTTATGTGCAATTAGGGTTTCTAACCAATCTTGTGCATCCAATAAGTTCATTTGTGTCATTGGATTAACATTTAGGTCATTTTCGTCCTCTCTAGGGTTATTTATGTGCAATTAGGGTTTTTAACCAATCTTGTGCGTCTAAAAAGTTCATTTGTATCTTTGAATTGACATTTAGGTCATTTTCGTCCTCCCAAGGCTTATTCTTGTCCAATTAGGGTTTTTAACCAATCTTGTGCATCCAAAAAGTTCATTTGTGTCTTTGAATTGAAATTTAGGTCATTTTCGTCCTCGCTAGGCTTATTCTTGTGCAATTAGGGTATTTAACCAATCTTATGCATCCAATAAGTTCATTTGTGTCATTGGATTAACATTTTGGTCATTTTCGTCCTCTCTAGGGTAATTTATGTGCAATTAGGGTTTTTAACCAATCTTGTGCATCCAAAAAGTTGATTTGTATCTTTGAATACACATTTAGGTCATTTTCGTCCTCTCTAGGGTTATTTATGTGCAATTAGGGTTTTTAACCAATCTTGTGCATCCAATAAGTTCATTTTGGTCCTTGGATTAACATTTAGGTCATTTTCGTCCTCCCTAGGCTTATTCTTGTGCAATTAGGGTTTTTAACCAATCTTGTGCATCCAATAAGTTCATTTGTGTCATTGGATTAACATTTAGGTCATTTTCGTCCTCCCTAGGCTTATTCTTGTCCAATTAGGGTTTTTAACCAATCTTGAGTATCCAATAAGTTCATTTGTGTCATCGGATTAACATTTAGGTCATTTTCATCCTCCCTAGGCTTATTCTTGTGCATTTAGGGTTTTTAACCAATCTTGTGCATCCAATAAGTTCATTTGTGTCATTGGATTAACATTTAGGTCATTTTCGTCCTCTCTAGGGTTATTTATGTGCAATTAGGGTTTTTAACCAATCTTGTGCATCCAAAAAGTTCATTTGTATCTTTGAATTGACATTTAGGTCATTTTCGTCCTTTCTAGGGTTATTTATGTGCAAATAGGGTTTTTAACCAATCTTGTGCATCCAAAATGTTTATTTGTATCATTGGATTAACATTTAGGTCATTTTCGTCCTCCCTAGGCTTATTCTTGTCCAATTAGGGTTTTTAACCAATGTTGTGCATCCAATAAGTTCATTTGTGTCATTGGATTAAAGTTTTGGTCATTTTCGTCCTCCCTAGGCTTATTTATGTGCAATTACGTTTTTTAACCAATCTTGTGCATCCAAAAAGTTCTTTTGTGTCATTGGATTAACATTTTGGTCATTTTTGTCCTCCGTAGGGTTATTTGTGGGCAATTAGGGTTTTTAACCAATCTTGTGCATCCAATAAGTTCATTTGTGTCATTGGATTAAGATTTAGGTCATTTTCATCCTCTCTAGGATTATTTATGTGCAATTAGGGTTTCTAACCAATCTTGTGCATCCAATAAGTTCATTTGTGTCATTGGATTAACATTTAGGTCATTTTCGTCCTCTCTAGGGTTATTTATGTGCAATTAGGGTTTTTAACCAATCTTGTGCGTCTAAAAAGTTCATTTGTATATTTGAATTGACATTTAGGTCATTTTCGTCCTCCCTAGGCTTATTCTTGTCCAATTAGGGTTTTTAACCAATCTTGTGCATCCAAAAAGTTCATTTGTGTCTTTGAATTGACATTTAGGTCATTTTCGTCTTCGCTAGGCTTATTCTTGTGCAATTAGGGTTTTTAACCAATCTTATGCATCCAATAAGTTCATTTGTGTCATTGGATTAACATTTTGGTCATTTTCGTCCTCCCTAGGCGTTATTTATGTGCAATTAGGGTTTTTAACAAATCTTGTGCATCCAAAAAGTTCATTTGTGTCATTGGATTAACATTTAAGTCATTTTCGTCCTCCCTAGGCTTATTCTTGTCCAATTAGGGTTTTTAACCAATCTTATGCATCCAATAAATTCATTTGTGTCATTGGATTAACATTTAGGTCATTTTCGTCCTCCCTAGGCTTATTCTTGTGCAATTAGGGTTTTTAACCAATCTTGTGCATCCAATAAGTTCATTTGTGTCATTGGATTAACATTTTGGTCATTTTCGTCCTCTCTAGGGTAATTTATGTGCAATTAGGGTTTTTAACCAATCTTGTGCATCCAAAAAGTTGATTTGTATCTTTGAATACACATTTAGGTCATTTACGTCCTCTCTAGGGTTATTTATGTGCAATTAGGGTTTTTAACCAATCTTGTGCATCCAATAAGTTCATTTTGGTCATTGGATTAACATTTAGGTCACTTTCGTCCTCCCTAGGCTTATTCTTGCGCAATTAGGGTTTTTAACCAATCTTGTGCATCCAATAAGTTCATTTGTGTCATTGGATTAACATTTAGGTCATTTTCGTCCTCCCTAGGCTTATTCTTGTCCAATTAGGGTTTTTAACCAATCTTGAGTATCCAATAAGTTCATTTGTGTCATCGGATTAACATTTAGGTCATTTTCATCCTCCCTAGGCTTATTCTTGTGCAATTAGGGTTTTTAACCAATCTTGTGCATCCAATAAGTTCATTTGTGTCATTGGATTAACATTTAGGTCATTTTCGTCCTCTCTAAGGTTATTTATGTGCAATTAGGGTTTTTAACCAATCTTGTGCATCCAAAAAGTTCATTTGTATCTTTGAATTGACATTTAGGTCATTTTCGTCCTCTCTAGGGTTATTTATGTGCAATTAGGGTTTTTAACCAATCTTGTGCATCCAAAATGTTTATTTGTGTCATTGGATTAACATTTAGGTCATTTTCGTCCTCCCTAGGCTTATTCTTGTGCAATTAGGGTTTTTAACCAATCTTGTGTATCCAATAAGTTAATTTGTGTCATTGGATTAACATTTTGGTCATTTTCGTCCTCCCTAGGCTTATTTATGTGCAATTAGGGTTTTTAACCAATCTTGTGCATCCAATAAGTTCATTTGTGTCATTGGACTAACATTTAGGTTATTTTCGACCTCTCTAGGGTAATTTATGTGCAATTAGGGTTTTTAACCAATCTTGTGCATCCAAAAAGTTCATTTGTATCTTTGAATTGACATTTAGGTCATTTTCGTCCTCTCTAGGCTTATTCTTGTGCAATTAGGGTTTTTAACCAATCTTGTGCATCCAATAAGTTCATTTGTGTCATTGGATTAACATTTATGTCATTTTCGTCCTCCCTAGGCTTATTCTTGTCCAATTAGGGTTTTTAACCAATCTTATGCATCCAATAAGTTCATTTGTGTCATTGGATTAAGATTTAGGTCATTTTCATCCTCTCTAGGATTATTTATGTGCAATTAGGGTTTCTAACCAATCTTGTGCATCCAATAAGTTCATTTGTGTCATTGGATTAACATTTAGGTCATTTTCGTCCTCTCTAGGGTTATTTATGTGCAATTAGGGTTTTTAACCAATCTTGTGCATCTAAAAAGTTCATTTGTATCTTTGAATTGACATTTAGGTCATTTTCGTCCTCCCTAGGCTTATTCTTGTCCAATTAGGGTTTTTAACCAATCTTGTGCATCCAAAAAGTTCATTTGTGTCTTTGAATTGACATTTAGGTCATTTTCGTCCTCGCTAGGCGTATTCTTGTGCAATTAGGGTTTTTAACCAATCTTGTGCATCCAATAAGTTCATTTGTGTCATTGGATTAACATTTAGGTCATTTTCGTCCTCGCTAGGCTTATTCTTGTCCAATTAGGGTTTTTAACCAATCTTGTGCATCCAATAAGTTCATTTGTGTCATTGGATTAACATTTTTGTCATTTTCGTCCTCCCTATGCTTATTTATGTGCAATTACGTTTTTTAACCAATCTTGTGCATCCATAAAGTTCTTTTGTGTCATTGGATTAACATTTAGGTCATTTTCGTCCTCCGTAGGGTTATTTGTGGGCAATTAGGGTTTTTAACCAATCTTGTGCATCCAATAAGTTCATTTGTGTCATTGGATTAAGATTTAGGTCATTTTCAACCTCTCTAGGGTTATTTATGTGCAATTAGGGTTTCTAACCAATCTTGTGCATCCATAAAGTTCATATGTGTCATTGGATTAACATTTTGGTCATTTTCGTCCTCCCTAGGCTTATTTATGTGCAATTACGTTTTTCAACCAATCTTGTGCATCCAAAAAGTTCTTTTGTGTCATTGGATTAACATTTAGGTCATCTTCGTCCTCCGTAGGGTTATTTGTGGGCAATTAGGGTTTTTAATTAATCTTGTGCATCCAATAAGTTCATTTGTGTCATTGGATTAAGATTTAGGTCATTTTCGTCCTCTATAGGGATATTTATGTGCAATTAGGGTTTCTAACCAATCTTGTGCATCCAATAAGTTCATTTGTGTCATTGGATTAACATTTAGGTCATTTTCGTCCTCCGTAGGGTTATTTGTGTGCAATTAGGGTTTTTAACCAATCTTGTGCATCCAAAAAGATCATTTGTGTCATTGGATTAACATTTAGGTCATTTTCGTCCTCCCTAGGCTTATTCTTGTCCAATTAGGGAATTTAACCAATCTTATGCATCCAATAAGTTCATTTGTGTCATTGGATTAACATTTAGGTCATTTTCTTCCTCCCTAGACTTATTCTTGTGCAATTAGGGTTTTTAACCAATCTTGTGCATCCAATAAGTTCATTTGTGTCATTGGATTAACGTTTTGGTCATTTTCGTCTTCCCTAGGCTTATTTATGTGCAATTAGGGTTTTTAACCAATCTTGTGCATCCAATAAGTTCATTTGTGTCATTGGATTAACATTTCGGTCATTTTCGTCCTCTCTAGGGTAATTTATGTGCAATTAGGGTTTTTAACCAATCTTGTGCATCCAAAAAGTTCATTTCAATCTTTGAATTGACATTTTGGTCATTTTCGCCCTCCCTAGGGTAATTTATGGGCAACTAGGGTTTTTAACCAATCTTGTGCATCCAATAAGTTCATTTGTGTCATTGGATTAACATTTAGGTCATTTTCGTCCTCTGTAGGGTCATTTATGGGCAATTAGGGTTTTTAACCAATCTTGTGCATCCAAAAAGTTCATTTGTGTCATTGGATTAACATTTAGGCCATTTTTGTCCTCCCTATGCTTATTCTTGTCCAATTAGGGTTTTTAACCAATCTTATGCATCCAATAAGTTCATTTGTGTCATTGGAGTAACATTTAGGTCATTTTCGTCCTCCCTAGTCTTATTCTTGTGCAATTAGGGTTTTTATCCAATCTTGTGCATCCAATAAGTTCATTTGTGTCATTGGATTAACATTTCGGTCATTTTCGTCCTCCCTAGGCTTATTTATGTGCAATTAGGGTTTTTAACCAATCTTGTGCATCCAATAAGTTCATTTGTGTCATTGGATTAACATTTAGGTCATTTTTGTCCTCTCTAGGGTAATTTATGTGCAATTAGGGTTTTTAACCAATCTTGTGCATCCAAAAAGTTCATTTCTATCTTTGAATTGACATTTAGGTCATTTTCGCCCTCCCTAGGGTTATTTATGGGCAACTAGGGTTTTTAACCAATCTTGTGCATCCAATAAGTTCATTTGTGTCATTGGATTAACATTTAGGTCATTTTCGTCCACCGTAGGGTTATTTATGGTCAATTAGGGTTTTTAACTGTTCTTGAGCATCCAAAAAGTTCATTTGTGTCATTGGATTAACATGTAGGTCATTTTCGTCCTCTCTAGGGTTATTTATATGCAATTAGGGATTTTAACCAATCTTGTACATCCAATGAGTTCCTGTGTGTCATTGGATTAACATTCAGGTCATTTTCGTCCTCCCTAGGCTAATCCTTGTGCAATTAGGGTTTTTAACCAATCTTGTGCATCCAATAAGTTCATTTGTGTCATTGGATTTACATTTAGGTCATTTTTGTCATCCCTAGGGTTATTTATGGGCAACTAGGGTTTTTAACCAATCTTGTGCATCCAATAAGTTCATTTGTGTCATTGGATTAACATTTAGATCATTTTCGTCCTCTATAGGGTCATTTATGGGCAATTAGGGTTTTTAACCAATCTTGTGCATCCAAAAAGTTCATTTGTGTCATTGGATTAACATTTAGGTCATTTTTGTCCTCCCTAGGCTTATTCTTGTCCAATTAGGGTTTTTAACCAATCTTATGCATCCAATAAGTTCATTTGTGTCATTGGATTAACATTTACGTCATTTTCGTCCTCCCTAGTCTTATTCTTGTGCAATTAGGGTTTTTAACCAATCTTGTGCATCCAATAAGTTCATTTGTGTCATTGGATTAACAATTTGGTCATTTTCGTCCTCCCTAGGCTTATTTATGTGCAATTAGGGTTTTTAACCAATCTTGTGCATCCAATAAGTTCATTTGTGTCATTGGATTAACATTTAGGTCATTTTCGTCCTCTCTAGAGTTATTTATGTGCAATTAGGGTTTTTAACCTATCCTGTGCATCCAATATGTTCATTTGTGTCATTGGTTTAACATTTAGGTCATTTTCGTCCTCCCTAGGCTTATTCTTGTGCAATTAGGCCTTTTAACCAATCTTGTGCATCCAAAAAGTTCATTTGTGTCTTTAGATTAACATTTAGGTCATTTTCGTCCTCTCTAGGGTTATTTATATGCAATTAGGGTTTTTAACCAATCTTGTACATCCAATGAGTTCCTGCGTGTCATTGGATTAACATTTAGGTCATTTTCGTCCTCCCTTGGCTTATCCTTGTGCAATTAGGGTTTTTAACCAATCATGTGCATTCAATAAGTTCATTTGTGTCATTGGATTAACATTTAGGTCATTTTCGTCCTCCCTAGGGTTATTTATGGGAAACTTGGGTTTTTAACCAATCTTGTGCATCCAATAAGTTCATTTGTGTCATTGGATTAACATTTAGGTCATTTTCGTCCTCCGTAGGGTTATTTATGGGCAATTAGGGTTTTTAACTAATCTTGTGCATCCAATAAGTTCATTTGTGTCATTGGATTAACATTTAGGTAATTTTCATCGTCTCTAGGGTTATTTACGTGCAATTAGGGTTTTTAACCAATCTTGTGCATCCAATAAGTTCATTTGTGTCATTGGATTAACATTTAGGTCATTTTCGTCCTCCCTAGGCTTATTCTGGTGCAATTAGGGCTTTTAACCAATCTTGTGCATCCAAAAAGTTCATTTGTGTCTTTGAATTGACATTTAGGTCATTTTCGTCCTCTCTAGGATTATTTATGTGCAATTCGGGTTTTTAACCAATCTTGTGCATCCAATAAGTTCATTTGAGTCATTGGATTAACATTTAGGTCATTTTCATCCTCCCTAGGCTTATGCTTGTCCAATTAGGGTTTTTAACCAATCTTATACATCCAATAAGTTCATTTGTGTCATTGGATTAACGTTTAGGTCATTTTCGTCCTCCCTAGGCTTATTCTTGTGCAATTTGGGTTTTTAACAATTCTTGTGCTCCAATAAGTTCATTTGTGTCATTGGATTAACATTTAGGTCATTTTCGTCCTCCCTAGGGTTATTTATGGGCAACTAGGGTTTTTAACCAATCTTGTGCATCCAATAAGTTCATTTGTGTCATTGGATTATCATTTAGGTCATTTTCGTCCTCCGTAGGGTTATTTATGGGCAATTTGGGTTTTTAACCAATCTTGTGCATCCAATAAGTTCATTTGTGTCATTGGATTAACATTTAGGTCATTTTCGTCCTCCCTAGGCTTATTCTGGTGCAATTAGGGCTTTTAACCAATCTTGTGCATCCAAAAATTTCATTTGTGTCTTTGAATTGACATCTAGGTCATTTTCATCCTCTCTAGGATTATTTATGTGCAATTCGGGTTTTTAACCAATCTTGTGCATCCAATAAGTTCATTTGAGTCATTGGATTAACATTGAGGTCATTTTCGTCCTCCCTAGGCTTATGCTTGTCCAATTAGGGTTTTTAACCAATCTTATACATCCAATAAGTTCATTTGTGTCATTGGATTAACATTTAGGTCATTTTCGTCCTCCCTAGGCTTATTCTTGTGCAATTAGGGTTTTTAACCAATCTTGTGCATCCAATAAGTTCATTTGTGTCATTGGATTAACATTTATGTCATTTTCGTCCTCCCTAGGCTTATTCTTGTCCAATTAGGGTTTTTAACCAATCTTATGCATCCAATAAGTTCATTTGTGTCATTGGATTAACATTTAGGTCATTTTCGTCCTCCCTAGGCTTATTCTTGTGCAATTAGGGTTTTTAACCAATCTTGTGCATCCAATAAGTTCATTTGTGTCATTGGATTAACATTTTGGTCATTTTCGTCCTCTCTAGGCTTATTTATGTGCAATTAGGGTTTTTAACCAATCTTGTGCATCCAATAAGTTCATTTGTGTCATTGGATTAACATTTAGGTCATTTTCGTCCTCTCTAGGGTAATTTATGTGCAAGTAGGGTTTTTAAACAATCTTGTGCATCCAAAAAGTTGATTTGTATCTTTGAATACACATTTAGGTCATTTTCGTCCTCTCTAGGGTTATTTATGTGCAATTAGGGTTTTTAACCAATCTTGTGCATCCAATAAGTTCATTTTGGTCCTTGGATTAACATTTAGGTCATTTTCGTCCTCCCTAGGCTTATTCTTGTGCAATTAGGGTTTTTAACCAATCTTGTGCATCCAATAAGTTCATTTGTGTCATTGGATTAACATTTAGGTCATTTTCGTCCTCCCTAGGCTTATTCTTGTCCAATTAGGGTTTTTAACCAATCTTGAGTATCCAATAAGTTCATTTGTGTCATCGGATTAACATTTAGGTCATTTTCATCCTCCCTAGGCTTATTCTTGTGCATTTAGGGTTTTTAACCAATCTTGTGCATCCAATAAGTTCATTTGTGTCATTGGATTAACATTTAGGTCATTTTCGTCCTCTCTAGGGTTATTTATGTGCAATTAGGGTTTTTAACCAATCTTGTGCATCCAATAAGTTCATTTTGGTCCTTGGATTAACATTTAGGTCATTTTCGTCCTCCCTAGGCTTATTCTTGTGCAATTAGGGTTTTTAACCAATCTTGTGCATCCAATAAGTTCATTTGTGTCATTGGATTAACATTTAGGTCATTTTCGTCCTCCCTAGGCTTATTCTTGTCCAATTATGGTTTTTAACCAATCTTGTGCATCCAATAGGTGTGTTTGTGTCATTGGATGATCAATTAGGTTATTTTCGTCCTCCCTAGGCTTATTCTTGCCCAATTAGGGTTTTTAACCAATCTTGTGCATCCAATAAGTTCATTTGTGTCATTGGATTAACATTTAGGTCATTTTCGTACTCCCTAGGCTTATTCTTGTCCAATTAGAGTTTTTAACCAATCTTGTGCATCCAATAACTTTGATTGTGTCATTGAATTAATATTTAGGTCATTTTCGTCCTCCCTAGGCATATTCTTGTCCAATTAGGGTTTTTAACCAATCTTGTGCATCCAATAGGTGTGTTTGTGTCATTGGATGATCAATTAGGTCATTTTCGTCCTCCCTAGGCTTATTCTTGTCCAATTAGGGTTTTTAACCAATCTTGTGCATCCAATAAGTTCATTTGTGTCATTGGATTAACATTTAGGTCATTTTCGTCCTGCCTAGGCATATTCTTGTCCAATTAGGGTTTTTAACCAATCTTGTGCATCCAATAGTTGTGTTTATGTCATTGGATGATCAATTAGGTTATTTTCGTCCTCCCTAGGCTTATTCTTGTCCAATTAGGGTTTTTAACCAATCTTGTGCATCCAATAGGTGTGTTTGTGTCATTGGATGACCAATTAGGTCATTTTCGTCCTCCCTAGGCATATTCTTGTCCAATTAGGGTTTTTAACCAATCTTGTGCATCCAATAGGTGTGTTTGTGTCATTGGATGATCAATTAGGTCATTTTCGTCCTCCGTAGGCTTATTCTTGTCCAATTAGGGTTTTTAACCAATCTTGTGCATCCGATAAGTTTGTTTGTGTCGTTGAATTAATATTTAGGTCATTTTCGTCCTCCCTAGGCATATTCTTGTCCAATTAGGGTTTTTAACCAATCTTGTGCATCCAATAGGTGTGTTTGTGTCATTGGATGATCAATTAGGTCATTTTCGTCCTCCCTAGGCTTATTCTTGTCTTATTAGGGTTTTTAACCAATCTTGTGCATCCAATAGGTGTGTTTGTGTCATTGGATGATCAATTAGGTCATTTTCGTCCTCCCTAGGCTTATTCTTGTCCAATTAGGGTTTTTAACCAATCTTGTGCATCCAATAAGGTTGTTTGTGTCATTGAATTAATATTTAGGTCATTTTCGTCCTCCCTAGGCATATTCTTGTCCAATTAGGGTTTTTAACCAATCTTGTGCATCCAATAGGTGTGTTTGTGTCATTGGATGATCAATTAGGTCATTTTCGTCCTCCCTAGGCTTATTCTTGTCCAATTAGGGTTTTTAACCAATCTTGTGCATCCAATAAGTTGAGTTCTGTCATTGGATTAACATTTAGGTCATTTTCATTCTCCCTAGGCTTATTCTTGTCCAATTAGGGTTTTTAACCAATCTTGTGCATCCAATAAGTTCATTTGTGTCATTGGATTCACATTTATGTCATATTCGTCCTCCCTAGGCATATTCTTATCCAATTAGGGTTTTTAACCAATCTTGTGCATCCAATAAGTTTGTTTGTGTCATTGAATTAATACTTAGGTCATTTTCGTCCTCCCTAGACATATTCTTGTCCAATTAGGGTTTTTAACCAATCTTGTGCATCCAATAGGTGTGTTTGTGTCATTGGATGATCAATTAGGTCATTTTCGTCCTCCCTAGGCTTATTCTTTTCCAATTAGGGTTTTTAACCAATCTTGTGCATCTAATAACTTTGTTTGTTTCATTGAATTAATATTTAGGTCATTTTCGTCCTCCCTAGGCATATTCTTGTCCAATTAGGGTTTTTAACCAATCTTGTGCATCCAATAGGTGTGTTTGTGTCATTGGATGATCAATTAGGTCATTTTCGTCCTCCCTAGGCTTATTCTTGTCCAATTAGGGTTTTTAACCAATCTTGTGCATCCAATAACTTTGTTTGTGTCATTGAATTAATATTTAGGTCATTTTCGTCCTCCCTAGGCATATTCTTGTCCAATTAGGGTTTTTAACCAATCTTGTGCATCCAATAGGTGTGTTTGTGTCATTGGATGATCAATTAGGTCATTTTCGTTCCCCCTAGGCTTATTCTTGTCCAATTAGGGTTTTTCACCAATCTTGTGCATCCAATAACTTTGTTTGTGTCATTGAATTAATATTTAGGTCATTTTCGTCCTCCCTAGGCATATTCTTGTCCAATTAGGGTTTTTAACCAATCTTGTGCATCCAATAGGTGTGTTTGTGTCATTGGATGATCAATTAGGTCATTTTCGTCCTCCCTAGGCTTATTCTTGTCCAATTAGGGTTTTTAACCAATCTTGTGCATCCAATAACTTTGTTTGTGTCATTGAATTAATATTTAGGTCATTTTCGTCCTCCCTAGGCATATTCTTGTCCAATTAGGGTTTTTAACCAATCTTGTGCATCCAATAGGTGTGTTTGTGGCATTGGTTGATCAATTAGGTCATTTTCGTCCTCCCTAGGCTTATTCTTGTCCAATTAGGGTTTTTAACCTATCTTGTGCATCCAATAAGTTCATTTGTGTCATTGGATTAACATTTAGGTCATTTTCGTCCTCCCTAGGCTTATTCTTGTCCAATTAGGGTTTTTAACCAATCTTGTGCATCCAATAGGTGTGTTTATGTCATTCGATGAACATTTAGGTCATTTTTGTCCTCCCTAAGCTTATTCTTGTGCAATTAACCAATCTTGTGCATCCAATAAGTTCATTTGTGTCATTGGATTAACATTTAGGTCATTTTCGTCCTCCCTAGGTTTATTCTTGTCCAATTATGGTTTTTAATCAATCTTGTGCATCCAATAAGTTCATTTGTGTCATTGGATTAACATTTAGCTCATTTTCGTCCACCATAGGCTTATTGTTGTGCAATTAGGGTTTTTAACCAATTTTGTGTATCCAAAAAGTTCATTTGTGTCATTGGATTCACATTTAGGTCATTTTCGTCCTCTATAGCCTTATTTATGTTCAATTAGGGTTTTAACCAATCTTGTGCATCCAATAACTTCATTTGTGTCTTTGGATTAACATTTAGGTCATTTTCGTCCTCCCTAGGCTTATCCTTGTGCAATTAGGGTTTTTAACCAATCTTGTGCATCCAATAAGTTCATTTGTGTCATTGGATTAACATTTAGGTCATTTTCGTCCTCCCTAGGCTTATCCTTGTGCAATTAGGGTTTTTAACCAATCTTGTGCATCCAATAAGTTCATTTGTGTCATTGGATTAACATTTAGGTCATTTTCGTCCTCCCTAGGGTTATTTATGTGCAATTAGGGTTTTTAACCAATCTTGTGCATCCAATAAGTTCATTTGTGTCATTGGATTAACATTTAGGTCATTTTCGTCCTCCCTAGGCTTATTCTTGTCCAATTAGGGTTTTTAACCAATCTTATGCATCCAATAAGTTCATTTGTGTCATTGGATTAACATTTAGGTCATTTTCGTCCTCCCTAGGCTTATTCTTGTGCAATTAGGGTTTTTAACCAATCTTGTGCATCCAATAAGTTCATTTGTGTCATTGGATTAACATTTTGGTCATTTTCGTCCTCCCTAGGCTTATTTATGTGCAATTAGGGTTTTTAACCAAATTTGTGCATCCAATAAGTCCATTTGTGTCATTGGTTTAACATTTAGGTCATTTTCGTCCTCTCTAGGGTAATTTATGTGCAATTAGGGTTTTTAACCAATCTTGTACATCCAATGAGTTCCTGTGTGTCGTTCGATTAACATTTAGGTCATTTTCGTCCTCCCTAGGCTTATCCTTGTGCAATTAGGGTTTTTAACCAATCTTGTGCATCCAATAAGTTCATTTGTGTCTTTGAATTGACATCTAGGTCATTTTCATCCTCTCTAGGATTATTTATGTGCAATTCGGGTTTTTAACCAATCTTGTGCATCCAATAAGTTCATTTGAGTCATTGGATTAACATTGAGGTCATTTTCGTCCTCCCTAGGCTTATGCTTGTCCAATTAGGGTTTTTAACCAATCTTATACATCCAATAAGTTCATTTGTGTCATTGGATTAACATTTAGGTCATTTTCGTCCTCCCTAGGCTTATTCTTGTGCAATTAGGGTTTTTAACCAATCTTGTGCATCCAATAAGTTCATTTGTGTCATTGGATTAACATTTTGGTCATTTTCGTCCTCCCTAGGCTTATTTATGTGCAATTAGGGTTTTTAACCAGGTTTGTGCATCCAATAAGTTCATTTGTGTCATTAGTTTAACATTTAGGTCATTTTCGTCCTCTCTAGGGTAATTTATGTGCAATTAGGGTTTTTAACCAATCTTGTACATCCAATGAGTTCCTGTGTGTCATTGGATTAACATTTAGGTCATTTTCGTCCTCCCTAGGCTTATCCTTGTGCAATTAGGGTTTTTAACCAATCTTGTGCATCCAATAAGTTCATTTGTGTCTTTGAATTGACATTTAGGTCATTTTCCTCCTCTCTAGGATTATTTATGTGCAATTCGGGTTTTTAACCAATCTTGTGCATCCAATAAGTTCATTTGTGTCATTCGACTAACATTGAGGTCATTTTCGTCCGCCCTAGGCTTATCCTTGTGCAATTAGGGTTTTTAACCAATCTTGTGCATCCAATAAATTCATTTGTGTCATTGGATTAACATTTAGATCATTTTCGTCCTCCGTAGGGTTATTTATGGGCAATTAGGGTTTTTAACCAATCTTGTGCATCCAATAAGTTCATTTGTGTCTTTGAATTGAAATTTAGGTCATTTTCCTCCTCTCTAGGATAATTTATGTGCAATTCGGGTTTTTAACCAATCTTGTGCATCCAATAAGTTCATTTGTGTCATTGGATTAACATTTAGGTCATTTTCGTCCTCCCTAGGCTTATTCTGGTGCAATTAGGGCTTTTAACCAATCTTGTGCATCCAAAAAGTTCATTTGTGTCTTTGAATTGACATTTAGGTCATTTTCGTCCTCTCTAGGATTATTTATGTGCAATTCGGGTTTTTAACCAATCTTGTGCATCCAATAAGTTCATTTGAGTCATTGGATTAACATTTAGGTCATTTTCGTCCTCCCTAGGGTTATTTATGGGCAATTAGGGTTTTTAACCAATCTTGTGCATCCAATAAGTTCATTTGTGTCATTGGATTAACATTTAGGTAATTTTCATCGTCTCTAGGGTTATTTATGTGCAATTAGGGTTTTTAACCAATCTTGTGCATTCAATAAGTTCATTTGTGTCATTGGATTAACTTTTAGGTCATTTTCGTCCTCCCTAGGCTTATTCTGGTACATTTAGGGCTTTTAACCAATCTTGTGCATCCAAAAAGTTCATTTGTGTATTTGAATTGACATTTAGGTCATTTTCATCCTCTCTAGGATTATTTATGTGCAATTCGGGTTTTTAACCAATCTTGTGCATCGAATAAGTTCATTTGAGTCATTGTATTAACATTGAGGTCATTTTTCGTCCTCCCTAGGCTTATGCTTGTCCAGTTAGGGTTTTTAACCAATCTTATACATCCAATAAGTTCATTTGTGTCAATGGATTAACATTTAGGTCATTTTCGTCCTCCCTAGGCTTATTCTTGTGCAATTAGGGTTTTTAACCAATCTTGTGCATCCAATAAGTTCATTTGTGTCATTGGATTAACATTTAGGTCATTTTCGTCCTCCCTAGGCTTATTCTTGTCCAATTAGGGTTTTTAACCAATCTTATGCATCCAATAAGTTCATTTGTGTCATTGGATTAACATTTAGGTCATTTTCGTCCTCCCTAGGCTTATTCTTGTGCAATTAGGGTTTTTAACCAATCTTGTGCATCCAATAAGTTCATTTGTGTCATTGGATTAACATTTTGGTCATTTTCGCCTCCCTAGGCTTATTTATGTGCAATAAGGGTTTTTAACCAAATTTGTGCATCCAATAAGTTCATTTGTGTCATTGGTTTAACATTTAGGTCATTTTCGTCCTCTCTAGGGTAATTTATGTGCAATTAGGGTTTTTAACCAATCTTGTACATCCAATGAGTTCCTGTGTGTCATTGGATTAACATTTAGGTCATTTTCGTCCTCCCTAGGCTTATCCTTGTGCAATTAGGGTTTTTAACCAATCTTGTGCATCCAATAAGTTCATTTGTGTCTTTGAATTGACATTTAGATCATTTTCCTCCTCTCTAGGATTATTTATGTGCAATTCGTGTTTTTAACCAATCTTGTGCATCCAATAAGTTCATTTGTGTCATTCGACTAACATTGAGGTCATTTTCGTCCGCCCTAGGCTTATCCTTGTGCAATTAGGGTTTTTAACCAATCTTGTGCATCCAATAAGTTCATTTGTGTCATTGGATTAACATTTAGGTCATTTTCGTCCTCCGTAGGGTTATTTATGGGCAATTAGGGTTTTTAACCAATCTTGTGCATCCAATAAGTTCATTTGTGTCATTGAATTGACATTTAGGTCATTTTCCTCCTCTCTAGGATTATTTATGTGCAATTCGGGTTTTTAACCAATCTTGTGCATCCAATAAGTTCATTTGTGTCATTCGACTAACATTTAGGTCATTTTTGTCCTCCCTAGGCTTATCCTTGTGCAATTAGGGTTTTTAACCAATCTTGTGCATCCAATAAGTTCATTTGTGTCATTGGATTAACATTTAGGTCATTTTCGTCCTCCCTAGGCTTATCCTTGTGCAATTAGGGTTTTTAACCAATCTTGTGCATCCAATAAGTTCATTTGTGTCATTGGATTAACATTTAGGTCATTTTCGTCCTCCCTAGGCTTATTCTTGTGCAATTAGAGTTTTTTTACCAATCTTGTGAATCCAAAAAGTTCATGTGTGTATTTGGATTAATATTTTGGTCATTTTCGTCATCTCTTGGGTTATTTACGTGCAATTAGGGTTTTTAACCAATCCTGTGCATCCAAAAAGTTCGTTTGTGTCATTGGATTAACATTTAGGTCATTTTCTTCTTCCCTAGGATTATTTATGTGCAATTAGGGTTTTTAACCAATCTTGTGCGTCCAAAAAGTTCATTTCTGTCTTTGGATTAACATTTAGGTCATTTTCGTCCTCTCTATGGTTATTTATGTGCAATTAGGGTTTTTAACCAATCTTGTGCATCCAAAAAGTTCATTTGTGTCTTTGGAATAACATTTAGGTCATTTTCGTCCTCCCTAGGCTTATCCTTGTGCAATTAGGGTTTTTAACCAATCTTGTGCATTCAATAAGTTCATTTGTGTCATTGGATTAACATTTAGGTCATTTTCGTCCTCCGTAGGGTTATTTATGGGTAATTTGGGTTTTTAACCAATCTTGTGCATCCAATAAGTTCATTTGTGTCATTGGATTAACATTTAGGTAATTTTCATCCTCTCTAGGGTTATTTATGTGCAATTAGGGTTTTTAACCAATCTTGTGCATCCATTAAGTTCATTTGTGTCATTGGATTAACATTTAGGTCATTTTCGTCCTCCCTAGGCTTATCCTTGTGCAATTAGGGTTTTTAACCAATCTTGTGCATCCAATAAGTTCATTTGTGTCTTTGAATTGACATTTAGATCATTTTCCTCCTCTCTAGGATTATTTATGTGCAATTCGGGTTTTTAACCAATCTTGTGCATCAAATAAGTTCATTTGTGTCATTCGACTAACATTGAGGTCATTTTCGTCCGCCCTAGGCTTATCCTTGTGCAATTAGGGTTTTTAACCAATCTTGTGCATCCAATAAGTTCATTTGTGTCATTGGATTAACATTTAGGTCATTTTCGTCCTCCGTAGGGTTATTTATGGGCAATTAGGGTTTTTAACCAATCTTGTGCATCCAATAAGTTCATTTGTGTCATTGAATTGACATTTAGGTCATTTTCCTCCTCTCTAGGATTATTTATGTGCAATTCGGGTTTTTAACCAATCTTGTGCATCCAATAAGTTCATTTGTGTCATTCGACTAACATTTAGGTCATTTTTGTCCTCCCTAGGCTTATCCTTGTGCAATTAGGGTTTTTAACCAATCTTGTGCATCCAATAAGTTCATTTGTGTCATTGGATTAACATTTAGGTCATTTTCGTCCTCCCTAGGCTTATCCTTGTGCAATTAGGGTTTTTAACCAATCTTGTGCATCCAATAAGTTCATTTGTGTCATTGGATTAACATTTAGGTCATTTTCGTCCTCCCTAGGCTTATCCTTGTGCAATTAGGGTTTTTAACCAATCTTGTGCATCCAATAAGTTCATTTGTGTCATTGGATTAACATTTAGGTCATTTTCGTCCTCCGTAGGGTTATTTATGGGCAATTAGGGTTTTTAACCAATCTTGTGCATCCAATAAGTTCATTTGTGTCATTGGATTAACATTTATGTCATTTTCGTCCTCCCTAGGCTTATTCTTGTGCAATTAGGGTTTTTAACCAATCTTGTGCATCCAATAAGTTCATTTGTGTCATTGGATTAACATTTTGGTCATTTTCGTCCTTCCTAGGCTTATTTATGTGCAATTAGGGTTTCTAACCAAATTTGTGCATCCAATAAGTTCATTTGTGTCATTGGATTAACATTTAGGTCATTTTCGTCCTCCCTAGGGTTATTTATGGGCAACTAGGGTTTTTAACCAATCTTGTGCATCCAATAAGTTCATTTGTGTCATTGGATTAACATTTAGGTCATTTTCGTCCTCCGTAGGGTTATTTATGGGCAATTAGGGTTTTTAACCAATCTTGTGCATCCAATAAGTTCATTTGTGTCATTGGATTAACATTTATGTCATTTTCGTCCTCCCTAGGCTTATTCTTGTGCAATTAGGGTTTTTAACCAATCTTGTGCATCCAATAAGTTCATTTGTGTCATTGGTTTAACATTTTGGTCATTTTCGTCCTTCCTAGGCTTATTTATGTGCAATTAGGGTTTCTAACCAAATTTGTGCATCCAATAAGTTCATTTGTGTCATTGGATTAACATTTAGGTCATTTTCGTCCTCCCTAGGCTTATTTTTGTGCAATTAGGTCTTTTAACCAATCTTGTGCATCCAAAAAGTTCATTTGTGTCTTTGGATTAACATTTAGGTCATTTTCGTCCTCTCTAGGGTTATTTATATGCAATTAGGGTTTTTAACCAATCTTGTACATCCAATGAGTTCCTGTGTGTCATTGGATTAACATTTAGGTCATTTTCGTCCTCCCTAGGCTTATCCTTGTGCAATTAGGGTTTTTAACCAATCTTGTGCATCCAATAAGTTCATTTGTGTCATTGGATTAACATTTAGGTCATTTTCGTCCTCCCTAGGCTTATTTTTGTGCAATTAGGGCTTTTAACCAATCTTGTGCATCCAATAAGTTCATTTGTGTCATTGGATTGACATTTAGGTCATTTTCGTCCACTCTAGGGTTATTTATGTCCAATTAGGGTTTTTAACCTATCTTGTGCATCGAACAAGTTCATTTGTGTCATTGGATTAACATTTAGGTCATTTTCGTCCTCTCTAGGGTTATTTATGTGCAATTAGGGTTTTTAACCAATCTTGTGCATCCAATAAGTTCATTTGTGTCATTGGATTAACATTTAAGTCATTTTCGTCCTCCCTAGGCTTATTCTTGTCCAATTAGGGTTTTTAACCAATCTTGTGCATCCAATAAGTTCATTTGTGTCATTGGATTAACATTTAGGTTATTTTCGTCCTCCCTAGGCTTATTCTTGTCCAATTAGGGTTTTTAACCAATCTTGTGCATCCAATAAGTTTGTTTGTGCCATTGGATGATCAATTAGGTCATTTTTGTCCTCCCTAGGCATATTCTTGTCCAACTAGGGTTTTTAACCAATCTTGTGCATCCAATAGGTGTGTTTGTGTCATTGGATGATCAATTAGGTCATTTTCGTCCTCCCTAGGCTTATTCTTGTCCAATTAGGGTTTTTAACCAATCTTGTGCATCCAATAGGTGTGTTTGTGTCATTAGATGATCAATTAGGTCATTTTCGTCCTCCCTAGGCTTATTCTTGTCCAATTAGGGTTTTTAACCAATCTTGTGCATCCAATAAGTTCATTTGTTTCATTGGATTAACATTTAGGTCATTTTCGTCCTCCCAAGGCAAATTCTTTTCCAATTAGGGTTTTTAACCAATCTTGTGCATCCAATAGGTGTGTTTGTGTCATTGGATGATCAATTAGGTCATTTTCGTCCTCCCTAGGCTTATTCTTGTCCAATTAGGGTTTTTAACCAATCTTGTGCATCCAATAACTTTGTTTGTGTCATTGAATTAATATTTGGGTCATTTTCGTCCTCCCTAGGCATATTCTTGTCCAATTAGGGTTTTTAACCAATCTTGTGCATCCAATAGGTGTGTTTGTGTCATTGGATGATCAATTAGGTCATTTTCGTCCTCCCTAGGCTTATTCTTGTCCAATTAGGGTTTTTAACCAATCTTGTGCATCCAATAGCTTTGTTTGTGTCATTGTATTAATATTTAGGTCATTTTCGTCCTCCCTAGGCATATTCTTGTCCAATTAGGGTTTTTAACCAATCTTGTGCATCCAATAGGTGTGTTTGTGTCATTGGATGATCAATTAGGTCATTTTCGTCCTCCCTAGGCTTATTCTTGTCCAATTAGGGTTTTTAACCAATGTTGTACATCTAATAAGTTCATTTGTGTCATTGGATTAACATTTAGGTCATTTTTGTCCTCCCTAGGCATATTCTTGTCCAATTAGGGTTTTTAACCAATCTTGTGCATCCAATAGGTGTGTTTGTGTCATTGGATGATCAATTAGGTTATTTTCGTCCTCCCTAGGCTTATTCTTGTCCAATTAGGGTTTTTAACCAATCTTGTGCATCCAATAGGTATGTTTGTGTCATTGGATGATCAATTAGGTCATTTTCGTCCACCATAGGCTTATTCTTGTCCAATTAGGGTTTTTAACCAATCTTGTGCATCCAATAAGTTGAGTTGTGTCATTGGAATAACATTTAGGTCATTTTCGTCCTCCGTAGGCTTATTCTTGTCCAATTAGGGTTTTTAACCAATCTTGTGCATCCAATAAGTTCATTTGTGTCATTGGATTAACATTTAGGTCATTTTCGTCCTCCCTAGGCTTATTCTTGTGCAATTAGGGTTTTTAACCAATCTTGTGCATCCAATAAGTTCATTTGTGTCATTGGATTAACATTTAGGTCATTTTCGTCCTCCCTAGGCTTATTCTTGTTCAATTAGGGTTTTTAACCAATCTTGTGCATCCAATAAGTTAATTTGTGTCATTGGATTAACATTTTGGTCATTTTCGTCCTCCCTAGACTTATTCTTGTGCAATTAGGGTTTTTAACCAATCTTGTGCATCCAATAAGTTCATTTGTGTCATTGGATTAACATTTAGGTCATTTTCGTCCTCCCTAGGCTTATTCTTGTGCAATTAGGGTTTTTAACCAATCTTGTGCATCCAATAAGTTAATTTGTGTCATTGGATTAACATTTTGGTCATTTTTCGTCCTCTCTAGGCTTATTCTTGTGCAATTAGGGTTTTTAACCAATCTTGTGCATCCAATAAGTTCATTTGTGTCATTGGATTAACATTTAGGTCATTTTCGTCCTCCCTAGGCTTATTCTTGTGCAACTAGGGTTTTTAACCAATCTTGTGCATCAAATAAGTTTATTTGTGTCATTGGATTAACATTTAGGTCATTTTCGTCCTCCCTAGGGTTTTTTATGGGCAATTATGGTTTTTAACCAATCATGTGCATCCAATAAGTTCATTTGTGTCAGTTGATTAACATTTATGTCATTTGCGTCCTCCCTAGGCTTATTCTTGTGCAATTAGGGTTTTTAACCAATCTTGTGCATCCAATAAGTTCATTTGTGTCATTGGATTAACATTTAGGTCATTTTCGTCCTCCCTAGGCTTATCCTTGTGCAATTAGGGCTTTTAACCAATCTTGTGCATCCTATAAGTTCATTTGTGTCTTTGAATTGACATTTTGGTCATTTTCGTCCTCTCTAGGGTTATTTATGTGTAATTAGGGTTTTTAACCAATCTTGTGCATCCAATAAGTTCATTTGTGTCATTGGATTAACATTTAGGTCATTTTCGTGCTCGCTAGGCTTATTCTTGTCCAATTAGGGTTTTTAACCAATCTTGTGCATCCAATAAGTTCATTTGTGTCATTGGATTAACATTTAGGCCATTTTCGTCCTCCCTAGACTTATTCTTGTCCAATTAGGGTTTTTAACCAATCATGTGCATCCAAAAAGTTCATTTGTGTGTTTGGATTAACATTTAGGTCATTTTCGTCCTCCCTAGTCTTATTCTTGTCCAATTAGGGTTTTTAACCAATCTTGTGCATCCAATAAGTTTATTTGTGTCATTGGATTAACATTTAGGTCATTTTCGTCCTCCCTAGGGTTTTTTATGGGCAATTATGGTTTTTAACCAATCATGTGCATCCAATAAGTTCATTTGTGTCATTGGATTAACATTTATGTCATTTTCGTCCTCCCTAGGGTTTTTTATGGGCAATTATGGTTTTTAACCAATCATGTGCATCCAATAAGTTCATTTGTGTCATTGGATTAACATTTATGTCATTTTCGTCCTCCCTAGGCTTATTCTTGTGCAATTAGGGTTTTTAACCAATCTTGTGCATCCAATAAGTTCATTTGTGTCATTGGATTAACATTTAGGTCATTTTCGTCCTCCCTAGGCTTATCCTTGTGCAATTAGGGTTTTTAACCAATCTTGTGCATCCAATAAGTTCATTTGTGTCATTGGATTAACATTTAGGTCATTTTCGTCCTCCCTAGGGTTATTTATGGGCAACTAGGGTTTTTAATCAATCTAGTGCATCCAATAAGTTCATTTGTGTCATTGGATTAACATTTAGGTCATTTTCGTCCTCCATAGGGTTATTTAAGGGCAATTAGGGTTTTTAACCAATCTTGTGCATCCAATAAGTTCATTTATGTCATTGGATTAACATTTAGGTCATTTTCGTCCTCCCCAGGGTTATTTATGGGTAACTACGGTTTTTTAACCAATCTTGTGCATCCAATAAATTCATTTGTGTCATTGGATTAACATTTAGGTCATTTTCTTCCTCCCTAGGATTATTCTTGTCCAATTAGGGTTTTTAACCAATCTTCTGCATCCAATAGGTGTGTTTATGTCATTGGATGAACATTTAGGTCATTTTCGTCCTCCCTAGGCTTATTCTTGTGCAATTAGAGTTTTTTTACCAATCTTGTGAATCCAAAAAGTTCATGTGTGTATTTGGATTAATATTTAGGTCATTTTCGTCATCTCTTGGGTTATTTACGTGCAATTAGGGTTTTTAACCAATCCTGTGCATCCAAAAAGTTCATTTGTGTCATTGGATTAACATTTAGGTCATTTTCTTCTTCCCTAGGATTATTTATGTGCAATTAGGGTTTTTAACCAATCTTGTGCGTCCAAAAAGTTCATTTCTGTCTTTGGATTAACATTTAGGTCATTTTCGTCCTCTCTATGGTTATTTATGTGCAATTAGGGTTTTTAACCAATCTTGTGCATCCAAAAAGTTCATTTGTGTCTTTGGAATAACATTTAGGTCATTTTCGTCCTCCCTAGGCTTATCCTTGTGCAATTAGGGTTTTTAACCAATCTTGTGCATTCAATAAGTTCATTTGTGTCATTGGATTAACATTTAGGTCATTTTCGTCCTCCGTAGGGTTATTTATGGGTAATTTGGGTTTTTAACCAATCTTGTGCATCCAATAAGTTCATTTGTGTCATTGGATTAACATTTAGGTAATTTTCATCCTCTCTAGGGTTATTTATGTGCAATTAGGGTTTTTAACCAATCTTGTGCATCCAATAAGTTCATTTGTGTCATTCGACTAACATTTAGGTCATTTTCGTCCTACCTAGGCTTATGCTTGTCCAATTAGGGTTTTTAACCAATCTTATACATCCAATAAGTTCATTTGTGTCATTGGATTAACATATAGGTCATTTTCGTCCTCCCTAGGCTTATTCTTGTGCAATTCAGGTTTTTAACCAATCTTGTGCATCCAATAAGTTCATTTGTGTCATTGGATTAACATTTTGGTCATTTTCGTCCTCCCTAGGGTTATTTATGTGCAATTAGGGTTTTTAACCAATCTTGTGCATCCAATAAGTTCATTTGTGTCATTGGATTAACATTTAGGTCATTTTCGTCCTCCCTAGGCTTATTCTGGTGCAATTAGGGCTTTTAACCAATCTTGTGCATCCAAAAAGTTCATTTGTGTCTTTGAATTTACATTTAGGTCATTTCCATCCTCTCTAGGATTATTTATGTGCAATTCGGGTTTTTAACCAATCTTGTGCATCCAATAAGTTCATTTGAGTCATTGGATTAACATTGAGGTCATTTTCGTCCTCCCTAGGCTTATGCTTGTCCAATTAGGGTCTTTAACCAATCTTATACATCCAATAAGTTCATTTGTGTCATTGGATTAACATTTAGGTCATTTTCGTCCTCCCTATGCTTATTCTTGTGCAATTAGGGTTTTTAACCAATCTTGTGCATCCAATAAGTTCATTTGTGTCATTGGTTTAACATTTAGGTCATTTTCGTCCTCTCTACGGTAATTTATGTGCAATTAGGGTTTTTAACCAATCTTGTACATCAAATGAGTTCCTGTGTGTCATTGGATTAAAATTTAGGTCATTTTCGTCCTCCCTAGGCTTATCCTTGTGCAATTAGGGTTTTTAACCAATCTTGTGCATCCAATAAGTTCATTTGTGTCATTGGATTAACATTTAGGTCATTTTCGTCCTCCCTAGGCTTATCCTTGTGCAATTAGGGTTTTTAACCAATCTTGTGCATCCAATAAGTTCATTTGTGTCATTGGATTAACATTTAGGTCATTTTCGTCCTCCCTAGGGTTTTTAACCAATCTTGTGCATCCAAAAAGTTCATTTGTGTCTTTGAATTGACATTTAGGTCATTTCCATCCTCTCTAGGATTATTTATGTGCAATTCGGGTTTTTAACCAATCTTGTGCATCCAATAAGTTCATTTGAGTCATTGGATTAACATTGAGGTCATTTTCGTCCTCCCTAGGCTTATGCTTGTCCAATTAGGGTCTTTAACCAATCTTATACATCCAATAAGTTCATTTGTGTCATTGGATTAACATTTAGGTCATTTTCGTCCTCCCTATGCTTATTCTTGTGCAATTAGGGTTTTTAACCAATCTTGTGCATCCAATAAGTTCATTTGTGTCATTGGATTAACATTTAGGTCATTTTCGTCCTCCCTAGGCTTATTTTTGTCCAATTAGGGTTTTTAACCAATCTTATGCATCCAATAAGTTCATTTGTGTCATTGGATTAACATTTAGGTCATTTTCGTCCTCCCTAGGCTTATTCTTGTGCAATTAGGGTTTTTAACCAATCTTGTGCATCCAATAAGTTCATTTGTGTCATTGGGTTAACATTTTGGTCATTTTCGTCCTCCCTAGGCTTATTTATGTGCAATTAGGGTTTTTAACCAAATTTGTGCATCCAATAAGTTCATTTGTGTCATTGGTTTAACATTTAGGTCATTTTCGTCCTCTCTAGGGAAATTTATGTGCAATTAGGGTTTTTAACCAATCTTGTCCATCCAATGAGTTCCTGTGTGTCATTGGATTAACATTTAGGTCATTTTTGTCCTACCTAGGCTTACCCTTGTGCAATTAGGGTTTTTAACCAATCTTGTGCATCCAATAAGTTCATTTGTGTCTTTGAATTGACATTTAGGTCATTTTCCTCCTCGCTAGGATTATTTATGTGCAATTCGGGTTTTTAACCAATCTTGTGCATCCAATAAGTTCATTTGTGTCATTCGACTAACATTGAGGTCTTTTTCGTCCGCCCTAGGCTTATCCTTGTGCAATTAGGGTTTTTCACCAATCTTGTGCATCCAATAAGTTCATTTGTGTCATTGGATTAACATTTAGGTCATTTTCGTCCTCCGTAGGGTTATTTATGGGCAATTAGGGTTTTTAACCAATCTTGTGCATCCAAAAAGTTCATTTGTGTCATTGAATGGTCATTTAGGTCATTTTCCTCCTCTCTAGGATTATTTATGTGCAATTCGGGTTTTTAACCAATCTTGTGCATCCAATAAGTTCATTTGTGTCATTCGACTAACATTTAGGTCATTTTCGTCCTCCCTAGGCTTATCCTTGTGCAATTAGGGTTTTTAACCAATCTTGTGCATCCAATAAGTTCATTTGTGTCATTGGTTTAACATTTAGGTCATTTTCGTCCTCTCTACGGTAATTTATGTGCAATTAGGGTTTTTAACCAATCTTGTACATCAAATGAGTTCCTGTGTGTCATTGGATTAAAATTTAGGTCATTTTCGTCCTCCCTAGGCTTATCCTTGTGCAATTAGGGTTTTTAACCAATCTTGTGCATCCAATAAGTTCATTTGTGTCATTGGATTAACATTTAGGTCATTTTCGTCCTCCCTAGGCTTATCCTTGTGCAATTAGGGTTTTTAACCAATCTTGTGCATCCAATAAGTTCATTTGTGTCATTGGATTAACATTTAGGTCATTTTCGTCCTCCCTAGGGTTTTTAATCAATCTAGTGCATCCAATAAGTTCATTTGTGTCATTGGTTTAACATTTAGGTCATTTTCGTCCTCCGTAGGGTTATTTAAGGGCAATTAGGGTTTTTAACCAATCTTGTGCATCCAATAAGTTCATTTATGTCATTGGATTAACATTTAGGTCATTTTCGTCCTCCCCAAGGTTATTTATGGGTAACTACGGTTTTTTAACCAATCTTGTGCATCCAATAAATTCATTTGTGTCATTGGATTAACATTTAGGTCATTTTCTTCCTCCCTAGGCTTATTCTTGTCCAATTAGGGTTTTTAACCAATCTTCTGCATCCAATAGGTGTGTTTATGTCATTGGATGAACATTTAGGTCATTTTCGTCCTCCCTAGGCTTATTCTTGTGCAATTAGAGTTTTTTTACCAATCTTGTGAATCCAAAAAGTTCATTTGTGTCTTTGGATTAATATTTAGGTCATTTTCGTCATCTCATGGGTTATTTACGGGCAATTAGGGTTTTTAACCAATCCTGTGCATCCAAAAAGTTCATTTGTGTCATTGGATTAATATTTAGGTCATTTTCGTCCTCTCTAGGGTTATTTATGTGCAATTAGGGTTTTTAACCAATCTTGTGCATCCAAAAAGTTCATTTGTGTCTTTGGATTAACATTTAGGTCATTTTCGTCCTCCCTAGGCTTATCCTTGTGCAATTAGGGTTTTTAACCAATCTTGTGCATCCAATAAGTTCATTTGTGTCATTGGTTTAACATTTAGGTCATTTTCGTCCTCTCTACGGTAATTTATGTGCAATTAGGGTTTTTAACCAATCTTGTACATCCAATGAGTTCCTGTGTGTTATTGGATTAAAATTTAGGTCATTTTCGTCCTCCCTAGGCTTATCCTTGTGCAATTAGGGTTTTTAACCAATCTTGTGCATCCAATAAGTTCATTTGTGTCATTGGATTAACATTTAGGTCATTTTCGTCCTCCCTAGGCTTATCCTTGTGCAATTAGGGTTTTTAACCAATCTTGTGCATCCAATAAGTTCATTTGTGTCATTGGATTAACATTTAGGTCATTTTCGTCCTCCCTAGGGTTATTTATGGGCAACTAGGGTTTTTAATCAATCTAGTGCATCCAATAAGTTCATTTGTGTCATTGGTTTAACATTTAGGTCATTTTCGTCCTCCGTAGGGTTATTTAAGGGCAATTAGGGTTTTTAACCAATCTTGTGCATCCAATAAGTTCATTTATGTCATTGGATTAACATTTAGGTCATTTTCGTCCTCCCCAGGGTTATTTATGGGTAACTACGGTTTTTTAACCAATCTTGTGCATCCAATAAATTCATTTGTGTCATTGGATTAACATTTAGGTCATTTTCTTCCTCCCTAGGCTTATTCTTGTCCAATTTGGGTTTTTAACCAATCTTCTGCATCCAATAGGTGTGTTTATGTCATTGGATGAACATTTAGGTCATTTTCGTCCTCCCTAGGCTTATTCTTGTGCAATTAGAGTTTTTTTACCAATCTTGTGAATCCAAAAAGTTCATTTGTGTCTTTGGATTAATATTTAGGTCATTTTCGTCATCTCATGGGTTATTTACGTGCAATTAGGGTTTTTAACCAATCCTGTGCATCCAAAAAGTTCATTTGTGTCATTGGATTAATATTTAGGTCATTTTCGTCCTCTCTAGGGTTATTTATGTGCAATTAGGGTTTTTAACCAATCTTGTGCATCCAAAAAGTTCATTCGTGTCTTTGGATTAACATTTAGGTCATTTTCGTCCTCCCTAGGCTTATCCTTGTGCAATTAGGGTTTTTAACCAATCTTGTGCATCCAATAAGTTCATTTGTGTCATTGGATTAACATTTAGGTCATTTTCGTCCTCCCTGGGCTTATTCTTGTTCAATTAGGGTTTTTAACCAATCTTCTGCATCCAATAGGTTTGTATATGTCATTGGGTGAACATTTAGGTCATTTTCGTCTTCCCTAGGCTTATTTATGTGCAATTAGGGTTTTTAACCAATCTTGTGCGTCCAAAAAGTTCATTTGTGTCTTTGGATTAACATTTAGGTCATTTTTGTCCTCTCTAGGGTTATTTACGTGCAATTAGGGTTTTTAACCAATGTTGTGCATCCAATAAGTTCATTTGTGTCATTGGATTAACATTTAGGTCATTTTCGTCCTCCCTGGGCTTATTCTTGTTCAATTAGGGTTTTTAACCAATCTTCTGCATCCAATAGGTTTGTATATGTCATTGGGTGAACATTTAGGTCATTTTCGTCTTCCCTAGGCTTATTCTTGTGCAATTAGGGTTTTTTACCAATCTTGTGCATCCAAAAAGTTCATTTATGTCTTTGGATTAACATTTAGGTCATTTTCGTCATCTCTAGGGTTATTTATGTGCAATTAGGGTTTTTAACCAATCTTGTGCTTCCAATAAGTTCATTTGTGTCATTGGATTAACAATTAGGTCATTTTCGTCCTCCCTAGGCTTATTTTGGTGCAATTAGGGCTTTTAACCAATCTTGTGCTTCCAATAAGTTCATTTGTGTCATTGGATTAACATTTAGGCCATTTTCTTCCTCCCTAGGCTTATTTTGGTGCAATTAGGGCTTTTAACCAATCTTGTGCATCCAAAAAGTTCATTTGTGTCTTTGAATTGACATTTAGGTCATTTTCCTCCTCTCTAGGATTATTTATGTGCAATTCGGGTTTTTAACCAATCTAGTGCATCCAATAAGTTCATTTGTGTCATTCGACTAACATTTAGGTCATTTTCGTCATCCCTAGGCTTATGCTTGTCCAATTAGGGTTTTTAACCAATCTTATACATCCAATAAGTTCATTTGTGTCATTGGATTAACATTTAGGTCATTTTCGTCCTCCCTAGGCTTATTCTTGTGCAATTAGGGTTTTTAACCAATCTTGTGCATCCAATAAGTTCATTTGTGTCTTTGAATTGACATTTAGGTCATTTTCGTCCTCTCTAGGATTATTTATGTGCAATTCGGATTTTTAACCAATCTTGTGCATCCAATAAGTTCATTTGTGTCATTCGACTAACATTTAGGTCATTTTCGTCCTACCTAGGCTTATGCTTGTCCAATTAGGGTTTTTAACCAATCTTATACATCCAATAAGTTCATTTGTGTCATTGGATTAACATATAGGTCATTTTCGTCCTCCCTAGGCTTATTCTTGTGCAGTTAGGGTTTTTAACCAATCTTGTGCATCCAATAAGTTCATTTGTGTCATTGGATTAACATTTTGGTCATTTTCGTCCTCCCTAGGGTTATTTATGTGCAATTAGGGTTTTTAACTAATCTTGTGCATCCAATAAGTTCATTTTTGTCATTGGATTAACATTTAGGTCATTTTCGTCCTCCCTAGGTTTATTCTTGTCCAATTAGGGTTTTTAACCAATCTTATGCATCCAATAAGTTCATTTGTGTCATTGGATTAACATTTAGGTCATTTTCGTCCTCCCTAGGCTTATTCTTGTCCAATTAGGGTTTTTAACCAATTTTGTGCATCCAATAAGTTCATTTGTGTCATTGGATTAACATTTTGGTCATTTTCGTCCTCCCTAGGCTTATTTATGTGCAATTAGGGTTTTTAACCAAATTTGTGCATCCAATAAGTTCATTTGTGTCATTGGTTTAACATTTAGGTCATTTTCGTCCTCTCTAGGGTAATTTATGTGCAATTAGGGTTTTTAACCAATCTTGTACATCCAATGAGTTCTTGTGTGTCATTGGATTAACATTTAGGTCATTTTCGTCCTCCCTAGGCTTATCCTTGTGCAATTAGGGTTTTTAACAAATCTTGTGCATCCAATAAGTTCATTTGTGTCATTGGATTAACATTTAGGTCATTTTCGTCCTCCCTAGGCTTATCCTTGTGCGATTAGGGTTTTTAAACAATCTTGTGCCTCCAATAAGTTCGTTTGTGTCATTGGATTAACATTTAGGTCATTTTCGTCCTTCCTAGGGGTATTTATGGGCAACTAGGGTTTTTAGTCAATCTAGTGCATCCAATAAGTTCATTTGTGTCATTGGATTAACATTTAGGTCATTTTCGTCCTCCGTAAGGTTATTTATGGTCAATTAGGGTTTTTAACCAATCTTGTGCATCCAATAAGTTCATTTATGTCATTGAATTAACATTTAGGTCATTTTCATCCTCTCTAGGGTTATTTATGTGCAATTAGGGTTTTTAACCAATCTTGTGCATCCAATAAGTTCATTTGTGTCATTGGATTAACATTTAGGTCATTTTCGTCCTCCCAAGGCGTATTCTTGTGCAATTAGGGCTTTTAACCAATCTTGTGCATCCAATAAGTTCATTTGTGTAATTGGATTAACATTTAGGTCATTTTCGTCCTCCCCAGGGTTATTTATGGGTAACTAGGGTTTTTAACCAATCTTGTGCATCCAATAAGTTCATTTGTGTCATTGGATTAACATTCAGGTCATTTTCTTCCTCCCTAGGCTTTTTCTTGTCCAATTAGGGTTTTTAACGAATCTTCTGCATCTAATAGGTGTGTTTATGTCATTGGATGAACATTTAGGTCATTTTCGTCCTCCCTAGGCTTATTCTTGTGCAATTAGGGTTTTTTTTACCAATCTTGTGCATCCAAAAAGTTCCTTTGTGTCTTTGGATTAACATTTAGGTCATTTTCGTCATCTCTTGTTTTATTTACGAGCAATTAGGGTTTTTAACCAATCTTGTGCATCCAAAAAGTTCATTTGTGTCATTGGATTAACATTTAGGTCATTTTCGTCTTCCCTAGGCTTATTTATGTGCAATTAGGGTTTTTAACCAATCTTGTGCGTCCAAAAAGTTCATTTGTGTCTTTGGATTAACATTGAGGTCATTTTCGTCCTCTCTAGGGTTATTTATGTGCAATTAGGGTTTTTAACCAATCTTGTGCATCCAAAAAGTTCATTTGTGTCTTTGGATTAACATTTAGGTCATTTTCGTCCTCTCTGGGGTTATTTATGTGCAATTAGGGTTTTTAACCAATCTTGTGCATCCAATAAGTTCATTAGTGTCATTGGATTAACATTTAGGTCATTTTCGTCCTCCCTAGGCTTATTCTTGTCCAATTAGGGTTTTTAACCAATCTTGTGCATCTAATAAGTTCATTTGTATCATTGGATTAACATTTGGGTCATTTTCGTCCTCCCTAGGCTTATTTATGTTCAATTACGGTTTTTAACCAATCTTGTGCATCCAATAACATTTAGGTGCATCCAATAACATTTGTGTCATTGGATGATCATTTGTGTCATTGGATTAACATTTAGGTCATTTTCGTCCTCCCAAGGCTTATTTTTGTGCAATTAGGGCTTTTAACCAATCTTGTGCATCCAATAAGTTTATTTGTGTCATTGGATTAACATTCAGGTCATTTTCTTCCTCCCTAGGCTTATTCTTGTCCAATTAGGGTTTTTAACCAATATTCTGAATCCAATAGGTGTGTTTATGTCATTGGATGAACATTTAGGTCATTTTCGTCCTCCCTAGGCTTATTCTTGTCCAATTAGGGTATTTTTACCAATCTTGTGCATCCAAAAAGTTCATTTGTGTCTTTGGATTAACATTTAGGTCATTTTCGTCATCTCTTGGGTTATTTACGTGCAATTAGGGTTTTTAACCAATCTTGTGCATCCAAAAAGTTCATTTGTGTCATTGGATTAGCATTTAGGTCATTTTCGTCTTCCCTAGGCTTATTTATGTGCAATTAGGGTTTTTAACCAATCTTGTGCGTCCAAAAAGTTCATTTGTGTCTTTGGATTAACATTTAGGTCATTTTCGTCCTCTCTCGGGTTATTTATGTGCAATTAGGATTTTTAACCTATCTTGTGCATCCAAAAAGTTCATTTGTGTCTTTGGATTAACATTTAGGTCATTTTCGTCCTCTCTGGGGTTATTTATGTGCAATTAGGGTTTTTAACCAATCTTGTGCATCCAATAAGTTCATTAGTGTCATTGGATTAACATTTAGGTCATTTTCGTCCTCCCTAGGCTTATTCTGGTCCAATTAGGGTTTTTAACCAATCTTGTGCATCCAATAAGTTCATTTGTATCATTGGATTAACATTTAGGTCATTTTCGTCCTCCCTAGGCTTATTTATGTGCAATTACGGTTTTTAACCAATCTTGTGCATCCAATATGATCATTTATGTCATTGGATTAACATTTAGGTCATTTTCGTCCTCCCTAGGCTTATTCTTGTCCAATTAGGGATTTTAACTAATCTTGTGCACCCAATAGGTGTGTTTATGTCACTGGATTAACATTTAGGTAATTTTCGTCCTCTCTAGAGTTATTTATATGCAGTTAGGGTTTTTAACCAATCTTGTGTATCCAATATGTTCATTTGTGTCATCGGATTAACATTTAGGTCATTTTCCTCCTCCCTAGACTTATTCTTGTGCAATTAGGGTATTTTTACCAATCTTGTGCATCCAAAAAGTTCATTTGTGTCTTTGGATTAACATTTAGGTCATTTTGGTCTTCTCTTGGGTTATTTATGTGCAACTAGGGTTTTTAACCAATGTTGTGCATCCAATAAGTTCATTTGTGTCATTGGATTAACATATAGGTCATTTTCGTCCTCCCTAGTGTTATTTATGGGCAACTAGGGTTTTTAACCAATCTTGTGCATCCAATAAGTTCATTTGTACCATAGGATTAACACTTAGGTCATTTTCGGGTTTTTAACCAATCTTGTGTATCCAATATGTTCATTTATGTCATCGGATTAACATTTAGGTTATTTTCGTCCTCCCTAGACTTATTCTTGTGCAATTAGGGTATTTAACCAATCTTGTGCATCCAATAAGTTCATTTGTGTCATTGGATTAACATTTAGGTCATTTTCGTCCTCCCTAGGCTTATTCTTGTCCAATTATGGTTTTGAACCAATCTTCTGCATCCAATAGGTGTGTTTATGTCATTGGATTAACATTTAGGTCATGTTCGTCCTCCCTAGGTTTATTCTTGTGCAATTAGGGTTTTTTTTACCAATCTTGTGCATCCAAAAAGTTCATTTGTGTCTTTGAATTAACATTTAGGTCATTTTCGTCATCTCTTGGGTTATTTACGTGTAATTAGGGTTTTTAACCAATGTTGTGCATCCAATAAGTTCATTTGTGTCATTGGATTAACATTTAGGTCGTTTTCGTCCTCCCTAGGATTATTCTTGTTCAATTAGGGTTTTTAACCAATCTTATGCATCCAATAGGTTTGTATATGTCATTGGATGAACATTTAGGTCATTTTCGTCCTCCCTAGGCTTATTCTTGTGCAATTAGGTTTTTTTTTACCAATATTGTGCATCTAAAAAGTTCATTTGTGTCTTTGGATTTACATTTAGGTCATTTTCGTCATCTATTGTGTTATTTACGTGCAATTAGGGTTTTTAACCAATGTTGTGCATCCAATAAGTTCATTTGTGTCATGGGATTAACTTTTAGGTCATTTTCATCCTCCCTAGGCTTATTTATGTGCAATTAGGGTTTTTAACCAATTTTGTGCATCCAATATGATCATTTGTGTCATTGGATTAACATTTAGGTCATTTTCGTCCTCCTTAGGCTTATTCTTGTCCAATTAGGGTTTTTAACCAATCTTGTGCACCCAATAGGTGTGTTTATGTCAGTGGATTAACATTTAGGTCATTTTCGTCCTCTCTAGGGTTATTTATGTGCAATTAGGGTTTTTAACAAATCTTGTGCATCCAATAAGTTCATTTGTGTCGTTGGATTAACATTTAGGTCATTTTCGTCCTCCCTAGGCTTATTCTTGTCAAATGAGGGTTTTTAACCAATCTTGTGCATCCAATAAGTTCATTTGTACCATTGGATTAACATTTAGGTCATTTTCGTCCTCCCTAGGCTTATTTATGTGCAATTAGGGTTTTTAACCAATTTTGTGCATCCAATATGAATATTTGTGTCATAGGATTAACATTTAGGTCATTTTCGTCCTCCTTAGGCTTATTCTTGTGCATCCAAAAAGTTCATTTGTGTTATTGGATTAATATTTAGGTCATTTTCGTCTTCCCTAGGCTTATTTATGTGCAATTAGGGTTTTTAACCAATCTTGTGCGTCCAAAAAGTTCATTTGTGTCTTTGGATTAACATTTAGGTCATTTTCGTCCTCTATGGGGTTATTTATGTGCAATTAGGGTTTTTAACCAATCTTGTGCATCCAATAAGTTCATTTGTGTCATTAGATTAACATTTAGGTCATTTTCGTCCTCCCTAGGCTTATTTATGTGCAATTAGGGTTTTTAACCAATTTTGTGTATCCAATATGATCATTTGTGTCATTGGATTAACATTTAGGTCATTTTCGTCCTCCCTAGGCTTATTCTTGTCCAATTAGGGTTTTTAACCAATCTTGTGCACCCAATAGGTGTGTTTATGTCACTGGATTAACATTTAGGTAATTTTCGTCCTCTCTAGGGTTATTTTCGTGCAATTAGGGTTTTTAACAAATCTTGTGCATCCAATAAGTTCATTTGTGCCGTTGGATTAACATTTAGGTTATTTTCGTCCTCCCTAGGCTTATTCTTGTCCAATTAGGGTTTTTGACCAATCTTGTGCATCCAATAAGTTCATTTGTACCATTGGATTAACATTTAGGTCATTTTCGTCCTCCCTAGGCTTATTTATGTGCAATTAGGGTTTTTAACCAATTTTGTGCATCCAATATGATCATTTGTGACATTGGATTAACATTTAGGTCATTTTCGTCCTCCCTAGGCTTATTCTTGTCCAATTAGGGTATTTAACCAATCTTGTGCACCCAATAGGTGTGTTTATGTCAGTGGATTAAAATTTAGGTAATTTTCGTCCTCTCTAGGGTTATTTATGTGTAATTAGGGTTTTTAACAAATCTTGTGCATCCAATAAGTTCATTTGTGTCGTTGGATTAACATTTAGGTCATTTTGGTCTTCTCTTGGGTTATTTACGTGCAATTAGGGTTTTTAACCAATGTTGTGCATCCAATAAGTTCATTTGTGTCATTGGATTAACATTTAGGTCATTTTCTTCCTCCGTAGGCTTATTTATGTGCAATTAGGGCTTTTAACCAATCTTGTGCATCCAAAAAGTTCATTTGTGTCTTTGGATTAACATTTAGGTCATTTTCGTCCTCTCAAGGGTTATTTATATGCAATTAGGGTTTTTAACCAATCTTGTACATCCAATGAGTTCCTGTGTGTCATTCGATTAACATTTAGGTCATTTTCGTCCTCCCTAGGCTTATCTTTGTGCAATTAGGGTTTTCAACCAATCTTGTGCATCCAATAAGTTCATTTGTGTCATTGGATTAACATTTAGGTCATTTTCGTCCTCCCTAGGGTTATTTATGGGCAACTAGGGTTTTTAACCAATCTTGTGCATCCAATAAGTTCATTTGTGTCACTGGATTAACATTTAGGTCATTTTCGTCCTCCGTAGGGTTATTTACGGGTAATTAGGGTTTTTAACCAATCTTGTGCATCCATTAAGTTCATTTGTGTCATTGGATTAACATTTAGGTCATTTTTGTCCTCCCTCGGCTTATTTATGTGCAATTAGGGTTTTCAACCAATCTTGTGTATCCAATATGTTCATTTGTGTCATCGGATTAACAATTAGGTCATTTTCGTCCTCCCTAGACTTATTCTTGTGCAATTAGGGTATTTAACCAATCTTGTGCATCCAATAAGTTCATTTGTGTCATTTGATTAACATTTAGGTCATTTTCGTCCTCCCTAGGCTTATTCTTGTCCAATTATGGTTTTTAACCAATCTTCTGCAGCCAATAGGTGTGTTTATTTCATTGGATTAACATTTAGGTCATTTTCGTCCTCCCTAGGTTTATTCTTGTGCAATTAGGGTATTTTTACCAATCTTGTGCATCCAAAAAGCTCATTTGTGTCTTTGGATTATTATTTAGGTCATTTTGGTCTTCTCTTGGGTTATTTACGTGCAATTAGAGTTTTTAACCAATGTTGTGCATCCAATAAGTTCATTTGTGACATTGAATTAACATTTAGGTCATTTTCGTCCTCCCTAGGCTTATTCATGTCCAATTAGGGTTTTTAACCAATCTTGTGCATCCAATAAGTTCATTTGTGCCATTGGATTAACATTTAGGTCATTTTCGTCCTCCCTAGGCTTATTTATGTGCAATTGGGGTTTTTAACCAATCTTAAGTATCCAATATGTTCATTTATGTCATTGGATTAACATTTAGGTCATTTTCGTCCTCCCTAGACTTATTCTTGTGCAATTAGGGTATTTAACCAATCTTGTGCATCCAATAAGTTCATTTGTGTCATTGGATTAACATTTAGGTCATTTTCGTCCTCCCTAGGCTTATTCTTGTCCAATTATGGTTTTAACCAATCTTCTGCATCCAATAGGTGTGTTTATTTCATTGGCTTAACATTTAGGTCATTTTCGTCCTCCCTAGGTTTATTCTTGTGCAATTAGGGTTTTTTTTACCAATCTTGTGCATCCAAAAAGTTCATTTGTGTCTTTGGATTAACATTTAGGTCATTTTCGTCATCTCTTGTGTTATTTACGTGCAATTAGGGTTTTTAACCAATGTTGTGCATCCAATAAGTTCATTTGTGTCATTGGATTAACATTTAGGTCATTTTTGTCCTCCCTAGGCTTATTCTTGTTCAATTAGGGTTTTTAACCAATCTTCTGCATCCAATAGGTTTGTATATGTCATTGGATGAACATTTAGGTCATTTTCGTCCTCCCTAGGCTTATTCTTGTGCAATTAGTGTTTTTTTTTTTACCAATATTGTGCATCCAAAAAGTTCATTTATGTCTTTGGATTAACATTTAGGTCATTTTCGTCATCTCTTGTATTATTTACGTGCAATTAGGGTTTTTAATCAATGTTGTGCATCCAATAATTTCCTTTGTGTCATGGGATTAACTTTTAGATAATTTTCGTCCTCCCTAGGCTTATTCTTGTGCATCCAAAAAGATCATTTGTGTTATTGGATTAACATTTAGGTCATTTTCGTCTTCCCTAGGCTTATTTATGTGCATTTAGGGTTTTTAACCAATCTTGTGCGTCCAAAAAGTTCATTTGTGTCGTTGGATTAACATTTAGGTCATTTTCGTCCTCTCTAGGGTTATTTATGTGCAATTAGGGTTTTTAACCAATCTTGTGCATCCAATAAGTTCATTTGTGTCATTGGATTAACATTTAGGTCATTTTCGTCCTCCCTAGGCTTATTCTTGTCCAATTAGGGTTTTTAACCAATCTTGTGCATCCAATAAGTTCATTTGTGCCATTGGATTAAGATTTAGGTCATTTTCGTCCTCCCTAGGCTTATTTATGTGCAATTGTGGTTTTTAACAAATCTTGTGTATCCAATATGTTCATTTATGTCATCGGATTAACATTTAGGTCATTTTCGTCCTCCCTAGACTTATTCTTGTGCAATTAGGGTATTTTTACCAATCTTGTGCATCCAAAAAGTTCATTTGTGTCTTTGGATTATTATTTAGGTCATTTTGGTCTTCTCTTGGGTTATTTACGTGCAATTAGAGTTTTTAACCAATGTTGTGCATCCAATAAGTTCGTTTGTGACATTGAATTAACATTTAGGTCATTTTCGTCCTCCCTAGGCTTATTCATGTCCAATTAGGGTTTTTAACCAATCTTGTGCATCCAATAAGTTCATTTGTGCCATTGGATTAACATTTAGGTCATTTTCGTCCTCCCTAGGCTTATTTATGTGCAATTGGGGTTTTTAACCAATCTTAAGTATCCAATATGTTCATTTATGTCATTGGATTAACATTTAGGTCATTTTCGTCCTCCCTAGACTTATTCTTGTGCAATTAGGGTATTTAACCAATCTTGTGCATCCAATAAGTTCATTTGTGTCATTGGATTAACATTTAGGTCATTTTCGTCCTCCCTAGGCTTATTCTTGTCCAATTATGGTTTTTAACCAATCTTCTGCATCCAATAGGTGTGTTTATTTCATTGGCTTAACATTTAGGTCATTTTCGTCCTCCCTAGGTTTATTCTTGTGCAACTAGGGTTTTTTTACCAATCTTGTGCATCCAAAAAGTTCATTTGTGTCTTTGGATTAACATTTAGGTCATTTTCGTCATCTCTTGTATTATTTACGTGCAATTAGGGTTTTTAACCAATGTTGTGCATCCAATAAGTTCATTTGTGTCATTGGATTAACATTTAGGTCATTTTCGTCCTCCCTAGGCTTATTCTTGTTCAATTAGGGTTTTTAACCAATCTTCTGCATCCAATAGGTTTGTATATGTCATTGGATGAACATTTAGATCATTTTCGTCCTCCCTAGGCTTATTCTTGTGCAATTAGGGTTTTTTTTACCAATATTGTGCATCCAAAAAGTTCATTTATGTCTTTGGATTAACATTTAGGTCATTTTCGTCATCTCTTGTATTATTTACGTGCAATTAGGGTTTTTAACCGATGTTGTGCATCCAATAAGTTCCTTTGTGTCATGGGATTTACTTTTAGATAATTTTCGTCCTCCCTAGGCTTATTCTTGTGCATCCAAAAAGATCATTTGTGTTATTGGATTAACATTTAGGTCATTTTCGTCTTCCCTAGGCTTATTTATGTGCATTTAGGGTTTTTAACCAATCTTGTGCGTCCAAAAAGTTCATTTGTGTCTTTGGATTAACATTTAGTTCATTTTCGTCCTCTCTAGGGTTATTTATGTGCAATTAGGGTTTTTAACCAATCTTGTGCATCCAATAAGTTCATTTGTGTCATTGGATTAACATTTAGGTCATTTTCGTCCTCCCTAGGCTTATTCTTGTCCAATTAGGGTTTTTAACCAATCTTGTGCATCCAATAAGTTCATTTGTGCCATTGGATTAACATTTAGGTCATTTTCGTCCTCCCTAGGCTTATTTATGTGCAATTAGGGTTTTTAACCAATCTTGTGTATCCAATATGTTCATTTATGTCATCGGATTAACATTTAGGTCATTTTCGTCCTCCCTAGACTTATTCTTGTGCAATTAGGGTATTTAACCAATCTTGTGCATCCAATAAGTTCATTTGTGTCATTGGATTAACATTTAGGTCATTTTCGTCCTCCCTAGGCTTATTCTTGTCCAATTATGGTTTTTAACCAATCTTCTGCATCCAATAGGTGTGTTTATTTCATTGGCTTAACATTTAGGTCATTTTCGTCCTCCCTAGGTTTATTCTTGTGCAATTAGGGTTTTTTTACCAATCTTGTGCATCCAAAAAGTTCATTTGTGTCTTTGGATTAACATTTAGGTCATTTTCGTCATCTCTTGTGTTATTTACGTGCAATTAGGGTTTTTAACCAATGTTGTGCATCCAATAAGTTCATTTGTGTCATTGGATTAACATTTAGGTCATTTTTGTCCTCCCTAGGCTTATTCTTGTTCAATTAGGGTTTTTAACCAATCTTCTGCATCCAATAGGTTTGTATATGTCATTGGATGAACATTTAGGTCGTTTTCGTCCTCCCTAGGCTTATTCTTGTGCAATTAGTGTTTTTTTTTACCAATATTGTGCATCCAAAAAGTTCATTTATGTCTTTGGATTAACATTTAGGTCATTTTCGTCATCTCTTGTATTATTTACGTGCAATTAGGGTTTTTAACCAATGTTGTGCATCCAATAAGTTCCTTTGTGACATGGGATTAACTTTTAGATAATTTTCGTCCTCCCTAGGCTTATTCTTGTGCATCCAAAAAGATCATTTGTGTTATTGGATTAACATTTAGGTCATTTTCGTCTTCCCTAGGCTTATTTATGTGCATTTAGGGTTTTTAACCAATCTTGTGCGTCCAAAAAGTTCATTTGTGTCTTTGGATTAACATTTAGGTCATTTTCGTCCTCTCTAGGGTTATTTATGTGCAATTAGGGTTTTTAACCAATCTTGTGCATCCAATAAGTTCATTTGTGTCATTGGATTAACATTTAGGTCATTTTCGTCCTCCCTAGGCTTATTCTTGTCCAATTAGGGTTTTTAGCCAATCTTGTGCATCCAAAAAGTTCATTTGTGTCTTTGGATTAACATTTAGGTCATTTTCGTCCTCTCTAGGGTTATTTATGGGCAATTAGGGTTTTTAACCTATCTTCTGCATCCAATAAGTTCATTTGTGTCATTGGATTAACATTTAGGTCATTTTCCTCCCTACTAGGGTTATTTATGGGCAATTTGGGTTTTTAACCAATCTTGTGCATCCAATAAGTTCATTTGTGTCATTGGATTAACATTTAGGTCATTTTCGTCCTCTCTAGGGTTATTTATGTGCAATTAGGGTTTTTAACCAATCTTGTGCATCCAATAAGTTCATTTGTGTCATTGGATTAACATTTAGGTCATTTTCGTCCTCCCTAGGCTTATTCTTGTGCAATTAGGGCTTTTAACAAATCTTGTGCATCCAAAAAGTTCATTTGTGTCTTTGAATTGACATTTAGGTCATTTTCGTCCTCTCTAGGGTTATTTATGTGCATTTAGGGTTTTTAACCAATCTTGTGCATACAATAAGTTCATTTGTGTCATTGGATTAACATTTAGGTCATTTTCGTCCTCCCTAGGCTTATTCTTGTCCAATTAGTGTTTTTAACCAATCTTGTGCATCCAATATGTTCATTTGTGTCATTTGATTAACATTTTGGTCATTTTCGTCCTCCCTAGAGTTATATATGGGCAATTAGGGTTTTTAACCAATCTTGTGCATCCGATAAGTTCATTTGTGTCATTGGATTAACATTTAGGTCATTTTCGTCCTCCCTAGGGTTATATATGGGCAATTAGGGTTTTTAACCAATCTTGTGCATCCAATAAGTTCATTTGTGTCATTGGATTAACATTTAGGTCATTTTCGTCCTCCCTAGGGTTATATATGGGCAATTAGGGTTTTTAACCAATCTTGTGCATCCAATAAGTTCATTTGTGTCATTGGATTAACATTTAGGTCATTTTCGTCCTCCCTAGGCTTATTCTTGTCCAATTAGGGTTTTTAACCAATCTTGTGCATCCAATAAGTTCATTTGTGTCTTTGGATTAACATTTAGGTCATTTTCGTCCTCTCTAGGGTTATTTATGTGCAATTAGGGTTTTTAACCAATCTTGTGCATCCAATAAGTTCATTTGTGTCATTGGATTAACATTTAGGTCATTTTCGTCCTCCCTAGGCTTATTCTTGTCCAATTATGGTTTTTAACCAATCTTGTGCATCCAATAGGTGTGTTTGTGTCATTGGATGAACATTTAGGTCATTTTCATCCTCCCTAGGCTTATTCTTGTCCAATTAGGGTTTTAAGCAATCTTGTGCATCCAATAAGTTCATTTGTGTCATTGGATGAATATTTAGGTCATTTTCATCCTCCCTAGGCTTATTCTTGTCCAATTAGGGTTTCTAACCAATCTTGTGCATCCAATAGGTGTGTTTGTGTCATTTGATGAACATTTAGCTCATTTTCGTCCTACCTAGTCTTATTCTTGTCCAATTATGGTTTTAAGCAATCTTGTGCATCCAATAAGTTCATTTGTGTCATTGTATGAATATTTAGGTCATTTTCGTCATCCCTATGCTTATTCTTGTCCAATTAGGGTTTTTAACCAATCTTGTGCATCCAATAGGTGTGTTTGTGTCATTGGATGAACATTTAGGTCATTTTCGTCCTCCCTAGGCTTATTCTTGTCCAATTAGGGTTTTTAACCAATCTTGTGCATCTAATAAGTTCAATTGTGTCATTGGATGAACATTTAGGTCATTTTCGTCCTCCCTAGGCTTATTCTTGACCAATTAGGGTTTTTAACCAATCTTGTGCATCCAATAAGTTCATTTGTGTCATTGGATTAACATTTAGGTCATTTTCGTCCTCCCTAGGCTTATTCTTGTCCAATTAGGGTTTTTAACCAATCTTGTGCATGCAATAAGTTCATTTGTGTCATTGGATTAACATTTAGGTCATTTTCGTCCTCCCTAGGCTTATTCTTGTCCAACTAGGGTTTTAAGCAATCTTGTGCATCCAATAAGTTCATTTGTGTCATTGGATTAACATTTAGGTCATTTTCGTCCTCCCTAGGCTTATTCTTGTCCAATTAGGGTTTTTAACCAATCTTGTGCATCCAATAAGTTCATTTGTGTCACTGGATTAAAATTTATGTCATTTTCGTCCTCCCTAGGCTTATTCTTGTGCAAATAGGGTTTTAACTAATCTTCTGCATCCAATAAGTTCATTTGTGTCATTGTATTAACATTTAGGTCATTTTCGTCCTCCCGAGGCTTATTCTTGTCCAATTAGGGTTTTTAACCAATCTTGTGCATCCAATAAGTTCATTTGTGTCATTGGATTAACATTTAGGTCATTTTCGTCCTCCCTAGGCTTATTCTTGTCCAATTAGGGTTTTTAACCAATCTTGTGCATCCAATAAGTTCATTTGTGTCACTGGATTAAAATTTATGTCATTTTCGTCCTCCCTAGGCTTATTCTTGTGCAAATAGGGTTTTTAACCAATCTTCTGCATCCAATAAGTTCATTTGTGTAATTGGATTAACATTTAGGTCATTTTCGTCCTCCCTAGGCTTATTCTTGTCCAATTAGGGTTTTTAACCAATCTTGTGCATCCAATAAGTTCATTTGTGTCATTGGATTAACATTTAGGTCATTTTCGTCCTCCCTAGGCTTATTCTTGTCCAATTAGGGTTTTTAACCAATCTTGTGCATCCAATAAGTTCATTTGTGTCATTGGATTAAAATTTAGGTCATTTTCGTCCTCCCTAGGCTTATTCTTGTGCAATCAAGGTTTTTAACCAATCTTATGCATCCAAAAAGTTTATTTGTGTCATTGGATTAACATTTAGGTCATTATCGTCCTCTCTAGGCTTATTTATATGCAATTAGGGGTTATTAACCAATCTTGTGCATCCAAAAAGTTCATTTGTGTCTTTGAATTGACATTTAGGTCATTTTCGGTCTCTCTAGGGTTATTTATTGGCAATTAGGGTTTTTAACCAATCTTGTGCATCCAATAAGTTCATTTGTGTCATTGGATTTACATTTAGGTCATTTTCGTCCTCCCTAGGCTTATTCTTGTCCAATTAGGGTTTTTAACCAATCTTGAGCATCCAATAAGTTCATTTGTGTCACTGGATTAAAATTTATGTCATTTTCTTCCTCCCTAGGCTTATTCTTGTGCAAATAGGGTTTTTAACCAATGTTCTGCATCCAATAAGTTCATTTGTGTCATTGGATTAACATTTAGGTCATTTTCGTCCTCCCTAGGCTTATTCTTGTCCAATTAGGGTTTTTACCCAATCTTGTGCATCCAATAAGTTCATTTGTGTCATTGGATTAACATTTAGGTCATTTTCGTCCTCCCTAGGCTTATTTATGTGCAATTAGGGTTTTTAACCAATCTTGTGCATCCAATAAGTTCATTTGTGTCATTGGATTAACATTTAGGTCATTTTCGTCCTCCCTAGGCTTATTCTTGTCCAATTAGGGTTTTTAACCAATCTTGTGCATCCAATAAATTCATTTGTGTCACTGGATTAAAATTTATGTTATTTTCGTCCTCCCTAGGCTTATTCTTGTGCAAATAGGGTTTTTAACCAATCTTGTGCATCCAATAAGTTCATTTGTGTCATTGGATTAACATTTAGGTCATTTTCGTCCTCCCAAGGCTTATTTATGTGCAATTAGGGTTTTTAACCAATCTTGTGCATCCAATAAGTTCATTTGTGTCATTGGATTAACATTTAGGTCATTTTCGTCCTCCCTAGGCTTATTCTTGTCCAATTAGGGTTTTTAACCAATCTTGTGCATCCAATAAGTTCGTTTGTGTCATTGGATTAACATTTAGGTCATTTTCGTCCTCCCTAGGCTTATTCTTGTCCAATTAGGGTTTTTAACCAATCTCGTGCATCCAATAAGTTGGTTTGTGTCATTGAATAAACATTTAGGACATTTTTGTCATGCCTAAGCTTATTCTTGTGCAATTAGGGTTTTTAACCAATCTTGTTCATCCAAAAAGTTCATTTGTGTCTTTGGATAAATATTTAGGTCATTTTCGTCCTCGCTAGGGTTATTTATGTGCAATTAGGGTTTTTAACCAATCTTGTGCATCCAATAAGTTCATTTGTGTCATTGGATTAACATTTAGGTCATTTTCGTCCTCCCTAGGCTTATTCTTGTCCAATTAGGGTTTTTAACCAATCTTCTGCAACCAAAAAGTTCATTTGTGTCATTGGATGAACATTTAGGTCATCTTCGTCCTCCGTAGCCTTATTTATGTGCAATTAGGGTTATTTATGTGCAATTAGGGTTTTTAACCAATCTTGTGCATCCAATAAGTTCATTTGTGTCATTGGATTAACATTTAGGTCATTTTCGTCCTCCCTAGGCTTATTCTTGTCCAATTAGGGTTTTTAACCAATCTTGTGCATCCAATAAGTTCATTTGTGCCATTGGATTAAGATTTAGGTCATTTTCGTCCTCCCTAGGCTTATTTATGTGCAATTGTGGTTTTTAACAAATCTTGTGTATCCAATATGTTCATTTATGTCATCGGATTAACATTTAGGTCATTTTCGTCCTCCCTAGACTTATTCTTGTGCAATTAGGGTATTTAACCAATCTTGTGCATCCAATAAGTTCATTTGTGTCATTGGATTAACATTTAGGTCATTTTCGTCCTCCCTAGGCTTATTCTTGTCCAATTATGGTTTTTAACCAATCTTCGGCATCCAATAGGTGTGTTTATTTCATTGGCTTAACATTTAGGTCATTTTCGTCCTCCCTAGGTTTATTCTTGTGCAATTAGGGTTTTTTTACCAATCTTGTGCATCCAAAAAGTTCATTTGTGTCTTTGGATTAACATTTAGGTCATTTTCGTCATCTCTTGTGTTATTTACGTGCAATTAGGGTTTTTAACCAATGTTGTGCATCCAAAAAGTTCATTTGTGTTATTGGATTAACATTTAGGTCATTTTCGTCCTCCCTAGACTTATTCTTGTGCAATTAGGGTATTTAACCAATCTTGTGCATCCAATAAGTTCATTTGTGTCATTGGATTAACATTTAGGTCATTTTCGTCCTCCCTAGTCTTATTCTTGTCCAATTATGGTTTTTAACCAATCTTCTGCATCCAGTAGGTGTGTTTATTTCATTGGATTAACATTTAGGTCATTTTCGTCCTCCCTATGTTTATCCTTGTGCAATTAGGGTTTTTTTACCAATCTTGTGCATCCAAAAAGTTCATTTGTGTCTTTGGATTAACATTTAGGTCATTTTCGTCATCTCTTGTGTTATTTACGTGCAATTAGGGTTTTTAACCAATGTTGTGCATTCAATAAGTTCATTTGTGTCATTGGATTAACATTTAGGTCATTTTTGTCCTCCCTAGGCTTATTCTTGTTCAATTAGGGTTTTTAACCAATCTTCTGCATCCAATAGGTTTGTATATGTCATTGGATGAACATTTAGGTCATTTTCGTCCTCCCTAGGCTTATTCTTGTGCAATTAGTGTTTTTTTTTTTACCAATATTGTGCATCCAAAAAGTTCATTTATGTCTTTGGATTAACATTTAGGTCATTTTCGTCATCTCTTGTATTATTTACGTGCAATTAGGGTTTTTAACCAATGTTGTGCATCCAATAATTTCCTTTGTGTCATGGGATTAACTTTTAGATAATTTTCGTCCTCCCTAGGCTTATTCTTGTGCATCCAAAAAGATCATTTGTGTTATTGGATTAACATTTAGGTCATTTTCGTCTTCCCTAGGCTTATTTATGTGCATTTAGGGTTTTTAACCAATCTTGTGCGTCCAAAAAGTTCATTTGTGTCGTTGGATTAACATTTAGGTCATTTTCGTCCTCTCTAGGGTTATTTATGTGCAATTAGGGTTTTTAACCAATCTTGTGCATCCAATAAGTTCATTTGTGTCATTGGATTAACATTTAGGTCATTTTCGTCCTCCCTAGGCTTATTCTTGTCCAATTAGGGTTTTTAACCAATCTTGTGCATCCAATAAGTTCATTTGTACCATTGGATTAACATTTAGGTCATTTTTGTCCTCCCTAGGCTTATTTATGTGAAATTAGGGTTTTTAACCAATCTTGTGCATCCAATATGATCATTTGTGTCATTGGATTAACATTTAGGTCATTTTCGTCCTCCCAAGGCTTATTTATGTGCAATTAGGGTTTTCAACCAATCTTGTGTATCCAATATGTTCATTTGTGTCATCGGATTAACATTTAGGTCATTTTCGTCCTCAATAGACTTTTTCTTGTGCAATTAGGGTATTTTTAACAATCTTGTCATCCAAAAAGTTCATTTGTGTCTTTGGATTAACATTTAGGTCATTTTGGTCCTCCCTAGGCTTATTCTTGTCCAATTATGGTTTTTAACCAATCTTCTGCATCCAATAGGTGTGTTTATTTCATTGGATTAACATTTAGGTCATTTTCGTCCTCCCTAGGTTTATTCTTGTGCAATTAGGGTTTTGTTACCAATCTTGTGCATCCGAAAAGTTCATTTGTGTCTTTGGATTAACATTTAGGTCATTTTCGTCATCTCTTGTGTTATTTACGTGCAATTAGGGTTTTTAACCAATGTTGTGCATCCAATAAGTTCATTTGTGTCATTGGATTAACATTTAGGTCATTTACGTCCTCCCTGGGCTTATCCTTGTGCAATTAGGGTTTTCAATCAATCTTGTGCATCCAATAAGTTCATTTGTGTCATTGGATTAACATTTAGGTCATTTTGGTCTTCTCTTGGGTTATTTACGTGCAATTAGAGTTTTTAACCAATGTTGTGCATCCAATAAGTTCATTTGTGACATTGAATTAACATTTAGGTCATTTTCGTCCTCCCTAGGCTTATTCTTGTCCAATTAGGGTTTTTAACCAATCTTGTGCATCCAATAACTTCATTTGTGCCATTGGATTAACATTTAGGTCATTTTCGTCCTCCCTAGGCTTATTTATGTGCAATTGAGGTTTTTAACCAATCTTGTGTATCCAATATGTTCATTTATGTCATCGGATTAACATTTAGGTCATTTTCGTCCTCCCTAGACTTATTCTTGTGCAATTAGGGTATTTAACCAATCTTGTGCATCCAATAAGTTCATTTGTGTCATTGGATTAACATTTAGGTCATTTTCGTCATCTCTTGTGTTAATTACGTGCAATTAGGGTTTTTAACTGATGTTGTGCATCCAATAAGTTCCTTTGTGTCATGGGATTAACTTTTAGATAATTTTCGTCCTCCCTAGGCTTATTCTTGTGCATCCAAAAAGTTCATTTGTGTTATTGAATTAACATTTAGGTCATTTTCGTCTTCCCTAGGCTTATTTATGTGCAATTAGGGTTTTTAACCAATCTTGTGCGTCCAAAAAGTTCATTTGTGTCTTTGGATTAACATTTAGGTCATTTTCGTCCTCTCTAGGGTTATTTATGTGCAATTAGGGTTTTTAACCAATCTTGTGCATCCAATAAGTTCATTTGTTTCATTGGATTAACATTTAGGTCATTTTCGTCCTCCGTAGGGTTATTTATTGGCAATTAGGGTTTTTAACCAATCTTGTGCATCCAATAAGTTCATTTGTGTCATTGGATTAACATTTAGGTCATTTTCGTCCTCCCTAGGCTTATTTATGTGCAATTAGGGTTTTCAACCAATCTTGTGTATCCAATATGTTCATTTGTGTCATCGGATTAACAATTAGGTCATTTTCGTCCTCCCTAGACTTATTCTTGTGCAATTAGGGTATTTAACCAATCTTGTGCATCCAATAAGTTCATTTGTGTCATTGGATTAACATTTAGGTCATTTTGGTCCTCCCTAGGCTTATTCTTGTCCAATTATGGTTTTTAACCAATCTTCTGCATCCAATAGGTGTGTTTATTTCATTGGATTAACATTTAGGTCATTTTCGTCCTCCCTAGGTTTATTCTTGTGCAATTAGGGTTTTGTTACCAATCTTGTGCATCCGAAAAGTTCATTTGTGTCTTTGGATTAACATTTAGGTCATTTTCGTCATCTCTTGTGTTATTTACGTGCAATTAGGGTTTTTAACCAATGTTGTGCATCCAATAAGTTCATTTGTGTCATTGGATTAACATTTAGGTCATTTTTGTCCTCCCTAGGCTTATTCTTGTTCAATTAGGGTTTTTAACCAATCTTCTGCATCCAATAGGTTTGTATATGTCATTGGATGAACATTTAGGTCATTTTCGTCCTCCCTAGGCTTATTCTTGTGCAATTAGTGTTTTTTTTTTTACCAATATTGTGCATCCAAAAAGTTCATTTATGTCTTTGGATTAACATTTAGGTCATTTTCGTCATCTCTTGTATTATTTACGTGCAATTAGGGTTTTTAACCAATGTTGTGCATCCAATAATTTCCTTTGTGTCATGGGATTAACTTTTAGATAATTTTCGTCCTCCCTAGGCTTATTCTTGTGCATCCAAAAAGATCATTTGTGTTATTGGATTAACATTTAGGTCATTTTCGTCTTCCCTAGGCTTATTTATGTGCATTTAGGGTTTTTAACCAATCTTGTGCGTCCAAAAAGTTCATTTGTGTCGTTGGATTAACATTTAGGTCATTTTCGTCCTCTCTAGGGTTATTTATGTGCAATTAGGGTTTTTAACCAATCTTGTGCATCCAATAAGTTCATTTGTGTCATTGGATTAACATTTAGGTCATTTTCGTCCTCCCTAGGCTTATTCTTGTCCAATTAGGGTTTTTAACCAATCTTGTGCATCCAATAAGTTCATTTGTGCCATTGGATTAAGATTTAGGTCATTTTCGTCCTCCCTAGGCTTATTTATGTGCAATTGTGGTTTTTAACAAATCTTGTGTATCCAATATGTTCATTTATGTCATCGGATTAACATTTAGGTCATTTTCGTCCTCCCTAGACTTATTCTTGTGCAATTAGGGTATTTAACCAATCTTGTGCATCCAATAAGTTCATTTGTGTCATTGGATTAACATTTAGGTCATTTTCGTCCTCCCTAGGCTTATTCTTGTCCAATTATGGTTTTTAACCAATCTTCTCCATCCAATAGGTGTGTTTATTTCATTGGCTTAACATTTAGGTCATTTTCGTCCTCCCTAGGTTTATTCTTGTGCAATTAGGGTTTTTTTACCAATCTTGTGCATCCAAAAAGTTCATTTGTGTCTTTGGATTAACATTTAGGTCATTTTCGTCATCTCTTGTGTTATTTACGTGCAATTAGGGTTTTTAACCAATGTTGTGCATCCAATAAGTTCATTTGTGTCATTGGATTAACATTTAGGTCATTTTTGTCCTCCCTAGGCTTATTCTTGTTCAATTAGGGTTTTTAACCAATCTTCTGCATCCAATAGGTTTGTATATGTCATTGGATGAACATTTAGGTCGTTTTCGTCCTCCCTAGGCTTATTCTTGTGCAATTAGTGTTTTTTTTTACCAATATTGTGCATCCAAAAAGTTCATTTATGTCTTTGGATTAACATTTAGGTCATTTTCGTCATCTCTTGTATTATTTACGTGCAATTAGGGTTTTTAACCAATGTTGTGCATCCAATAAGTTCCTTTGTGACATGGGATTAACTTTTAGATAATTTTCGTCCTCCCTAGGCTTATTCTTGTGCATCCAAAAAGATCATTTGTGTTATTGGATTAACATTTAGGTCATTTTCGTCTTCCCTAGGCTTATTTATGTGCATTTAGGGTTTTTAACCAATCTTGTGCTCCAAAAAGTTCATTTGTGTCTTTGGATTAACATTTAGGTCATTTTCGTCCTCTCTAGGGTTATTTATGTGCAATTAGGGTTTTTAACCAATCTTGTGCATCCAATAAGTTCATTTGTGTCATTGGATTAACATTTAGGTCATTTTCGTCCTCCCTAGGCTTATTCTTGTCCAATTAGGGTTTTTAACCAATCTTGTGCATCCAATAAGTTCATTTGTGCCATTGGATTAAGATTTAGGTCATTTTCGTCCTCCCTAGGCTTATTTATGTGCAATTGTGGTTTTTAACAAATCTTGTGTATCCAATATGTTCATTTATGTCATCGGATTAACATTTAGGTCATTTTCGTCCTCCCTAGACTTATTCTTGTGCAATTAGGGTATTTAACCAATCTTGTGCATCCAATAAGTTCATTTGTGTCATTGGATTAACATTTAGGTCATTTTCGTCCTCCCTAGTCTTATTCTTGTCCAATTATGGTTTTTAACCAATCTTCTGCATCCAGTAGGTGTGTTTATTTCATTGGATTAACATTTAGGTCATTTTCGTCCTCCCTATGTTTATCCTTGTGCAATTAGGGTTTTTTTACCAATCTTGTGCATCCAAAAAGTTCATTTGTGTCTTTGGATTAACATTTAGGTCATTTTCGTCATCTCTTGTGTTATTTACGTGCAATTAGGGTTTTTAACCAATGTTGTGCATCCAATAAGTTCATTTGTGTCATTGGATTAACATTTAGGTCATTTTCGTCCTCCCTAGACTTATTCTTGTTCAATTAGGGTTTTTAACCAATCTTCTGCATCCAATAGGTTTGTATATGTCATTGGATGAACATTTAGGTCATTTTCGTCCTCCCTAGGCTTATTCTTGTGCAATTAGGGTTTTTTTTTACCAATATTGTGCATCCAAAAAGTTCATTTATGTCTTTGGATTAACATTTAGGTCATTTTCGTCATCTCTTGTATTATTTACGTGCAATTAGGGTTTTTAACCGATGTTGTGCATCCAATAAGTTCCTTTGTGTCATGGGATTTACTTTTAGATAATTTTCGTCCTCCCTAGGCTTATTCTTGTGCATCCAAAAAGATCATTTGTGTTATTGGATTAACATTTAGGTCATTTTTGTCTTCCCTAGGCTTATTTATGTGCAATTAGGGTTTTTAACCAATCTTGTGCGTCCAAAAAGTTCAGTAGTGTCTTTGGATTAAAATTTAGGTCATTTTCGTCCTCTCTAGGGTTATTTATGTGCAATTAGGGTTTTTAACCAATCTTGTGCATCCAATAAGTTCATTTGTGTCATTGGATTAACATTTAGGTCATTTCCGTCCTCCCTAGGCTTATTCTTGTCCAATTAGGGTTTTAAACCAATCTTGTGCATCCAATAAGTTCATTTGTGCCATTGGATTAACATTTAGGTCATTTTCGTCCTCCCTAGGCTTATTTATGTGCAATTGGGGTTTTTAACCAATCTTGTGTATCCAATATGTTCATTTATGTCATCGGATTAACATTTAGGTCATTTTCGTCCTCCCTAGACTTATTCTTGTGCAATTAGGGTATTTAACCAATCTTGTGCGTCCAATAAGTTCATTTGTGTCATTGGATTAACATTTAGGTCATTTTCGTCCTCCCTAGGCTTATTCTTGTTCAATTAGGGTTTTTAACCAATCTTCTGCATCCAATAGGTTTGTATATGTCATTGGATGAACATTTAGGTCATTTTCGTCCTCCCTAGGCTTATTCTTGTGCAATTAGGGTTTTTTTACCAATCTTGTGCATCCAAAAAGTTCATTTATGTCTTTGGATTAACATTTAGGTCATTTTCGTCATCTCTTGTGTTATTTACGTGCAATTAGGGTTTTTAACCGATGTTGTGCATCCAATAAGTTCCTTTGTGTCATGGGATTAACTTTTAGATAATTTTCGTCCTCCCTAGGCTTATTCTTGTGCATCCAAAAAGTTCATTTGTGTTATTGGATTAACATTTAGGTCATTTTCGTCTTCCCTAGGCTTATTTATGTGCAATTAGGGTTTTTAACCAATCTTGTGCGTCCAAAAAGTTCAGTTGTGTCTTTGGATTAAAATTTAGGTCATTTTCGTCCTCTCTAGGGTTATTTATGTGCAATTAGGGTTTTTAACCAATCTTGTGCATCCAATAAGTTCATTTGTGTCATTGGATTAACATTTAGGTCATTTTCGTCCTCCCTAGGCTTATTCTTGTCCAATTAGGGTTTTTAACCAATCTTGTGCATCCAATAGGTGTGTTTGTGTCATTGGATCATTTTCGTCCTCCCTAGGCATATTCTTGTCCAATTAGGGTTTTTAACCAATCTTGTGCATCCAATAATTGTGTTTGTGTCATTGGATGATCAATTAGGTCACTTTCGTCCTCCCTAGGCTTATTCTTGTCCAATTAGGGTTTTTAACCAATCTTGTGCATCCAATAGGTGTGTTTGTGTCATTGGATGATCAATTAGGTTATTTTCGTCCTCCCTAGGCATATTCTTGTCCAATTAGAGTTTTAGACCAATCTTGTGCATCCAATAGGTGTGTTTGTGTCATTGGATGATCAATTAGGTCATTTTCGTCCTCCCTAGGCTTATTCTTGTCCAATTAGGGTTTTTAACCAATCTTGTGCATCCAATAGGTGCGTTTGTGTCATTGGATGATCAATTAGGTCATTTTCGTCCTCCCTAGGCATATTCTTGTCCAATTATGGTTTTTAACCAATCTTGTGCATCCAATAGGTGTGTTTGTGTCATTGGATGATCAATTAGGTCATTTTCGTCCTCCCTAGGCTTATTCTTGTCCAATTAGGGTTTTTAACCAATCTTGTGCATCCAATATGTGTGTTTGTGTCATTGGATGATCAATTAGGTCATTTTCGTCCTCCCTAAGCTTATTCTTGTCCAATTAGGGTTTTTAACCAATCTTGTGCATCCAATAAGTTCATTTGTGTCATTGGATTAACATTTAGGTCATTTTCGTCCTCCCTAGGCTTATTCTTGTCCAATTAGGGTTTTTAACCAATCTTGTGCATCCAATAAGTTCATTTGTGTCATTGGATTAACATTTAGGTCATTTTCGTCCTCCCTAGGCTTATTCTTGTCCAATTAGGGTTTTTAAACAATCTTCTGCAACCAAAAAGTTCATTTGTGTCGTTGGATGAACATTTAGGTCATTTTCGTCCTCCGAAGCCTTATTTATGTGCAAGTAGGGTTTTTAACCAATCTTGTGCATCCAAAAACTCCATTTGTGTCATTGGATTAACATTTAGGTCATTTTCGTCCTCTCTAGGGTTATTTATGTGCAATTAGGGTTTTTAACCAATCTTGTGCATCCAATAAGTTCATTTGTGTCATTGGATTAACATTTAGGTCATTTTCGTCCTCCCTAGGCTTATTCTTGTCCAATTAGGGTTTTTAACAACTGTTGTGCATCCAATAAGTTCATTTGTATCATTGGATTAACATTTAGGTCATTTTCGTCCTCTCTAGGGTTATTTATGTGCAATTAGGGTTTTTAACCAATCTTGTGCATCCAATAAGTTCATTTGTGTCATTGGATTAACATTTAGGTCATTTTCGTCCTCCCAAGGCTTATTCTTGTCCAATAAGGGTTTTTAACCAATCTTGTGCATCCAATAAGTTCATTTGTGTCATTGGATTAACATTTAGGTCATTTTCATCCTCCCTAGGCTTATTCTTGTGCAATTAGGGTTTTGAACCAATCTTGTGCGTCCAAAATGTTATTTGTGTTTTTGGATGAACATTTAGGTCATTTTCGTCCTCCCTAGGGTTATTCTTGTCCAATTAGGGTTTTTAACCAATCTTCTGCAACCAAGAAGTTCATTTGTGTCATTGGATGAACATTTAGGTCATCTTCGTCCTCCGTAGCCTTATTTATGTGCAATTATGGTTTTTAACCAATCTTGTGCATCCAATAAGTTCATTTGTGTCATTGGATTAACATTTAGGTCATTTTCGTCCTCTCTAGGGTTATTCATGTGCAATTAGGGTTTTTAACCAATGTTGTGCATCCAATAAGTTCATTTGTGTCATTGGATTAACATTTAGGTCATTTTCGTCCTCCCTAGGCTTATTCTTGTCCAATTAGGGTTTTTAACCAATCTTGTGCATCCAATAAGTTCATTTGTACCATTGGATTAACATTTAGGTCATTTTTGTCCTCCCTAGGCTTATTTATGTGAAATTAGGGTTTTTAACCAATCTTGTGCATCCAATATGATCATTTGTGTCATTGGATTAACATTTAGGTCATTTTCGTCCTCCCAAGGCTTATTTATGTGCAATTAGGGTTTTCAACCAATCTTGTGTATCCAATATGTTCATTTGTGTCATCGGATTAACATTTAGGTCATTTTCGTCCTCAATAGACTTTTTCTTGTGCAATTAGGGTATTTTTAACAATCTTGTCATCCAAAAAGTTCATTTGTGTCTTTGGATTAACATTTAGGTCATTTTGGTCCTCCCTAGGCTTATTCTTGTCCAATTATGGTTTTTAACCAATCTTCTGCATCCAATAGGTGTGTTTATTTCATTGGATTAACATTTAGGTCATTTTCGTCCTCCCTAGGTTTATTCTTGTGCAATTAGGGTTTTGTTACCAATCTTGTGCATCCGAAAAGTTCATTTGTGTCTTTGGATTAACATTTAGGTCATTTTCGTCATCTCTTGTGTTATTTACGTGCAATTAGGGTTTTTAACCAATGTTGTGCATCCAATAAGTTCATTTGTGTCATTGGATTAACATTTAGGTCATTTACGTCCTCCCTGGGCTTATCCTTGTGCAATTAGGGTTTTCAATCAATCTTGTGCATCCAATAAGTTCATTTGTGTCATTGGATTAACATTTAGGTCATTTTGGTCTTCTCTTGGGTTATTTACGTGCAATTAGAGTTTTTAACCAATGTTGTGCATCCAATAAGTTCATTTGTGACATTGAATTAACATTTAGGTCATTTTCGTCCTCCCTAGGCTTATTCTTGTCCAATTAGGGTTTTTAACCAATCTTGTGCATCCAATAACTTCATTTGTGCCATTGGATTAACATTTAGGTCATTTTCGTCCTCCCTAGGCTTATTTATGTGCAATTGAGGTTTTTAACCAATCTTGTGTATCCAATATGTTCATTTATGTCATCGGATTAACATTTAGGTCATTTTCGTCCTCCCTAGACTTATTCTTGTGCAATTAGGGTATTTAACCAATCTTGTGCATCCAATAAGTTCATTTGTGTCATTGGATTAACATTTAGGTCATTTTCGTCCTCCCTAGGCTTATTCTTGTCCAATTATGGTTTTAACCAATCTTCTGCATCCAATAGGTGTGTTTATTTCATTGGCTTAACATTTAGGTCATTTTCGTCCTCCCTAGGTTTATTCTTGTGCAATTAGGGTTTTTTTACCAATCTTGTGCATCCAAAAAGTTCATTTGTGTCTTTGGATTAACATTTAGGTCATTTTCGTCATCTCTTGTGTTATTTACGTGCAATTAGGGTTTTTAACCAATGTTGTGCATCCAATAAGTTCATTTGTGTCATTGGATTAACATTTAGGTCATTTTTGTCCTCCCTAGGCTTATTCTTGTTCAATTAGGGTTTTTAACCAATCTTCTGCATCCAATAGGTTTGTATATGTCATTGGATGAACATTTAGGTCGTTTTCGTCCTCCCTAGGCTTATTCTTGTGCAATTAGTGTTTTTTTTTACCAATATTGTGCATCCAAAAAGTTCATTTATGTCTTTGGATTAACATTAAGGTCATTTTCGTCATCTCTTGTATTATTTACGTGCAATTAGGGTTTCTAACCAATGTTGTGCATCCAATAAGTTCCTTTGTGACATGGGATTAACTTTTAGATAATTTTCGTCCTCCCTAGGCTTATTCTTGTGCATCCAAAAAGATCATTTGTGTTATTGGATTAACATTTAGGTCATTTTCGTCTTCCCTAGGCTTATTTATGTGCATTTAGGGTTTTTAACCAATCTTGTGCGTCCAAAAAGTTCATTTGTGTCTTTGGATTAACATTTAGGTCATTTTCGTCCTCTCTAGGGTTATTTATGTGCAATTAGGGTTTTTAACCAATCTTGTGCATCCAATAAGTTCATTTGTGTCATTGGATTAACATTTAGGTCATTTTCGTCCTCCCTAGGCTTATTCTTGTCCAATTAGGGTTTTTAGCCAATCTTGTGCATCCAAAAAGTTCATTTGTGTCTTTGGATTAACATTTAGGTCATTTTCGTCCTCTCTAGGGTTATTTATGGGCAATTAGGGTTTTTAACCTATCTTCTGCATCCAATAAGTTCATTTGTGTCATTGGATTAACATTTAGGTCATTTTCCTCCCTACTAGGGTTATTTATGGGCAATTTGGGTTTTTAACCAATCTTGTGCATCCAATAAGTTCATTTGTGTCATTGGATTAACATTTAGGTCATTTTCGTCCTCTCTAGGGTTATTTATGTGCAATTAGGGTTTTTAACCAATCTTGTGCATCCAATAAGTTCATTTGTGTCATTGGATTAACATTTAGGTCATTTTCGTCCTCCCTAGGCTTATTCTTGTGCAATTAGGGCTTTTAACAAATCTTGTGCATCCAAAAAGTTCATTTGTGTCTTTGAATTGACATTTAGGTCATTTTCGTCCTCTCTAGGGTTATTTATGTGCATTTAGGGTTTTTAACCAATCTTGTGCATACAATAAGTTCATTTGTGTCATTGGATTAACATTTAGGTCATTTTCGTCCTCCCTAGGCTTATTCTTGTCCAATTAGTGTTTTTAACCAATCTTGTGCATCCAATATGTTCATTTGTGTCATTTGATTAACATTTTGGTCATTTTCGTCCTCCCTAGAGTTATATATGGGCAATTAGGGTTTTTAACCAATCTTGTGCATCCGATAAGTTCATTTGTGTCATTGGATTAACATTTAGGTCATTTTCGTCCTCCCTAGGGTTATATATGGGCAATTAGGGTTTTTAACCAATCTTGTGCATCCAATAAGTTCATTTGTGTCATTGGATTAACATTTAGGTCATTTTCGTCCTCCCTAGGGTTATATATGGGCAATTAGGGTTTTTAACCAATCTTGTGCATCCAATAAGTTCATTTGTGTCATTGGATTAACATTTAGGTCATTTTCGTCCTCCCTAGGCTTATTCTTGTCCAATTAGGGTTTTTAACCAATCTTGTGCATCCAATAAGTTCATTTGTGTCAATGGATTAAAATTTATGTCATTTTCATTCTCCCTAGGCTTATTCTTGTGCAAATAGGGTTTTTAACCAATCTTGTGCATCCAATAAGTTCATTTGTGTCATTGGATTAACATTTAGGTCATTTTCGTCCTCCCTAGGCTTATTCTTGTCCAATTAGGGTTTTTAACCAATCTTGTGCATCCAATAAGTTCATTTGTGCCATTGGATTAAGATTTAGGTCATTTTCGTCCTCCCTAGGCTTATTTATGTGCAATTGTGGTTTTTAACAAATCTTGTGTATCCAATATGTTCATTTATGTCATCGGATTAACATTTAGGTCATTTTCGTCCTCCCTAGACTTATTCTTGTGCAATTAGGGTATTTAACCAATCTTGTGCATCCAATAAGTTCATTTGTGTCATTGGATTAACATTTAGGTCATTTTCGTCCTCCCTAGTCTTATTCTTGTCCAATTATGGTTTTTAACCAATCTTCTGCATCCAGTAGGTGTGTTTATTTCATTGGATTAACATTTAGGTCATTTTCGTCCTCCCTATGTTTATCCTTGTGCAATTAGGGTTTTTTTACCAATCTTGTGCATCCAAAAAGTTCATTTGTGTCTTTGGATTAACATTTAGGTCATTTTCGTCATCTCTTGTGTTATTTACGTGCAATTAGGGTTTTTAACCAATGTTGTGCATCCAATAAGTTCATTTGTGTCATTGGATTAACATTTAGGTCATTTTTGTCCTCCCTAGGCTTATTCTTGTTCAATTAGGGTTTTTAACCAATCTTCTGCATCCAATAGGTTTGTATATGTCATTGGATGAACATTTAGGTCATTTTCGTCCTCCCTAGGCTTATTCTTGTGCAATTAGGGTTTTTTTACCAATCTTGTGCATCCAAAAAGTTCATTTATGTCTTTGGATTAACATTTAGGTCATTTTCGTCATCTCTTGTGTTATTTACGTGCAATTAGGGTTTTTAACCGATGTTGTGCATCCAATAAGTTCCTTTGTGTCATGGGATTAACTTTTAGATAATTTTCGTCCTCCCTAGGCTTATTCTTGTGCATCCAAAAAGTTCATTTGTGTTATTGGATTAACATTTAGGTCATTTTCGTCTTCCCTAGGCTTATTTATGTGCAATTAGGGTTTTTAACCAATCTTGTGCGTCCAAAAAGTTCAGTTGTGTCTTTGGATTAAAATTTAGGTCATTTTCGTCCTCTCTAGGGTTATTTATGTGCAATTAGGGTTTTTAACCAATCTTGTGCATCCAATAAGTTCATTTGTGTCATTGGATTAACATTTAGGTCATTTTCGTCCTCCCTAGGCTTATTCTTGTCCAATTAGGGTTTTTAACCAATCTTGTGCATCCAATAAGTTCATTTGTGTCATTGGATTAAGATTTAGGTCATTTTCGTCCTCCCTAGGCTTATTTATGTGCAATTGTGGTTTTTAACAAATCTTGTGTATCCAATATGTTCATTTATGTCATCGGATTAACATTTAGGTCATTTTCGTCCTCCCTAGACTTATTCTTGTGCAATTAGGGTATTTAACCAATCTTGTGCATCCAATAAGTTCATTTGTGTCATTGGATTAACATTTAGGTCATTTTCGTCCTCCCTAGTCTTATTCTTGTCCAATTATGGTTTTTAACCAATCTTCTGCATCCAGTAGGTGTGTTTATTTCATTGGATTAACATTTAGGTCATTTTCGTCCTCCCTATGTTTATCCTTGTGCAATTAGGGTTTTTTTACCAATCTTGTGCATCCAAAAAGTTCATTTGTGTCTTTGGATTAACATTTAGGTCATTTTCGTCATCTCTTGTGTTATTTACGTGCAATTAGGGTTTTTAACCAATGTTGTGCATCCAATAAGTTCATTTGTGTCATTGGATTAACATTTAGGTCATTTTCGTCCTCCCTAGACTTATTCTTGTTCAATTAGGGTTTTTAACCAATCTTCTGCATCCAATAGGTTTGTATATGTCATTGGATGAACATTTAGGTCATTTTCGTCCTCCCTAGGCTTATTCTTGTGCAATTAGGGTTTTTTTTTACCAATATTGTGCATCCAAAAAGTTCATTTATGTCTTTGGATTAACATTTAGGTCATTTTCGTCATCTCTTGTATTATTTACGTGCAATTAGGGTTTTTAACCGATGTTGTGCATCCAATAAGTTCCTTTGTGTCATGGGATTTACTTTTAGATAATTTTCGTCCTCCCTAGGCTTATTCTTGTGCATCCAAAAAGATCATTTGTGTTATTGGATTAACATTTAGGTCATTTTTGTCTTCCCTAGGCTTATTTATGTGCAATTAGGGTTTTTAACCAATCTTGTGCGTCCAAAAAGTTCAGTAGTGTCTTTGGATTAAAATTTAGGTCATTTTCGTCCTCTCTAGGGTTATTTATGTGCAATTAGGGTTTTTAACCAATCTTGTGCATCCAATAAGTTCATTTGTGTCATTGGATTAACATTTAGGTCATTTCCGTCCTCCCTAGGCTTATTCTTGTCCAATTAGGGTTTTAAACCAATCTTGTGCATCCAATAAGTTCATTTGTGCCATTGGATTAACATTTAGGTCATTTTCGTCCTCCCTAGGCTTATTTATGTGCAATTGGGGTTTTTAACCAATCTTGTGTATCCAATATGTTCATTTATGTCATCGGATTAACATTTAGGTCATTTTCGTCCTCCCTAGACTTATTCTTGTGCAATTAGGGTATTTAACCAATCTTGTGCGTCCAATAAGTTCATTTGTGTCATTGGATTAACATTTAGGTCATTTTCGTCCTCCCTAGGCTTATTCTTGTTCAATTAGGGTTTTTAACCAATCTTCTGCATCCAATAGGTTTGTATATGTCATTGGATGAACATTTAGGTCATTTTCGTCCTCCCTAGGCTTATTCTTGTGCAATTAGGGTTTTTTTACCAATCTTGTGCATCCAAAAAGTTCATTTATGTCTTTGGATTAACATTTAGGTCATTTTCGTCATCTCTTGTGTTATTTACGTGCAATTAGGGTTTTTAACCGATGTTGTGCATCCAATAAGTTCCTTTGTGTCATGGGATTAACTTTTAGATAATTTTCGTCCTCCCTAGGCTTATTCTTGTGCATCCAAAAAGTTCATTTGTGTTATTGGATTAACATTTAGGTCATTTTCGTCTTCCCTAGGCTTATTTATGTGCAATTAGGGTTTTTAACCAATCTTGTGCGTCCAAAAAGATCAGTTGTGTCTTTGGATTAAAATTTAGGTCATTTTCGTCCTCTCTAGGGTTATTTATGTGCAATTAGGGTTTTTAACCAATCTTGTGCATCCAATAAGTTCATTTGTGTCATTGGATTAACATTTAGGTCATTTCCGTCCTCCCTAGGCTTATTCTTGTCCAATTAGGGTTTTAAACCAATCTTGTGCATCCAATAAGTTCATTTGTGCCATT